>CM060953.1:136052560-136785060 GCA_030765055.1 Mantis religiosa | reverse complement strand
GAAAATACCTTCAGTGCTATACAGATGTATTCACAGTGAAAAAAGGAATAATATGTCGAGAATGGTCCTTATGACGTCTTATCTCTCTCATTTTGGGAATATAAGGTACAGACAGAGTTATTCATTCACTGAGTGTAGAATTATTAATTAAGAATCAGAATCATCTGAGAAGAAAATCCTGAAGTAGCGTTCTCATGTGTACCGGTGGGTTCGCATACTGATGTTGCACGTCACAGACTATGGAGCGCCTTGAGGGCGTGAGAACAAACGACGAACGATCTGCCATATGCATGGAGGAAATGGATTTAGATAAAGATTTTGATGCAGTTGTGGGTTCCAGACGAATCACGAACCATTCGTAACAATCCGTGAAAACTGGCGTTGTGTAACCTGGAGACGTCGAAGTAAGCTGCGTTGCACATTTGAGAAGATTTGTCGAGTATGAATAATTAGAAAAAACGGCAGGAAGTATATTGGAATGTAGAATACGAAGCAGGAATAAATAAATAATAAAAGCTGATCACTAACGAAAAATGGTTACTAAGCAGTTTGTACCTTTGTTTAGACAAATCATCAGTCTCTATCTTCTATGAAGGCATTATTTTCACAAAGCATTACTACTTGCATATATCTGGGCTGACTGGTAGGTACACGAATGAATCACCAAATACTCCAATCACAGATTTCTCTGTAAGAAAATTAGGGATTAAAAATTAACATTAATAGCCACGTAGGCATTTAGAAAACAAGCAAATAGTTTTAGTTAATTGAGGCAAATTAATCATTTCTTCACACTAGCCGTATATATGCTAAGGTTTTTGATAGATGGAGTCAACATGAAAAATTCAATGTTATGGCCGGGATTTGAAACACGGATCTCCTGGTTTCCGTCCATATATACGGCATATAGCATATATACGGCTAGTGTGAAGAAATGATTAATTTCCATCAATTAACTAAAATAAGACTTAAATGGTGAAGCCTGGGACTCAGGCACTTACGATAGTAAGTCGCCACAGACGGTGTATCTCGAATGCGAGAGCCCCTAGTGGTTTACCGGGGAAATATACGACTCAAATGGAGAATGTAATGTCAGGACGGCACGCTGACCATGGTAGCTCAATGGGTTAGAACGACTGAACGGAAACCAGGAGATCCGTGGTTCAAATCCCGGCCATGACATTGAATTTTTCATGTTGACTCTATCTAAGTAAATACTTGTCAACATACACTTCCTCCTATAGGAACACTGCATTAGTTTGACTCACTAGATAATATAGGTAAAGACATTTAAAATAACATTTGTTGGTAGCAATCGTCCAATTATATCTCAAGAAATTGTAACATTAATTTGACAGTGAGTTGCAATGAAAAGCACATCGATTGTACATTCTCAACTGGTCGTTGAGCCTCAATTGGTTCAAGCTGCAATTAATTGGGAGGTCATTAAAATATTATAAAATTATGGAAGCTGTTGCTAATGCTATTTTCCCATTGTCAGTTACAGAAAAAGAACACAGATTTCTTCACAAAGAATAAATAAATAAAGGTTGTATCCCAAGTATGAGCTTCACATTACAATTTCTTGAGATTGCATTCTCTATGTTATCGATTTCTTTAACATAATACGTCATTAACTTTCAAGAGTGCTATGGCTATCCTTCAATTATATTTTTGTTTCAGAAATATTTGTGAAGATTCCTTTAAGTGGCTCTTACTGTGTATTATAGATGTACCTACAAGAGAGGCGCCAAGCTACCAAACATTTCTTCAGGCTATTCGTATTCTCATAATCCCCCAGGGCTCGCAAATCGTATTAAATATGGTTTCATTCGAAAGTAAGCCATTAAGTCGTAAATTAGAAGTTTGCGTGACTTAAATTGTATATTCCGAAATGCATTTCTTGCCTGTATATCCTTCATGTGTGTATGCCATTGGCTTTAATTTCATATAACTCCACTTATTGTAGGGTATTCTTGTATGTTTTATTTGATATGAAATTTGATTTTCTCATTCTTCCCAGACAATATTGGAATACAGATATTCTCCATTATGAAGTACTAACCAAAACCATTGATCTGTCCATCAGTTTCATGAACTTTCCAGTCGTATTTCCGCATATAACTTTTTATGCAATCTTAATTCAGGGAAGCACAATATACCTTTTGTGGACAGCTAATTCGGATTGACATGTCTAAATTTATAAAGTAACATTTCCGAAAATATTAAATGAATAAATTTCATAAAATAATACTTCAAACTTGAATAATTCTACAATCCTTTTCAAGTGATTTTAGTTTAGAATTTGTCTGTAATGTACACATTTTAATGGTAAGAGGATATTCAAATGATGTTCGGATTGGTCATGTGGTATTGTTAGTAAAGTTAATTTCATATTGTTGCGTGTGACTGCATACTGCTTTTGGCAATTATTTGTAGAAGAACCTTTAGTAGTACTAGCATGATGGTGCTGGTAGCAGTGGTATTAGTAGTATATAGTAATAGTACGAGGGATGTTCAATAAAAATGATAATAATTTTTAAGGCCATAATTTTTCGCACTAAAATTCATTCTTCTTATATTCTGTTAGCTTAAAGTGAAACAAATACGCCGCAGTAGTTTCATTGTTGGTACTCCTGGCTCCCGACTGTGAGAACCAGGCAACTTTAGACATGCTCAGTATCGCCTACTGCTGCAAAGGAGGCAACATGCAGTTAAAGTTGATGTTAGAGGAAGATCCGGAGTTTCTTTCAAACGTAATCACTGCTGATGAAACTTGGCTACATCATTTTGATCCTCAGAGCAAACAGCAAAGCTCAGTGTGGAAATCTCCTTCATCACCAACCCCCAAAAAGCAAAAGTGGTTGCTTCTGTTGGGAACGCTATAGTCATCTCATTCTTTGATTTTCATGGAATGGTTTATCAGCATGTTGTACCTGCACACACACACACACACACACACACACACACACACACACACACACACACACACACATCAGTATCTGGACAATACTACATTAAATGCGAGGATCTACTCCCATTAGTCCTGGCCCCGTAGGACCTGAACCCGGGCCTCTCGGGTATATTTACCGTTGGACAGTACCTATTTTATAAACTCCCCCCCCCCCCCGCCTGCACACGGCAGACAGGATGGAAGTGGATACGCCACTTACGCGCCGGTCCTTAATGAACCAGCTACCAAAAAGCCTTGGTAGGGCTGCCAATGTCTAGCTCACCAGCTACTAGCTCTGCAGGCTAGTTCCCGGGACTTAGGCAACTCTCTACCCCCTCCGGGCGGCCAGTAGCCTGGACGGAGGTACCCAATTGCCCGTGGGTGGCGGGAACACACTGCCCCCTCGAGTTCCAACCCAATCCGAACAGCTCCCGGAGGGAGGGCCTCGTCATGTTCGGCCCGAGGTTCCTCTAGTAACGTCAGAGGTACCACGAGTACTAGGGGTCCGCAGCGCCCGCACTTTGGCAGCTGAAAGGGACGCATCCCTCCCCCTACGGGGCTGGACAATACTACAGGGATGTCCTGAAAACATTGCAAGTCCATATCAGGCACAAAATACCACATTTCAATGAAGCAGGCTGCACCATGATAATGCGCGGCCGGCTATTGCCAATGTTGTTGCTGAATATCTTGCAAAAGTCAACGTGAAGTACACCTCTCACCCTCCCTATAGTCCGGATTTAGCCCCATGTGCCATTTTTCTATTCCCTAACTTGAAGAAACGCCTTCGTGGGAGGCATTATCCATCATCAGAAGCGATGGTGATGGCTGTGGAGGCGATTTTGAAGGATCTCTGAAAAAAGGGCTTCCAGCATGTCTTTAAAGACTGGCAGAAACGCTGGGACAAGTGATCGCATTCAGGGGAGACTATTTTGAGAAGGACCATCAAAATTATGAGGATGAGTAAAGGTACGTTGTCAAAAACAAATGTGATCATTCTTTATTGAACAGCCCTTGTATATGTACTGAGTCAAAAGTGGTCAACGACCTTCACGCCTCAACCCCATAGAGCTTTCGTTCTATTCGTATCTTCCACTAGGAGTTCACTAGAAAAATACTCGGGTTTAAAGGCCCCTTGCTAATGAGTGGAATCGAACACGGGGATATTTCGTGGCTGAAAACAAGAGCTGCTACGTTCTTGCCCACTTCGCAATAGCAGTATGTAGTTATTACCGCTTATACTCAGTTTATGATAAAAGGCAAAGCAAATAGGTTAGATACTCAGCGCAGGTTATACTACAACTCAAATTATCAAGACATATCCTTCATAACAAGTTTAAAAACCTGTTAATAAATAATATGAACAAAATAGTAGTAGTCTTAAGAGAAAGAGGTTCAGCAAACGTTGCAGTTAAACTGCAAAGTTAATTTATGCATAGCAATCAAAAGATGAAAATGCTTCTCAAATTTAACCTGTGGTACTCTGGAAGGTTTTGGCATAGGTATTAGTTATTCTTTGCTCTCCTTTATTAATTTTGAAAACCAAAAGCATTGTTTTTCGTAGATGTGGCTTCTGAAACAAGACTATTAGGAACTTCTAAACCATAAGCAAAATTATTTAAGAATTTTGTCACATGCTCATCAAATATAGTTTCAAATGACCATCAAAATGAAAAACTTCGGAAATTAGTCTAAGTCCATTTCCTGTAAGTGATTTTTTAATATCTTACCACCGGAATAAGCACTGATAAGCACTGATGATACTGAAATGAAATTAATGTTCAAAATGAAAATTTTGGAAGGAAACATTTCTGACCTAAGCTTGGGGTACCAATCCGATAGTTGCTAGTTATGAGGACTAAGAAAAACACAGTAAAAGCCTCAGTCAAAGAAGAGATTTTAACAGAGAGTTCCACTATATATGTTTATTTATTTATTTACTATCCAATTTTTATTCCTATTTCACCCAAAAGTATATTAGGAATATAGTTTACAAATTTATGAATATAATACAATTTACAAAAGCATAACAAAATTCAATATCAAGCTGACAAACATCTAGGTGAACCCTTTAGCTTAAGAAATATTTTGTTTAAGAAAGCCATAAAATATTGATAAGTTTTGTAATTCATCGGAATATGTGTAAGTTGTTTTGAGAAAGTGTAACCTAAGGATTGAAGCAATAATTCAAGTTAGTATCTTTCAAAACAGAAAAACGGGCAATCAAATAAAATGTGAGGGACATCTTGAGGTTGATTTCCACAAATACAATCAGATGTGGATTTGATTTTGAATCGAAATAAGTAAGCTGAAAATTTGCCATGTCCAGTTAAGAATTGAGTGAGAGCATAAGATTAACGAATTTGCATTTATGTCTGTCAGAAACTGTTGAGAAATATAAATCCTTAGTCAAAACACCACAATCACTTTTTAACCAGTATTCATTCCAGTCGTTGATGGTAATCTCCTATATATGTTTGTCCCTTAATATATATATTACTGTAGGAATTCAGTTTTTGCCCCTAAATATTTATTGATGAGTGCTTTCATTTCTAACCCAAAGAGTTTGGTGTATAACAAATAATCAGCAGTGATTCATAAAATTCATCTTAGCTAGCTATGTACGATTTACACACATTGTTGCAGAGAACCCAAGATTCGTTATCGTAAATCACTATTTTGCTTATTTTATTGTAAAATTATAAAAAAGAACAAGAATGAGCCTTTTGTTAATTTTTCTAAAATTAATAAGTGAGACTTAAGTGATATAGTTATATATACTTTTACTTCCCTATTTCGTAAGGAAAAGTAATTGCTTATTGATTCAAAATATTAGATACCTGGTAATAGTCAAAATAATATAATATAAAGATTACTATAAAGGTATATGGTGATATTATTACTAATATATTCGTACACATTTGTTTCTCCCATATGAATAGGCAGCTACTGTTTACTGTGCATATAGGAAGAAAAGTTCAATACTGGAGCACTAGTAAAAGATTCATCGGAGAACGAGAGAAGTTTCGCAAATCACTTCGGTAACAAGGCAATCTTTGGTAAGGTAGCTCAGTACACGTTAGGCCGAAGATACGTGGTTCCAATCCCCTCAATGGCACTGCATTTTTCGCTGTAATTCTACCTTTACTGCATACGTGGAGAAGAAAATAATTAACATTCTTCTAAGTAATCACGTCTAGCCCTCATATGAAGACCAAACTGTATCTTTTGGTGCTCTAATAGAGCATTTCGTTGCACCCTGACAAACTTCCAGAATCACTGTTGTCGACTTTAGGGTGTAAGAAATGCTACGATACAAAGTTTTTCATATTTGCAGGCAAACACCTTGCTGAGCAAGCAGTACAAGCGCGCTGTTTACGAAATGCCGATGGTATCACGGTAGAGTGAGCTTTGTGGGTCAAGGGGTAGATGACCGGCACAGCCAAAGAGAAAGGAGAGGTGGATGTAGGGCGGCAGCACCTGCAACACTGCAGTACGTGATATATGCTCCTAGAAGATGAATGCGGAACAATGCCATTGTAAAGCTTATGTGTAACATACAGTCTGTGACAAAAGTAAACTGCACTTAAATCTTGCCCTATAATATTAATATTATTATTATTATTATTATTATTATTATTATTATTATTATTATTATTATTATTATTATTATTATTATTATTATTATTATTATTATTATTATTATTATTATTATTATTATTAATAATAATAATAATAATAATAATAATAATAATAATAATAATAATAATAATAATAATAATAATAATAATAATAATAATAATAATAATAATAATAATAATAATAATAATAATAATAATAATAATAATAATAATAATAATAATAATAATAATAATAATAATAATAATAATAATAATAATAATAATAATAATAATAATAATAATAATAGTAATAATAATAGTAATAATAATAATAATAATAATAATAATAATAATAATAATAATAATAATAATAATAATGATAATGATAATGATGATGATGATGATGATGATGATGATGATGATGATGATGATGATGATGATGATGATGACGATGACGATGACGATGATGATGATGATGATGATGATGATGATGATGATGATGATGATGATGATGATGATGATGATGATGATGATGATGATGATGATGATGTTCATGATCATGATGATGATGATAAATTCAGAGTGGACCCTTCTATGTTAAACAGCCTCCGTTCTTGCTTCTTTTCAGTTTTCTTCCTATTTTATCCTGAACCTTTTCCCCCATTTCCGTTTCGCTTTTATCTTTGCCTCCGCAGAGAAGTAATTAACAGCAAAAAAAAAAAAAAAAAAAAAAAAAAAAAAAAAAAAAAACAGAAGAGGATATACATGAAATTGTCATGCATCGCTTAAGAATGAATGGAATTATTTAACGGTAAAATACATTTTCCTTGAAGCAAATCCAGGTGCTACCTTATCAAGAATGATGCAAATGACACTATGCATAATAACTTAAAATCTCCTGATATGTTACAAACCTACAACTTTCTCTTCTTACTAAACTTATTTTCATACCTATTCCGCAAATTATGTATGAAAAATGCGTGTTAATCATGATAAATATTTGAAAGGCTTTCATAGATGTTTTACTTTGTAGCTACATAATACAACAGGACACTAGTATGGCATTGTTTAAAAGGATACTTGAATAATATTTATGCTTGGTTACTCCTTTATGGCCTGGTGAAAAACAAAAAGTCATAATAACATTTCAGAAGTCTGTACCTACTGACCAAGTACATGAAATATCCTGTAAACTTCTAAGACCACAAGAAAAAGAGAGGAGGGAGGGAGATTTAACATTTGTGTATTTTAAACTCCAGAGTTTTATTTAGGATAAGGTTTTCGCTATCAGCTATGGTTTCATAGTTGCATAAAACTCACTCTAATATTTTTTATTTTATTTCTTTTAATTTAAGTCCTCCAACGTTAAGTCATATCGGACGATGAACGAAATGGGTGAAATGATGCTCAAATGAGTCCATAGAGCTTAGAGGTACCCAAAAATCGTCTTTCAAGATAAGGGAAAACTGAGGAAAATATCTTATCGGGGTACCTCACCCGGCTCACTCTAAATGGAGTCCTCACAAGCCCTTTGCAGAAAATAAAAGTTATAAATTTTATTGCTAATCCCAATATGTAAAATAAATGGCATTTTAATCAATAATTTTAGTACTTTTGAGGGAATAATAAAAGGAGCATTTCCTATGTGAAATGTGGCTTAGGATAGAGTATCTTTATGAAAATCTTCGTTTGGAATTCTTGGAGTTTGCTGAACTTATGTACCAAATTTTGGTATTCATACGAATTTTTAGTGGTGCGCTTTACACGCACGCACGCGCGCGCACACACACACACACATGCACACGCACGAGACATTTAGTATTGAAGTATGGTATTGGGTGGGAGATCTTGAAAATCTTTATGTCGCACCTTAGATCGTTTGGTATTCGTGTGTCGTTTTTGAGTTATAGGTACTGTTCATACATACCATACTAATTTTTTCTGTAAATGCTTTTTTTAAAGTTCATTAGACTTCAAAACATTTATTTTAGATTAAATATTATTACTGAATTTTGGGTGGAATATAATCCTATCAACGTACGCGATATCTGAGTGGGCTAGAACGTGGCAATTCTGGTTCCCAGCCGCTGAACGTTCCTGTGTTTGAGCCCACCAATGGGCGTGGGCTTCTAAGACCGGGCATTCATCCTGTGTTGAAATCCTCGTAGAAAATAGGGATAACACAAAAGATTTTCAGGTCAAGGTGCCAAAAATGTATTATAATCTGCATAATTCACAGGCACCAAAAACTGAAATGGTTTTATTTCCTCGTTACCTTTTCCCTCTGTAGCTAGCAGTCCATTTGTTTTCTGGTTGCCACAAGGTTTTGATTGGACGAACGGACAAATTCTCAACACCCTTAAAGAGGTAGGAAACGTATTCACCCAAATTAGCTAAACTCGATCACGTTGTCCGATAAGACACAACAGCTGACATCTGATTCATCAATACTGGCTTAACAACTTGAAAGTTGAATATATTTTGTAATTAGTAAGAAACACGTTGGTTTCAATAGTTCAATTTGGGTATTTGATGAAACCTGTAAGCAAAGTAAATGAAGTACAAGTTGTTTGCTTCTCCTGAATATTTGATTTCTTAAACATTAACGTATACAAACGTTGAATGCATATTTCCTTTATATTCTGGTTCCTATTTCTCTCAAATGAAGTGCAGAAAGCCTAATAATAGCTATTTATGTGCAAACAACACAATGATAATGAAAACATCGACTTTTTTCCCGCTGAGTATGTACCGGCAGAGCATTCAAATGTCTACGAGCACACAAATCTTCTGCTAAGGAGAAGGCATGACCATTATGTCGGAGCACTCAGATCGCTGGGCTCCTGTCTATCTCTGCTTCAGAATATATTCGTCTATTGTTCTACCAGCAACTGCGAAATGTCATATTGAAATGTCCTTCAAATTTTATTACTTATAGTGTCTAATCTTGGAAAGCTGTCTCCAAACCAGTTCTTGTACTTGGAAAATAATCGTTGTAATTAAGCATCATTAAGCCTTTATCCGCCAAGAAATGGACCATTTTATCTGATTACTAATCCGTTCCATGTTCTTTATATTTCTTAAACGACATTCCTTACTTATTTTTCACTCGAAATTTCTGTTCAATCGTGTTTAACTCTGTAAGAATTTTGCATTTAATTTATTCTACGGTGGAGGTTGTGATAGTGCCAGTTTCTTCATTAGCTATGATAAGGGTCTTAATGATCAATTAGTACTCATAACTGAAACAAGACTCCCAATTTTTATGATCCTGCCTGCACATATTATCACTGCAGGTTACGAATGTGAAGAACCCGAGCCTGGAGATATAACTGAATTTCTCTAATGTCCTCAAGAATGTTTAGTCGTAGTGGAAGAAGCTGTTTTAATCGCAAAGGAAGCAGCATCTGACTATACGTGAATCAGAAGATAATCGGGCATTTCATCACGATATCGCAGCATAAATTGGTGTAGTGGCGTAGTGGGCTAAGGCATCATGCTTTGGCTCCCTGCCACGGAAAGTGGCCCGGGATCGATCCCACCCCTGGGGTGCGGATTTTAAGTCCCGTTTTTAGGGCCGCTGCCCACTCACCATCGTGAGGAAATTGAGGAGCTTACGATAGGTAGGCGATCCTGGTCCCGAAAGCCAACATTCCGGCTGGGGATGCCGAGATGCTGACACATCTCCTCCCCGTATAGGTTGCATGTTGGCCCACCTTTACCTTGCGTATGTGGGCGTGAGGCTGGCAGTGGGGTTGGCAGGTCCTGGCCCTATATGGGCCCTGGATTACCTTCTTTCCCCACATTTTTCTTCGTTCTTGTTCTTTTCCAGATCGTTTTTCATTTATTTACACACATAAACTCGCATTCTTGAGTACACAAACATGTCCAAATGAAGCTCAAAATCGAATCTGCGCCTCACCAAGACGGACATTTCAGCGTGCATGGCCATGAAGAACAGCAAGTCCATTATATTAATTCAGAATTAGGCTGAAGTTGCCTACTACGAGGGAAAATTAATAAACTCAAATACCCCAAGGAAACAATCAGTAGATTCGCTCACTTTCTTCTCGGGCAGCCAGCCAGGTGAAAAGAGATGATTAGATATCAACATTTCGGGAGTGTGCATCTCTCCCATCATCAGGATATTTATAAAATGTTATAACCACAAATGAAATACTGGATATAACACAGCTATAAACAAAGACAAAACACTATCAAAATTCGCATTACTGAACAAAGGACTTTTCAGTAAATTAAATGCCAGTTCAGGAGATGGCGTGAGTATAGAACATTGTGTCAAAGAAACGTAACTACTTAACTTGATCATCAAGCTGTATTGATCTTTGCTTCTTAATTCGACGGATTTCAATTTTTAAGGCCGGTTTCCAAGAGGAGGTGAACTGAAATCCAGCATCACGATTAAGCGTGCTCCTTTCAGAGTAAATCGCTAAAGCCTCCTTAACTGTCCGCTCCCAGTAACTGTTGCATTTTGCCAAGATGGTCTGAAAGGAGCACGCTTAATCGTGATGCTGGATTTCAGTTCAGCTTCTCTTGGAAACCGGCCTTAAAAATGGAAATCCTTCGAATTAAGAAGCAAAGATCAATACAGCTTGATAGTCAAGTTAAGTAGTTACGTTTTTTTTGACACAGTTTACTACACTCACGCCATCTCCTGGCCTGGCATTTAATTTACTGAAAACAGTCTTTTGTTCAGTAATGCGAATTTTGATACTGTTTTGTCTTTGTTTATAGTTGTTATATCCAGTATTTCATTTGTGGTTATAACGTTTTATAAATATCCTGATGATGGGAGAGATGCACACTCCCGAAATGTTGATATCTAATCATCTCTTTTCACCTGGCTGGCTGCCCGAGAAGAAAGTGAGCGCATTCGTCTCCAGGAAAGCTTCAGGTCTTAACCAGTGAGATCATTACACCTCAACTTGCAGGCCATAGAAACGTGTATAGCTATTATAGAATTGTTGGATCCGTAGGAAATCATTCTCTGGTATGAAGGAAAGAATAATTAGAAAACTATCCAGTTTTTATAGCTTGTGGACATGCTGTATGAAATTCTAGTTGCAAATTATATTGTTAAAATGAGGTATATATCTAAAAAATATTGAACACAGAACAAAATAACAGAGCTTTGATTCTATAATTGATTCTGGCTTCAGATATTTAATTTTTCACAGACTCCTATCACACCAAGAAACGAATAGTGAGAATTCCCTAAGGAGATGCAGCCCAGATGAAGAGATGGCTGTGAATTCCCATTTGGGTGCTTCTGCCGTGGGATCGGAATGTGGTTGGGTGATCTCACCACTAAGTAGTTTGCAAATCATTAGATGAGCAACAATGGGAAAGCATTGCGTTAGGTGGAGATGTTGCATCAGTAGGCGGAAACAAACGGTATCTAACAGCCTCATTGTTATGTCTCTAAAGTCCTCTCTGCTCCACTGACATAATGAACACGGTCGACCTTGTGCGAGACTTCTTCCTACGTTCTGCTTTTGTTTTTGTTGTCGTGAGAAGAATCTCTGTCGCTCTGTCCTCTTTAGCGGAGATGTTAACGCTGCAGTCACTTTTTGTCTGCACCGTAAAGTACGAGACATTTGGTCAGCTAAGTCTTCTCCTCCTTTGCAATGCAATCGACAGCCGTTTACGATACAAAAATATATTTATTCTCCACTTGGCTGTTATCCTTGCGAAAAGTATATATTACATTCACATAACTATCTAAAGTCACTCGTTTATTTGATATTGCAAATCATGCTTTAGAAAGCTTGTTTACCTACCTATAAATGTGTTAGTTACAATTATTATTGGAAGAGGCTGAAGCCAAGTCAGGAACTTAAAACAGGACACTATGTGCTGATTTTTAAATTCAATACTCTTTCCATGAAACCACTAAAGAATGCACTTAAAATAATGTGTAGGTATTGGAACATCCAAACAAATAGTAACGAATATTTTTTAAATAGTTAATGCGAAAACAAATTTATTTCGCGTAAATTGCATTTTAATGAGATATACACATAGATATATTACTCGTTTAAATATCACAAACTTATAACATTTCAATCAAATTTTTTAGAGCTGTGTTTAAGAAAACGAAAAAAGAAATAAGATTTCTTATAAAAAAGTTTTGGAGTATTTCCCTGAGAACCTTCACATTCTGAAATACTTTCTTTAATACTCTCTTTGAAATTCATCCTAATTTTTTCAGTTAGCCTGTCCAAACGCAGACTCAGGCATGCAAGAAATATTTTTAAAAGTGGTTTTTGTGAAATCGTGGGACTTTGTAATAAATTTTCAATAAAATCTCTCAATGATGTTTTGGCAGATGCTCCCCTCTTAACTGCTAAGTAGGTAAGTAGATGAGAAAGTAAAGATAAATTATTACTTTCATATTTTTGGGGTTTATCATGATCATTAGAACAAAATATTGCCATAATTAACTTCCAAATTCAATAAGACTTATTTTAAGGGCTATAATGGATTACATTCTAAAGAAAAGATAAGAAATTGCTAAAGAAACATGATAAATTTTCGTTCAATTAATATTTATAAATATATTACCATTTAATAAATAAACAAATACATTATTTGCAGTCATATAGAAAGCATCTTTAAAATGATAAAATCAGATTTCTAACGTGCACTCCTAAGAGAAATTTATGCATACCATTAATTTTTTTAATGAAATTCAAATTTTACTAGCATAATACATTCACAAAAGTTTTCAGATGATTAGGTGAACAAAGCAACTCTTGAGAGACATAAAAAGTGTTACTAGCATGTGCACAATATGAAATTTTTAAGGAGTCTAGGTGTTCAAATTACTTTGGAGGGACATTTAAAATGACATTTAAAGAATGGAAGTAAGGCTTGAAAAGTATTAAATAACATTCAACCTTCAAAGTCATGAATATTGTGAATATATTTTATTATTAATATTTTCCTGCCTTTAAACGTGACATATTAGACGTAAAAGAGGATTGTGTTTAAGTTAAATCAGAGGATGTATACTCCGACACTGTCCTTGGCCTATTACGTTTGATTCACTTCATTTTATACTCTCTAATAAATAGGGACACACTCGCAGCATCTCTTGCTTCATGCTCGGCGCATTATACTTCGAACACGGTGTACAGGCAGCTATGGATTGTTGAAAATCATCATTGATATATGTTTTGATCAAATTATTAAAAGCACCAAGAACAAAAAGACTACCTCATATTACTTTGCTCTAATAATACGGAAATAAATTAAAGCCCAACCAACTTTTGTAGTCTCACTACAAACAAATCCTATTTTTATGTTAATTTATTCCCTAGTTCTTGTTCGGACAAAATAAACTCCCCGAGCGTTTAAATACAATATTAATCCCCAAATATACCGATCAGACGTAAAGCATATTCCTTCTTTTCCATTCCAATACAGCAATTTCATTTATTGGGATCTGAAATATGGAAAGCTTTTATTAACTCTCAAAATCTGTTCTAGTTATGATATATACAAAAGCTTATGAAACCATTTGGAGCTTATGATTAACAGTATTAAAGGAAATGTGTTAGCGTTCATCCATCATTTTTAAAGAAAAGAAAGGTTAAAACGAATAGTGTCCTTTCCAATACAGTACGAATAGAAAGTGGAATCCTTCAAGGAGCTGTATTGAGTAAAGCTTTATTGCTAGCATTCATTAATGCATCTCGGTCATCCCCTTTCTAGTAAAACTATATTTTTCTTTCACACGATTTTACATTGCTTTACAAAATAAGTGTCATATCACTAAATGATACATTAATGCTAGCTGCTCTAGACATAACTAACAAATCGTTACAGTAAACAGGATTTGAATTTAATTAATCCGGGACTGTCGATGTGTTATAACCCATAATTTATTACAATTAACTCTTTTATGTCTAGTGAAAAGGAAGAAAGTTCATATTTGATCTACAACTTGCACAAAGGACTAGAGAATAGGTGTGGCTTATAGGTTTGAATGACATTTTTAAAGTCAGCTGTATATAAGATTGTCTTACCCCGAAACAAAAACAAACAGGGTCAATGATCAACGTTAAGAATGGAAATACTTTAATTTGAGCTAATCACAGCTGTTTATTCGTCTAATTTTATTGTTTCAGTTTTAGCGTTTTTAATTTGATCACCTAAATGCAATATTACATGTTTAATTTAGAGTAAAAGGATGGACGTGCAGACATTCCTATTTTCATCTGTTTGGCCTTTAAAATGCAGCCTGGGAAATTACTTTTTATGTGTGTGTGCTTATGTGAAATTCCACAAAAATGATTCTTCATTTTGATGATTATTTTATTAAGAAGTACTGTACTTCCGTAAGGATATTTGGCTGTAAAATAGTTCCTAATATTTTAAACATTGGCATCTAGAGAGTGTCACAGTAGGTCACCCAATCTTTTTGTCGGTTCAGTAGAGAGAAGACAAACATTTCGTAATAACAGTTTGTACACGACAAATAAATGATAGGGCCGAGAAAGTCCTATGATGTAACACGCTATTTTTTATTCTTAAAATAGCCAAAGTAAATACCATTTTTCGGATTACTTCATGGTAAATTCTTGAGCTTTGTTTATATTGTTAAGGATAATTTTTGGAAAAAATTAGTCAAAAGTAAATAAAACTGTTAAAATTAAAACATTTGTTGGAATTTGGACAGGTATATCCCAATCGTTGACTACCCATGCCAAATCAACATATGCACATTAGGTAATACAAGGACCATGATCAGAAACTCTTGGTTCAAATGTATTTCATGATTGAAACTCAAGGTGCTCTTCCATGTTTACTTTCTCTATTATGTAGTATACAGTAGGCAGAAAATGTGTTGCATTCCGTCCAATAATTGTATATTAATATTTCACTAGAAAGTCATCTTCTGAGATATACTGCATTTTCAGAAAACGGTCTGCGTACGCACGCGTACCTGTGTGTTTGAATCTCTACTTGTGAGCTCAAAGTACAAAAGTTCAGTTAAATACCAAAGTAGATATTTATGTTCTTCCAAGGATTCCATACGTAGATTTTTAAAAATGTCTTCCCACTCCAAACTATCCTTTACAGGAATTGTTTTCATTTTTTTTCTCAAAAAATGGCTCCTATAATTGCATAAAATTACACGATTAAAATACTTCCGTGAGAAATAAAATGTCAGTACCTCTTAAATTTTTGGAAGTAACTTCTGAAATCCTCTGAAATCTGGATGATTTTTGTATAAGTGGTAAATCATAAGACAGACAAAATCTTCAATTTACAAAAATTAGATCCCATTAATACACACTTTTTTGGTGAACTTAGCTATTTCCGAGATTTCATTCGTTTGAGTTTTCTAAAACTTATTATTTTCTCATTTGGAAACATTGGTATACCTTTTTCCTTCAGAGTCATGCAAACAGAATGGAATTTCAAAGTCATTACAGAGTCACTAGTTCTTAAAACAGTTGACTGCTGCTGAAGCCTCTTTAAATGTTTATCCCTGTTAATATAAAGCACACATAATAAATATTTGCACTTCATTGAACAATTTGTTGGGAAAGTCATGTGTATAACATATAAGTACTACATTTATTTTTATTTGAAAGTATGCGGCAGACTATAAATGAAACAGCACAGTCTTTTTAAGCATTATAAACTTGTAAATGTGCAATTATTGTAACTTTTTGTTTGTTCTGGGTGTACCCATTTGGAAATCATTCTAATCTTTCTGAGCTGGTCTAGGATCCAAATAAGTTATCATTTGTTCTGACATGTCCTTGTTTATGCGAACATCCTTTCGAGAAACGCATGCCCATTCATTAGGAGACGGGGTCAACTGCAGGCCGCCACGCGGTGAACCTGTTGTATTGAAAGAGAAACCTCGGCAACATTCCGATCAGAGACAACACCCCATCTCATTTTCTCTCTCCTGACACACATTCACCTCGATACACGATGTCCAACCTGTCTGCCAGAAGCGAATGGGTGCAAGGCGAGAGTTGTGGGCTCCAGCAACGTTTTAAGACAACATAGTACCGTTACGAGTAATGGAATAGACGTTCTATGAAATCTATATATACACCTTTCAGTAATTGCACAATATTGTTTACAATCACTTGCGACCAGTACAAACAAAAGTTACTCGCATAACTCTTCTTTTGGTATCTTCAAAGAAGATGTCGGTTTGGATGGCTCGATTGGTTAGACGCTGACTTATGGATCCCAAAGTCGTGGGTTCAAACCTGAAAGCCCATGAAAGCGACAGCATTATATCAGCAAATTAATTGTTATGTAAAAGAACTATTGCGGGACGAAATTCTGGCACACTGGCGGCGCTGATATGAGCTCGTAATAATAATAATAATAATAATAATAATAATAATAATAATAATAATAATAATAATAATAATAATAATAATAATAATAATAATAATAATAATAATAATAATAATAATAATAATAATAATAATAATAATAATAATAATAATAATAATAATAATAATAATAATAATAATAATAATAATAATAATAATAATAATAATAATAATAATAATAATAATAATAATAATAATAATGGTAATGGTGATGATGATGATGATGATGATAATAATAATAATAATAATAATAATAATAATAATAATAATAATAATAATAATAATAATAATAATAATAATAATAATAATAATAATAATAATAATAATAATAATAATAATAATAATAATAATAATAATAATAATAATAATAATAATAATAATAATAATAATAATAATAATGGTAATGATGATGATGATGATGATGATGATGATGATGATAATAATAATAATAATAATAATAATAATAATAATAATAATAATAATAATAATAATAATAATAATAATAATAATAATAATAATAATAATAATAATAATAATAATAATAATAATAATAATAATAATAATAATAATAATAATAATAATAATAATAATAATAATAATAATAATAATAATAATAATAATAATAATAATAATAATAATAATAATAATAATAATAATAATAATAATAATAATAATAATAATAATAATAATAATAATAATAATAATAATAATAATAATAATAATAATAATAATAATAATAATAATAATAATAATAATAATAATAATAATAATAATAATAATAATAATAATAATAATAATAATAATAATAATAATAATAATAATAATAATAATAATAATAATAATAATAATAATAATAATAATAATAATAATAATAATAATTCAATACCTATGGCCTTTAAAGCCGTCATGGAACAAACAAAATCCAGATGGCAGTGTACCAGTCATACCAACTTTAACAGGTTTTAAACAAACTACTTATTTATAAAAGAAGAGATATTAGCCATAATTGTATTTAAATAAAAAGCTTTATCAGCATATTTAATAAAATAGTTAATTATAACATATTATTTTAAATAGTTTAAGTACTGCGGATTTGGACCTTAGGTAGACGTTCTTTTTATTTTATATGTAAATAAGCATTTCATCTTCATTTACACTACTCACTAGTCTTTAAATCCAATATTTGTACTCTTTTTCTTTCAATGTTGCCAAAATTTTGCTAACAGTAGTTCAGATTCAATGATTTTGACCTGAATTAAAATTCTCTTTTGAATTTTGACCCATCCAGTCACAAGTTTATTATTTAGAAATAAGGTTCAGATTAAGCAATGCCATCTACATCCGCATCTCATACTGTCACGGTCAGCGCGTCATGGGAGGCACTGGCTGGATTCAGGTAGCTGTAAAAATATATGTCAACAAATAAACTAAGTATTTTATATTTGTACATTATTTATATTACATTTATTTTATTTAATATAATGTATTAAAATATTTTATGCATCACATATGCAAAAACTTTAGCGGACTCATGCAGTATTTCGGACTCGCTTAAGACTCTTCCGCTAGAGCATATAAATAGATATATACTGCTGTAATGGCAGTCCTGGTATGCGAAAATAAATCCAGAATGAGAACACAAAAAGCAATTCTGATATGTTGCTATTGCATTACCCTTCTGTACTTCCTCCTGTACGTACAAACCATTCTTATAAATGCTTATTCTTCTAACAATTTCATGTTCACCGAGATAAACGTTTTCTTATTACTAATTTGCTTGTAGATACAAACAGAACATGCAAATATAGTAGACTTTAAGCGATATTCAAGTCTTTTAAAGCTGGTGATGACTTTGTATGGCCAACATATAAAAATGAATAACGACTTCTCTTTGAAAAAAAGTGACTTAGAATATTCAGGCAAATAAAAAGGGTTACCTCGGAAATGGTTTATTCCACAAAAAAGATATATTTACATAAATTATATGCTTTAACGAGATCTGCATTTTTGAATAGTAATATTTTGTCCATCTCTTACGGTTTACCAGTTAGCAAAAGTCATCCGGAATAAAGGGACCTTCTGAGGACATTTTCAGATAATTCTTGTCATGAAAGTATCTTACACATTCGGCATTTAAATCAAAATCGTTAGAGCCATTTTGAGACAGTTAAATTTTTCGAAAAATGTTTTATATAAAGGGTAGTTTGGGATGGTAAAGTTGTCTTGAAATTGTTTAACATCCGTGTAAGGTGATGAATTTAGCAAAGTTTTCGGTTTTGATTTATGCTGTTAACAAGCGCGTGGGCGCCCGTACACACGCTCGCGCGCACACATACAGATGCACAAACTTCCGGACCACACAGTGTATGGAAAGCATGTCTTGAATTTTTTTGGGATTATGAAGCACTCTTCATTCCGAACGACTTTTGCAAAGGGATAGACCATAAGAGGCAAACATCTTATTACACCAAAATAATCGAGCGGGAGGCTCAGGCGGTTTAGTCTGTGGCCCACATTTTGGAGGTCCAGGTTCGATTACCGTGGCCGACCTACCTGAACCATGGGCTTTTTCGGGAGTTTTCCGGGTCACCAGGCAAATGCTGGGTAGGTTAATAAAATCCCCGGAATTTCCTGTCCCTCTATTTTATCTCCATTATCATTTCACATTTCTGTCTCACTTTCAAGGGTCCCGAGTTCGAATCTCGACCAGGGCGAGTTACCTGGACAAGGTTTTTTCCAGGGTTCCCCTTATCCAGAAAGACGAATGTCGGGTAACTCTAAGCTCCATGGACTCCGGACTCATCTGAGCATCATTTTACTAATTAAATTCATCTTCCGATATGACAACGTTGGAAGACGTAAATTACAAAACAAAACGAAAAAATAATTCCAGGACCCAGGACCTTCTGAAACCATAATAGAAATTCCGCTGAGTTACAACGTTTTGTTGGGTAATAATTATATGATTTTTATACTTATTGTCATACTCTTATATTATAATGTATGTTTTACTAGCTTTTTTTAAATTTTTCTACCGTTTATATGTAGGAAATGGGGGACGTATTAGATCCTATCAGTGTTAACAATTAATTGCAAAATTTAAATGCAACAGAATTAATAAATTACCTATCGAGATGGCTCATGCAGTTTCGTCTGACTCATATTCGGGAGGCTCCGGGTTCCATTCCCTTGGCCGACCTACTTGATCCATGGGTTTTTTCGGGTTTTTTTTCGGGTCGTCAGACGAATGCTGGGTAGACTAATTACATCCCCCGAATTTCCTTTCCCTCCATTTCACATCATCTCTCATCTGGTGGTCTCAGTGCAGAAATGTCGGTGGGTGTCTCGGCGTTGCATGGCAGGATGATATGCTCTTGATAAAACTTTCTCCTCCGCAGGACTATCTCCGGTTCTCCGAATCCGAAGGGGACCTTTTCCGGAACACAGCAGGGTGGTATGCTGGTTGTACTGTCCTCCCGGGGGATTTCCAACTGGTAAAGGGTAGGAACACTGCCCTCTGCTCTGTGGTGGCTCCTTGGGACGGCCACCCTTGTCTCCTCTCTCCTCTTCCTTCCTCCTGGGGTGCCTTACTTGTGGAATATGTAAAATAGACCAAGCTAGGACCACCGTGCCAAATCCTCTCCAAAGTCCAGTTCAGTCCAACAGAGCTAATATTTAATAATCTTCTCAATCATGTTAAAATTCTCCAATTGTGAATGTTTAAAGCAAACGTTAAGTCTACACCCTTTTCCAATTCTTGATATAATATTATAAAAGTATGCATTAATGACGTTTCTATACAGTTTGTGTTATTTTAGATTTGTTAAATAATCTTTGTATTAATTAAGCAAATAAACTACCTGCGTGGAAATTAATTTAAATATCCAAAAGTTTTACTACCAGATTTCATTAGTGGTTTAGGATATCATAAATCAAAAAAGAGAATTGTTAGGAAAAGCCTATTTGAGTTCTTTTCGCTAAAAACAGAAAGTTAGACAAATATCAAACTATTTAAGCTCAAAAACTTCCAATAATTTTACAAGAAGGTTTTCCAGAAAGTTCTCAACTCGAATTTACCTTTTACATGTATACTTTGCGATATATTTTATTTCCGCAAAAATGACTACAATGTTTTTATTAAAATCTAGCACACGTGAAGTATCCCCTATGCCCAACGTGGTTCGGAGTCCACGGTAAAAACTGTAGGTCCTCTCACCTCACCGCCATCTTCACTATCACCCTATCATCGGAGGTAATGGACACCGCTCTCTGGGTGCCTCCACCTGAGAAATGGGTCCGGTCATCACTTGGTGGGGTGAGGTTACCCCGAAGGCCAAGGTTGCCATGTGGGGAGTGTTAGTAACTAACTAACTAATTAACTGTTTTTATTAAAATATTCTACATTTAACATATGTATGCAAGTTACAAAATGTATTGAACCTTCTGTGAGCAGCCCTAAAGTCATGTTCATTCTATGCGAATTTATATGTTCAGCTTATACAGAGTGTTTCGAAATGACCCCGAAAGAATATATAGAAGTAGTTGCTCAGCCTCTATGTGACACATATAGAGAGTTTTTAACGCCAATACATCCGCATAAAAAACGTTCCAGAATGAGTTTGGCTTAGGCAGTTACAGGAACAACGCCGCGTGCCTCACGATATCGTAGTTCGCAGGTAAGTAACACAGCTGTTTGTAAATATACCGACATACTTCACGGTAGCTTGCTACTATTAAGAATTTCCTTAGCTTATGAAACCGTAATAAAGAAGCTATTCTTTAGTCATTTGTTTATGGGTGTTCAACGTGTTCCAACATTCCGTTGTAACAGTCGATGACGGCAAATAAGCTGGTGGACATAGACAACTTAAACCTTTTAGAAGGAAGTTAATGTCAGTGAGATTGAGGATGGAAGCATTAAATGATAAAAAGAACAGAGAACAATATCAAAGAATTGTAGATAAAGTTAACTAAAACTAAATGTCTTGTATAATGAGACAAGCATTTTATTTCTCTGGGTTTAATAATACTAAATAAAGCATTTGTAACTAAAAAGGAAGCTGTTGATTTTACACTAACTGGTTGAAAGCACTGAGCAAAATGAGCAACTTTAGAACTGTCCGAGTCATTATCGACTGTTCCCACATGTAACTGTCTTTTGCCCCATTACTTGAAAGCGAGTCTAGGGTCACTGATAAAGAGCAAGGAGCAATGCTTTTGTTTTCATGGCCAGTGCGTCCCAGTAACAACTTTTGAGGTTCGCACACCAGTGGTTCCTGCGCTGCCTAGTCACAAAATAATGTAATATTTAATGCTGCATTAATTATTATTATTATTATTATTATTATTATTATTATTATTATTATTATTATTATTATTATTATTATTATTATTATTATTATTATTATTATTATTATTATTATTATTATTATTATTATTATTATTATTATTATTATTATTATTATTATTTCAGAGAGTCCCAAAAAGATATTTCTGGTGAAATATTGGTATCAAATGTTTCGGTGCAATACAATATTTATTATAATAACATAGCAGAGAAAATAATATATAGTAAGTGCATAATTTATCTAAGATATAAGAAATACTTTACATGGTTAGTTAATATATAAAACCTTACATTGTATTTCCTACCCTTGTAATTTATCTGCTTATACTTACTCTACTCATTTGGTGTTTTGTGTTGACTCAGTTTCTAGTCAGCTTGCTTCATTTCACCGATTATAGCAAAAATGTTGTTTTCAGTGCATGAAACCTGCAACCAGGGCAGTTGGCTTGTTGAGCAAACAGGTGAATGCACCATATATGTGGAGCTTGCGTTATCTATAAGGCAATAACCAATCATATTGTTGTTAGCTAGAGCGTAACATAAGTTTACGAAACACGCAGGTGAATGCACGCAATGTAGTACGTGGGTGGGTCCAAAACTTATTAAATATTGTTATTTCAATGTCATTATATCCAGTATAACTTTATTTTATATTATTTTTATGCGTACAGTAATGCACTAAATATGGAGGTAATGTGTTATCTGCATTTTTTGTTTTCTGTATTTGTCACATTTTCTGCCAGTTACTTGTTCAAGAAGCATGCGATAAGCTAAAATTTTCCCTCCAGCTGATCACATTAACCTTGCTTATAAATTATTATCATATTTATTTTATTGTGCCGGAATGTTTTAGTGACCTAGCGAGGTGATCCCATTTACAAAGCGCCTTCGAGAGATTCTGGGCGTCAAGACTCTCAAGACCGACCAACATAACCGACGATTTTTTCGCTATTTTCTTGTTCGGTTGGTGAATACTGGGTTGAATAATACACGAATTTTTAGAAGATATGGAAAGGCAGGAAATATGGCGAAGTCTACAAAATATGAAATCATTACAATTTTACAAGTAAATAAGAAGAAATCGGTGGACGAGAAGCATATGTAGATTACTGCAATAGACAAGAGAGAGAGAGAGAGAGAGAGAGAGAGAGAGATAGAGAGAGAGAGAGAGAGAGAGAGAGAGAGAGAGAGAGAGAGAGAGAGAGAGAGAGAGAGAGAGAGAGAGAGAGAGAGAGAGAGAAGGGTAAGCTTGGATGAGAACAGGAGCAATATTTCTAAGAGGGATAAGAGGTAGGGAAAAGGGAATTTGTGAATTGTGTACGGGAAAAGAAACCACAGAACACTATGTTACAGAATGCGAGGAAGTTGCAAAGTGGAGAAAAAAGTTTTGGGAGGAAACATAGGAGAAAGTAAAGAAGAGGATAGTAGCTATAAACATGTTAACGGGAAAGGAGGAAAAGAAAGTAAGAAGTATTGGTAAGTTCTTGCAGAAAGTAAAAGAAAAATGGATCAGAACTGTAAAGAATATAAGAAAGGAAGATGAGGGGGGAAGAATGGGACTAATTAAGTAACAAGAGGGCATGGATGTTAAGAGCTACCTGGCAGAGCAGAAGACCAGGGAGTCATGTAAGCCAAGGTAGCAACAAGGCAAAGACAAATAAATATAGCAAAAGGTTGCAAATTGTAAAATTTTGGAATATGCACAATAAATAATTCGTTCCTTCATTCATCCTATCATATCATTCTATTGAGTTATCTGGATCAGGCTTTCTCCGGGATTTTTACTTATTCTGAAAGATGAATGTTGGGTAACTCAAAGCTCTATGGACCCGGGGTTCATTTGAGCATAATTTCACCCATTTCATTCATCGTCTGATAGGACTTACTTTAAATAAATAAAACCGCGATCAAAGGTCTGTGATGCTAGGATTTCCAACTCAGCAACACACCAATAAACAACAGCAAGGGTTGGTAATAATAGTTTCGTTTCTGGCCCCCCACGGGTTCGATTCCGTGGCCAACCTACCTGACTCATGGGTTTTGTCGGGGATTTTCCCGGATCGCTAGGTGAATGCTCGGTAGGTTAATTACATCATCCGAATTTCCTGTCCCTCCATTTCATCTCCATTGTCATTTCATATCATCTCTCATCTGGTGGTTTCTTTCAGGGTAGAAGTGTCGGCGGGTGTCTCGGCGGTGCATGGCGAGATGATATGCTTTGATGAAAATTACTTCCTCCTCCGGTAGGTCGGTTGCCGGTCTCCGCTCCTCTACTGGGATCATTTTGGAACCGCCAGTCAGGGACCTTTGGGGCTCAGCTACTGGGCTCGTGGCATTCCCGTTTTTGGGGAACAGGTTCGTTGTCCTGGCCTGTCGGGGGAAGTCTCTATCCAAGTAAAATGTAGGGAACATGCCCTCTGTACTGCCGTGGCTCCTTGGGTCGGCCGCTCTCTGTCGACTTCGCCTCATCCTTCCTCCAGTGGGTGCCCCCACTGGGGGGCATAGGAACAATAGGCCCAGCATGGTGGCCTACGTACCGAATCCCCTCCGTAATGCAATCCTAATCCCAATTCACTACATAATAGAGAAAGTAAACTTACGGTGTACATTGAAACAATAACAAATATTGATGGATGATAAGGGAGTTTATTTCGTCCTTTTGGAAATTCATCACTCATTGATTAAATAGTTCTTTCCAATCATTTTACATTCCTGTTTGCCTTTTGGTTCTATAGTTAATTAAAGATTTGACAGTCACGCTGACCTCCAGATCCTTTATTTAGTAAACATACCTTGTTTCAGTGATTCATTTGGTACCCCCTCCCAGTTGTATAAATCTTTAAAACTGGTCATAGAATTAAGGTATGACTAACACCTTGTGTTCCAAATAGCGTTGGGCCTGCACAAGTAAATAACATGTGAATGCGATAAATGTAGGTAAATTACGCAAAATCGTCCAACAAGTTTTTGTCTTTATACGGCTCATATTTTACACCCAAGAACCAGAGCTTATTGATGTCGAATTAACTATAGTTACCTTTGGCATATGATAACGATCTTCAAACCTGTATCAGTTAATATCTTACGTTATAATTACGTAAAGATATGAATTGTTATGTAAAACAATGCAATAAGAGGTGATAAGTTATGAATCACCGAACTAATCATTTTGGATTGATAAAATGTTGATTCAAGCATTTCTTGCAGAAGCTTGCACCAAATTCCGTATGAACGTATTTTAAAGAGAAACATTTTTTATTAGAAGCAAATCAGGTAATAATAATAACTTATTATAAAGGAAAGGTACGTGATTTTATTTAAAATAATAAGTGATAAAAACCTTTTCAATATAACATTATGATGAATATTTTTGATTTCCAATTCATAAATAGTTTATTTTATGCAATTACGTTACAATTGCAGGCTCTAAATGACTAATAATCAAAAACTAAAAGGGTGGTTTATAGACTTTGATGCTCTGATTGTAAAATCAAACTTGATTTTTATTTCGTTTAAGGAACAGTTTTTACATTGGTATTTTACATGTACGTAAATTATGCATAAAATGCGTAGACAGTTAATTTACCTGCCCAATTGTGCACTCCCTCCTTCCCATCTCCAAATGCACCCTCTGCGGATCGTCCGACAAGCATGTGATCATACAACCAGTGGCTCAGTGGTCACACGTGAAGCATCGGTCGCGTGTGGCACTCACGTGCACGTGAGAAAGAGCAGCATGTGGTAAACTTGTATGTAACGGTTAAGGAAAGCTGCGTTCTGGTACAATCATTTCATTTTCATTTGCATCTCGTCACCCACTTGTCCGCTGTAATTTGTTAAGTGGATCTGCAGCTTTCTTGTGCAATAGTGTTACAGTTGGTAACAGATCTTTAAGAACATGAAGCACGCATAAACTACATCATTCAACTGCTTTAGACACATAAGTCTGACGGGACTCAATGGCAAGGGCACCCGTCTCTAGCCAGTGGTAGAGTGATAAAACTTTGGTTTCATTTTTACCTGTACTACTAGTACATACCAAGTAGAGGTAGTATTGATAAATTAGTAAAAGCTTCAGGCCTCATTTGCGTGTTACAGAGGAAAATATATTGCATTCTATCCAAAAATATTTTAAGTTCCTTAAACCCATCCAAAAATGAAGAAAAAGAAACCCATTTTAGAAAAATATTCCTGCGGTCCTGTGCATCTGTGTGACTGAATACCATAATTCATATACGAGAAATCAGTAAATAACAAATTTGTTTTATCAATTCAAGATCTTCAAAAGTAGCAACGCGAAGAACTTCAAGAAAGTACTGCCTTTCTTTGAAAATACTTTTTACATGAAAATATTTAATTAATTTTGATTTACCTAGTAAAAATATAATAATATTTATTCAAATACTATATGTTTAATGTATGATAGGTGCGTCGGAAATAAAATGTAGTAGCTGAAACACCAGTGGTTTGACGATTTATCTTTCCCTGCTACTTATAGATTTGGGTTGTTCTTGTCCAATAGCCTTGCGCTTCTTGGATGGAAGCTAAAATTTATGATATAATACATTTAAAAATACTTAATTACAATTATAAACCACAACGATAAACAAAATAAATAAAAAACACTGATAAAATTCTAAGCAAAAGAAATACTTAACAACCACAAATACCACAGGATGTATGGATTACAACATTTTGAGTTAAGCAGGATGTCACTTATATCTCTCTTTTACAACTTTAAGCAAAAGCAAACTTTTTATTGTCATAATAATAATAATAATAATAATAATAATAATAATAATAATAATAATAATAATAATAATAATAATAATAATAATAATAATAATAATAATAATAATAATAATAATAATAATAATTATGTGCGAAAAATGAGTATAGTCAACCCATATTTGGTTATCATTCCTTCGATAACGTAAACACCGAGTGGAATGGCTTATTCGGTTTCGTCTGTACTCCGCGTTCGGGAGTTTCGGGTTCTACTCCCGTGGCCGACCTACCTGACCCATGGGATTTTTGGGAGTTTTCCCGGGTCACTAAGCCAATGCTGGGTAGGTTAATTACATCCCCCGAATTTCCTGTCCCTCCATTTAACCTCCGTAATCATTTCATATCATCTCTCATCTGGTGGTTTCGTTCACGGTGGATGTGTCGGCGGGAGTCTCGGCGGTGCATGTCAGGATGATGCAGGTACGCGGTAGCCTGATGCCGATTGTGCAAGTCTGCCTGGAGTCTTCCTTGCTCTGGGGTGGGGGTTCGGTCTCCAGTCTCCGAAACGGCCTCGTGACTGCTTCGGGGTCACGGCAGGTGGGATGACGATTGTCCTGGACCGCCGGGGAGTTTCTATCTAGTAAGGTGTAGGGATGCCCTCTGCTTGGATGCCCTCAGTGGCTGCTTGAGTTCGGCCGCCCTCTGTCTGCTCTTACCTCATCCTCCCTACCACGGGTGCCCCACTTGGGGCATAGGTACAAAAAAGCAGTCTGGTCGAGATGCCGAATCCCCTTCGAACAATCCTATCCAGTCCACTGTGTAGAAAGGAACCTACAATAGCGTTGTGTGTTAGTTTACTTGGCTTTCTAATGAGATCCCAGAGCTCTTAAAATATTTAAAACTTGTTTTATCTGATATCCTATAGAAAGCTGCACAAATAAAGTTATTAATTACCGGATGTTGTCCGTGGTAATACATTTTATACTATATTTAATCTTAACCATTAATTTGATGTTACTTTAGAGCTTTCAAAAGCTATTACAGAAGACACTTAATAGGTTAATTAAAACAGATGAGGCATTAAAAAGATAAAAGATATATGTGTACCATAAAAATCTTAAGTGTTGCACTAACCTAACTTTCCCTATTCTTTTCCAAACTATTCTACAAAGGCTCCTCTGCTTTAAATATGTAGACATGGGTTTATTACCCTTTTACTGGGATACAGTAGGCTTAGGCGATAGGCAAATTTCTTAAAATCTGGTCGCTGTACGATAGCTTTAACATTCCATTTTAATTGTATGGACAAGGGCTGAAATAACAAATAACTTTTCATTTAAGAAAAGCTTAAGTGTTGGAAAATTCAAAAAAATAACGAGTACCTCCCAAATAGGTCGCTCCACCACCAAAAAGTGATGTAAATTTTTTTTGATGGCGCATGGTAAGAATAGTGGACGGTGGTAATTTTTTTGAAAAAGTTTGTGTCACATCTTTGAAAGATGCTTACCTTAAATAGTAAGTTTAATAATTGGGGGAATTTTCGTTTTTGAGTTTGATTACACAGTGACACACGGACACACATATATACATACTTTAAAGATCGCTTTAAATAAAAATATCTACTTTCGTTTCAAGAGGTCCCAACACATGTATTCTGAGTGAAATATTTTTATGACATTTTTGGGTGGAATGCAATATTTTCCCTAGAAGAAAAGAGAAATACGCGAAAATCGTGAAGTTAAAGATATAGATAATTTGTAATGAAAATATTCTACACAAAAGGTATTTAAATCTAGATTATTAGAGACGTTTCTTGAGTATATGCATAGGTTCGAGAGAAAAACTGTGTGCGTGTAAGTAGTAGTATAGGGTGGGAGGATTTTCTTGAATATCTTTTTGTTCTATTCTTAAGAGATATCAAAATTAAAATACAAATTTTGGGATTTAATCGTCCTTTAGTTTTTGACTTAACGCTGTTCACACACACACACACACACACACACACACACACACACACACACACACACACACACACACACACACCCAAACACACACACATACACACACAAACCATTTTTATAAAATATATCTTTGTAATTAATTTCAACGTCTAGGTATTTCCGTTGAAGTATTTTGGGTGAAATGTTTAACAGTGATTTTGAATTCAAAACCTCGAAAGAGAAAATTAGTATTGTTAGTGTGTTTTATAATATTTTTTGGAATTTAAAATTATTTTAAATAAAATTTAAGGTATTAATATGTTTAAATTAAGCTTAGAAAGTAATGTTATATACGAGGGCTGTTCAATAAAATATGATCATATTTTTTACGGTGAAACAAACACGCCGTAGTAGTTTCATTGTTGGTACTCCTGGTTCCCACCTGTGAGAACCAGGTAAGTTCAGACACGTCCAGTATCGCCTACTGCTGCAATGGAGGTAACATGCAGTTAAAGTTGATGTTAGAGGAAGATCCGGAGTTTCTTTCAAACGTAATCACTGCTGATGAAACTTGGCTGCATCATTTTGATCCTGAGAGCAAATAGCAAAGCTCAGTATGGATATCTCCTTCATCACCAACCCCCAAAAAAGCAAAAGTGGTTGCTTCTGCTGGGAAAGTTATGGTCCTCTCATTCTTTGATATTCATGGAATGGTTTTTCAGAATGTTGTACCTGCACACACATCAGTAATTGGAAAATACTACAGGGATATCCTGAGAACATTGAAAGTACATATCAGGCGCAAAAGACCACATTTCCGTAAAGCAGGCTGGATGCTGCACCATGATAATGCGCGGCCGCATATTGCCAATGTTGTTGCTGAATATCTTGCAAAAATCAACGTGAAGTACATCTCTCACCCTCCCTATAGTCCGAATTTAGCCCCATGTGACTTCCTTCTATTCCCTAACTTGAAGAAACGCCTTCGTGGGAGGTATTATCCATCATCAGAATCAGTGGTGAAGTCTGCGGAGGTGAATAAGCTTGAACAGTAGAAGGACGTAACAGGCGATTTCGACTTTCATAGTGAAAAGACAAAAGCTTTAAGTTTGAGAGCTATAGAAAAAAGGTCGCTTTAAAAGTGATAAGTGCAGGAATGTTAGTGAACTTACGTTTCAACTTCTTTTGTTAACTTTATACATGAACTAAATTCAGAATGTTCAAAAAGAAATTGAATCGTTTATTTACTTTTGTTAAATCACCTGGGAAGGAAGAAAGGAAGATATCCATTTGAAACCACGCCTTGGCATAAGAGTCTTCATGTTCTAGCTGTGAAATCAACTCTTAAAATAACTAAAAACAAATTCAACGAACAAAAGAATATAAAATTCCCCTAACTTTTTCAAATATCACCATAATTTGGCGATACACGATACCCCCACATGAGAATTTGTTCTTCAAACACTTCTTGCACTTGCTATGAATGTATAATACAGAAAATAGAAATTATTAAAAGATTAGTATCATACTTTAGAATAAAGAAAAATTAAATTAAGTACCTGTAAAATCAGCTTACCAGTTTGAAATATGTTTACATATTAAACCATTTAGATTTCTTATCCCAGTTACATTTCTTATCGTCATTGGGTTTTGAAACGCTTGCGTTTATATCGCGGTATTTTTCTCCCGATATTGTTTACGTGAAATTTCAATACCAAGTCCCTCACAAGGGCCTCAAAATACCTAAACAGAAATCGTGTGACTGCTTTGTTCGCGTGATGAAACAAAAAGAGTATTTGTTAGCCTTGTTACAGAGTCGCGAGAATTATAGGCTTGTTTGATGTGTGTGTTCCAACCTTGAGAGTGCGTTAGATGCTTCCAGCATCCTCGTGTTGGAACATTCCTGGCAAAAACTAGACGGCCTCAACATTCTAATTAATAGTTACGTGACATAAAGAGCAAAGTATGGCCAAAACTGGAACTGAACAGACTACTCATCAGGATTCTTAAATCTTGTAGTGGGAATCTAACATCTACCATTTTTCACAAAGCAGCATGCTATAAAAATGTTACTGTGGAAATATTTATGAATCTGAACATCAAAATTATGTGAGCAATAACTATACTGTAGAGCAAGATAACATATATTTTAGTACATGCATTTAGAGCTACGTCAAGAAAAACAAGAACAAGAAAAAGGTCATAATTTCCATGGATAAGTTCAGATATAATTATACAAAGAAAAGATATAAAACATGAGAGCTTAAACAGTCATATAATAGACTAGAGAAGGAATTATTTAAGTTGTAATTACGTTTATTATTAGTTGTAAATATTACGCAACAAAAGAGATAAACTGATGAGGAACAATGCTTTCGTTGCTAGGAATAAATGGGAAAAGGATACGCTAAGATTGCTGAGCATCTGATGTGCTGTAAGAAATTCTCTACTAACTCTTGTACAAACTATTTTTACAAGCACTTATTCTTCTATCTACCTAATGTAAACATTTGCAAAAATTGTTGTATTACATATTTCCTTATAGGTGCAACTGGATTGGAGTAGTACATTAGCTTAAGGGATCAACTCTTTTAAGAACTAGTCACTGTGTGGTGACTCTGAAATTCCGCTCTCTTTGTATGGCTAAGAGAAAGAGATAGGGGCAGAGACAACCATTTCCCATTTGAGTAGACGTTGGTTAACATTTTTGAAGGGACGAACCACATAAATGTTCTCTTTATTTTCTTTAGACTGCTGATGTAAATCTCTAAGATTTAACCAGTTAGTTATATGCCTATCAGGATAAATCCTTCAGAATCTCAAAGAAATGAGCCATAATCTTGTTGATTTAGGGTCCTGATTTAAGCTTTTTTTCCCTAGGAGAATTTTTATGATACCATTCCATGGTTTTTCCTTTGGTCTCGGATTCCAAGTGGTTAAGTCATATCGGACGAGAATGGATGACATTATGCTCAAATGAGTCCAGGGTCCATAGAGTCTAGGATTCATAGAATCCAGGGTCCATTCGTCTTTCATAATGTGGGAAAGCCCTAGAAAATACCTTATCCAGGTAACTCACCCTGATCGAGATTCGAACTTGGGACCTCATGAACGTGAGGCAGAGACGTTACCATCTACGCTACCGAGACGGACAGTGAATATTTTGGATGAGATTTCAGATATTCTGCGTCAGCTTCGCGATATATAAACAAATCTGCACAAATGTATTTATGTTCCTTACGTCACCAGTAAGTGGCACTTAGGGACTCACTTGGAATACACTTTTGAATAGCTTAAGTGGTCCGTCCGTCTGTCTGTCCGTCCGTTCGTCCGTCCGTAGTGCTGGCTGGCTGTATAAAGCCAGAAGGTTTTTGCTGCGTGCCCACCCGTTAAGGGTTTTACCGTAGGTAAGGTACTTCAATTCGGGATTTTGTAGGATGTGATGTGGGTTTTGGGGTTGCAGTTTCTTATCAGATTACACTTTTGTACTTTCAGGTTGTGGGGGGTGGATGCAATACCTTGCACCCTGGTGTTTTAATTTTACAATTTTTTTTATTTAGTTGGAAAAATTTTGATATCAAACAGCTTAGAAGATTATTTGGACCTCAGCTTTAGCTGCTGTTAGGATTAGCTCCTGGGTTATCTCGGGTGCCCGCAAGTCATGCGGGGTACCCGGAACAGTCTAGAACGGCGTCTAATGGGTCATAATCTCCCAATGGTCTAACAGCCTAAGCGGTGGATAATTGTGTTGGCATGAGCAGCAAGCTGTAGGGTTGTTATCGCTTGCCTCCCTAATAAGCCTGTCTGTTGTCTCGTACAGTTTTCCTGAACATTGGAATTCTAACAATCTTGGTTTACCTGGTTCTGAATCTGATATTCTGCTAACCCAACGACTAACAGTTCTCCTATCCAATGAGTGATTCTCATATAGATACATTTTGTAAGCGTATGTGAGCATTTGAAATTGTCATCTGCTCCAAAGAAAGCAATTTCGTCAGAAAACTCTACGTTGTACCATGTATAGAGAACTTGCACTTTCATGCAAACCTGTTTAGAAATTAAATTACCTTCGAGCATTATTTTTAATCGACCTACTATTAACAGATTCTGTGGGATAGTTTCTGGAAAACCCAGAGATATCTAGCCAACCAAAAATGACACATAATTTAATTCTGTTATATAGAGACTCATTACAGTGAGCTTGAAGAGATGCAGACTCAAACAAGTGTTTCTGATTGAAACTGCAATACGTGAGACCCAAATAAGATCTGAAGCGTTCCTGACGTCGAGCATATTCTAGTGTAGTTGTTCTCGGGCTTCTTGGGCTTCAGGTATAGTGATGAATAGCCATCGACGTTTCGGGAGCGTTTATCTCTTCCATCATCAGGATAAACTGGGAGAGATGTACGCACCCAAAACGTTGATAACTATTCATCACTACAACTGGCTTGAAACCCGAGTACATTTAATTTATGTAGATGAAATATATTAATTCCTACATAGTTTTAATGTTTGGCATTCACGGCTACACAGCAAAATCAAATGAACATTATTGGTTTTAAAGTAATTTGAAGTAATCAATATTAAATTATACAATCCCACTAACAAATCCTTAAGACGGGAGGTGTGCTGGAATGTTAAGGAGGGCTCAATCTCCAAGTGTTTGTTCCATCGAATGTCAGCCCTTTCATCGCAGTTGCAGGAAGTAATAAAACGATGTAAACAGATCTAAAAGCATCACAACGAACACGAAAGACTAAATCACTTTGGTAGATAAATTACTGTTCTGGGCGACAGATCGATTTCCGGACAAGATGACGAGTCATCTGCCATCTCTTTCGAGTGTTTATGAGAGATAGGACACTTCGAGCGTGAGTGAGTTCAGTTTCATCTCATGTTTTTACTCAAGAGAACAGAGTATTTGAATTCTCAAATTCATGTTGACTAAGGGTCTAAGAGAACTTTTATGAAACCACCCCGTGGCTGAGTGGTTCGATCCCAGGCGACCGCAAAATGAGATTTGTGGTGGACAAAATGGCACTGTGGCTGGCTTTCTCTGGGATCTCCGGTTTCCCTCTCCATCTTATTCCACCGGTGCTCCATTTTCATCTCATGTATCATCAGTATCACCACCTGCGGTGCCGCATGTAGTAAAAGTGGGCGTTAAACACGACACATTTCATTTGAGTATTGAAGGACTTATCATCATTGGCACATAGCCAGCTGGCTAAAACTTAGCGGTTTACATCAGCAGTATAAAGAACATGAAGAGAAGATTTATGTGATTCGTCCCTTCAAAACTGTTAGCCAAAGTCTACTCAAATGGGAAATGGTTAATTGTCTGAAAGAAATCAGCCATAAATTCTTTATGGCTTTCTCAATTCCAAAATTTTCTTTCTTCTCCGTGTTCATACAAAGAGAAAAAATGTGAAAGCCATCACAAAGTGACCACCTTCCAAAAAATCTATTGCCACTTGAAAAAATTGTGTATAAGGTTCACATTCCGAAGGTCAGCAGTTCAAATCTCATTAGGATCAAATTCCTTGACTGAAAATGCTTTGAAGATCATGGAAAGCGTTTCATTAAAGTGCACTAGTCCTTTAGATAATTTTGGATCCGTCAATGACCATAGCTTAGCGCTTAACAGTCATTCTAAGCCTGAAGAATTTATAGCCTCAAAATTGAAATTTACTAAACTTTTTTGTTACAGCTTATACGTCATTTTTGTATTTGATCTAAGAAGGCTTCTGAAATTAATATTTATAAAAGTTATTTTTAAATTAATACAATCACAATTGTATGCAATTCAAATCGTCAAACTGACTGCATAAATATGTAGGTATTGACTCAGAGGAAAGTTCATCTAATTTGAAAATTGATATTCCATCGGCAACATATTGACCCTCTTAATAAAAGATGCACTTTCAGATTCACTTCCACCCTACCTCTCACACACTTTATCATCCGGATGAGGCCGAGATTTCCTTTTTATTTAATCCTCAAGCGTAGATCATATTGGACGATGAATGAACTGCAGAATCCATAGAGCTTAAAGTTATCCAACATGCATCTTTCAGAATAAGGAAAGAAAATCTCAGAGAAAACCTTATCCAGATAACTCACCTTGACCGACTCGAAATCGTAACTTCCTAAATGTGAGGTAGAGACAACACCCCCACATAACAGAAATGGGTAGCTGGTTTTAGACTCGCTTGTACTTAAAAGCGACAATCTCATATAAATAGATTTACTGGCATTTAAAGGAATACCCCGGGATGAACTTCCGGAATTCCGGTACTGAAATGATCATGGTAATTTGTATCATAATTTAGAGGAATGGAATGTTTATGTGTGTGTGTGTGTGTGTGTGTGTGTGTGTGTGTGTGTGTGTGTGTGTGTGTGTGTGTGTGTGTGTGTGTGTGTGTGTGTGTGTGTGTGTAAGTTGACATAGAAATGAGGACCAGGACGGAAGAGAGGGGAAGAGGGAAGAAAGATAAATAGATACGTTAAAGAAAGGGAGAGGTAAATGGAATTTAGGGAGACAAGGAGAGGAAAATAGATGGGACGATGAGTTAATGCAACAACGCGATCAGCGCTGCCGGTTCTGGTATTTTTCAGCCAAACAGGAGTACAGTGAAGCGACAAAAAGTAAGGGAAAAGTTTCACTTTCTTTTAAGTTAGAAGCTGATACATAGCGGAAATGACTTCGGAGGGCAAACCAAGGCGCCTAAGGGAGCCTAAGAAGATCATTGAACTCTTACGGAGAGAAATCAGGGTCAGAAGTGACCTAAGGGCAGGTGAGGTGTGCATTGTTGGGCATATGAGGGACCACGTGACGATGTTCAATTGCGTCGTGAAAGTTTTGACCTTGTTGGGAAAGGGTGGAGTCGGAGCATTAAAATTTGGAACGACTGGCGTTCGCAAATTACTTTGACGCAAAATGTGACGTTAGCCTGTAGCAATACAAGTTCCTTTGTGTATGTATACTGGGATTCCCAGAAGGACTAGGGCTAATACTCGAGTTTTGATCACAAGCTTTTATGCTCTCAAATCAACATGAAAGAACCACGCAAAATAAAGGTGTACAACTTAGTAATAAATATTAACTAAACCGAGAGAGGTAGCGCTGTGGTAATGTGTGCGACTGGCATTTGGGAAGTTGCAGTTTCTATTTCCACAAACGGCGCATTATGAGTTTTTTCGTGGTGTCCTCATGTGCTTTACCTATGCATATTCTGGAGTGATACTTTTATGCCATGATTTTCTTTCTATAATTTCCTTCCTTATTTTTCAGATGCACTTTCAGTCTCGTGATGGCAGATTCGAACATATATTGCGGTGGCTTGCGCATTTTAAATAATGTTTTCGGCGCTGGTTGCCGTTGGTTTCGTTACTTCATCCCTTCCTCCTGGGGATGTTAGCTACAATAGATCTGTGTGGAAGTCATAGTGCCAAAGATGTCCCCTCCGTGTTTTACGCCTTGTCTTTTATGTTTTTAATCAACTTATTGTACAGGATGTAAACGTCTACATATGAAGTCAATAATATCGGGAAACACTGGAAATGCAGCAAACACTGAAAACTGAATTCTTGATGTTTTTCGTTATTATATTGTTCAAATGTTTTCACATATATTCGCCACTAACGTCTTTTGCCATTTGTTTGTCTGAGGATATAAATAGCTCACGAAATGCTGAAATCACGGGATTGAAATTGTGTTTATGATTTGAAAGAAACTTTCTGGATAAATTCCAACTAACACTGAATAGATAGCTTCCCATAGACTTATGATTTTTTTTTGGGGGGGGGGGGGGAAATCCTTTCAAATTGTTGAAACTGTTACAATTTCAGGATAATTTATTTGAAGAATGTTTAAAAAATACCTGATATGTTGGATTCACATCACTCTATCTACACTAGTCCAAAGTATTCTTAACAAATACTTGGTTCCTCTATTTACCTATTTCATGTTATTCGAGATTAACATTATATTATTACTAATCTTCTTAAATGTAAGGACAATATGGGAATAAGGCATTAAATAATAAACAATTTTTTTTAATAGCTCATTTGATCTCTATGTAATATCTTTGAAATTCCGTTCTGTTCCTATGAGCATTGAAAAATTCAAACAATATATACAGGATGTTTCAAATGGTTAGTGAAAAGCTTAAGGAATAGAATAGTAGACAGAAAAGAGTAACTTTCGACTAGAAACCCATGTTCCCAGACACGATCCGGAGTTGGTACCAATGATATTCTGTTAAGCCGTGGGTAACACACTTTATCGTGTACAGGGTTCAGTGTAACAGTTACAACAGATGTTCAAACACACCATCACATTGAATACAGGCACTGCACGGTGGAACAAAGTTTTGGCGCACTCGCTCGAATTCCCATTCGTGTGTAACAGTTCGCCAGATGCCACAACTATTCTGGCTACTAGTGTTTTTGGATCGCTCACTGGCAAAACTGCGACTATTCTGTTGGGCATTGCGTCACTTCCTACCGATAACGTAAGTATTGAAAACTAGAACCGTAAGTATTAATGACCTGTTTCATCCTTGTTGCCCTGGCAATAATTGACAAATTATTGTAAATTTAACTTACACAACCAAATGCATGTTGACACTGATTAACTTACAAATCAAGTAGGTATTGCAAAAAGTAAATAAAACTTTTCTTATGAGAAACATATTGGAAAATTTACCAAATAACAAGTAATATCACCAAAACCCACCTCGGTGGCGTAGATAATAGCGTGTCTGCCTCACGTTCAAGAGGTCCCGAGTTCGAATCTCAGTCAGGGTGAGTTACCTGAACTAGATTTATTCCGGAGTTTTCCTTACCTTGAAAGATGAATGTGGGGTAACTGTAAGCTCTATGGGCTCTGGGCTCATTTGCACATTATTTCCCCCATTTTATTGTCCGATATGACAACGTTGGAGGACGCAACTTTAAAAAAATCACAAAAATTGTTCACACACACACACACACACACACACACACACACACACACACACACACACACACACACACACAATTTATTAATATGTATTGTGTTTTGACGAGAAAAACTGTTTTGTGCAGTAATAGTTTGTCTATCTTTTACGGTCTTATGATTGATGTAAAAGTCATCCGGAATGAAAACAGCTGCTAGGGATATTCCCAAAAAGCCCCAAAAAACACATTTGTTTTGACATATGTAGAGAATATATTTTGATCAAAATCATTAGAACCATTTTTAAGAAAATCAAAATTTTCGGTAAATGTTCCATGTAAGGAGTAATCTGAGTTTGAGAGATTTCCTTGAAAATTCTGATGTCCCATCCCTGAAAGATGCTGAATTTAAATATGTAGCAGGTTTGGTATTTGTAGGCTTTTGAGTTTTGCTGTTCACAGTTGGTCACTGCGAACACTTTGGTCCTTTCTCTAAAAATGCCTTTTTACTAAGCTTAGGGTACCTCAAAACACTGAAATCGTTATATTAAACTATTAGATGGAATGTTGTAGGTACTATTTACTTAGTACGTGTAGTAGAGGAAGTATATATATCCAAAATCCTCTTCAATGAAGAGGACTTCGGAAGTTGCTCCCAGGAAATACAAGATCCGATAATACTTCAATTAACTTGTATTATGAATGAAGACACCAATTTTTTCAGACATAAATTATTTATTTCTCAACTATTCTCCTTTTAAGATCATTTTGAGAATCTTTCCCAACTTTCCTGTCATTTTAACTGCTCCAAAAATAAAAATTATTCAGTTGTGCAAAATACGCTCAGTATAGGCAGTGACCTCGTTTTATCTCAATTTTGTTCCCGCAAGCCATTTCTCTGTGTTTGGGAAGAAGAATTTGCAAGCAGCCAATTTGGATGAATATGGAGGGTGCGACAGCAGTTCAATAATGCAATTCATGCACTTTGGCGACAACACCGGATGAATGTGCTGGTAGTTTTCATGATGAAACAGCACTTTTTTCTTCGCCAAATGGGGTCGTGTCTGCTGCAACTTTTTGTCGAATCGGCCCATAACTCACATAATTTTTCTAGTAATCAAAGACACCTTACGCCTCATAAACAATATTTCGGCCAATGGTGCCATTTTTGCATTCTTTAGAACAGATTGGACAGAAGTATCCCATTATTTTGATTGTTGCTTGGTTTCTGGAGTATACTGTTAGATCCATGTATCATCAATGCTGATACTCGATGCGAAAATTCCATCAGATTTCGCTTTCAGTTCCAAACACAAATTAAACGTTGAGAACCTCACCCACCTGTTTTCCAATGTGAGCAAATAACAACTTTTCCATCTGCAACTTATCATGGAAAATACCCTCGACACGCTTATGGTCGCTGTCACCTAACTTTTGTTCGTCCATTAGAAGAATCATATTCAATGACTTCCTATGTAACCAATCTGCCGTGGTCCTGAGCCTGTGTCCTGAGCGCTCACTGAAAACAGATGTTCGACATATTTAAAAGTGGTTGAACCAATATGTATCTTTGGTCACAGATGACGAAAAATCCCCATAAAGAGTAACTAATTTCGCGTTTATCTCCTGACAAGATTTCCCATCTAAAAGTAAAAAGCGAATCATTGAACGACACTGCATTTTTCTACTTTAGGGAAAACAAGTTGAACAACTTACTCAAATGCCTACCAAGGAACAAAATAATATATGAATCAATTCTAAATTTATGTTGGCAACGTGTAACAAATGGCAGTACACGATGATAGCAGCCGTTTGAATTAGTAACATCTCTATTTTGGAACACGGGTACTTACTGAACGGCCCTCGTATAAATCCAATTTGTTATCAACGGTGAAGAAGTCTATAGGCTATTCCAAAAAAATGTAAGACTATATATTTTATTAGCCATGCAAATATCTTAAACGAACTGTCATGCAGCGGCTATGCCCTGAGATTGCTGGGAAGGTGACCACGGCCGACCAAGTTTCCTTTTTATTGTTTTTAAATTCAATGTCCTCCAACACAAGTTATATCAGATGATGCTCAAGGCCCGCACAGTTTAGTTACCCAACGGTCAATTTCCAGGATAAGTGACAACCCCGGAAAAAAGAACCTTAACCGGATAATCAACCCTGACTGCGATTCGAACTCGGAACCTCTTGAATGTGAGGCATACATATTACCCACACTGTCGGGTGACGACCGATATAGATAATCACAGGATAGTGCTTTCACATATCGTAAACAGCAGCAATTTATCGAGAGAGAAAACTGGTTGTTCTTTTATGTTATTTCTCCCCACCTCCCAAATTGTGCAGAAGAAATTGTCACGTGTGAGTGAGTACATTTCTGGTGTGGCATAAATTGCGCTTACCAGATTATTTTTGTTATTCAACTACTTCTAAAACACATAAAAAATATGCACAAAATTGGTCATTTTTTACATTTAAATTGTAACTTCATAAATGTATATTTAATCCCTAATATACCATTAATTATATTGCTCAACATAAGAAAATATATATTAATTAAACTCTCTCTTCCAACTTATATTTTCTTAGAAAACTGAAGCATAGGTACAAGTAATAATGCCTGCATATGTATATATGATAAACTTGTAGGCTTAGAAAGAATACAAATAGTCCACCTTTGTGATGTGAAGATAGGAAGATAGCATGATTGCCTCATATTCATAAGATCCAGAAGTAACAGCTCAGAATGGGTTACCTATCCAGATAAGATTTGCACTTGGATGTTTCCTTATCCTGCAAAGCTAACTTCAAGCTCGGACCCTGAATTCATTTGAGCATAATTTCAAAATAAATGTCATCATTAACAATAATTTATGACTGTGTTTATATTGCATACTATTATCACATTCTTCACAGAAATCGAAATCTCCATAGTCCCTGGAAGTATGAGAGAGGGAGAGAGAGAAAGTGTGTTGTGCTTGTGTGTACATGTGTGCAAGGTCATTATTACTCTGCAAATAAAAATTAGTGATCCATTCTTTTTTCTCGCTATCTCAAGTATAATGTCATTTTATTACTGATTGAAAGCCAAAATTTTTAACACTATATCACTTACTGGTTTATTCTTAAGAAAAACATGCTACAAGAGCTATTGCTTTGATCTTTGACTTCCTGCTCAGAAACATCTACAGAGGCCGACATAAGTATTCAAACGCAAACTTATTTATTACTTATATTATTTTAAAGCAACTCAGAGTAAGCATACGTAAATACAACTGATACAAAATAAACTTGAGTCTTCCATTAAACATATAAACTCATAAATAGCAACTAATTTGCACTATAAGGAGAAATAAAACGGTTAGTTTACATCTTGACATAAGTATTCGAACAGAGAACAGCTAGTATTTAGTTATTATGCCCTTTGTTTGAATTACTGCTGATAATCATTTGGGCATTGTCTGTATGTGTTGTTTAGTGACTGCAGAGTCCATATTTCTTCACTCTGATTGAAGAAGTTCTTTCAGATGGTCCTTGCTTCTGATGTGATGCATCCTCACATGCTCCTCGAGTTCCTTCAAGATGTTCTCTGTAGGATTTAAATCTGGAGATTGGGGTGGTGTCTTCAAAGTGGAAGAAGTGTTGTACACGATCCAAAGCCCTACAATTTCAGCAGTATGCTTCGAATCATTATTCTCTTTAAGATTTTTTTCAAGAATCCCCTTGTATTCAAATTTGTCCATGATCCCATCTATGAACACCAGTTCCCCAAAGCCATAAGAAGCTATAGAGCCCCATACCATCACACTACTGCCACCATGTTTCACTGTAGCTACCATGTTCTTAGGTTCCCATTCTGTATTTGGCAGTCTCCACACTTCAAGACGTCAATCACTATTGTATAAGCAGAATATGCCCTCGTCCAACCAGAGAACCTTATTCCAGAATTCTGTTGGTTTCATCACATACTGTTTAGAAAATTCTATATGCTTTTTCTCATTTACCTTATTAACATATGGTTTCTTCCTAGGAACGTGGGCATTGTACCCAGAACTATTTAAAACCAGTTCAAATGTTGTGGTGTGAACTACAGTGCCAGAATATTGCTCAAGGCATCCTCTAATCTCAGATGCAGTGACTCTCGGATTCTGCTTCACCATTTTTATTATTTGCCTCCTGTCTCTGGAAGTGAGTTTAGAACGAGCGCCATTTCTAGGTTTATTTATAACAGTATTTGTCAGTTTGAAGCGTTGAATTATGCAGAAAACTGTAGTTTTGCCTCTGTTAATGGTATTGGCAATTTCAGGGAGAAATTTGTTTTGTTTGTACATATTTATCACGATATTCTTCTCTGCCACCATTGTTTCCTTACCTTTATGTCACATATTACCTGTGAGTTCACAATCGGCTGAATAACTTTGAGTACACTGTCTCGAGGCATAGCAGAAACACAACTGCTATGTGGTAGGGGCGTGTAGGGTACGTCCAACCACCTTTCTCTCTGTTCGATTGGGGACGTTCGTATACTCATGTCCTCCAATAAGAGGGACAATAGAATACAGTACAGACTGTGTAATGCTTACATGCAAAGTGATATTTTAAATATTGTTTCCGAGACACAAAATGTTAATGTTCACATGTTTAATAATTCAAGGAGCCAAATAAATATTACAGTATTTATAGTATGTGAATGTTTACATGTTAAATTATTCGAATACTTCTGTCGGCCTCTGTATGTCTATTATGCTTTTCAGCTCCTAATCATGTTCATCTGTATTCACCAACATAGCAATAGAAAACAGATTCTGCAAAGAAATAGTAATTAAGAAGATTAGCAGAGTCAAGTGCAAAAAGAGACTAATGAAACCAGCATATTCCTTGAGGATGAATAAGAAAAGATGATATTCTCGACATTTACATACCACCATACAGCTTTCTACAAATTTCAGAAAATCATCAATTTGGCCCCAAAAATAGCTACTCCATCAGAAATATATTAAATTCTAAATTAAAAATTGATGGCTATGTGCTTTGTGATGGCTTTGAAACTTCATGTTTTTTGCATATTTAAGTCATGAAAAAATAACTTCTCACTGAATTTTTTATGTATAACAAGGAATATTGAGTCAATGGTTCATTGTACAAAAAATATCAGACATAAGATAATTTCTGGAAATGTTTATTTTGATTAACATGAAGTAGAAGTATTCTGTAAGAATAGTGTTTCAAGAGTTGAAACAATAATTTCATATGTATTGATATAGAGATGATGTTCTTGAAGCACCACGTTGGTTTTCTCGAAGCTAAATTCTGGAACTTAACTCGGCTGCTATTAGTTAAGATAGATCCAATTTCAGGCTGCAGTCGCAGATAAGAAGCGATGGTGTATTTGTATGAAGATGAAATAAGTTTTAACACTTTCTTTTCCAAACTGTATTGTTAATTTGGTTAAACTATTTGAAACAACTCTTTTAAACAGTTAACAAATAACTTTGGTGAATGTCATTATATAATTGTAAAAACAGTTATGTAGCTTTCACTATGTTTTATGAATGACATCAGTTTCTGCAGACTTGCGGACATTCACACACACACGTCCGTTCTTTACGACAGTTAAGATCTGAAGGAAGATGCTAGCTTTAACCAATTTCATACTAATGATCCTGTCATCCAACATCTTTCTATCGGTATATGTTATATTTCTTTTGCGTAAAGTTCATGACCATATATCATATTTTACAATCTCTCTTTTTTAGTTTGCAAACCTTTTAACACTTAAAATAAAATTTTTATAGAATTTCTAATAACATTATTGCTATTAAAATTATTGCCAAAATTCAGTTCACTAAAGCCATAAATAATTTTGAATGAAATATTTAAACTTACTGTTTCTGAGTAGAGAAAGTTAGGAATGTAGCATATGAGATTTTTTCAATATATTTCAGCTGAAATTATTAGACGCATCCAATTGTTGGGTTATTTTGTCTCTGTTTACACCTTATATGCCCTCCTATTTACTAATTCTGTGGATCACTTCAAACTATTAATCTGGTACCTTATATTGGACAATATGAATTTGAAAAATGAATAGCAATACACAAAAACAATAGTGCCATAGAACTTACTGAAAACATGTTGCACACAACATGTGGTTTATGCTAACCGGCATGATTTTTGTGGCAAATCATGTGACAAGTTTATTTTAACTAAATAAAATCTCCTGGTGTAAATTAATCGTTCTTCCACACTATAAAAAATAGCTGTGTATAGGCTAAGGTTTCGGATAGTTCATCGTCCAACCCTTAAGTTAATTGATATAAATTAATTGTTCTTCCACACTAGTTGTGTAAAGGCTAAGGTTTTGAATAGATATCTCAAATACGAGAAACCCATGATGGCACATTGGCCATGGTAGCCAAATGGTTCAGAGCAACCGGACAGAGACCATCTGTGGTTCAAATCCTGGCCATGGCATTGAGTTCTTTGACTCGATCTATTCAAGATCTCCTTATTTCAGAAATGTCACTGGATTTCTTGTGTCATATCTATTTTTCATTCTAATCATGATCTACTGTTCATAAAATGTCACACTGATGCTGGTTTAAAATAACAGCAAATTGGCTACAGTTAGTGTGGCCATGTTTTGCTTTGCTATCCCTATATGTGTTTGTCAATCTAGCACCACTCCAATGAACTCTCCAATTTAGAATTGTTACCACTGAAATGCATTGTTAAAATGCAGAGCTACATTTCTGTAGTGTAAGATTCTTAATGTTGTTTATCTGTGGAACGTTCCATTTCATTAAAGGAAAATTATACCACATTGCAAAATATTTTATACAAAATCAAATATGGCATAGACGGGATGTGTGTAATGACTTGAAAGTGTGCAGCATTCTATTAGACAACAAGCAGGCTACCCTTAATCATATATATGTGAATGAGATGGCAGAGCTAGGGACAAACACTGATCTACAAGCACCTGATCAAAGAGACAAGTGTTGACATCCGAGGTTAAAAAATGTTACAAATGCTGCCATAGTCGACTTACAAAAAGTTATTTTGCCATCACTACACATCAAACTGGGGGTCATGAAGCAGCTTGTTAGGTCTGAGACAGAAGTAGTGCCTGTTTTTAATATCTTACAAGTAAGTTTCCACATATATCAGATGCAAAGGTCAAGGAAGGTGTTTTTGATGGGCCACATATTAAAAAGCTGCTGAAAGATCAAGACTTAATGGATTATGAATTGCAGAAACTTGTGCATGGATTTCAATGAGAGACGTCATGACAAAGCTTCTAAGAAATATAAGGGGTGAACAGTACTAAAAACAATAGTGAAAAGGATGTTAGATTGTGTGAAAGAGTTGGGGTATAGAATGAGTCTAAAACTGCAGATTCTTTTAGTTAATTGTTGGAAATTAATCATTTCTTCACACTAGCCGTATATAGGCTAAGATCTTTGATAGAGTCAACATGGAAAATTCAATGCCATGGCTGGGATTTGAACCACGGATCTCCTGGTTTCCGTCCATTCGCTCTAACCCATTGAGCTACCATGGCCAATGTGCCATCCTGACATTAAATTCTCCATTTGACTCGTATATTTCCCTGGTAGACCACCAGGGGCTCTCGCATTCGAGATACACCATTTGTGGCGACTTACAATTGTAAGTACTTGAGTCCCAGGCTTCATCATTTAACTCTTATTATTTTAGTTAATTGATGGAAATGAATCATTTCTTCACACTAGCCGTATATAGGCTAAGATCTTTGATAGATAGAGTCAACATGAAAATTTCAATGCCATGGCTGGGATTTGAACCACATTGGCTATGGTAGCTCAATGGGTTAGAGAAACTGGACGGAAATCCATGGTTCAAATCCTGACCATGGCATTGAATTTTTTATGTTGACTCTTATCTATAATGCACTTTCTTCATTTTCATCTTGTTCATTTTCCTAAAAATCTTGGGGCTATTAATGAAGAGATATCCAAGACAAGGAGCGAGTAAGAAGATACCCTGGGACGTTGGATATACCAATGAAGGTCGACTACTGTTGGTGTTTGAAAAGAGATCGCAACATGCAGTGGTCAGATGCTGGGCAGCTGAGCAGTAATTCAAAGGGGTCATCAAGGACTGTTCAGATTTAAAGTGACTACAGTTTTTTTTCCTGTGTATTGTTTTACTGGTTGTCTGGCATTGTTTTACTTACACATTTACTTCTTTGTGAAATCTTTGCTCACTCTTAATTACTAGAACAAGAAAACACATGAAATCATTATTTCAGCATTACATGAACCAAGAGTAGAATATGCTTTCCAGGCTAGAAGGCCGTGGTTCAGTTGAGAAAACATCTCACGTTTTGCCCGCAGCTCAATTGGGCATCTTCAGAGAAATGACTTCTGGATGGTAAGCAACACTCTAGTATTTTTTTTTTTTCATTTATATACTGCCTTTAACTACGGTGGTCATATTGGCGGCCGTTCTCCTTTGGAACACATTGATAGTGTTAACTCGTATACGTTGGGTTGCTTGTACTTTGTATTTAATTAAGATCACACACATATTCACACTCATCATACTTCCAGACTCTGGGAAAGATATGGAATCATCTTGGTTGGAAAAAATCTCCACCCCCAGCCGGAAATCGAACCTGGGACCCCTTGCACAGCAGGCAAATGCTCTACCAACTGAGATAAGGGGCCAGTCTCTCTAGTTGTGAACCAGCCAGAAGTCATTTCTCTGAAGATGCCCGATGGAGCTGTAAGCAAAATGTCAGATGTTTTCTCATTGACTGGACTGTGGCCTTCAAGCCCTGAACCATTTGAAACAGGATTAACACCAGCTGTGAAAGCCTAAGCATGTTCATGAACCAAAAGATTCTAAAAATCCTTTCCTGGAAGTGTTGAAAACAGTGTTGTTGTATAAATTAAATTAATTGGGGGTTCGAGGAACTTGCTGAACCGCCACCAGAGGAGACCGATGACAAAATATTGCCAGCTACACCAATGAGAACAAGTCGATGTCCGGCTGAAGATAGAGGGAAGGCCTCAGAAACCGGTTCCGGGAAAATTTAAAAGTGAGTGTTGTTTTGTGTTATTAATCGACTCCCAATTAATTTAATCAAAAGATTCTAGTTTAATGCTATGCTTTGGCACTTATATGGATGAAACATATGTTTATTTGATCCCCTCTCTATAGCTGGGGGAATATATATGTTGGGGACTGTTTACAAAATACTCTATTATTTCTCTATATTTCCAAATTGTCTTAATTTATTCAGTACTTTTTATTCTCATATCTATTTTGGAGTAATTATTGGGAGAAAATATGACATGATACACTATATCATGTATTCAGCAATTGGATTGAACTCAGCAACTGAACAGTAGTTAAGATCACCTGTCAGATCTCTTGCTCTAAGAAGAAAGTTTAAAAATCCAGGAAAACATGTTTGTTCTTTTCCCCCACAAACACAATGTTTTATTTTACATAAAAATACATAACTTTAAAATAAACTTTATCTTGTAATCACAATTAATCATATTCTTACATCCTATATTTTACAAGTTTTTTAGCAGAGGACTTGTTTTTCATTGCTGGGCTTTACTTTTCCTTTTAGTGTGTGTGGAAAATTAACATAAAAGCTTAGTTTTTTGGGAGAGAAACTGCAACCTTTGCCTTATCTGTAAACTTCAGAATATGTTACATGTAGTCAACAGCACATGGGCATCTGTTTCAGTTGAATTTTATTATAAAAATATAAACACAGGAATAAAAGTTTCACATTTCAAGAGTATTACATCATACTCTACTACCTTATTGTGATAGTTGCTGAATTTCAGATATCCTGGCAACATCTAACATTGGTGTTGAATGATCAGCATATTATTATTATTCTCACCAAAGTGCTGAAAGTAACATGTAGTGAAAGTTTTCAGAAACAGTAAGTTAAAGCATTCTCAGTTATATTCAGCGCAGATGCAAAGTTTCTATATTGTCCATCTCGTGCAAGTGTATACAATCAATGATCCCAAGTAACGTAACATTTATCCAACAATAAAAATCTGTTTAAGGCTTCTTGTTGTACTATGAAGGAGGCGCTTTTAGATGTAACCAAACTTTCCAGCCAACATTCAGGGCCTTAAAAGTGTCATGAATTTTGTTCATATTTATACAGATCTTGTGTTTTCTTGGATATTCATCTATTTTAAATATTCAATTCAGAAAGGCTATTAATCAGACATTAAGAGTATAAGTGCTGTGATGCCTCTTATGAAATATGCAAAAGTAACTTTATGACATATAATGACATGTATCCAAATAACAAGCAATGTTCCATAATAATTGCCAAAATTTCTTATGAACAATTTAAAAAAGACATACATTGTGCAGTGTAATTACAAATAATTTTCAACAAATTAACATTGCTTCACTACTGGCGTGTTAGTATAGCTCAGCTTACTTCATTGAAAACCAAAACGGACATGAATTTTGACATTGCATCAGAAGACAATATTTTACATAGTGTCTTTGAATCACTGAAGGATGTCTCGTCTCTGGAGAACCATCATTAGCTGGAGCAGCAAAATTCTTCCCAGTTGACTACTTCTTAAAAATGGCTTCAAGTGGAGGAGAAATGTATTGAAAGAAAATTTGTGATATGTGAAGTACAGAGCACCTCCATCAACTTGTATAATTTTTAATTATTACTGTACATACTTCACAGGTTAATTCCAATTTGCCTTTTCAAATTTTTGTAAGAGTAGTTTGTTGAAGTGGAAGAATCATTTTGAATGCATATATCAACCCTTTATTTGATATAAATATCTGCAAACACTTTCATTAGACATTTTCTTGTAGATATAGGAATGATTCATGTTGAAATAATGGTAAAATCTTTAAAAACAGGGTTGCTATATACAGATTTCTAAATTCCATAGTGCCTCAATATCATTCCAAGAAACAAATGAGTATTAAAAGCACTACAAAAAGTGATATTAAGTATTTAGTCTTTCAAAAAAATTAAAAATCAAAAACCTCAGATATGATTGAGGCTGCAAGAAAGTTAGTATTTGTACTAAAGTTGGGGCTTTAAAAAGATTTACTTTTTTGCCCAAACTTTTGTCTCTATTTCTCAAGGTTTACTGCTTATACAAAATTGCACAAAACTTATTCAGAATTAAGTATAAGAAATTCATTCCAACTAAAGTGGACTTCACAAATTATTTATAGAAAGTTCAAGATATACATTTTCTGAACTTTCTACATAAATATGTGGACTTACAGTATTTAAACCATTTTAGTCATTTTTAAGAATATCAAAAACATAAGCAATATTTCCATGTAAGGTATAGTTCAGTGGAGACATTCTTTGAAGATACCTTTTGAGGGTTACCATTTGCCATGTTGCTGGTCATGGCGACAGTAATGAAGATTATTATTATTATTATTTTTTTTGTAAATTATATGATGATGATGATGATGATGATGATGACGACGACGATGATGATGATGATGATGATGATGATGATGATGATGATGATGATGATGATGATGATGATGATGATGATGATGATGATGATGATGATGATGACAGTATTAGTTTGTTGAGCATGAATTCTTATTTCATATATCTATTAACTTACACTGCAACAATTAGATTTTATTTTTTATTCTGTAAGGTTTAAATCTTAAAAACAATTTTTGAAATACACAAAATCTCTGAAGTTTTATACATAATCTATAGAATGATAGGAGTCATTTATATACTACCATTTTAAAAAGAGTGCTATGCTCTATGAACCGATTCTTGACTAAAAATTTTTATGTCGGGTATTACACATAAATTTTATTCAATAACAAGAAAAGTATTTCCACGTGTGTGGCATAAAATTAAATTGTGTCAATGTTTATCATACAGAAACTTGAGATAATTTATCTACTAAAAATGTATACTGAAAATTTCCAAAGCTTACTTGAGCAATAGCCAAAGAAAATAAGCTTAGTAATAAAAATTAGATATAGGGTATAAAGTATAAGTTTCCTGTTTCAAAGATTTGTATTTTATAATTAATAGTAATGATATTAAAATTGCAGATTATTAAGATTGTAAAACTGTTTCTAAGTTTGGAAGGAAATATAATTTTCATATGAACTTGTAATGTTACAATATTGAGAAAGGAAGAAACTTTGAACTCTTTTGTACCAATTTGTAATTAAAGAAAGTGAGAATCAAAACAAAAACTCTGTATATGAATTAATTTAGACAGTTGTGAACATAAAAATTAAGAGATTACAAGGTAAGGTTGAACAACAATTAAGTACCTTATCTGTCTAAAAACCTTTAGATGACATAACTCAGAGTCAAAGATATTCAAAACAATCTTGCTAAGCAGGAATAAAGAATAATGGGAAAACACACTATGGAAAATATGAATTATTGGACTGCTGGTGTAAATTATTCACAAATAACTTCAATAATCACAATATTACAAAGATGTTTAGCCATCAGTGAGTCTTAAAAACTGATAGTATCTTTTACAACCTGAGGGCAGCTTTTCTGCAACTACCCTTCAACTTTCAAAAAATAAAAAAGTGCAGTATGTCTGATGCTGTTGGAGAACAAAACAGTTACATTTTAAAATATACTGTCCATTCGTATGGTATTCTTTACAAATAGAAGGTGTATAAGTAGACACTTCAGAATTACTTTAGCAATGTTTTTCCTCATTTTGTCTTTCACTTCTTTATTGGTCTTCCTTTTGCATCTAGTTGTGGTTCTTCTTCTTTTTTCTGACCAAGAGTCGTAACACATATCTGAAATGTGCAATGAGGCTTTTATTAACAGTAGATAAAAAATATACAGAATTATAAACAAACCATATAAACCTAATTCCAATTTAAATAATAATATGTACTGTCATTATGCAATATTTTTGAAAGCATCAAACATCTTTAATTCTCAGCATGGCTTTTGCCCCTAACTTATAATAAAAAAATTTCTCTATTCATGCTGCACACCTGCCATAGAAATGGCTATTGATTCTCATTGTCAGTTCACTTTGTTCTAATTTTACTGTCACTTCAGTTTTTCTCATGCTTTACAGGAGAATGAATCACACACAAAGTGTCTCTTCTACCTTCCAGTAAACTCATTACAGTTTCAAACACTAGACATCTCTAATCTCTTGCAGCAGAATCTACTTATTGTACATCAAATTGTAACCCAAGCTCACTCAAAGAATGCCCTGCTATCACGTTAAGAACATTCACTATCATTCACTCATTGACCTGTTGCAAGCAACTCACCAATATGCAGGTAGCTGCTGGAGCTCTTAGTAGTTAAAAATGTTCACAGGAGACAAAAAGAAGCTTCCAAACAATTTCTGTTATCTCTCAATAATCTTTCTGGAATTTGCTAATTGATAGTACTTTTCCATTTGTTTATCTCTTCAACTGGCCAGTCAGTCAGTTTCAATATAAGTCACTGAAGACTTACAGAGTGCTATTGCTGTTGTGTTACAATACTTTCTTTAGAGTTTTTTGTATTCTCATTTTTGACATGAGTATTTCTGCTAACAGGTTTTATGAATAAGATAATAAAGTCAAATTTGATTTCTGCATGTTTTATTGAGATTCTAGATATCATTTCAGTGGGCTCTCACACCCTTTTGTGTGCTATGTCTTTATGCTTTACGGGAGTAAAGAGTAAGGAAGAGTTCAACATTTCATTTAGTATTTGTTATTATGGTTCAGAAATTTAAGCATATGACCAAAACCTTCATGCAATATTAACTAATTCAAACATCCATAGTTAGGCTCTAAAAATAAGATTCATTATTTATCATCATCATTGTTGTTGTCATTGTTGTGCTGTGGAAGAGTGGTTAGACTGCTCGGCTCTCACCAAAGCAGTCCAGGTTCGATCTCATGCAACCGCAAAGTGACATTTGTGGTAGACAACACAGCACTGGGGTGGGTTTCCTCCAGATCCTCCAATTTCCCCCACCATCATTCTACCAATGCTCTATCATCATATTCTATCCTATCATTCATTTCACCCACATACTATCATCCACTTTTCTCACTCTCATCCCAGGTGTTGGGCTGGCTCCTCAATCCTGATTTCCTCTATCAGGTCGATACTTCGGCCCCTTGCTCCAACTTTCCAGGGTAATGGAACCAAACAACTCCCAACATCGGGATCGGTGGTGTTAAGAGAGGGAGAAAAAAATATATAATTATTATTGTTGCACTTAACTGAATATTTCATTTTGACAATAAAAATATTACCACTTCGTAAATAATATGTTAAAGGTTAAAGGTTAAGTATATTATGCACTTAGCCATTTTAAGAAGGAAGTGATATTATTTGCATATGTCTCAACCATTGAGGAACTTAGGCTGCCTCCCTTCTTTACACCAACCTAAATTCAAACCGCCATCCTGTAAAACCCACATTCCCGTCATACGTGGTATCTCTTAGGACAGGAACACGCATGACACACCACGGGCTGTCCCTCAGCCTGCCAACAGCACAACGATTTGTATATGAACCCAGATCTCATGCTTGTGAGGCATATACTCAAATCATTATACTTTATGCTTTAAAATACTTTAAAGCATTTAAAGCATTCTACTTTATGCTTTTTAAAATATGTGCAGTTGGATTTATTCTGCTTTTTTGATTATTTCAGTCCCTCCTGACAAGTACGACATTTTGCATTGGTAGATTTGAATACATCTTTGAAACAATGACTTATTTTCAGTTGTTTATCATAACAGGATGCCAACATGAAAAAATAAAGCATACACTTTTGTTATTATGCATGTCTTAAGGTGAAAGAAGAAAAAGAACTGTCAAGCAGATCAGTGTTATGGATCTCCATAGGGGACATGTATCAAAATGGGGGAACTGTCTGTATTGCTACAGTGTATAACCCACCTACTGTATCAGAGTTCTATGATCCAAATGTGTTTAGGAAACTAGGTTGGGGTATAGAAGTGTTGGAAAATAAATATGGGAAAGTTGAAATAATAATTGTAGGTGATTTAAATGCCAGAATAGAGGAACACCAGGTTAAGTGGATTAATCCAAGTGATAAAGCTAAGAAGGAACTTGAAATAGAGATTAGGCATAGTAAAGACAAAGTTACCAATAATGAAGGGAGGAAACTTTTAGATTTCTGTGAGGAGAATAACCTTATGATCTGTAATGGCCTGAAAGCGGGTGACAAAGAAGGGGAATTCACATTTGCTAATAAAAATGGCCAAAGTGTGGTAGATATTTTAATGTATTCTGTAGGAATTGATGAATGGATCCTAGATTTTGAATTTATGAATGTTTTAACATCAAGCTGTCACTTTCCATTAAGATTAGAGTTAGGGGAAGGCAACAAATTTATGAAGAGGCTTGATGAATGTCTCAGTGTGGTGGAAGTGTATAAGTGTAAAGAAGAGTTGCATAAAACATTTGTTAATGAATTGAATTCAGAGAGTAGTAAAATCTTACAAGTGAGGGTACAAAGCTTAACTGAGAATAAAATAGAGCAAGCCTTAGAGGCACTGGAATATATTGTTAAAAGGGCAGGGGCCGGTATGAAAATGGGGGTTTCTAAAGGCATCAGTAGGCAGTGGTTTGACAAAGATTGCCAGATGGCAAAGGCAAGAGTAGCACAGGAATTAAAGAACTGGCGGCAATCAGGGAAAAAAGAGGAAAGGGAAAATTTCCTGATCTTGAGATGGGCATACAGGTGTCTAATGGAACAAAAAAAGAGGGAATGGGGAGAGAAAATAGGCAGAATGCTAAATGAAGCAGCAAGAATACATGACACTAAGAAAATTTGGTCAATAATAAGAGGGCTATATAAAGATGTGGGGAGAGATGAGTATATAGGCGCAGATCAATGGTGTGCATACTTTGAATCACTGTTAGGACAAGATAATTATATCAGAGTGGAAAGAAGTTTGTTAGGGGGTCCGCAAATAATTAATGAATTAGATAGACATAAATCCTTTCATGGAAGTGTTGAAAACAGTGTTGTTGTATAAATTAAGTTAATTGGGAGTCGATTAATAACACAGTGAGTGTTGTTTTGTGTTATTAATCGACTCCCAATTAACTTAATAGATAGACATATCTCAGATGCTGAATTTTGTGAACAAATAAAGAGGTTAAAAGCTAACAAAGCTAGTGGTATTGATGGTATACCAGGAGAATTTTGGAAGGCTTGGGCACTCGATGAATCTAGGAGGAAAATAGTGATAAAATTATTCAATAAAATAATGGAAGAAAAGAAAATTCCTAGGAAATGGAGGACAAGCATGGTATTGCCAATTTACAAGGGAAAGGGAGATAAAAATAACCCAGCTAACTACAGAGGGATTAGTTTATTGTCTATTCTAGGGAAGATTTTCACGGGAATTCTAGCAAATAGGTTGCAAAATTGGGTTGAGAAGGAGAATAAACTATCGGAGTTCCAAGCAGGTTTTAGACCAGGCAGGAGAACATCGGACAACATCTTTCTTATTAAAACAATTGTACACAAATATCTGAGCAATAAAAGGGGAAGGGTATATATGGTATTTATTGATCTAGAAAAGGCATTTGATTCAATTAATAGAGATGCATTGTGGATAAAATTAAGCAGTAAGGGGATAAGTCAGGCATTTATAGAAGTAATTAAAATGCTATACCAAGAGAATGAGTTGTGTATAAAACTACCAGGCAACAAAGTAACTAAATCTATATCGAGTAAGGCAGGAGTACGGCAGGGATGTAAACTTAGTCCAGTATTATTTAATCTTTATATCGATGGAATTTTAGAGGAGATATCAAGTTGTAGGGTACATTCACCAGTTATTAATAATAAAGAAATACCGGGGCTACTGTTTGCAGATGACCTAGTAGTTGGGTCCATATCAAGTGGAGGGCTGAGAAGAGCAATCGAGGCAGCCAATTCTTATTGCAATAAATGGGGTTTGAAAGTGAATGAAAACAAAACAAAGATTATGGTTATTAAATTTTAGATGAGTCGTATTTCTTACACATCTGCTTCACTTTCGTACCTATTTTGAGGACATGTTTCGCAAATCTTCGTTTGCATCTACGGCTCTTGTGCAACTGACGCTAGATCCAGCGGTGTGGGTAATTTTGGGGTTGTTGCTGCCATCTGTTGATTTAGTGATGAACTGAAATGTGGGATTCTCTTCTAGCGGGATTTCAAAGTTCATTAGTTGGTTTTTATGTTTTTCTATGTATATCCTCTCCCATATGACGAGTTCACTATGTTTTTGTATGTATTTTAGTAATTCTGTGTTATCTTCAATTTCATGATTTTCAGACCAGAAATGAGCTGCTATTGCGGACTTATCAATATTTTTGTATCTTAAGTGCCTGAAGTGTTCTTTCTTTCTAGTGCCTATGTTCCTTTTTGTCCTCCCTATGTAAATTTTTTCACAGTCTTTACACTTAATTTTGTAAATGCCTGACTTTTCCTCTGGTTTTATCTTATCAGTATTATTACTGTGAAGTAGGTTTTTAATGTTGTAATTGTTTTTTGGTGCCAATGTTATATTGTATTTCTTGAATATTTTTTGGAACTTTTTTGTGGCCCAGGGGTGGTAAGTAAATTTAGCAAATCTAGTTTCTTGTTTTATTGGTGTGAGAGCTGTGATCTGTTTTAATTTCTTTTGAAGTTTGAATAATTTTAGTTTTTTATCTACAAGGTTTTTTCCATATCCATTTTTAATTGCAGTTTTTAAGATTTGATGGTATTCGTTTTGATATTCTTGCTGGCTGAGAGGTAGATTTACTAATCTGTGTATCAGACTGTTGATGGTTGCATGTTTGTGTGGAATTGGGTTGAAACTATTTGCTTTGATGTAATTATCTGTGTGTGTTGCTTTTCTATGAATGCCAAATTCTAGTTTTTCATTGCCTTTTTTGATTTTAAGGTCTAAAAAAGGTAGAGTACAGTCCTCTTCAGTTTCTACTGTGAATTGTATGCTGGGTTCTTGCAGGTTGAGTAGTTTAATAATTTTTCGCTTCACTGTGGTGTTCCAATAGAGTTAAATCTCGAAAGATTATGGTCTTCAAAAAAGGATACAGGTTGCGTAAGGATGAGAAATGGGAGGTTAATAGAAAAGAAATAGAGGTAGTAAGGAGATTTGATTATTTGGGTACAAGGTTGAGTTCAGATGGCAGCTGGAAAGAACAAACAAAAGATGTCTGTGGCAAAAGGTAAAATGGCTATGAGAGTGATAAGATCATGCTACAGTAAACTACCGGATATAAATGTCAAATGGTTGGAGAGGATCTATACGTCAGTAGTAGAAAATAGAATGTTACATGGATCAGAGGTTTGGGGAATAGATGAGGCTTGGAGAGAGACTGATAGAGTGCATAGATCCTTTTGTAAATACATATTGGGATTACCAATAGCATCACCTAATGGGGCAGCACAATTGAACTAGGCAGGCATTCTACTAAAATTAAAATCTTGTCAAGGCCAATGAAATATTTATACAGAATCACTAACTTGGAAGATGGCAATATAATTAAAGAATGTTTTCATATTCAAAAGAGATGTAACTGGGATGGGTCTTGGGCACATAAAATGTATGACTTGTTGAAGCAGATAGGTATGGGTCATTCTTGGATAAATGCAGAGTATGGGTATAGAGGCTTCTGGGAAGAGGTTAAGCTAAGATTAGAAGATATTGACAGACATTTTTGCCAATACAAGTGACAAAAGCTCACTAAGATTATATAGAGAAATAAAAATAACCTGGGGGAGGGAAGGATATATAGATATATGAAGTAAGTTAGAGCGAGAAGGTTTTACTTGGGCAAGAACAGGAGTGAGAAACTTGAAAGGTATAGGTCAAGAGAAGGAGCTAGATAAATGTCCATTGTGTGGAGAAGAGAATGCAGATTTCCATTGTATATTAAATTGTAGTCAAACAAAGATATGGAGAGAGCAGGCTTGGCTACGTAAATGGGACAGTTTGGGGGGTGAAGTAGTAATTAGAAAAATGTCAGTAAAAGGAGAAAAGAACAGGAGAAATATAGGGAATTATTTAGGGAAAGTTAAAGAGAGATGGCTAAGAACAATTAAGAGAAAAATGTAGAGTGAGATAGGTGAAATGGCAGAAAGTGTAAAAAGGAGCGGAGGTTCTCCATTACACAAAAACCTAGGGTTAGGTGTATGGGGGCTGAATTACTATTCAATGGTGGGCAACATGATAACATGATAGGATTTTCAGGATTTAGGAATATATGGCATATCTCAGTGTGTATTTTATAATTGTAATCTTGATTTTGTATTTCCATTTGTTGATGTAAAAGGCAATAAATTACTATTACTATTATGCAAACCAAAGTAGCAGCCTAACAAATGCATAGTGCAAAGTTTTTTGGTTGTAAAAATGATTGAGCCTCTCAAATATTCTTATATTTCATTGTACAGCCTAGAAGCATGTTCGTGCAATAAAACTGATTGTGTGTGTGTGTGTGTGTGTGTGTGTGTGTGTGTGTGTGTGTGTGTGTGTGTGTGTGTGTGCGTGCGTGCGTGCGTGCGTGCGTGCGTGCGTGTGTGTGTGTTTTCCGAACACACTGCATTCAATGTTGCATTCACACTGCAACCAAATAATTTGCTAAATTGGTCCAAACATGAATATCTGTATACAGTGTATGTGTTATTCATTTAAAATGGAATATGGAAAAATAAAGAGTAAAATTGTTAAAAGATACATTCCCTAAAACAGACCTGCAATAAAATCACTGGCCAAACAAATTCAAACTCATTGCTTTGAGAATATCAATGCACTTGTTTTCTATCTGGAACGGGAATAGGGAAAAACAAATGGTATTTGATTTAAAATGTCTGTACTTAAAACATATCTGACACAGATATTTCCAATCTGTTTGAAACATTGAAGGTGAGAATCATAACCTGTTTGTACACTTGTTACCTGTGTATGGGTAATTACATATAGGAGTATACTAGACCTAAAGTTCTCAAGTAACTCATCTGTAGAATACTTACAATTACGGCAAGTAACAGAAGGATGCCAGAGATCAGCGCACATTGCCAGACAGGAACACCTTGATCTTTCTTTTTGGTATTCATTCTAGGACATGGATAAGCCACATTCCCTTTTAATTTCTTGTCAGCAGTAGGTGGACTTGGACACTTTTTGGCTTCTATTGGTGGATCACAACCTATTTTTCTCTTCTCATGAGTAGCACATGGCTTTTCAGCTTTAGGAGGACCTGCCTCTTTAGGTTCACATAACTTTGTCTCTGTCTTCCCCTGAGGTTTTGGAGCTTCTGTCTTGTCTGCACACTTTGGTTCTTGAACGGGAGCTTTTGCCTGTGCTTTAGGATCAGATCCTTCTTTCTTACTTTCCTCTTTTTTTGGTGGCTTATTCTCTTTTGGTTCAGGTCCTTTTGCATTTGGGGCGGCAGCACAACCTGCTGCTTTCATCGGGGGTTTTGGGCTTGCAGATGGCTCACTTGCACAATTAACTTGTGCTGGTGCTGCCTTTGACTTACAATCTTTCTTACCCTCAGATTTTGCGCAATAGGCTGGTTGAGCTCCTGATGTCTTATTCTGACACTTTGATTCATTCTTATTCTGAGCTTTATTCTCATCTTTTGGGGCTGATTCATTCTTACACTGACATTTAACAGCAGCTGCTTTCATACCTTCATCTTTTGCACAAAATGTTTGTGCTGGTTGTTGCCTTGGCATTAAACATTCTTTTTTAATATCAGCTTTTGCTGTTGCTTTCATTTGAAGTTTTGAGGATGATAATAAATCATTATTGTTCTCAACTTTTGGACAAAATGACACAATTGTTTGATTTTTTGGCATTAAGCACTCTTTCTTACCATCATCTTTCCCGCAATGTGACTCCTGTGATATTTGTGATGCTTTCATTTGCGCTTTTGAAGATGAACATAGGTCACTCTTTTCCTCAACTTTTGTACAAAATGCGGGAGTTTGATTCTTTGGTGTCAGGCATTCTTTCTTACTGTCACCTTTTGCACCTGTTTTGACACCTCCTTCAGAGTCACACGTATCATTATTTTCCTCTCCTTTTGATTTTTTTGGAGGACAAAAATCAATTTTTTTACCTTGTGTAGTTTCAGTACCATAAATGTTTCTTTTCTGCCCTTGTTTATCAGATATACCACAAATTGGACTATGCATTTTCAATTCACTGTTTGGTTGACCTAGGTTGTTTATGTTACAAATGCTCAAATGTACACACATTTGCTGCATAGATGGAAATGACATTACACTTTTTATTATTCTAGCATCTTTCAATGCTTGAAACATTGTTACAGAACTAAGACATGAAAGTAATTCTTGCAGCTGTCCCACTGGGCTAGCTCTCAGGTTATACATCATTAAAGGTGCTATTCCATTTGTGCTATTGTATCTCTCTGAATTAAATAAATATAATTTCTCATTTTTATGCCCTTGTGTTATACTGTTTTTAGAAATATCGTTAAATATATTTGACTGTAAGGTGTGTAGCTTTGCAGGTGTATTACTCTGAACGAATTTGGTTCCTCTGGCAAGACACTTCACTGCTGTGGAAAAGAGAAAAGTTTATTTGAAATGCTTATTCAAACTATTGCTATGCAGAACTAAAATTCTAAATAATATAGTAGCATAAAATGTAACTGAACGTACATTTGTTTGTGTTGCAAATATTGATTATAATAACATTCACGAGCTTCTTAAGGATGACAAAACTTTCTAGATGTTCAGAACTAACAAAATTATGAAAAGTATCTTTAAATTTGAGTGAGGAAGGATATGAATGATAATTCTTTTATATGTATAACAGAAAAATAAACAGAATAATAAGCATAGATAGAGTCAACGTGGTATCTGAACGGCTGGTATTTGAACCACGGATGTCCTGGTTTCCATCCATTTGCTCTAACCCATTGAGCTACCATAGCCAAATTGCCATCATGACATTAAATTCTCTTCTCATTAAATTCTAAGGATACTGAACTAAAAGAAGAGGACATACTAGTCTCATTTGATATTAAATCACTGTTTCCCAGCATACCAGTAAAACAACTCCCACCGTTGATAGAAAAATGGCTCAAATCACTTGGAATGTCATCACCTGAAATTTCAGATTACATTGAGTTTGATTTATGAGTCACTGTGTGTACACTCAAACTTCACTTACTTGTTGTTGTATAATTGAAATGCTTTCAAGATCATTCGATCTCATCCTCAGCTGTTTGGTGACTAAATGAAACTTCCTCTTCTTCCACTACTACGGAGCTCTGATCACTCTGCCATCTGGTGTTAGGGGCACTAAGTTTTAATACTTCATTTAATGCCGGGATTTCAAAATTTATAACTTTATCACGGTTTTTGTTTATGAATATTTTTTCCCAAATATCCAATTCTATGGGTGTTACTTAAATATTTTAACAGTTTAATGTTATGGCCAATGTTCTGGTTTTCTGTCCAAAAATGGTGTGAAACTGCAGATTTTTCTGTTTGTTTCAACTTAATGTTCCTCTGATGTTCTTTTTGCCTGGTTAACAAGTTTCTCTTATCGAGATTTAACTGTATTGGAACACCACAGTGAAGCGAAAAATTATTAATTTTTAGATGAGTCGTATTTATTACACATCTGCTTCACTTTCGTACCTATTTTGAGGACATGTTTCACAAATCATCGTTTGCATCTTCGGCTCTTATACGACTCTTAAATACTATTTTTCTTACAAATTTCGGAGAAATGTTTTGTTTTAGGCAATTGTTGATAAATTTTATGTCCGCTGATATTAACCTTCTTTTTGTCTTTAGTTTCAAATATTGTTTTATTTCTTTCTTGTTGCCGAAATGTTCGTTGAAATTTTCAAATGTGAACGTTCTTACCTCCATGTTGTCCGGTTTTTAAAAATTGGCTGGATCTAACTTTCGCGTGTTCCTCTTGACTTGACGTCACTTCAATATATTGAGATTTAACTGTATTGGAACACCACAGTGAAGCGAAAAATTATTAATTTTTAGATGAGTCGTATTTATTACACATCTGCTTCACTTTCGTACCTATTTTGAGGACATGTTTCGGAAATCATCGTTTGCATCTTATGCGAGTCGCATAAGAGCCGAAGATGCAAATGATGATTTGCGAAACATGTCCTCAAAATAGGTACGAAAGTGAAGCAGATGTGTAATAAATACGACTCATCTAAAAATTAATAAGTTTCTTTTAGTTTTTCCTATGTAGCTTTTTTCACAGGTTTCACAATTAATCTGATAAATTCCTGATTTCAAATTGTTGGGGATTGTATTTTTCAGTGGTTTATTTAGCAGATTCCTCAAACTGAATTTGTTTTGGGGTGCTATTTTTAAGTTTAGTCTTTTGAAGATTCGTTCAAATTTTCTAAAAGCCCATGGATGGTAGGTGAATTTTCTATATTGCCAATTTGTGTTTTTAAGTGGTGTGAGAGTGGTATTTTTTGATATTATCTTCAGTTTTTCTTTTCTCTGCTAAATAAACCACTAAAAAATACAATCCCCAACAATTTGAAATCAGGAATTTATCAGATTAATTGTGAAACCTGTGAAAAAAGCTACATAGGAAAAACTAAGAGAAACTTGTTAACCAGGCAAAAAGAACAACAGAGGAACATTAAGTTGAAACAGAAAAATCTGCAGTTTCACACCATTTTTGGACAGAAAACCACAACATTGGCCACAACAGTAAACTGTTAAAATCTTTAAGTGCACCCATAGAATTAGATATTTGGGAAAAAATATTCATAAACAAAAACCGTGATAAAGTTATAAATTTTGAAATCCCGGCATTAAATGAAGTATTAAAACTTAGTGCCCCTAACACCAGATGGCAGAGTGATCGGAGCTCCGTAGTAGTGGAAGAAGAGGAAGGTTCATTTAGTCACCAAACAGCTGAGGATGAGATCGAATGATCTTGAAAACGTTTCAATTGTACAACAACAAGTAAGTGAAGTTTGAGTGTAAACATAGTGACTCATAAATCAAACTCAAATCTTTTAACTGTTTCATAGGGGATATTTTGTTTCGTTGTTTGAGATATTTTGGAACCCTTCTTGGCCAACAAATCTGTTTGCTCATTGCCAGAAATTCCACAGTGAGATGGTATCCATTGGAAAACTATACGTATATTTAAATTTTGAAGATGTTTAATCATATTATGAATTTCATTTATCTTTTCGGTTTTTGGGTAGTCATTTGAAATAATAGCCTGAATAGCTGCTTTAGAATCTGTTAAGAAAACTATGTTGGAAAGCTTATTTGTCCAGGCAAATAGATTTTGTAAGGAAGTATAAATTGCATCAATTTCTCCATCAAAACTTGTTAAGTAAATTCCAACATGCTTATAGAAAGAAAAGAATTTACAGGTAGCTCCTGCTCCTGCTCCATCTTCTTGATTATAAAGAGAGCCATCTGTATAGATGTGTGTCCATTTGTCAACTGAATATCTTACATTTATGGTTTCAAGGGCATATGCTTTAGCTTCTGTAGATGAGTATTCTTTCTTTTTAAAATCTGCAAGTAAATCTAGGTAGTATTCTAATTCAATGATGCTCAGTGGGTTATTAAGAGACATGAAAGGTTCTATTTTGGATGGGTAATTTAGTTTATTTCTTAGTTGTTGAACTTTCTGTATGAAGCCTAATTAGTTTTCAAACTGAAGGTGGATGTGTGTTGTTTTATACCCATTTATTATTCTCTGGAATTCGTAAGAGCTTTTCATATGTTAAAAGGGCTTGCGTTTCTAAATCTGTCATTATGGATCTGTTACATGTAAATGCTTGTAAGGTTATTATAGGAGTAGTTTTTATAGCTCCAGTAATTAACCTAAGAGCTTGATTTTGTGTGCGCTCCAGTATCATTGAAGTTGAAGGTGATGATGTTATCAGTACATCTCCACAGTAATTAAGAACTGACCTTATATATGTATTATATGTAGTATTTAATGTAGATCTTGAACAACCCCATTTAGTTCCTGCAAGTCTTTTTAATATCTTAAAACAGTTAATTGCTTTATCTCTAATTTTTTCAATATGTTTTTTTCCAAGTTGAGTACGTAAATTAAAAAAAAAAAAAAAAAAAAAAAAGGAATCAAAATTATATTAATTTTGTGCTTCATTGTATCATAATCCTTACTCATAGGAATATATCATGTATATTTTTATGATTTCATATTCTGTGTTAACAGTCTTTTTACCTTAAATTATTGCTTTAAAGATACTGGCTTCCAGTTTTAATTATGCATATTTGCATAAAAGGTGATCTACCTTTTAATCTCATCACTTCAAAGACATACTTTTAAACCAGAAGAAATATAATAAATGAGTCAAAAAAGGTAAAAACATGGAAATACTTATATTACAGAAAAATTAAAAACCTCTAGCAATGTCATAAACATATACATTTTTGAAAATATATAATAGTGTGGGAACCAGGAACAAAATTTGGTAATGTTAAAAGTTTAAACATTACAAACTTGAAGAAATATAAAACCTTTCTTTATTATTATGAGGGCTGATCAACAAAGACTGAAATTGACTTTTTCCTGTAGCTTTCATTATAGTTTCGTATCTGCAAAATAAATATTTGAAAAGAGCGGGTTTTTATGTATAATGCCGGTAAACAGCAGCACTCTCGTATTGGTAGGTTGGTAGTAATGATCTCTTTTGTAGACCCTACATGCATTTCATATACCAGAGAATGGAGGTGACATGAGAGGAGCAGTTCAGTGCAATCAAATTCTGTTTTCGTTTAAACCATACAGCCACTGAAACTTATGAAAAGCTGAAGCAAGTGTACAGTGAAGATGCACTACCTCGTGGTTCAAGGACTTCAAAGAAGGCCGACTTGTCAGTGTTAACCAAGGTGGGCCTGGTGTTTCGGCTTCTGCTGTGACTCAAGTCAACATCAACCAGCTGCTGTGATTGTCCGAGAGGATCAGTGTATAACATTACGTAACCTCAGTGAACTGTTGAGAATTTCATATGGCAGTGTGTTTAAAATTATGCACGGCCGTCTCCATATGACCCAAATTTGTGCTTGTTGGGTGCAACATCTGTTGACTCCTGAACAAAAGGCTGTGCAAATGGAGACAAGGTGCTGCATCTCTTTGCTGATGGAGGGGATGCATTTTTTAAATTGATTATCACCATTGTTGAGTCATGGCTGCATCATTATGACCCTGAAGGAAAACAAGCCAGCACAGTGTGGAAATCGCCAGGTTCTCCAACACCAAAAAGGGCAAAAGTTGTTCCATATGCAGGGAAAGTGACGGTGATTACATTTTTTTACTGTAATGAAATGATTTACCAGCATGCAATTCCCCCTCACACTACTGTTACAGCAACACACTACAGTATTGGCTACACTGAGGAAGCACATTGCAAAGAAACGACCAGAGCTTTCTTGGACTGGGTGGCGACTTCATCATGACAATGCACAGCCTCACGTCACAAATCAAGTCATGCAGTTTCTGGCTCGATTCAACATTACCTGTGCACCACATCCACCTTACAGCACCGATCTTGCACCCTGTGACTTTTTTTTATTCCCATCACCAAAGGCAAAGCTTAGGGGTATTCGATTTGAGAACTCTGAAGCAGTGCTCAAGAAAAGTGAGGCGATTCTCAAGGACCTGACAAAGAATGGTCTGCAGCACATGTTCAAGGACTGGCAGAGACGCTATAAAAAGGGAATTGAAGTAGGAGGGGACTAATAAAACTATAAATAGAAGTATTTATAAACAGTGGAGCTTCATCAATCAAAACACTTTCTAAACCAATTCTCGAACTGTAAAAACACTTAAGCTTCACTTTTGAAATTAGGACATGTTTCAAGGACTCCACGTACCCATCATTAGCTGATGTTCTACTGGTTCTTCAGGTGACCGCCTCCCTCTCCTGGCGCTGTTCAATGAGTTAATTGACGTCATCTACTACTGGAATTTCTAAGTTCATTGCTCTCTTTTTGTTCTTCACAGTGTGTATATTATCCCAAACTGTTAATTCCCAATACTTTTTTGCCGGTACCAAAAGTTTTATGTCTTTGGAAATATTATGATTTTTTTACCAGAAGTGATGGGCTATGGCTGATTTATCTGTCTGTTTGTATTTAATACATCGCATGTGTTCTTTCATCCTTGTTTCTAGGTTTCTTTTTGTTTTTCCGATATAAATTTCGTGGCAATCCTCACATCTTACGATATAAATTTCGGATAGTTTGTTGGTTGTATTTGTGTTTTTTAGCGGGTGATCAGTATGTTTCTCATGTTATATTTGTTATGTGGTACTAGTTGTATCTGAAATTGACGGAAAATGTTTTTAAATTTATTAAATGCCTTAGGGTGATATGCAAATTTGCAATATACTTTCTTTGGGTCGTCAGTTTTTAAAGTGCTAATGTCCTTGATGGTTTTCCATCTTTTATGCTTGTTTATCATTTTTTTAATAAATTTTGGATCAAAGCCATTCAAAATTGCAACATATTTAATGTATCGAGATTTAACTCAAGAAATACAATATAACATTGGCACCAAAAAACAATTACAACATTAAAAACCTACTTAACAGTAATAATACTGATAAGATAAAACCAGAGGAAAGGTCAGGCATTTACAAGATTAAGTGTAAAGACTGTGAACAAATTTACATAGGGAGGACAAAAAGAAACATAGGCACTAGAAAGAAAGAACACTTCAGGCACTTAAGATACAAAAATATTGATAAGTCTGTAATAGCAGCTCATTTCTGGTCTAAAAATCATGAAATTGAAGATAGCACCGAATTACTAAAATATGTAAAAAAAAAAAAAAAAAAAAAAAAAAAAAAAAAAAAAAAAAAAAAAAAAAAACCATAATGAACTCATCAGATGGGAGAGAATATACATAGAAAAACATAAAAACCAACTAATGAACTTTGAAATCCCGCCAGAAGAGAATCCCACATTTAAGTTCATCACTAAATCAACAGATGGCAGCAGTAACTCCAGAATTACCCACACCACTGGATCAAGCTTTAGTCGCATAAGAGCCGAAGATGCAAATGATGATTTGTGAAACATGTCCTCAAAATAGGTACGAAAGTGAAGCAGATGTGTAATAAATACAACTCATCTATAAATTAATAATAAATATTAAATGTGATCTACTTCTTTGGTATATTCTTCTATAGTCAATGGAATGTATTACAGTGATAAACATCTGTGAAAAAAATCAGTCTTAGTCTTTGTTGATCAGCCCTCGTACTTTCATGAAGTATTAAGAAAAATTCATTTCCCTACTAAAGAGATTGCTAATAATATTATGTGATATAGTAACTGGGTCTTCCGGGTAGGACCACGTCTTTGATGTTCCTCTGGTCGACGTTTCGTCCCAACTATGTGAGGCTTCTTCAGGACTTCTACTCTGACAGCTCCGTAGCAACTGTGCCGGTGCTCGCTTGCTTGCTCGCTCGCTCGTGCTGGCTGGCTGTATACAGCCAGAAGGTTTTTGCTGCGTGCCCACCCATTAAGGGTTTTACCGCAGGTAGGATTAGAATTGAGTTTGTCGGATGGAGGTGATGTAGGTTTTTTGATTGGGAGTTAATTTAAACGTTACCGAAGTACCTTCGGGTTGAAGGGGAGGATGCAGTACTTAGCACCCAATTTTTGTTTTAATTTTAGTTGGGGAGAAAATTTAGATGCCAAACAGCATGGAAGAATTATGAGGAGCTCAGCTTTAGCTGCTGATAGGATTAGCTCCTGGGTTATCTAGGGTGCCTGCATGCAATACGGGGGACCCGATGCAGTCTAGATCGGCGTCTAAGGGGTCATAATCTCCCAATGATCTGACAAGGGCGCTTCTGTGTGATGGTAAACTTGCTTATAATTTTGAAGCCTGGCGCCTAATTTCATCCTCCATGTATGGAAGACCCGATGCTTCGTGGAGCAGCCTGGTAGGGAAATAACGTCCCACAGAATAGATAGACTGTAGTCCTTTATTCTGTGCACGTTGAAGCCATGCTATCCAGCTGTCTGCTGCCATGCCCCAGATCTCGCAGGCATATAGCATCACTGGGATTACCAGCGCTCGGAAGAGATACAACTTCATGCGGACCGGCATCGAGGTCGACCCCAGCATTGGGTACAGGGAAGCGATTGCTCCCTGTACCTTCGCCAAAAGGTCCCTGATGTGTCAGCAAAAAGTTAGACCTCTGTCCAAGTGTACTCCTAGGTACTGGACAGTTTAGACCACTCTATCCTTCGACCTCGGTAGCTTAAATTGGGGCAGTCTGTGGGGGTGTGGCGCTTTGTAAAAAGTATGGTGTGGCTTTTGTCCGGATTTACGGACATCCGCCAATGCCGGCACCACTGTTGTGTTAGGCGGAGATGTCTTTGAATGGGGTTGAAGGCTCTGAGGATGTGTTTTTCCTTGCAGAACAGAAACACGTCGTCAGCGCATTGTGCCATTACGACTCGTGGTTCTGTGGGGAAATCTGCCATAAAGACGTTGAAGAGTGTGGGGGATAGCACAGAGCCTTCGGGGACTCCGCCTCTCACTGGCCTTAGTGTTGATGTTTTCCCCGCGACTGAGACTTAAAATGAGCGATGTCGCAAGAAGCTGTGTAGGATGTTGATCATTTGTGTTGGGAGCCCCAGATGGATCATTTTGTATAGGTGTCCGGCATGCCATGTCATAGAGAAGGCCTTCTCGACATCCAGTGAAACTATGGCCATGAAGGCGCCTTCCTGGAAACCCAGGGCAGCGGTCTCCACCACACGCAGCAACTGCTGAACTGTCGAGTGCCCAGAACGAAAACCAAACTGGTGGTCAGGAATGGCCTGAATGTCTCCCAATATTGGGGACAAGCGGGCGAGAATCAGCCTCTCGAGAACTTTCGAGAGGGTGGAAAGGAGGCTGATGGATCGGTTGCTGGAGGGGTGTACCGGATTCTTCCCAGGTTTCAATATGCAAATCACCCGGGCCTCTCTTCACTCTTGTGGAAAGTACCCAAGGGCGAGGCACATATTGAAAATCCTTGTCAGGAAGAGAACCGCATTGAAGGCTTTTGTTCAGGAGTCAACAGATGTTGCACCCAACAAGCACAAACTTGGGTCATATGGAGACGGTCGTGCATAATTTTAAACACACTGCCATATGAAATTCTCAACAATTCACTGAGGTTACGTAATGTTATACACTGATCCTCTCGGACAATCTTATATGAAGAACAAGATACAAAAAGAAACCAAAACCAAGACCACAGCATGGCTGCCCTATCTAAAAGGGAAATCCGAGAAAATATCAAAACTACTCAAGAAACATAACATCCAAACTAGATATCAATCCACCAGAAAACTAAGATCATTCATGCGACCGGTTAAAGATAAACAAGACCCTCTGAATAATGCAGGAATTTATAAAATTGATTGTGACTGTGGTGCATCATATGTGGGACAAATGGGCAGGTCAGTGAAGGTCAGATGACAAGAACACATAAGAAGCCAAAAATTAAATCAACCCGAAAAATCAGCACTCACAGAACACACCATAAACACAGGACACCATATAGATTTTGATCAAGTAAAATTAATAGCTAAATGTAATAACTATAGACAAAGAATGATTAGAGAAAGCATTGAAATATTCAAAACACAATAGTTTAAATAGAGACAACGGCAGACCTCTGCACACTGTCTGGCAGACACTCGTAAGCGCACGCGGATTGGGCACAGCATCAGCCAATAAGAGTAAGTGGGCGGGCCGACCGCCAGAACTTCCAAGGTATAAATAAGCACGCATCGCCTCTCTTGGCTTCGGTGTAAACCATCATACACAGTATCAATGGTTCATTGAAATTTGCAAGAAAAATACCATTATGTGAAAAGACAATAGAGACAATTATCCTTTTCAGGAAAAGACCACACCTGCATGTTATCTTTCTTAAAAAACAATTACATGAGCATAGCTTCAAATACAATGTCAACCAAGTTCATAATAAGCTTCCCAAAGAAATAAAACCTATCAAATCAGTATATTTAATTGATCCTAAACCAAATTTTAAAGGTATTTTACTAACTTCCTTTCTAAAAATTGATGTTATAACCATGTAAATCATATAGAATCCAAAAATACCAGAAAGTTAACATTCTCTGATTGGGATTTACTACCCATTGCAGCTCCTCAAATTCCTCACAGTACTGAGTAGGCACCAGTCCTATACCTGGGACTTAATGGTCCCCACCTTCACAGATAGAATCAAACCCAGGCACATTCAGTGGCTGGGGACCAAAAGTACAATGCTATTATCATTATCATTATGATGATGTTGCTGTTGTTGGAATTACACTGGTCAAGAACAATTTTGTTGCATTACTATCAAAGTTGTTCTTACCTAATTTAAGAATTTCAGATCTGAGGCCAGTTTTTGTCTGAAAGCTCCAGTTGTTTTGCTATATCCAAATGTCTGTATTTCATGATTTTCACTTTGAAACCATAATATTGGTGCAGTGATATCTTATTAAAGTCTCTTCCTATTAGCTGGGTAATAGAAATTAAATAGAAATGCAGTCTAAATCTCTTTAGTGATACAAATTGAAATGCATAACATCATAAAGAAGGTTACAGCTGGATAAAAGTGACTATCACATTCTATTTCAGCAGAAATTAGTGTTGCAAGCTCTTTAATTTGGGTACTACGTCAGGGAGATCTCGTTTAATACTCCAGCAATAGCTGGCCATCATATCTTTGTCCCATCTTCCTTGATAGTGCTCTTCCATAATCTTGAGGTTTTGCTGGAGCCATTCCCTGTACCCATCACGTCTCCGAAGTTCTCAGGGAATTTATCAAGATGACTATATGGGAAATGGAGTTTGAGACTCATGTGACATCCCAGATCATGAAGTGCTGGCAACATATTAGCTATGAGAGTTACATATAGAGCAGCCTTTGTATTACTGAGAAAGTTTTCCATTGCAGCTACAAATGACACCCATGCAGCCCTGTGATTATGTTCAGCTTTGTGATATAGACAAGTGTCTGAATCTAGGATCTATTGAATACTCCTGCCTTGATCTTCTCAGAGACAGGGCTGAAAGTGCACAGACTATATGGAGGAAGCATTCACCATCTCTATCTAATGCGTTAACAAACTAATCAAACCAATTCCTTTCTTGGAAGTGTTGAAAACAGTGTTGTTGTAATAAATTAAATTTAAAGGGAGTTGATTAAGGACACTAAACAACACTTTTAAATTTTCCCAGAACGTATTTCAGAGATTTTGTCTCCATCGTCATTGAGTTGATATCCTGTTGACGATGGAGGCAAAGTCTCTGAAACATGTTCCAGAAAAATTTAAAGGTTTTGTTTAGTGTCATTAATCGACTCCCTTTAAATTTAATCAAACCAAGTTTGATATGGAGTAGAGGGAAAATAATTTTTGCTTGACTGACAATTATCATTGATAATATTTGACATATGGGCTTGCAGAGTTTCACATATGTGCCACTCCTGGTTCCACTGCTTGGCTGTCTTACATACAAATAAAGCATGGATGCTTTGTAAAACCTCTCTGTTGGCCTAGCAGAAAATTAACCATTTTGAGGTTCATGCAAATTGTCCCATTAGTAGATTAATCACAGTCATTATGCTGCTCTTATGCTTCTCTTGTAGATACACAGAATGACCAACTGGAATGGCTGCATAGGCATTACCACTATGTAGTAGAACACAATTCAGACTGCGTTTTGAACTAATTATAAATAAACACCAATCATGTGGACAGTAGAAAGTAATGCCTAATTCCTTGAGAAGTCCTGAGACATTATGGCAATAATGAACCTTATTTTCCTTTGAAAAGTATTGAAGAAAGGCCTCTTCCTGCTGTTGATAATTAGACAATTTTACAGTGTCACCCAGTTCACACTTTTTTTTCAATCTGGAGGCTAACCTTCAGCTGCAAGTTTGGAGAGAGACAAATCATGCACAATGTCGTTCAACTCACACTGATTAAACTGATCAGAAGTTGAGGACTGTGGAAGATTAGAAGAATACTTACCTGGATACAACATTCTACTGGTTTTGATCAAGAGAATTAGAATTGTGTGAGTATTTCACTACAGAAGGCTCTTTTGTTTATTGTAAGAACATTGAAGGTGTCTTATTAAGATATGGTGTTAAGTACAACATGAAAGAATGGAGACTATTTATAGATTCTAACAAAAGATACCTCAAGGCCATATTACTATACATTGGAAATATGCATGGCTCAATGTCAGTAGTATAAGCTGTGCACTTTAAAAGAAAGCTCTGGAAATATGAGAATACTGCTGAAGGCATTAAACTATTCAAAGCACCAATGGGTTTTATGTGGAGACCTGAAAGTAATAGGAATACTTCTGGACACAAGGCAGGCTTTACGAAGTTTACTTTTGCCTGTGCCTGTGGGATAGTCATGCCTGAGAATGGCATTGGATTAGAAGTGAATAGCTTACCAGAACAACGAATCCTGGGGAGAAAAATGTGGTAAGAGAATCTCTTGGGGAATGAGAGAAAACATCCTGCTGCCTCTTCATAACTGTCAATCATGAAACAATTTGTTGAAACATTGCCTAAAGATGGTGATTGTTTTAATGTATAAGTTCCAAATTTTCTGTTCTGTTTGAAGCTAAACTTAAAGAAGGAAAATTTGAGGATCAAACGTTAGTAATTAAGGCTTCACGGGTTATCAGCCGTGTCAAATCTATAAAACTCGATTTGACACGGCTGATAACCCGTGAAGCCTTAATTAGTAATCACCTCCGTGAAAGCTTCAAGTCAAACGTTAGTAGTTTGATAAAGATGAGGTATTTGAAAGTTTTCTGACACAAAAAGAATAACTGACTTACACAAGATTTAAGAACGTGTTTGGCAATTTCTTACGGAATGGGAAACACCCAAATTTCAATGCCATAATGGAAAAAATGTTGAGTGCTGAAAAATTTAGGATGCAATATGATCCCTAAAATTCATTTGCTTATAGCCATCATGACTTCCTCCCTGATAATATTGAAGGTTATAGTGAAAAACATGAAAGAAATGAAAGAAATAAAATCATGCTAGCAAAATAGGTATGCTGAAGAGATGTTGCCTGACTACTTTTGGAGATAATGTGGAGCTACAGCATAGAACAAAATCTCAAAGACAAAATATCAATGTGAAGAGGAAGAAGTAGTGAAAAAGTGCACTGTCTATGTAAGACTTGGCATATATTGTATTTAAATTGTGATTAGACCTATGAACAAATGAGTGTTGTTTACTGCACTTAAAAAATTTCCAGGTTACAAGTAGAGCTGTGTCTTGAATAATATATTTAAATGTAGACATAAATATGACGGTTCTTTATAGCATTATTACGCTTTTTCATGAATGATAGAAGAGAAATTTTTGTTAATTGCTGGCACCTGTTAAAGAATATGAAATCAGATTTTTTCTATCATTCATGAAAAAGTGTAATAATGCTATAAAGAACTGTCTTACTTATGTCTACATTTAAATATATTATTCAAGACACAGCTCTACTTGTAACCTGGAAATTTTTTACATGCAGTAAACAAAATCAAACAACACTCATTTGTTCATAGGTCTAATCACAATTTAAATACAATATATGCCAAGTCTTACATAGACAGTGCACTTTTTCACTATTTCTTCCTCTTCACATTGAAATTTTGTCTTTGAGATTTTGTTTTATGCTGTAGCTCCACATTATTTCTAACAGTAGTCAGGCTAATTTTATAATCGTGTATAATAATTACTTTTTTAACTTATCCTTAAGCCTGCTCTGTAAAACCATTTAAATTGAAATTGGTACAATATTAACAAACACAAATGCAATTCTATCTACATTTTATGCTTAATTATAGAAACAGACTTTGTGGGTAAGAAATTAAATTTAAACTGAAGGAAAATATAATGTTCCATAAATTGTAATCACAATCACAATCTTTACTGGGGTAAGAGTGAAAATTCTTTACTTTCAAATACCGATGCATAATCCACCTCAAATTTAATTATAATAACAATTAGGATGGATAGGAAAGGAAGAACAAGTATATTTCATTTCTTCAGATCATAAATGTGGATTGAGTGTCAAAAATATACCACTACTGTTCTTTCAAATGGGATTATGTTTGTGCTTGAACTCTACTCAACCAGAAACCAATTTGAGTCCTGTCGTGTTGTCATACTGCATTTCCCATAACTGGAGTAAGATGAGTGCCAAGTTAATCCATCTGTAATACTATTTGTGCTAAGATAAAAAAAATGTAATAAAAAATTCAAATTCAAAAGTGATTCATAAGGAAGGTAGGGAGTAATGTTTTTAACATTACCGTAAAAACCCCATATTTTTAGCTCAAATAATTTTCATCGTACAAATAAGTAAAATATTAGTATATATGAGCTCTGTAATGACCATCACTATTGGTTGATATGTATATGTGTATATTTATTTGTAATTACTCAGAACTGAAATGCAAACTATTGACATAATGTACTAAATAATTACTTTTAACAAGCCAAGGTGTTTGTTAAATTCGAGAGAGAGCAAACAGATCACTTCCTATTAACCAGGAGAATGTTGTATCTGCAGAACTTGAGCCATCCATGATATATTTATGAGGAGGTTGTTTAATCTACAGAGTTCAACTCAATATTATTCAGCTATTCTTCAGTTTAAAATCCAGGAAATGTGTATAAGCTGGATCAATTTGCAATTTAGATCGAACACGAGGTAAGGCCTTTCGCCTTACACTACCAATACAATCCGATTGGGTTAATAAAACGAGATATTGTAAACAGAAAAAATACTTTTAAACTGACCAAACTTGAACGACTTTAAATAATTAAATCATAGATGAGTCGTATATTTTACACATAAGCTTCACTTACATACCTATATGCAACTAAAGCTTGATTCAGTGGTGTGGGTAGTCTGGAGTTGCTGCTGTCATCTGTTGATTTTGTGATGAATTTAAATGTGGAGTTGTCTTCTGGTGGGATTTCGAAGTTCATTAGTTGGTTTTTGTGCTTTTCTATGTATATTTTCTCCCAGGTGACGAGTTCCCTATGTTTTCATACATATTTTAGTAGTTTAGTGCTATCTTCAATCTCATGATTTTCGGAGCAGAAATGAGCTATTATTGTGGACTTTTCGGTATTCTTGTATCTTAGGTGCCTGAAATGTTATATTTTCCTAGTGCCTATTTTTCTTTCTGTCCTCCCTATGTAAATTTTTTTAGTCCTTACACTTTATTCTGTAAATGACTGATTTTTCTTCTGGTTTTATTCTACCTGTATTGTTGCTGTTAAGTATATTTTTAATGTTATAATTGTTTTTTGTGCCAGTCCTATGTTAGAGTCCTTGAACATTTTTTGGAACCTTTTTGTGGCCCAGGTGTGGTATGTAATATTTCTTATTTCTGTGGTGAAAGAGCTGTGATCTGCTTTAATCTTTTTTGAAGTTGGAATGGCTATTTTTTGTCTACAAGGCTTTTTACATATCCATTTTTAGTTGCGGTTTTTAAGATTTGATGGTATTCTTTGTGATAGTCTTGCTGGTTGAGAGGAAGATTAACTAATCTCAAAAAAGACTGAAAACTGCAATTTGGTATACACAGAAAAGCAACACACACAGATAATTACATCAAAGCAAAGAGTTTCAATCCAACACCACACAAACATGCCACCATCAACAGTCTCACACACAGATTAGCTAACCTTCTTCTCAAACAGCAAGAATATCACAAAGAATACCATCAAATGATGATGATGATGATGATGATGATGATGATGATGATGATGGTGATGATGATGATGGTGGTGATGATGATGATGATAATTTATTCACCATTTGGTAATTACAATAATTACAATAGGCTTCGTCAGTAACTTATTACTAGTGGAACAAACATATTTATATATACACTGAGGGATGGTAATATTGACATGTTTTACAAGTCATGTTCATTAATATCTAGGTATTCTTGTAAGCTGTAGCATGGAGTTTTTGTTAGCCATTTGTATATTTTTTCTTTAAATCTTTGAATATTTGTATTGCGTATTTCCAAAGGAAGTGCATTAAATATTTTTATACAATTTAACTTGTAGTACCTAGAGGACTTCTGCAGCCTAAGATATGTTATATCCACTCTGTTTCAGTTTCTTGTGTTGTATGTGTGAATTTCACTTCTGGTGTTATAATTTAGTTCGTTTTCTTTGATATATACAAGAACATCATACAAGTATAGATTAACGACAGTTGGGATTTCTAGCATTTTAAGAAGTGGTTTACAATGATCAGTTTAGACTACAACTGAAAATGAATATGTAAAACCCTTGTAGACAAAATAAAATCATTCCAACTTCAAAAAAGATTAGAACAGATCACAGCTCTTGCACCACTGAAATAAGAAATTGTATTTGCTAAATTTACATACCTGGGCCACAAAAAGGTTTCAAAAAATATTCAAGGACTCTAAGATAGCATTGGCACCAAAAAACAATTATAACATTAAAAAATCTACTTAATAGCAACAACACAGGCAGAATAAAACCAGAAGAAAAATTAGGCATTAACAGAATAAAATGTAACAACTGTGAAAAAATTTACATAGGAAGGACAAAAAGAAACATAGGCACCAGGAAAAAATAACATTTCAGGCACCTAAGATACAAGAATACTGAAAAGTCTGCAATAGCAGCTCATTTCTGGTGCAAAAATAATGATATTGAAGATAGCACCAAACTACTAAAATATGTACAAAAACACAGGGAGCTCGTCATCTGGGACAAAATATACATAGAAAAGCATAAAAACCAATATGAACTTCAAAATCCCGCCAGAAGACAACCCCAAATTTAAATTCATCACAAAATCAACAGATTGCAGCAGGAACTCCAGAACTACCCACACCACTGGATCAAGCTTTAGTCGCAACAAGGCTGATGATGTGAACAGTAGTTTGTGAAACATGTACTAAATATAGCTATGTAAGTGAAGCTTACGTGTAAAAAATAGACTCATTTATAATTTAATTATGTTTCACTTCACTGTGTTGTTCCAATAAAGTAAAATTTTGATATTTTGAATGACTTATTCGCAAAGAAATTGACAAGGTAGCACAACAAGACTGGGATACTTAACTGTGTGAGAGATACAGACAAATGACAAGAGATATGTTTTGGAAAGAAGTAGCACATGATGAAATTTTTGAGCTTATCATCATACCTATAAATTTGCAAGATTAAGACTTGAAGACAGTGACAATGTATTGTCTTATGATGTATTGAGAGCTATATGGATGAGCCATTGGCAGTTCAAATGATTTAGAAACATAAGTAATTCATAAACTATAATTACAATAACAGCATTTAAAACATGCATAATATGCAAATATGCTAATTCCAATTTTGATTTCAGCAACTGCATTATTATAAAATTTAGAAAATTCAGTTTGGGTTACCTTATGTCGAGCACCAGAGAGGAGAGAGGAATATGAAAAGAATAGGGATAAATAGGTAGCTCACTGAATGTGCAAATGCACCTGATTTGCTGTGATCCAAAACTCTCATTTGAAAAACATAATAGTCATCCGGTCTAATACTGCAAGGTATATTCTATAAATATTGTCACCCAAACGTCGGAACACCCTATAGAGCGGGCAAGCAGGAGACGGTTGGCGTGCGCCACGCCCCTCGTTTGTCTTATAGCATCAAGGAGGGGTGGCTGGGACAAAAAACATCACTGCGCCGTCTCTTTCTGTTCCACCTGTGTTCTCGAACTTACGGGATATTTCATCTAATCGAGAACCTTCCAGATCGGCCAGCTGACCCTATATAAGCAACACGTCGGGCAAGATGAGTGAGTCAGAGTTCTTGGCAATCAGCGTAAGAGTGCTTGACGTGCTAGTGTACGACAAGAAGACTGTGTGAGTGCATCGGAGGATTGTACGTAATTACGAGGCAAGTGAAATTATAACGGATGAACTGGTGAATCGTAATTGTGTGCATTACGTAATTCTGTGTAATTGGCAAGAGTTTAACTGTAAGTCGGTGGAAATAAAGAACATTTTTGAGTGGTGCAATTGGACTTTTCATTTCACGAACCCACAAAGTCACAATATGAAGTTCAAACTATAAGATAGGCGTGATTTCTATAAGTTGCAAGAAAAGCATGAATGGCAGAGATTTATCCATAATGGATAAATAGTTAAGAATTTGGATATATGGGTTTGAAAAATATGAGTTTAGGTAGCTTTTGAAGTTTTATGGAGTCCTGTATGCTAGTGTACGACGAGAAGACTGTGTGTGTGCATCGGAGGATTGTACGTAATTACGAGGCAAATGAAATTGTAACGGATGAACTGGTGAATCGTAATTGTGTGCATTACGTAATTCTGTGTAATTGGCAAGAGTTTAACTGTAAGTCGGTGGAAATAAAGAACATTTTTGAGTGGTGCAATTGGACTTTTCATTTCACGAACCCACAAAGTCACAATATGAAGTTCAAACTATAAGATAGGCGTGATTTCTATAAGTTGCAAGAAAAGCATGAATGGCAGAGATTTATCCATAATGGATAAATAGTTAAGAATTTGGATATATGGGTTTGAAAAATATGAGTTTAGGTAGCTTTTGAAGTTTTATGGAGTCCTGTATGCTAGTGTACGACGAGAAGACTGTGTGTGTGCATCGGAGGATTGTACGTAATTACGAGGCAAATGAAATTGTAACGGATGAACTGGTGAATCGTAATTGTGTGCATTACGTAATTCTGTGTAATTGGCAAGAGTTTAACTGTAAGTCGGTGGAAATAAAGAACATTTTTGAGTGGTGCAATTGGACTTTTCATTTCACGAACCCACAAAGTCACAATATGAAGTCCAAACTATAAGATAGGCGTGATTTCTATAAGTTGCAAGAAAAGCATGAATGGCAGAGATTTATCCATAATAGATAAATAGTTAAGAATTTGGATATATGGGTTTGAAAAATATGAGTTTAGGTAGCTTTTGAAGTTCTATGGAGTCCTACTTCTTCCTTCATATCCAACAATTCAAATGCACAAATTTATGTCATGGTTGACTAGGCAGCATAGTTTTATTTACAAGAGATTGAAAATAAAGTGGGCATAGGAAATTAATTGTTCTTTCACACTGGCCGCATGTAGGCTAAATTGTGGAAATGTGTTTTCATTCTGACTCTACGTTTCCACAAAAGTGGGCATAGTTTTTAAAACTTTTGAGTGTAATATAATTCAAAATAAGCATTAGGTGGTTTTCGGTTGTGGCATAACATGAACTTTTCTGGATGCTAGTGTATAATTATGCAATATTTTGACATTATACAGTGTGATCCATATAAACCTGAACCATTTCAATAGGCCATAACTTTTGAACCAATAATAGGACACACATGCAACTTTGGGAGAAAATAATACACAATTGGGAGATTACATTACACTATTTACATCTCAGAGAAAATGTTGGTAGTGTCCTCCACTAGCATCTATACATGTTTGCACTTGTCTCGCCATATTCTCTGAAGTTTTACAGAGAGTATCCTTGTCAATGTTGCTTATTTCGGTTCGAATGAATTCCTTGAGAACATCAATTGTCCATGGCCTATTCTTGTACACTCTATTTTTTAGATACCCCTACAAGAAAAAGTCTGGTGAGGAAAGAATTATCAAATCCTTTGGTGTTTTAGAATGGGAAAAAAAAAAAAAAAAAAAAAAAAAAAAAAAAAATACACAGACATACTTCTGTGGGAGTATATCTGTCTCATATGTAAGAGTTCTCAAGTTCAAAAAGTTCAAAATCTTGAATAGAGTGAATTTCATGTATGGGAATTTTGGTTTTTTTGGTGGGTTCAGTTTCTGTTTCTTAGAAGACGAGTCAAGTATCTTTAATCTCTGTGAATCTCATACTGATTTGAGCATCATTTCACCTTGTTTCTTTCATTCATCCCATATTAGCTACCAAGTTAGGTCATATGGGACAATTTTAAAATAAAAAAAGAAATAAACCCACAGACAAAATTTCAGGTGCGTACCAGTTAAACTGCAAAAAATGTGACAACTTTTACATTGGGAAAACAAAAAGAAATTTGAACATTAGTCCAAAAGAGCATTTTATGAGTATCAAGAACAAATAGAGAAATGGACAGTAGCACACTATTTTTGGAATGAGAATCATGATATAGAACAAGAAATCCCTTCATTAAAAAGTGTTCAGGGTCCAACTGCAATGACCAAGTGGGAAAAAATATTTATAAAGAAATATGAAGGAAAACTCTTCCATTTTGACACAATCTTTGAAGAGAACCCGAACTTCAAGTTCATGAAGATACCAACAGATGCCCCTATCGCCTCCAAGGGGTTCATCAAATCAAAATTTAACAGTCGATATTAGGAAGGTCCTAACAAAACACATTGTAAGTAAACACTAGCAATATATGGAGCATGGAGTACTAGTTGGACTCAGAATTATATTAAAGAAATACAATTCCAATGTGTAAGGACTATGATACAATGAAGCACAAAATTAATATAATTTTGAATGGAACTAATACTCAATGCTCCACTTATAGCTAGTATTTACCTAGAACACGTTTCATTAGGATCTTCCTAACATCATAAGCTGTTGTCGACTAATGGATGTTGGTTTGGTGAACTCCTTGGAGGTGATAAGGACGTCTGTGTCGGTATCTTGATAAACTTGAAGTTTGGGTTCTCTTCAAAGGTAGTGACAAAATTGAGCAATTTTCTTTCATATTTCTTTATAAACATTTTTTCCCACATGGTTAATGCACCTGGACCTTGAACATAACCTTTTCCAAAAACTCTTCAAAGAGCAAAAAATACTTTGGTCCCACAGAACAAATTCAGTGTATAACACCTTTTAAAATCACATAATACAAAGAAGATACCTACAGTCAAAAAAATCAGGTGTGTACTGGATAAACTGCAAAGGTTGTGACAACTTTTACATTGGAAAACCTAAAAGGAATTTGAACATTAAGCTTAAAGAGCATTTTAGGAACATCAGGAACAAAGACAGATAAATGGGTGGTATTGTACCATTTTTGGAAGGAGAATTGTGATATAGAATGAAAAATCCACTTATCAAAAAGTGTCCAAGGTTCAGCTGCATTAACCACGTGGGAAAAATTTTCGTAAAAAAATATGAAAGAAAATTGTTTAATTTTGACACTATCTTTGAAGAGAATCCAAACTTCACGTTCATCAAGATACCAACAGAGACGCCCCTATCACCTCCATGGAGTTCACCAAACCAACATCCAACCAACAATGGCTGATGTTAGGAAGATCCTAACAAAACGCATTCTAGGTAAATACTAGCAATAAGTGGAGCATTAAGTACTAGTTCGACTCAAAATTTTATTAAAGAAATATAAATTCATTCATTCACTCTCTATCTCTTGCTTTGAAGTATTGCTACACATATAGATTTATTTCTGTGCTGATTATTTAAACCTCCTGCTCTCATTAAAGTATATGTGTATTCAATATCCTATAAGAGGAAGAGGGGTGAGTCCATGGAAACATGTAAGAAAATCTGAAACTACTGGAAATGTTATAAGCTTAATATGATTTAAGAGAAGCAACATAATATCAAATTTTAACATGTGGCATTAAATGATACTATTTAGGATTGACTTAAGTCACTTAGCTTAATGTGAGTTAAACATCTGTCAATGTAAAATTTTTCTTTCCCATTTAATTAAGTTTCGTTATCATGTGACCAATTCAAAACAATTAGTATGAAGCAGGTCTGAAGTATCAGATGACAATACTCTTAAATGATTTGGTTTCCTATGGTCCTTTCCTGCTATTTTATTTTGTTAACACCTAGTAGGAAAAGAAGAGGATGAAATCTGAAGCACTAAAATGGATGAGGGTTTTATCTTGAAGCTGTTAGAGCCAGAGTATAGCAGAATCTTTTTTATTACAACTGGTGCATAAGATGAAGTGCAACCTAAATAGCTTTTATTTTATATGCAGCATTTTCTTAACTTCGTGTCATCTCATAGCACATTTATCTCAATAGCAGCTTTAGTAAGTGAAAAAGGAGTTTTCTGTATTCTCTGTTTTAACGTTATTAAAAAGAAGCTACATGGTAATAGTTTGACATACATAAGTTATCCATAAGTATATAAAGTTCTATTTGAATGCTAATTTACTAAACTTTTTAACAATACATAACACATAATATCTGAGTCAAAATTTGTTTTCATAGACTGAAATAGGAATTAACTACATTAAAGGAAACCAATAATTTTCATTAAAAATTTTTCTATAAGAGTAAATAAGATGATTGTTGTTGCTCTAGCAAAGCTAAAGTGCATTTTCATTATGCTCCCTACTCCACAAAAATCTTATTATGTAAAGTTACATTCCACAATTTTAAAATTAATAGAAGAATAGAAGTCTTATTACATACTTGTGCAATTACTGAAGCATCTATAAAATCAGTGCTCCAAAACACAGTATCCATATTCAGTTATAACAGGAAAATACTTTTTGTTAAGATGCTGCACCATAAAGTGCAAGAATACATTGCTTGACTCCCAATTTTGTTAAGCATTTAACCAATATTTCTTAAATAATTGCTTTCCCTCAAACCAAATAAGAAAATAGCTGCTTACCTGAGAAACAAGGCATTTTGTTTGAAAACTTCCAGATTGCTTCTGATTGGATCATGTTCAACATTTATAAATTACCAAATTATGAAAATAAATTGTTTGTGAGCATTGCAAACTCCCTATTTTGAAAAATGAAACATATTAAAAGTTTTAAAGGATATTTAAATGTCAGAGGAACAAAACCAGAATTTAGTGAATGTGATGCTATGGTAACAGTGCTTTGACTGCTTCTTTTGTTTTAAATGCACCTCTTTTGAGTGAAAAGTTAACATTGTTCATTTACTACTCATTGGACTAAAACAGAAAATATTAGAATGGTGATAACTTCAGGAGGCATTGATATGATAAACAAAGAATTGTGTTCATTAAAATATGAAACTACAGTAGGTAAATAATGAACATTAAAATAATGCTTCCAATATAATACAAGTATTCTTAAAACATAGGCATTTTTAGGGCAGATAACTAAATAGCTGAAAGAAAATTAAGAAATATGCTGGAACTGTAATTGTTTAAAAACAAAAAATTATAAATGTGAGAAATGGATCTATTACTATTTATTTTTTACTTTTTTATTTATTTATTATTTACTTATTTATCTATTTATTTATTTGTTATCATGCAAGTAATCAATGTATTTTTCTTTTAATTTTTTAAATTGATATGAGAAAGCCTGCTTATCATCGTAACAATTTATGTTGTAATTGCAGAAATATTTTACAATGTTCACATTAATATCATGAGAGAATCATTACCTCCAAACAAGTCCTTTGGAGAAAATCTAATCAGAGATTATTAAACCAGATATGTGTCAAAATCTGAAATTGAAAACGTAAATATATTTGGAGTTTAGGATTTCCAAATTTGGTAACAAAATAAATTCTACATTTTTCTATGACTGTAACACTACCTTACCTTCATCAATAAGTTTCTAAGTGCCAATATTATTCTGCTCAGTTCCAAAGTGATATATTCATATTTCATTCAAATGGTTAAATTGCAGGATAATTGCTGTGCTATGTGGTTACAATTCTGTCATGGCATTTTTCACCTTACACTATCCATTAAAGCAATTTAGCTTCACTAAGAATGTTAATAAATTAATACATTAATAAGTAATAAGTACTTTTTCCACTTTTTGGATGATATTTGAATTTATCAATTAGTAGGTATAGCAGACTATTGTTAGCAGTGGCATACATTATGGGCTATCAAAGCTATCACCAAAGCCCATATCTAAAGTAATCTAGAAATTAATAAGCAATAATAATAATAATTGCAATACCAGCCAGTTTCCCCCATAAAGAATTAGTGTGTAGGGTGGAATATCTCTCTTCCCCTATCACTGAACAGAGGGACAAGCAGAGCTTCAAAAGCTACTGTTGCAGCCTTCTCTATGGTAAGGGGCAGTGAGGGACGAGGGGGAGGAATGTAGGATTCAACACGTCAAGGCTTCAGAACCTTAAGTCACTACACTCATACGAGCTTCTCCGAAATGTACTGTATGGACATGACTGGCTTTGGAATTCAGCATAGCACATGGAGTTAAAGGCAAGAAAGAGCGTGTTTTCAATTATTATGTGATTGTTAAGGTCCTCAACAGCCATAATTAGTATTGTTTATTTCATAGTGTACAATGTATCAAGACAGTTGCTAGCGCTAATTCTTTGAAATAGGTGAAGAATGTGTAATTAAACATTAGTGCAAAGACTGTTCTCACAGTTTAAATACGAGGATAAGTTAGTGATAATAAAACAGGGAAGGCCTACTCCAGCTCTTCCGCACTTGCAGTGTGAACGGAAGGAAAAAATAACCCTTATAAAATGTATTTTAGTATAAGTAATTATGATAAGTATGAGTGGCTGTCTGACTCATTCGAACTAAATAAACCTTATTGCTGGCCATGCTTGTTGTTTGCAACTGAGAAAATACCCTGGAATACTACAGGTTTCACAAATTTAGCTTATTTAATCACAGCTTTGGATAAACATAAAAGATCAACAACGCATATAAATCTTTCACAGCATTAAAAACTTTTGGCATTCAATGGGTAGACCATGCATTGAATTACCAACAGAAACTTGCTGACAGTTTGCACAATGAAAAGGTTAAGAAAAATAGAAATGTGTTGAAAAGATTGATTGATGCAGTGGTTCTTCTTACAAAACAGGAATGTTTGTTTAGAGGCCACGATGAAAGTGAGGAGTCATTAAATAAGGACAGTTATATAGAATTGCTACAATTTCTGGCTAATTATGATGAGGCACTGTCTCAGCATCTAAAGACAGCTGCCATTTTCAAAGGCACCTCGACTGGTTTTAACAGCTTGTTTCAAGAAAAATTGATTTAAATGCACTGTTTGTGAAGTTAACATTTAATCAACAATCCCTTATTGTCCAGATCTGGTAGGCTTAGTGATAGCCCAGGTCACAATCCCAGCATACGCCACTGATTGTTAGGTTACAGAGTGATATAGGAGTGGGAAGTGTTTGCATCTTCAAGACACCCCAAGTTTAAATCACTATTACAATAAGTAACAAAGATAGATTTTTTTTAAAGCATTTTACATTATCCCTAGAAAATGAATGCTGAACACCTCTAAGCTCTATGGTTCATTTAAAAATAATTTACCAACTTTATTCATGTGATGATCTCTGGGTTAATGAACATTAACTAGAGAAACATAATATACTCTTTGATGAGTATCCTTAGCTTCCAGTGAAGGCTGCATCATCTTGGTCGTACTTGCTGACATTTCACTCATCTCTGAGCTTCTTCTGGGCTCTTGCCGTGGAAGCCTACACATCCATTTAATATACTCCTTTCAGGAAACAAGTCAATCTCTTACTGCATTTGTGTAAGTCCATTCTTTGTCTACTATTTATGCTATGTATATTCACATTTTGCATAAAGGAGTCTTGATGTTTTATATGGAAACACTTAAACAAAGATATATTCATAAGAAAGTGTTAAAATATTCAGCCTTTGAAACAGACCCTTACATGAGCTGTAACGTACATGTCACATATCGCTCTGATGGCTCTCTTCTGTAATATAAACACTCCCTCTCCACCAAGTTACTCCAGAACAACAACAACAGCAGCAACAACAACAATAATAATAACAACCCATGACATGACAATGCACAGAGGGCCAACTGCCAGCCCGATTGCCAGCTTCAAGTCCACATATGCAAAGTAGAGGTGGACGATCATCCAACCGATACGGGGAGATGTGGTCAGTATCTTGGCACCCTCAGCTGGATAGTTGGCTTTCTTGACCAGAGCTGCTCCTCAATTTCCTCACGATGCTGAGTGGGCACCAGTCGAATACCCAGGTGGGATCAATCCCGGGTTGCACTCCGTGGCAGGGAACCAAAGAATGATGCCTTAGCCCACTATGCTATGGCGCAGGATATTACTACAGAATATCAAACCATATTTCATTATAGAAAAAAAGAAAAAAAAATATGCATAGTATACCCTGCTTAATGTCTGAATTTGACAAAAAGAGTCCAACAACCTAACTACAAAAGTAGCTAATCTCAACTTGGGTATCATACTCTCTATATGAGCTTTCCAATTAAGATTCACAATCTGCAGACCCAAGAATTTAAAAAGATATAGCTTTATCAGTGCCCATGCACAGAGAAAGATTTTGTGAACTGTATGCCTCAAACCTCAAGACCTTAGTTTTATCAATCTTTAATGAAAGTTTATTCACGTTAAATCAATTGCATATAGCGCCAAGTGCATTATTCAGTTTTAGTGCAAAATCATATAAGTTTATCGAGATTCAACTGTATTGGAACACCACAGTGAAGCGAAAAATTATTAAATTTTAGATGAGTCGCATTTTTTTACACGAAAGTGAAGCAGATGTGTAAAAAAATGCGACTCATCTAAAATTTAATAATAATCATATAAGTTGTTGCTAGTCACTATTATGCTGTATCATTAGCAAACAAGACAGTAGTTGCAATGCTTCTCATTACTAAGGGGAGATCGTTGATATAAATTAAGAAGAGTAGCGGGCCAAGAATTGAACTATGTAGAACTCCATGCTTAATGATCTCCCAAGCAGAACTCTCCCTGTTCTCCAAAAATGACTTAAACCAACTAAGGTGCAAACTATAAATTCCATAAAGGTTAAGCTTCTTTGTCAGAATTTCATGATAACACAGTCAAAGGCCTTGGCCAGATAACAAAATATACCTCCAATAAGCATTTTCTTATTGCGTGCTGATAGGGTTTCATTAGTAAGTATGTGTGCTGCTTTTTCTGTTGATACACTTGTCCTGAAACCAAACTTATATTATTATGTTCTAAGAAATTGTACAACCTATAAAATTAACTCTCTCAAAATTTTTTGTAAAAATTGTCAGTAATGGTATCAGTCTATAGTTGGATGGATCCTGTTTATCCCCTTTTTTAAACAAAGGTTTGACAGTAGCATATTTAAGTCTTTCTGGAAAAATTTCAATTACTAACGATTGATTGTGCAAGTGGCATAGTGGTTTACCTATTACTGCAGCACAAGCTTTCAGCTCTTACTAGAAAGTTCATGATAAGATAAGATAAGATAAGATAAGATAAGATGCTTTATTGTCACATACGCTTACAGATAGTGAGTAAAAACTCAGTAAACAGGTGACTCGTCAACAGTAGAAAATTTAAAATAATAATAATAATAATTACACAAAATAACAATAACACTAATAATATAAATACTAATAATACAAATAATATAATTACTAATAATATCAATACAACTATATACAAATATTGTTATAATTATGACATGCCCTTGGAATAATATTGTCAGAATATTAGAATTACAAAATGACAAAAAATTTCATTATAATTCAATTTTATCATCCATATATTCAATAATCGAGTAGTAGGCTTTGTCCATTAGTAGGTTATTTATTGCTTTATTAAAGCATTTGAGGTTTTTCATTTCACGGATTCTTACAGGTAATTTATTATATATTTTTATTCCTGCATATTGTGGGCTTTTTTCATACAGTGCTAATCTGTGCATGGGTGGTTTTAGATTATTTTTATTTCTCGTTCCATGATTATGTTGCATTTGTGAATTATAAATTGTATCAAAATTTGAATGGATGTATTTATTTATTTCATACAGGTATTGGGATGGTAAGGTTAATATCTTCAGGTTTTTGAACAGGTTTCTGCATGAAACTTTTGGTCTTGATTGAGTCATTATCCGAATTATCTTTTTTTGACTTTTAAAGATCGTTTCCCATCCCGTAGAGTTCCCCCATAGTATTATTCCGTATGTCATCAAAGAGTGGAAGTAACTGAAGTACACTATTTTTCTTGTTTCGAGGTTTGTTAATTTAGTTATGCAGCCCATATTGAAGGATGCACTGTTTAATCTTTTGGACAAATAACGGATGTGATCATCCCATTTTAATTGTTGATTTAAAAAAATACCCAAAATTTTTGAGTTTTCTGTAGGATTTATAGCATCAGTTGTGATAAACCTCTCAGAATTCTTTCCTTGAGTGCTGAACTGCATAACTGATGTTTTGGAGGTGTTAAGTTTGAGGCCATTACTCGTGAACCACTTCTGTAGGCGAGTTATAGTTTCACTTAAATTGGTTTTTAACTCCTCTAGGTTGTGCCCATTGAGTAAAATGGAGGTGTCATCAGCATACATAATTGTTTTCCCCTTTATGGAGTTAGGTAAGTCATTTGTGTAAATTATATACAGTAGGGGTCCCAAGACACTTCCTTGTGGGACTCCTGTTTTTATTTGTTCCCAATTTGATTCAACAGTTCCCTTTAGATTATTAATGACTGTTTTCTGTTTACGACAGTTAAGATAATTTTGAAACCAATTTAAAGCAACGCCCCTTATGCCATAGAATTCTAACTTTTTTAATAATATATCATGGCAGACGCAATCAAAAGCTTTAGAATTATCACATATCAGAACTGCTGTTTGTTGTTTCTTATCTATCATTTTAGAAGCATCATTTACCAAGGTAGTTAGGGCTGATATTGTTGAGTGCTTTTCCCGGAATCCATGATGTGAGTTACTTAACTTGGTGAATTGTTCAAAATAAGACATGAGTTGTGCATGCACAATCTTTTCAAGTATGGTGGAGAAAGTTGGAAGGATAGAGATAGGTCGAAAATTTTTAAATTCGGCCTTCCCTCCTTTGTGTATGGGTTTAACTAGGGCGTATTTCATTCTCTCTGGAACAATACCCGTAGCTAGGGAATTATTAATTATTTGGCTCATTGGTTCGCTAATTTCATGTTTTATTTTCTTAATTAGAAATGGTGACAGTTCATCCCAGCCACAGGAGGATTTTGGTTTGAGTTTACTGATAATTTCAATAATTTTTCCTGGTGTAACATTTGAGAATTGAAACTGGGGGGTTAGCATTAGGCAATTATTATTATACAATTCAGTTATGGCATCTTGCATTGATGGGGGAGTATCTCGAATTTGATTACCAATATTTACAAAATAATTATTTAATGATTCCGCTGTGTCAGTACTCATATTACTTAAATTGTCTAAATTGTTTGTACTGTTTATTCCTAATTCCGCCTTTATTATTTTCCAAGTTGCTTTGCTTTTATTATCTGCATTTTTTATGAATTTTTCAACTGCCATTTGTTTAGCCTTCTTAATTACACGTTTATAGATTTTGCAGTAAGTTTTGTAATACTGAATAAAATTTGTATCTGTGGTGGTCTTATATATTTTGTGGAGTAGCCTCTTGCATGTGCTAGATACCCTAATGCCCTTAGTACACCAATGTAATATGTTTTTTTTAGCTACTTGTGGCCTAGTGGTTTTTGGAAAGGATTCATTAAAGCAGTTTAGAAGCTCCCTAAGAAAAGTGTTATAGTTTGAATCTACTGATGCCGCGCTGTTCCAGACCCAGGATATGTTTCCAGCTTTTTCTTTAAAAGTCAAAATGTTTCCTAAGCTAAATATGCGTCTGACAGCTATTCTTTTAGGTTCTCTTTTAATTTTATACATTGCTGGTAGTCTTATGAGGGCAGCTCTGTGATCTGATAGTCCCGTTTCCAAAACCGTACATTCGTTGTTGCCATAAATTTTATTTGTTAGTATGTGATCAATGCAGGTTGTTGACGCTTTGGTGACTCGCGTGGGGAGAGTATGTCTAAAAGCTAGGCCATGGGTATCAACAATGTCTATTAACTCGTTATTCAATTTATTGACATTTTCTGTCTCTTTACAGACAATGTTTTTTAGGTTACTGCCTAGATTTAATTTAGTTTTATAAAGATCAATATTACAGTCCATGGTAATTACTAGTTTTTTCTTTTTGTCATTCTGTAATTTTGTTAGTAAGTGTTCAAATTTATTAAGGAATGTTTTGAGTGTATGATAGTAAGGTACCCTATAAATACAGATCACAATTAAGTTCCAGTTAATAATTTCAATGGCAGATAATTCAAAACAGCTATCTGCACTTAATGTCTTAAGATCATGTCTTAATTTTGCATGCTCAATTAGGTGATCACGTACTAGAATGCAGGAACCACCCCTATCAGAATGGCTCCTGGTATAGAAATCAACTACAGTAAATCCATTTAATTTATTTAGCAGCCAAATTGAATCTTTACTCAGCCAGTGTTCATTAAGGCAAATTATTTCAATTTTCGTGTCCACCATTTCATCAATTAGTATGTTTAGGTCATCAATTTTTGTGAGTGAACCTTGTAAATTTAAATGCATTAACCAGTAATTGAACTCATTTATATTAGACATTTTTGGTACACATGCAGTGAGGGTTTTATCAACATTTCCCAATTTGGGGACACCTACTGATCCAGTACCAAGTTTCCCTGAGATTGGTGTCAACACTGCAATATCAGGTTTACATGTGTTTAATACTATTTCTTCAATTTTGTTGGATATATATTGTACATTTTGATGAAATAACCTTATTGTTTTACTATTAACAACGTTTATATTTACTACAGGAGTGTTTGGTTTAGTTTGAGTGAAAACTGTTTCTGTTACTGAGTCAATACCATTTGCTTTAAAATCCACCACCTTACTAATTAGTTTCCCCTTAATACCGAACAGATTGCCCTATTCAACAGGTTTCCAAATTTGAAGGATCCCCTTCTATTTAAATGAACTCCGTCTCTAGCAAAGTCTCTATCTTCTAACCAATAATTTGCATCAACCAGTAAACAGTCCTTCTTCTCACATAGCCAGTTAATTTCTTCATTTATTTTCATAATTCTCCTAATATTTACATCCCACCTACGAAGTACCCCACTTATTATGATTTTTGTTTCTTTTGATTTCGATCTAATGTTGTTTACAAGATCCATAATGTCCCCCATTATCTCTTCTGCCATTACTCCATGTTGAATATTGTTCGTACCTGCATGTATCAGCATTACGTCCGGTTTTTGCTGCTGAAGGTTCATCTTCTCCACTTTTTCTTGCAGCTCGCCTACCTTGATTCCAGGAAAACAACGTACTTCAAAACCTTTTTCCCGACACAGGTTTCCCGAAAACTTTAGTATCGAGTCGCCTACCACAAGCACATTTTTGTTTTTTATTTCTGTTTCACTTTCACAATGTTTCACATTTCGCATTTCACTTTCCACACGGTCTTGTGCTTTATTTTGAATTTCAAGCCTGTCCTTTACGCCACTACTGCGTTGCTTTGTTGAAGAATCCTGTTTCCCATTCCTGGTTACAGTAGCGAAGGTTTTATTCTTGCAGTCGCACTCTTTCTTCTTTTTGAGTTCTTCATTTTCCTTTTTTAATAAGTTGATACCCTGCTGAGCTTTGTGATTTTATTGCTCAGATAAGTTTTATTGCCTCTACCGGCATAACACATTCTGACTTAAATTCCAGAAATTCAATTTGGTAGCTGTCCTTCAAAAAACTTAAAAATGTTGCATTTTGCTCCCATGATTAATGTTGAGCCTTGAGAATTAAAAAGAATTTAAGAATAAATGAAGAATTTAAGAATAAACTATTAAACATGCTGGCTATCACCTTGGGATTCTTAATTTGCACATTAACTACTTCTAGGCTAATGTAATCATGAGTTTGGAGGTTTCCACCTGTTTCTTTCTTTTTTACAATATCACAAGTGGTTTTTACTTTATTATCTGAATTGTCTATAACCTTTTGGTAATATCTAGCCTTAGCTTATCTAATTACACTTTTTAGAGTTTTGCAATATTTTTTATATGAAAAATAAGATTAGCATCACTATTATGTCTAATCATACAGAAGAGGTTTCTCTTCTGAATGTACAATGTCCTAATACCTACTGTAATCTACACTGGTGGCCAATTATGCATATGGCAGAACTTGCACTGGAAATATGATTCAAAATGGACAGTGATACTTCTCAGAAAGCTATTGAATTCCCCATTTACATCAATAGAATAGTACACATCACTCCATGATTCCTGTTGCAGTGACTGGGAGAAGTAGGCAAGATTCTCATTATTAACATTTCTGAAACTTACGCATTCCTCATCTCAGGTTTAACAAAAAAGCTGTTTATACTGATCAACTGAACATCATGGTCTGAAATCCCATTAATTAGTGGAGATACTGCTCCATAACCAAGTATACATTCATTCACAAAAATATTATCAATTGCTGTATGTGAAGTGCAAGTAACTCTTGTGGGAAAGTTAACAGTGTGCACTGTATTAACCCTCATTTATGTGCATGCCTTGACAGAACATTGCTGCTCACAGGCAGGCCCACGCTATATTTATGCAGTTATATGCCTCTATTTCTTTTTGTTCTCATTTTTCGTTCCCCTCCCCAATTTTTGGCTTTATTTAATTTAATATACTCTATATTATACTCTATATTACATGGTTCGCGAAACATGTCCTCAAATCAGGTACATAAGTGAAGCTGATGTGCAATAAATACGACTCATCTATAATTTAATAATTGACTATACTGTTTTTACTAATCAATTGAATCAATAAGTTACTTTTAGGCCTCTTAATACCAATATGTCATTTCCATTACTTCTGGTTAAACTTTTAGTTAAACACTCTTTCTTGTTATATAGAGTCAACATGAAAAATTCAATGCCATGGCCGGGATTTGAACCACGGATCTCCTGGTTTCCATCCAGTCACTCTAACCCATTGAGCTACCATGGCCAACGTGCCGTCCTGACATTAAATTCTCCATTTGACTCGTATATTTCTCCGGTAAACCACTAGGGGCTCTTGCATCCGGTTAGAGCGACTGGACGGAAACCAGGAGATCCGTGGTTCAAATCCCCGGCATGGCATTGAATTCTTCATGTTGACTCTATCAAAGACCTTAGCCTATATATGGTTAGTGTGAAGAAACGATTAATTTCCATCAATTAACTAAAGTAATAAGAGTTAAATGATGAAGCCTGGGACTCAAGTACTTACGATAGTAAGTCGCCACAAATGGTGTATCTCGGATGTGAGAGCCCCTAGTGGTTTACCAGGGAAATATACGAGTCAAATGGAGAATTTAATGTCAGGACGGCACGTTGGCCATGGTAGCTCAATGGGTTAGAGTGACTGGACGGAAACCAGGAGATCCGTGGTTCAAATACCAGCCATGGCATTGAATTTTTCATGTTGACTATCCATTAAAGACCTTAGCCTATATACGGCTAGTGTGAAGAAACGATTACTTTCCATCAATTAACTCTTTCTTATGGTTACAGTTCTAAAATGTATTTGTATTTATGTATGTATTTATTTTCTATCCAGTTTGTACAGAAAGTTTTACAATTTTATTTTCTACACATTACTTGAGTTGTTATTTTATCCGTTAGTCCGCCATACATTTTAATACCGGTTTATTTATGCATGGTGGACCACAATACAGTTCCAATATATGTAGCTTTCCACTGTTTTCTGAATGTTTGTTGCGTAGAAATCCATTTATGTGTAAAAGATTTCCCCTAGCACTTGAATTAATAATTTGCACATTTTGAATACTCCAATTTTGAGTAATTTCCAACCACTTGAAATTTACATTTCACTACATTTTCTTAGAAAAGATAACAATTAAAATGCAGTACACAGATGTATATCACAAAACATTAGGAAAATTATGAATAAAATATGGAGGGAAAATGTGGAGGTACGTAATAATAATTCCGTAGGAATAATGGAGTGGGATATTCAGAACAGAGAAAATGGTAATTGGGAATAAAGGTCTTTGGAAATTCAAAATATTGTGAAAATTATATTGGAGAAACTGACTGACAATTATTAGTATACAAACTCTTGTCTTGTTATTGTATTTTACATGCCAGTTTAACTGTTTTGTATTTTAACACAAATTCAAGTAGTTTGCATGTTGTTCAAGGAACTACTTTCTAAATGTTTGAGATGTTAATTAAAGCTTTAATCACATTCTCAATTTACATTTCAATTTTGTCTTAATTTAATTTCATGTTCATATATTATCATAAATGAACATAATTTACAATAAACAGAACTTGAACAGATTCTCCCTATGTCAATTCCTTATTACAATCCAGAGCCTATTCATTAGTTCTGATATGACTTAGTTAAAGAAAACATGGTTTTAGGAAGATAAATGCCCAAACAACATGTCAACATCCATCATGAAAAATCTTAAAATTTCAAATGAGTTTGATGGAGTTTTCACTATTGAAAAACAATATTGAAAAGGCCATTTAATATAATTTTTTTCATTTATAATGTTAACATTTTTTAAGTTGGTAGATAATATTGGATTTAGATTGAATGCAGTGGATGAACTTATGTTCAAATGAATCTGGAGTCCATAGGGTTTAAAATTAGTCAACATTCATCATTTTAAGATGAGGGAAAACTGGAGGTAAACCTTATCTGAATAACTCACCCTAACAAGATTTAAACTCATGACCTTTTGAATATGAGGCAGACATACTATCTCAACAACTGAGATAGGCATGATATAAATTGCACTAGCCGAGTTTCCGTCAATGTTTTAATAGTACTTCTCCTCATTTCCTTATAAGTTTATGAACAGATTCAGATATACTAGTGCAACTGAAAGAAAATCTGTCTAAACTTCATATCAGTACAGATTTATATACTTGAAGCATGCTGTAATAGCAGTTTAAATCTCTATTGTGGCTTTCAAATGGGATGATGTTTGTCCTTGAACACTACTATGCCAGCAACCAATTGGAGTCTTCTGGAGTTGTCATATTTCATTTCCTGTAAGTGGGATGTGATGAGGGTGAGGGCCAAGTGAATCCATCTCTAATAAATACTATTTGCACTAAGACTAAAATTCAAATTTTGTAAAAAAAAAAGTGATCCACAAGAAAGGTAGGGAGTAATGGTTATAACATAATGGTGAAAACCCTATATTTTTAACTCAAAAGGTTTCATAAAAGAAATAAAATACCAGTATATTATAACAATGCATCACAATGTAAGCACTATACTGTACATCATTATTGGTTGGCATGTATGTGTGTGTGTATATTTGTAATTACTCTGAACTAAATTTAATGTTTGACATGACATGATGAAAGAATTACTTTGAATAAGCCAAGGTGTTTGTTAAATTCAAGAGCGCAAAGAGTACACTTCCTGCTTGCCTGTAGAATACAGCAGCTGCAGAACTGAATTGTCACATTTGTTTATGAGTGGTTCTTAATCTCTATTTACCCTAGAGAGATGAAATCAATATTATTCAGTTATTCTTATGTTTAAAAATCAGTGAAAAGAGTAACAGTTGGATCAACTTGCAATTGAAATGACATGCGAGGTTATCCACCTTCCCCCTTACCACTGTCAGTACAATCCAGTTGAGTTAATGCGGGCTCAAATTATGCAAAACAATACAATACAATGTTTATTAGCCACAGGAATTCATACAGAATTATAGGCATTGTCAATATAGTTACAGTATTTAACAACATTTACAGTTCATCAATGAGGTATTTACAATCTTAAGTTTCAAGTAATTTACACAACTACACTTAATTTTAATGCTTTGGCCGGGTAAAATTCTTCATTGGTGAGTCTTCCAATCTCGGACACATGAAACAAGAATAGAAATAGAATACATTAGTATAATTATGCACAACAAACTGATTAATTTATGCTTTACATGATTTGTATTCTAGGTATTCATTTACTGAGTAAAACTGATTTTTTTTAAAGAAATTGTGAAGCTCTGTCTTAAACTTTTTTATAGAGGTTATGTTTTTTAATTGATTTGGCAAGTGGTTGTATAGCTTTAAACCCATGTATCTGACGGAAGTCGCAAATAGAAATAATACTTAATAAATTATAGATGAGTCGTATTTATTACACATCAGCTTCACTTATGTACCTAATTTGAGGACATGTTTCACGAACCATCATTCGCATCGTCAGCTCTTATGCAACTAAAGCTTGATCCAGTGGTGTGGGTAGTTCTGGAGTTGCTGCAGCCATCTGTTGATTTTGTGATGAATTTAAATGTGGGTTATCTTCTGGCGGGATTTCAAAATTCATTAGTTGGTTTTTATGTTTTTCTATGTATATTCTCTCCCATATGACGAGTTCACTATGTTTTTGTACGTATTTTAATAATTCTGTGCTATCTTCAATTTCATGATTTTCAGACCAGAAATGAGCTGCTATTGCTGACTTATCAATATTTTTGTATTTTAGGTGCCTAAAATGTTCTTTCTTTCTAGTGCCTATGTTTCTTTTTGTCCTCCCTACGTAAATTTTTTCAGTCTTTACACTTAATCTTGTAAATGCCTGACTTTTCTTCTGGTTTTATCTTATCAGTATTATTACTGTTAAATAGGTTTTTAATGTTGTAATTGTTTTTGGTGCCAATGTTATATTGTATTTCTTGAATATTTTTTGGAACTTACTTGTGGCCCAGGGGTGGTAAGTAAATTTAGTAAATATAATTTCTTGTTTTATTGGTGAAAGAGCTGTGATCTGTTTTAATCTTTTTTGAAGTTTGAATGATTTTAGTTTTTTTATTTACAAGGCTTATTCCATATCCATTTTTAATTGCAGTTTTTAAGATTTGATGGTATTCTTTTTGATATTCTTGCTGGCTGAGGAGTAGATTTACTAATCTGTGTGTGAGACTGTTTATGGTGGCATGTTTGTGTGGAATTGGGTTGAAACTATTTGCTTTGATGTAATTATCTGTGTGTGTTGCTTTCCTATGAATAACAAATTCCAGTTTTTCATTGTTTTTTTGTGATTTTAAGGTCCAAAAAAGGTAGAGTACAGTCCTCTTCAGTTTCTACTGTGAATTGTATGCTGGGTTCTTGAAGGCTGAGTGGTTTCAAAGCATCATCTAATTGTTTGTAGTACACTATTGCAAAGATGTTGTCTATGTATCTGTACCATGTTTTAAAATATGAGGGAAGGCTTTAGTTGTGTGTTTCGAAAAAGCTCATGTATAAATTGGCCAAAAATGGTGATAGCTGGCTTCCCATAGCCATACTGTTAAACTGAATGACGCTAAAGGAGTTATTCACAAAGAAATTGACAAGGTAACAACACTGTTAAAACTACAAGAGACATGCAGGAAAACTACAAGACGACTTCTGGGAAGAAATAGCATGTAACAAGATTTTGGAGCTTATCATCATAAATTTCCAACACTTGGAAAAAAAAGTTTTAATAGAAAATGCATTCTACAGCATTGAAGAATTCAAGCACAGTACTAAACATAGTATGTAAACATATTGTGTAAGCATGTGTGTGTCATAATTAAAACTTTAAAATCATAGGTAATGATATTGGAAAATGTAATGTATATAATATAATGTAATGTGTATAATGTATGTATATAATGTATTGTGATGTATTCTATGTAAATTGAGCATAAGGATGAAATAAAATGAAAAGAAATGATGAAGACAGTGACAATGATGAATTGCCTCTTGACGTAAGTGACAGTGATAGCTATATGGATGAGCCACTGTCAGTTCAATTGGATTAGAAAAATTGGTAATTCATAAACTATAATGATAGAATTTAAAACATGTGCATTATTATAAAAGTTTGTAAAATTCAGTTTGGATTCCCTTATGTTTAGTGCTACTAACTCTAGGATAGTGTGCGAGAGAGGGAAATATGAAGAGTTGGGGTAATGAGGTGTTAACGTTTTCTTATACACAATGGTATTAACACAATATCTCTGTTTTGCATTTAGTTTTATTTATATATAATTACAAATATGTACAGTGCATTTTAAATCTGAGTCAGCAAACCAGTTCAACTAAACTTAGTTATTTCGTTCAGTGAATTCTAAAGAAGTATCTATAGACATTTTTCAAAAGGAAGTAACTTTCTTTCTTTAAATTTCCATGAATAAGAGCAGGAAATACACAAGTTGGTGACAGCAATAAATTTGTAATTTAGCACTTTAATGATTTTAAATGCAACTAAATTCTTAAGTTATCATGTTTTACTGAATAAAATATTGATGGAAGTTCAAAGTGAGTTTTGCAGTTCAAGACTACACTTTGAGTTCGAAAATATTTAAGGTAATACATTTTTACCAATACTTCTCAATTTGAATAATGTACACAAAAATAAATATATAGATACTAATGTTTGAGTGTTTATAAATAAAGAAAAAATATTTTTATACATATATACTTTTGAAACTTATGAAGATATTCTAATAAAGTAGTTGCTGCTGATTTCTTTTACATACATTTATACATTGTATTACAATCCCTTGAATAAGTTAAAAGATGCATCAGTTTCTATAAAATTATTTTACTAATTGATGAAACAAGTTTTAAATATATACAGGTATCCCTTAGTTTGCAATTACTTTAACTTCTATATTATTTTCTCCTGTTGAGTCAAAGAACAACAGATACAATTTGAGTTAATGCAAATATGAAGCCAGTGTCAAATTTATACCAGAGAAATATTATACATATATGACATATTTTGCTCTTAAAAGAACAGTATATGATGCAATTGAAAATTATTGGAACAGAACGTAAAGCTTAAATCATAACAATGATCATGACCATGAGGATTTTTTTTTTATTATGATTTAACACAGGACACAGAGCTATTTGATGGGCAGCACCAAAATGGGATAATGTGTATATGCCACTTAGCCGGTTTTATGGCATTTTATACCATTCATGTGTTGCTGAGTTGCCATTATTACAGAAATTATATGGGACTTATTTACTCTCTCCCAAAGGGTGCTATTAGTTTTCACATATGAAAATTGGATTGTATTTCTGGTTGCAGCCAATTGTTTGTTCCAAATATTTACCTTAATTACCTTTAACAATAGTGAAAAGCTGTTTCTCCAATTTATAATTAATAATGAAGGTAGTCTACATTTCACAAAATATTTACGACTTTTGTCACTTCTTATGTAAGATGCAAGATAAAAACTGTTTTAAATTCAGTACAAACTTTAAGCATATCCTATGGAAAACTATGTAGCAGGATTATTCTGCTTCAAAATGCAATAACTAGACGACGGTGTTCTAAAAGCCCCGCATTGTGGCGATCATTTTGTAGGAAGATTTTAGTGCAAAAGGCGTGTGAGGATGATAAATTATTAATTACTCTCACCTTTGGTGTCGTTCTTGAATTCTGGTAGAATTATTCGAAATTCCTTGGCTGCTCAGGGATTAAGATTTTTACCTCCAGGACATAGTCGCAGAGGTGAGAGAATTCAAGATAATATACGAATAAAACCATGATAATTCTCCTTTCCTCTTAAAATTGTTATTTACTTTCTTGATAATTTTTTTTTAATACTGAAAAAATAAATACATTCCTCAACGTTAACATTATTTGTTCCTGCAACTTCCAAGATATTATGCGCCGCAATGTTTCTGCAAACTTGCAGATATCACACATGTCCTTATTGTTCAGACAGAAGAAAGATGCTAGCTGCAGTCAATTTCCTGCTAATAGTCCTGTTGTTGCTATGGCAGATCAACATCTTTCTATTATTCCATATTATATTTATTTTGCATAAAGTTCATGGCCAGATATAATATTTTATAATTTTTTTAATTGGTTCTCAAACCATTTAACACTTGAACTAAAATGTATTTAGAATTTCTAATAACATTATCGTTATTAAAATTATTACCAAAATTCAGTTCACTAAAGCCATGAATAATTTTGAATGAAACATCTAAAATAACTGCTTCAACTATTTGTATAGAGAAGCATCTATGGCTGAATGCAATAATTTTCAACTGCACAAAAGTACTGAGTATGACTATTATTTTGATTCTGTATTAACAGAATTAGTTTTGCATTCACCTGAAAGAGCAAAACATTTCCTTTACTGAAATTATTAAAATTGCCAATCACAATGCTTCTATTGCATCTACCCTTTAGCAGTTAACTGAAGGTATTTTGATTTAAAAACCTAATATGAATTATAAACTCTTTTTCCAAAACCTTCTCTGGGTTAAAGAGATATAATTGAAAACACTGAAGATTTACATTACTTGGTTTATGTTAAAATTTTTGTAACCTTATTGAAAACAGAGGGATACCTGCATAGTTCTGAACTACGAGTAAAATACTTTATATTGAAAATAAATAGTTATGATTGAATAAAAAAAGATGTTCATCACTGGTATCACAGACTGATTACCATAATTAAGTACTTCACATATGTACAACATATATAAAATAAACACACAAAAAATATTTGATAACAAGCGTGTTTTAATTATGCACATATACTATGCTTCTTTCTTAGTTAAATATCTTCAACACTCTTTCATAATAGCCTCATCTTTCACTGTGTATGGTTATGGAGGTGATATTCTGAATATTTTACAACAAACAAATAAATAAAGTACATTTAAAATAGTATCATGAAGTTTAAATGCTTCCAAAGTGATGTTTACTTAAAAATATATTATTTAAAAATATATCTGTATCAGCTTCCTACATCGTTGCAAATCAAAATGGTTCTTACTTGAACTTTAAGTTTAAAAATCTTTAAATAAAGTAACAAAAAAGAATCAAACTGCAGTGATTGGTAAAAGCAAAATATTGTCATTAGTAAGAACATTACATGCCCTTCCTATTAGACAAACTGTAGTAAGCTTTAATTATTTCTTAAAAACCATTTTAACAGCAATTTAGTATAATGTTTAGGTCTACAGAGAAAGAGTACCCTTTATTTTAAGTTGATGTTTAACTTGTAGGTAGCTGGTAACAATTTGTAGTTCAGTTCTTTCATACTACTATGCAGACCAGGCAAAGGAACTTTAGAATACTTCTTTACGGAAACTGAAACCAAATTGGTCACATTTGACACGCAGTATCCTGCCAAGTTGTGGTGGTCCACAATAAAACACAGTTATTTTCCCCTTCTTCTGAGCCAGCAACTGATTGAACACCTTATCCCAGTTGGGTCTTCCAGCATTGGTCCTGGTCTTCAGTCCTGTGATCAAGTCACGCTTCTCCTGTGGCACAAGAGTTGCAATTAAACATCTTTCCACAAGTTAGTTAGTTTTTATTCATCCTTTTGATCATATTACATGATATAGGACACGTCAAGTACTTATAGCTAAAAATGATACAATAAACATATGTACAACACAAGTTTGGAATGAAAATTCAACTGTATGTACAGTATAATGATGATGATGATGATGATGATGATGATGATGATAATTCACTTGTAGTTAACATATTCAAACAATTCACCTATACTATAAAACATTAACATCATTAACATTAACAAAATTAATTGTCAAAGTAATCATAATATTCTTTTATGCTATAAAAACAATGGAAATACTGTCATACAAAAAGTAATTTAAAGCTGTACCTCTCTCCTCTATGTTTTCTCTAGCATTTAAGGTATCAATGCCTCTTGGAATGAAGATGATACAATAACTATAAGAGTTTGTGCAACTTTATATCCCACTTTATATTTTTATTTTGTTAAAGAATTGTTTTAATATGTTAATATGAATTTTGTTCTATTCAAATGTGTTAAACACTATTTATATTTGTTACTCACCAAGAAATGTATTTATATAATATGTGTATGCTGAGAAAGTTAATCAGTAAAAAGAACCAAGAAATGATATTACTCAAAATATACGTATATTTTGAATTCTTGCTACAAAAAAGACCAGTAAGATTAATTATGGGATTGAAACAATCAGATTCTTGTAGACAAGCTTTCAGAAATCTAAACATCTTAACCTTACACTCTATGCATCTATGAAGTCACTACAGTTATATAGCAGACAAATTGTAGGTAAAACAATCAAATACACTTCACAAGAGGAAATAAAAATTTTCATTTCGACTCACAAGATTACAAATATGTAAAACCAAACTTGCTGCTACAGCATGTAAGTTGTATAATACGCTGCCTACTTATTTAAAAATATTGATAATATGAATAAATTCAGTAAAGAATTAGAAATTCTGTCTGGAAGGCTGCTTCTATTTACTTGAATATCTTGAAGGATTTAATTACTGCATAAATTAGTAGTACCTGTTATGTGAATTGTAATGTTTTTATAAACTTTAAACATGGTACTTATTACGTAGAAAATGAAGCTAGCTACAATGAAGCAATAAATATTACACAAATATAAATATATTTTTAGGTTTGTTTCGTTTTCAGATTTTGGCAATACTGGAAAAACATAAGAACATGGTAACCGGAATACTTGACAATGTAGTTTATGGACTGAAGATACAAACACTCTGTTTGTGAAATCGATCTCCATTAGAAAGAAGAATTAACACCAATTTCTTAAGATAATTGAAGCCTTTGTTACAAATTCACATTCCAGTGGATGGCATCAACTTTTCATATGTAAAAGATACACAAATTTTAGGTTTGTGGTTAAATCAAAACTTGGATTGGACTGTACATATAGAAGATTTGATTAAAAATTTAAGTAAACAGTGCTATGCTTTAAAAACATTAAAAATGATAGCAGAAGTAAAGACAATCCGAATGGCATATTTTGCTAATTTTCATTCCCCTATGAATTATGGTATCTTTTGGGGTAATTCAAATATGTCAGAAAAGGTTTTTCGAATGCAAAAAAGAGCCATAAGAATAATAGTGAACCAACCTGCACATGTGAGCTGTAGTGTATTTTAAGGAACTGAAAATTATAACCCTGCCATGTTCATACATATACAAAGTTCTTTTACATGTAAAAGCTAGTTTAAGTTGCTTTAAAACATATGCAGTGACACACCAGCATGATACAAGAAAGAGTTCAAACCTAACAATTAGTCATAATACCACGCTATACAAACATTCCTTCACTTATAGTGGTACCGAACTGTATTTAAAACACATTGACAACCAAAATATTTTTAAATTGAAACTACTACTGTTTTTATTCTATTCAAGAGTATTTGGAAAGTTAAGTTATATTGAGATTTATTAGAACACCACAGTGAAGCGAAATAATTATTAATTTATAGATGAGTCGTATTTATTACACATCTATAAATTAATAATTAAGTTATATTATTATTATATTATTGGCATTTACTCTTATAAATGTTTTTTTGTAATTTCTGTATTTAAATTTTGTAAATATTTTTGTTTTGACATGTCCACAATCTTGTATGGAGATTTAAAAGATGAATAAATTGAATTGAATTGAATTTTTTTTCGAAAAAGAAAAAAAAACTTTAGGTGTAATGGGTTAGAACATAGTACTTTAAAAAGTGCAATAATTTTGAGGGCGATTATGCTTGCATCGAAGTTCCATGAACCAAATAGACAAACCGTAATCCTTCGAGGAAAAGAGAAAACAATCCATTAACTCTCAACTCTTTTCCAGCTCACATGGTAAGGGTACGACTGGTTTACAGTGTGTTCATTCTCAGTTTCGTTGTTACAAGTGATCAAGTACGAGTGGAAGAAAACTGAACTTCGGCGATTCTTAAAAAAAAGTTTGTGTGCAGAAATTCTATAAAATGAGTTCTAAACATAAGACATTATCACTGGAGGAAAAAAATTTGAAGAGTATGAAAAGAATAAACTACCAGCTAAAGAGTTACTGTGTTATTTAAAGTGGAGAAAACTCACATTTATGAAATTTTGTAAAATTTAAATTTAAAGATGAGTGGTAAAAGGGAACAGCAGGGCATGTGATATGCATCACAAAATCTACAGAGTATGACGAGCTAAATCATGCTGTGTTCGAGTGGTTTGTTAGTGTGCGCTAAAGGAATGCCCATTTCTGGACCGTTGTTTCAGACTCAAGCTTTAGAAAGAGCAAGAAAATTAGGCAAAAACAATTTCAGGGCTTCCAACGGATGCTTAAAGAGTTTCAAACATTGCCATAAAATTGTTTTGAATGCTGTGTGTGGTGAAGCAAATATGTTGATTTGCAGACAGTTGCAGCTTGGAAAGGGAAAACTGAAAAGAGACAGAGGAACTAGGCCAATAAAATACAATTGCTGTATGCAAGTTGAAAATTTAGTAGATTGCACATATCTGCCTATTATTATTTGCACTTCATTCTATATGATTCCTTCACTGTAAATCTGTGCAATTATTTTGTAATTTCTGTGTTCAAACAGAACTCACTGTAAGACAGAAACCTGTGTGAACGGAAAATAAATGCTGGAATGATATCATTCCATTTTAGAGAGGTTTTACTGTACTATCAATGTGGAAAAAATAGCTCACCCTCTTCAGTATTCAAAATGCAAAAACGGGTCATTAGAATCATTACAAGATCACCAACAAAAAGTTGTAGGGAGCTATTTAAAGAATTACGTATTTTACCTTTACCCTCATTATACATATATTAAGTCTTGGTGTATGTTAAGAATAATTTAGAGGAGTTTCAGATAAATTCACAGGTACATAATTGCTACACTCAAAGCAATAGTCACCTCTCGATAATACCACACAACACTGTTTTGTTTGAAGGAAGTGTCACATACAATGGGATGACTCTATATAATCACTTACCACATAACATTAAAAATGTAAACAACATCAATCAATTTAAAAGTAGACTCAAGGATTTCATGTACACTCATTGTTTTTATAACAAACAAGAGCATTTTAACATATGTAAATCTGTAGTTCATATAAAATCACTGTAAATATTATACATATGTATTATTAGAATGTGTGTTCTTTTCCGGTTATTTTAGCGCATGTAAATCTGTCTCCTTAATATTATACATAAGTATTATTAGAATGTCTTTTCTTTTCTGATTTGTAAAATATGTATATTTCTGACGTGTCCCATAACATGTATTTGTTCAGTTGGACAATAGACAGACAGACAGAAATAAATAAATAAATAAATAAATAAATAAATAAATAAATAAATAAATAAATAAATAAATAAATAAATAAATAAATAAACATAACCAATGGGACATAACACACAAAATTTTCACAAGAAGTTATGCCTGATTGGAGGAATTTAATAACAATTACATCAAAATTAATTGAGAAAAACTATTTGTAGTCAGATTTTAACTCTTTTATCACTTACATTTTTATATTACTGAGGGACTAGTTTCAGATGCCATTATTTTCAACCTCGGTCCAACTATTGTCTGTTGTCTGCTCTCTTCTTTTTTTTTTTTTCTTCTTTCCGCTCTCTTCTTTCTATGAACTTTTTTGTCAAGTTATCTACTGCTAGGATTTCAAGTTCATTACTCGGTCCTTATTTTTCCATATGAATATATTCTCCCATTATTAATTTTTAGATGAGTCGTATTTATTACACATCATTACGACTTATCTAAAAATTAATAATTATTTTGCTTCACTGTGGTGTTCCAATACAGTTAAATCTCGATATTCTCCCATGTTATCAGTTTGATTTGGTTTATCAGCCATTTTAGTAATTTTGGATTTGGGTCAATGTCATTGATTTTGTTCCAAAATGAAATGCTACTGATGACTTATCTTGTTTCATTTTGATTAAAGTGCTCTTTGACTCTGGTTTTTAGGTTTCTTTTAGTTTGACCTACGTAGCATTTTTCACATTCCTTACAACTTAGTATATTTCAGATCTCATCTTTTATTTTTGAATTTAACAATTTCAATACTGAGTATATATTTGTAGGTGCCAAAATGATATTTTGTTCATTAAAGTTCTTTCTGAATTTGTTAAATAGTTTGGGTGGTACGTGAATCCACTGAATATGCTGTTGCTTTTGTTTCCTTTTAGTGAATGTGGTTGCTTCCTTAATGGTTTTCTTTAGTTTTTTTTAAATATTTTGACCAAATAAACTAATTTTAAAGGGTATTCTGAGTAAAGGGAATTAGGGTTAAGTATTTTCTTGAAAATATTCCTTGGCATCTTTGAAAGATATTGTACTGAAAAGCAAAGAGTGAGCCATATTGTTCATATACATGAATGCACAAAAGTTTTCCAAAAATGCTCCTTTTGGAATAAAGGGGCCTCAAAACATGCATTTCTGGTGACATTCTGTTATAATTTTTTTTGTTCCATTTATACCCTGCCTTTAACTGCAAAGTTCTCCTTTTGGAACATATCGCCTACTGGCGATGGTGTTAACTCAAACTTTGGATTGCAGGTACTTCAACTTTTAATCATTAGATCACACATGAATTTGCACTCTTAGTCATACTTCAGACTCTGGGGAAGTTAGTAAATTATCTTGGTTGGAGAAAAATCCCCACTCTGAGCCGGAAATCGAACCTGGGACCCCTACATGGGTAGGCAGGTGCTCTACCGACTGAGCTACGGGGCCAGCCTGCCATAAAATTGTTGGATCAAATGCAATAACTTCTATATTATATATATGGTAGAGAAATTAAACAACTCTCAATATCTAATTTCTTTTCTTAATATAATTTTAGGAATCCTTACTAAATAAATTGTGGTGAAGATATTTGTCTTTTTTTGCAATGAATGAAATATGGTTAAAAGTATATGTAACAAACTTGGACAGCTTTAATTAAAATGCAGTAATTTTGTAATCAGTATTACTTGTTACCATTTTGTTTACATTATCATTAATGTCTAATGAATGCAAACAAATGGAAAATGCATCTCAAAATTATATACTGCTTAGAATCAAGATGCTGACAACGGACACTTACCTTTTCATGTAGGAGATCAAGGGCAAGCTGCAATCCGACAGCCTTCATATCTGTTTTCTGTAATGCACTTGTAATATACATATGCATTTCAAGAAATCGCTCCATCGCTCCTCCTAACTCAGCCTGCTCTATTTCCAGCTGAGACAGTAAGTTCACGAACCATTCAAATGAACGTTGATCACGGTTGATCCAGAAGAAGTCCACCTGGAATGTTTTTTAACTTCACGTAAACAGCAGAAGTGTATTTTTTCTTTTTCCTTATTTTCATAACTTTTATGTAAAAGTAAAACATAAAAAATCAAGAATAAAAAGGATAAAATTTGGTATTAACTGTACAGATATTGGTAATTCATAATTCAGTTATATAAATCACTGACATAAATAAAATATATGGTATAATCATTACAATCATGCATTATGTATTAATTTCTTAAAATTTGCCATCTTTTTAAAGAGGGTTAAAAACTCTAGCTTTGCAGAACATTCTCCTAAATTTAAAAGAGGAAACTCCTAATAAAATTATAGGCTATTAAAGAACTTTAAGGTTATTAAACTATTTTGTTTCACCCTATGGGTACCTACATTTGTTTATATACAAATCAAGTTTATAGTGTAGGTAAAGCTTAGAGTTGAACAAATTGTAAGCATTCTATTAGATAAAGCAATTATAGTACAGGTAAACTTGTACATTCTTGCAATAGCAAGTATATGTGGGGGAGAGCAATTTTAGATGTCATGAATTTTTTAGGATGATTGTGGTGGTTATTTCATGTTTCTAAACTTTGAAATTGTTATGAAAAGAATAATTTGTATGTAAATGAAAGTGTAAAATTAGATTAGTCATGAGATGATGCGATGTAAGTGAAATATTATGTAATATTGTCGTTATTGGCAACTGTAAGAATGTGATTATGTAATGTTGTGATGTGAACCAGTAAAATATATGTTATTTGGTTGCTATAGCAACTTAGAAAGAAGGGAAAGGAGATTAACTGAAAATTAGTTTTCTTCTGCAGGCGACTTTCGTAGGAATAAGATGTGTATCTGTGTCATTCCAAGAGTGTGCAGAAACAATTTTGTGTGAATGCATTTATGTTGCACTAATAATGTGTGCAAGAGAGATAGTTTATTGATGCAGCAACCATCATTTGTTAAAAGACAGTATTTACATAATTTAAAATTGTTTTGCTGGAATAAAATCCACATTATTTAAGGAGAAGAATTATTGTTCATTCTCCAACAATAGCAATATCAACTTCTTATACTCTGCAACCATCCAGAGGTGAGATTTCTTGCTCCAGAGCTGCCAAGGAACCTACAGGATTAGACAACAAGACCTTCACAAAGGTGAGAAACAATCATCACAGTATCTTCAATCATCCCATTTTGCAACATACCTGTTGCATGATCTATACTGTCACGGCAACAGGCATAAAAGTTTCGGCACAAATAAGAGGACAGTTGGCGGATATAGTTTCATGGTAATATTGAACCTTGCTAAGCAGTTAACGACAGTGCATAGTGTAAACAGATATCGCTGGCAAGCAAGATAACTGAGGTAAAGGACTTGCCGCTCAGATAGGGTTTCAGTGTTGGAATGTTCTAGAGATATCTCGATTAACGGAGAATGATTGTTGTTCTTGTTTGCTCCAGAAGGTTCTCGGTTCATGAATTTGTGTATAAAAAGAAGCCATGGCTAGTGATTAGAGCAGTTGTTGTGTAACAATCAGTGTTGTTGTAACGAGAGCTAATGTAATCAGCTGCAAGTGTTTGTTATTGTCATTGTCATTGTCATTGTCCTTGACCTTGGAAGATTGATGTAATGTTACGTGAGAATTGGACAGTGTATTGCTACGGAAATAAAGGAGATTTTTAATTTCTGCAACTCGGCCTTTTAATTCTATGAACCCACAAAGTTACAATAGTCTATGATTTTAACATTGTTCATTTATGGTTTGATACTGCACTGAACAAAAAATATACTTGTTGGGTGTAGTTTTCAGAATAAGTAGTCACATTTATTTAAAGTCACCTTCACCTTTAAGTGATAGAAAACAATTGACATTTTTGTGGGCATTCTTCCTCATCAGCTACTGTGTACACATCATTAAAAACAATAACAATGTAACCAATTTTTAAATCCTGCCATTAAACAAAGAGTTAAAGCTTTGTGCCCCTAACACCTGATGACAGCATGACCATCCCCAGCATGAAGGGGAAAGAAAGAGCTTTAGTAATCTGGTAGTTGAGACAAATGTCCTCAAAAAGGTTTCAATTGATACGTAAACAGTGAAGCAACAAATACTACACAAATATAATTATTTATGTAGTGTTTTAATTATATTTTAAATTTAAAAACTGAAGTTAAATGTAAATGTAACTACATATTCTGAAAACTACTCCAATAAATGAAGAAAACTTCTTTGTTAATAGTGCTCTTTATTTTAAAATTTAAAAATACTACTTCTAAAATAAAGAAGACAGACGAAAACAAGAATCTTAAAACAAGAATCCATGGTCTAAATGAGAAAATATATGACTATGTATGGTTATAATGTATAATCAAGTGTGAATAATGTTCGTAATCACTTTTAAGATAAAAATGCTTTTGCTTTTGTTCTATGCAGTGCATATGCTGTGACTACGCCATCCTAAAGTATATTCAAATGAATGTATATAAGTATTATTGAATTTCTGCCATAGAATTAGTTCTGCTAAGACTCAAATTAACATTTTAATAGTTTTATTATTAAGTATTAATTACCAAACTATTAGCACTATTTATTTATTTGTACTATTACTTATTCGATAAATCCTTATTTTTATTTCTAACACTGATGGGAAGTCATCTGCAAACTTATATAGGAGCTGTTATTAATAAAGAGAATATTTATAAGCCTTGATTAGTTAAACTTTTTACATAAGGCAATTCTTATTTAAAGTTAGAACAAAACTAAAAGTCATAAGATATGGTTGCATACTACCTTGCGTAGATTCATCACCGTTGGTGGGATATCACTTGCCCAAGAATATTTACATTTGGGACAACAGTGCCGTGCCTTCCAATATCTATGCATAATAGATTGCAAGATAGAAGCAAATGGAGTCACTCCAATACCAGTTGCAATAAGAACTGCATGCTGAGCTCGAAATATATGGCTTGAAGGTGCTCCATATGGTCCATCGAGGTATATCTGTAGAAAGAATTGTCTTTAATGAGCTTTACCTTCTCATTTATTAAACCATATGATTAGTGGGGCAAACATTCAATTTTGTGTTTCTAAGGACTGATAAGATAGTAGTGAAAACATACTTGTGTATCTGAAATAAGTTATTTATTTTAACTACCAGTTTTAAACATAGCAGCATTTAAAAACAGTAAATCATGAAATAACATAGGTTACAAAAATGACAAGGGAACTATGACTACTCATACTGCCACACATGAAAATTTGATGGTATAATACCTGCTGTATATAAACCATGTCTATCAAAAATCTGTTGCGGAGTAGAACTGCAATGCCCAAAAGTGAAGCCCGAAGAGTACTTAATGCGATCACTTGCAAGCAGCTGCAGGACATCCCACGTCAGCTCTGTGCTCAGTGTGGGGATGGCGCTCCTTAATATGTTATAGTTAAGCCACTTCCCATAAAGGATATTATGGCGCTGCTCAAAAGGTTACCCTGGCTTTATCTTTGTTAATAGAAACCTCTCAGATAATGCACTGATTACTCCACATGGGCATAACATCTGTCATTTGTGATTCCTGCACATTCCATTGGCTGAAGTGATGCATTCACTGGTGCTTAGTAAATATCCGAGAAGTGTACTTTTCTGATTGAAGCACTTTTCTCACTTTTCTGAGAACAATTAGTACATTATCTGAGATGTTTATATTAACAAATGAAAAGCTAGAGTAACCTTTCAAGCAGTATGACAGTAAACTGAGTTATGCGTATATGTTCTATGTATTTGGAACTAATTTTTGGGTACTTCCAGCTATATTCTGCATCTGATTTTTGGCACTCAGGACCCACATAGAGCAGAGATGTCATAAAACTCAAGAGAATACAGATATGAGCATAGTGATAGTTCGCTTGTGAGTAGGTTATTCTGCATTTCTTTTAGATTAAAATAACACAATAATGAAAAATAGGTTTCCATAACTAAGAGAGAAATTTATTGTAATTCAAAGCATCAACATAGTTCATAGTAGAAACAGAAAAATCTGATTTGTTACACTCAAATGACTATCTCTACCCATGCAACAACTATTCTTAAAAAAACTTTCTTCTATCTACTTCATCTTAATCAAGAAAAAAATTTGTGCACATGCTTTGATTACAATTTCTTTGGGTATACAAGAAAAAATAAGGGAATGCAGTAGGCTTAAGTAATTTTCAAATGATACTTTGAAATTACATTCTTTTTGCATGACACAACTTCCTATTTGAGGGAAGTATTTGAAAATAAGATTTAAAGCAATAATGGAAATACCTTGGAAAGACTTTCAAAGTATAAAAATTGAAAGCATAGAGACAGTGAAGCACAAGTTAAAATAAAAGTGAACCAAGAAGATACACATTGCTTCACAGGACATGTTTCAAGAGCTGTTGCTCCCATCAATCAGCTGAGTCTCGACTAGTGCAAATTGTAATGTTTTTCTTCTTGAAGGAAAAAAAAAAACACTACACTTTGGACTAGTCGATACTCAGCTGATGGGAGCAACAGCTCTTGAAGCATGTCCTGTGAAAAACAGTGTGACTGAAGCAATGCGTCAATATCTTCTCAATTCACTTTTATTTTAAGTAGGACTTTGTCTCTTACAGCTCACCAATCATGCAAAAGTCATCCAGTATGAAGAGGACTTTACTTCCAGAAAATTCAAGGTATACATTTCATATATCATAAGAATATCTTGAACACATGATGTTTTAATTAAAATGGTTGAAACCATTTGAGAGAAAATCAAAAGTCTTTAAAATTATTCTATGTTAAAGGTAGTTTGGGATGAGAAGTTTCTTTTATTTTCTGCTATTGTTTTTTTTTGTTTCATTTAATTTTAACGTCCTCCAACATTGAGTCATATTGGATGATGCATAAAATGGTGAAATTTTGCTCAAACGAGCCCAGGGTCCATAGAGCTTAGAGTTACCCTACTTTCATTTTTCATGTAAGTAAAAATCCTGAAAAAAACCTTATCCAGGTAACTGACTCTGCCTGAGATTCGAGCTAAGGACCTCAAACGTGAGGCAGTAAGGCAGTCCATATACGCTAATGAGGTGGGCAGAGGATTTTGCTGAAACTCTGTTACATCCATTTAAGACAATGAACTTACATACAAAGTTTGGTATTTAACCAACTATTCAGTCTGGGACAACATATGCACTCAGACAGATGGACAGACACACAGACAACTGACTCAAAAGTGATGTCATTATTTAAGAAAAACAATTATTTGAAATGTGTTCTGACAGCAATTATCTAATTTTCAAAGTACAGACCATTAGATTCTATGGTCTTTGAGCCATTGTTCAGCAAGCTTTATTATTCCACGATGGTACCAGTCTTTGCTTTTAGATGTGAAGAAATCTGTGACACTCACTTGCACAGCTTCATTGTTGTCAAAATTTCTTCCAAATAGAAAATGGGCCATGGATTGAAAAAGGTAATCTGATGGCGAGAGATCAGAGCTGTATGCTGGGTGTGGTATAAGTTCAATTCCTCCCAATTGCTGGATTTATCCCATGGTGTTCATGCAATATCGTGTTTTTTTTAAATTTACATCCTCTAACGTTAACTCATATCGGACGATGAATGGAATGGGTGAAATGACACTGAAATGAGCCGAGGGTCCATAGAGCTTAGAGTCACCCAACATTCGCCTTTCAGGACAAGGGAAACCCCTGGAAAAAGCCTTATCCAGATAACTCATCCTGACTGAGATTCGAACTCGGCACCTCTTGAACGTGAGGCAGACATGCTACCACCATGCTACCGAGGCGGGCTCAGTATGGTGTGTTGCATTGTCCTGTTGTAATAGAACTATTTTGCTTAACTAATGCAGGGTATCTCCATCTCAAAGTTTCATGAACTTATTCCAGTTGTTGAGAATAAATATCCACATCAATCACCCATCCATTTGGAACAAACTGCTAGTGAATCACACCTTCAAAATTCCTCCAAACACACATTACTTTGGCATTGAACTGATTTTTTTTAACAACGACTTTGGCAGGTTGGCAGAGATCAAGCCATCATTTCGAGACGTCAGAGTTTTGGTATAATATATCAATTTTTCATCACAAATGACAATTCTCTTGACAAATCTATCATTCATGGGATTACAGGTTTTTTTTTTTTTTTGTGTAATTTACGTCCACCCCAACTGGGATTACAGGTAAGCTGGTGACATATCCCCTCCATGTTCAGCCTGTTAAGGTGTCCGTTCATGAGGTACTGATCCACAACTTCTATATGATTTTCTAAGTGTCCTGATGTGGTGATGTATGGTATCTTTTAATGCACCAAGTTCTTCTGAAAGCCTTATTGCTGATTTTCTCGCAAAACTTGGCATGTATTCTCAATATTCCATACTCTAGGTCTTTCAGAACATGGCAAATCTTTAGTGTTTTCGTCTAAATTGTTGAAACGTTGGAACCATCATTGTGCCACACACTAACGACACCTTCTCCTTCAACTTCACATATTCTTCAAGCTGGGGCAGCGGCTTAATCTTGCTTCCAGTAGTTCAAACTTTTTTATCTCCATGTTGTGTTTGTTTATTAACAACTTAAGACTAATACATGCTCATAATGTATGCAACACTAGCCATGGCATCCTGTAAATAGCATTGCCAAACCAAAGAAACCCAATAAATTTTCCAAAACACCAAAATAAGGAAACTGACTTTACTTATGAGACCACCTAATATATATAGTAGAGAAATAAAAGCTTTTCAGTATTGAAATCATAAGGCTGTCATAAATGCCATTACACATCTTATAAATGAGTAGTTCGATGTATAACAGTATTTCTTTGAGTTCAAATAATATTACTCAGTATTTTTCAGGAATATGAATATAAATTATAATTTTAATTGCAAGAATGATACCTATTAAAAATCCATCCTTAACATAAACAGAGGCTTAAGTTAATAATTTGAAGACTAATATTCAGTTTAATCCATGTTTTTGCTTCTGATTAACTGTTCAATATTATATATCAACCAAATGGGAGTGCAGTATTATACAGCAAACTACAGGATGTCTCTTCATATGTAAAGTTGAATTACCTTGAGGTGGCAGCTAAGTAAAGATGCACACTAAATGAAGTAGTCTATTACCACACCTGGAAGGAGAGGGAGGATGATTTCTTCATGTGGAGCAGTTGATGCATGCACCATCAATGGCTCCACATGCAGAAATCATTTTCACTCTCCTTCCAGGTGTGGTAATAGACTAATTCATTTAGTGTGCATCTCTACTCATATGCCACCTCAAGTTAATTGTACTATACATGTATTTACCAATATGCATTTTTAGCTTATGTTGCCATATGCATTCATAAACTTTTATATTTCAACTGTAAACTATGTTGAAGCTTTGAATTACTAGGTAAGATTAATTAGCTTCCAAATAGTTATAAGTTCGTTAGATAACTGTTATAACAAAAATAATTTGGTCAGATAATCAGTGCAAGAAAACTTCTACTCTTTTGTTATTTAACATTGTAGGATAATAGGAGAAAAGTAGAAGTAATACATTGGATATACCAACTACATCTTTCATGTATATATTAATTTCAGTTCATTTCCTTCAAGAGTGAAAGACAAATTTTAAGTAAAATATCCAGAAATATAATATTTTGGTACTTATGAATAATAGGTTTAAGCTTAACCTAAAAATCAGGTTATGTGACTATAAAGTGCAGAAGAATTAAAGTGAGCCACTTAGCAACATGCACGTGTTATCTCATGCCTTAAGGACTAATATTCTTTATGAATAAAGAGATTTTACAATTCATTTCGTGTCTGTTCACATTTGCACATGGTAGGTATGATTTATCAATATAATATTATACTTTTCCTATTTTAGATAGTTACACACATACCTATACATTCACACATGCAGAGACACAAGTAACTAATTTACCTGGTTTCATTCACATTTCTTATTTCAGTATTTCTCTAGGAAATAATATTTATCAAATATGTTTTTAGGTTTTTAAATTTTTTAAATGTTGTGAGGAGTTTTATTTCAGAATGAAGTACATTATAAATGAGATAATCATATTTAAAACTGAACTTTAACATCTTCTTCCTATGTAATACAACATGCAGAGGTATCTTTTTTTCTAGCATTATAATCATGTAGCTACTTTTGAGCATTTTTTAAAATTGTCCAAGTTTTCTTGCATCTGATAAGTTCATAGATATAAATGCAAGGCAATATAAAGATTTTCAGACAACGTTAAGTCATATCAGATGAATAAAATTGGTAAAATGATGCTCAAATGGTCCAGGATCCAGAGCTTAGAGTTATCCAACATTCATCTTTCAGGACAAGGGAAAATACTGGAAAAAAACCTTATCAAGATAACTCACCGTTAATACCGAAATTAAGGGATGCAATGAATAAAGAATTGTAATATATTTCAAAGGAACATGGTACATTTGTTAAAATGCATGCAGGAGCAGTTGGGGTTTAACAAAGTGATGCGAGAAAACGGGTTCTTAGCGAGGATTCTAAGTGGATAACACTTGACTCTGTTTGAAAAGGCATTGTTCGGACCCGTAATAATGACATGACTGAGACTAATAATGACAATGGACAAAAGTCTCATAAGGAATTTTGATGTGAATAAAGACAGGCTTCGAGAGGTGAAAATCACACGCAGCTGCAGTGATAACGACACAGCTGGGCTGGTAGTCCATTAAGAAACACAACTGGTTGGGTCTTCGGCGAAGGCAGACGAGAACCGAAGATAAAAGGTATCTATCGGTTCCTATGTAAATAACCAATTAAGTGTTATCACGTAATATGCATTTTACATACAGTAACTCTGAACAGTGATATATTGATAACCCTTGGTTGGCAACTTCGAGCTTGATGTGATGATAAAAAGAAGCAGTCATTAAACCAGTCTGAAACTTGCATTCCAGTGACATTAGAATCATCCTTACTCCCATACATATCCACGCATACCCTTTGACGGAACTCTTTGCTCTACCCTGAGGATAGGCCACACAGCTTCAAAATTTACAACGTAAGAATAAGCTGCATCAAACTAGCAACCAATGCGTGCAGCAACCTTCTCCAGTGTATAAGCAATTAATGTGGAAAGAGCTAGCATCACCGTGACCAAGATTCTAACTCAGAACCTCTTGAACATGAGGTAGATGCACCAATGCCTATGCTACAGAGGCAAGCTTGTATTTACCTAGGTTCCTTGATAAGAATGTAGCATGTATATTTCAATTTAATTTTTCGAAGAAACTTTGTTTGCCTGTAATTTATTACATTAGTGTAATAAATTTTACTTAAAAGTTGCTTAATTACTATTTTTGAAAGTTACTTATAAATTAAGAGAAAAATGTAGATTAGGATAGGTGAAATGGCAAAATGTGTAGAAAGGCATAGAGGGCCTCCAATACACAAAAACCTAGGGTTAGGTGTATGGGGACCAAATTATTGTTCAATGGCAAGTAGCATGGTAGGATTTTCAGGATTTAGAAATATATGGTGTTTTCCAGTAGGTATTTTATAATTGTAATCTTGATTTGGTATTTCCATTTGATGATGTAAAAGGAAAGATGAGAAATAAATTACAAAAATTACTTCTACTAAACATAGTACAACTCAATATTGCTTGGTATTGCCTTATTAGTCATATCTACTTATACTTTATTTCAGTTAAATATGTCCTATATTTCTGCTATGATTACAAGAAAGTTTGATTAAATTTAAGCTGTTTCAGATTTAAGAACACGTCAAGTTTTGTATTTAAATTACCAAAATGAAATATTCCTTAAATATTAGTATTGTTTGATAAATAGTTTTGTTCTTTACATAATTCTGGTTGGAGTTTTGTTTTAGTACACTGATTTAGTATATATGTACCCAAATTTCCATTGATAGATTATTTCTTATGAAACCAAGTAAAACAAATAACTTATATTAATGGCATAAGAAAACCATATGACATACATATGCAATCACCTTTTAATGTTTACGCACAGGGAAATTCTATCACTTCAAGCAGCTAAGTGTAAAGAATAATAGGTTTTCAAACTTAGCTTCTGACATTTATAAATTTATGTACTGAGGACAGTTTCTTTCAAATCCCATATAATTTCTGTGTTTTGTTTTTCTGAATTTCCTTTAAAGATGAAGTATTCCAGTCTGATTCAGTTAATATGTTTATTACAAATACTATAAGTATAACAATTCATTTCCTTTCTTGGAAGTGTTGAAAACAGTGTTATAATAAATTAAATTTAAAGAGAGTCGATTAATGACACTAAACAACACTTACTTTTAAATTTTTCCGGAACATGTTTCAGAGACCTTGCCTCCATCCTCAACCAGCCATCGACTGGTTCTCATTGGTGTAGTTGACAATATTTTGTCATAGGTCTCCTCTGGTGGCGGTTCAAGGAACTTGCTGAACAAATCTTTCTGGGGGGGATGTCGAAATTGAATACTTTGTTTCTATTTTTTGAAATGAAGATTAGTAAACATGTTCCGAAAAAATTTAAAAGTGTTGTTTAGTGTCATTAATTGACTCCCTTTAAATTTAATAACAATAATAACAATTCATTATTATAAGTTCAGTTCAGTTACTAACACTCCCCACATGGCAACCTTTGGCCTTCGGGGTAACCTCACCCCACCAAGTGATGACCGGACCCATTTCTCAGGTGGAGGCACCCAGAGGGCGGTGTCCATTACCTCCGATGATAGGGTGATAGTGAAGATGGCGGTGAGGTGAGAGGACCTACAGTTTTTACCGTGGACTCCGAACCACGTTGGGCATAGGGGATACTTCACGTGTGCTAGACAGAGGTGAAGGCGTGGATAGGGCCGACTTAAAATCGCCAACCCCAGAGCCGGGAATCGAACTCGGGACCCTTAGAACGGGAGCCGCGAACGAAACCACCGCGCTACCCCGGTGCCCTTCATTATTATAATATTTATTATATAAAATCACATTACAGGAATAAATATTTTTCTAGCTTCTAACTTCCAGTAAAATCTGATCAAAGTGGTTGAGAAACCTTGCATTTTCATGAGCAAAATTGGGACTATATTTCAGTTCATTATTGCAAAATTATGCACAGGTAGAGTCATCTTAGAAATAACGAGCGTCTCAAATGAGTCTCGGCAGTATACTTGGATGCATATAGGTGTGGTTAAGATTGTAGTGGAATTACAAAGTAACGTTTGAGCAGGTAGAGACTGTCCTACTGCTTGAATACCACAGTGAGAAGGGTGCTTTTGTAAATAATATTATCGTTAATATTGTTGTTATGCTTGTGAAGTCAATATGTCGACCATTGCCAACCTAACTGATGTGAATGAGCATGTTAGAACATTCTTCACTGCAGAGAATCATTCGAGACACCCCATAGTACAGGATATAAACCTTGATGCCCGTCAGCAAGATATCTGTTCATCCTCCAAATTGTTAATAAAGCCTGCCTATTAGTGTGGCAATGATAAGAGTATGGGAAAAATATAAACTTAATTTTCTCAAGCAGATGACAAACTAGCTTTTACCTTAGTGGCTGTAGTCCATCCTCTTCCGTCTCACTTGTAGTAAAAGATGAAGAAAGCATTCATATTTTTTGTGCACCATGTTGTGTAATTTCTCACTATAAAAACTATAAACTTGAAGATTTTAAAAGGGCTTCAAAAATGTTTGGAAGAAACTGCACACTAAAGAGCACAGTATTAAAAACTGCCATAGAGCTTTCAAAATCTCAACTTTATAAATGGCGGTTTTATTCAGAGATAGAGGCTGAGAGACTCACACCAATGATGACCACAGGCAAATATTACAAGAAAAACACTTGTAACTGTTTTTGAAAGTCCAAGGACAAGTTGATGAACTTTCTTATTTAAGGAAGACCAATTAATATTTTTTACTAGAAGGCTTATAACTCCAACAGTTGTCAAGAACCAACCTAGGATATTGTTCTCAGTTATGAAAGTTATACAGTGTTAAATATTCATAGCCCCATACTGAATAACACTACAGTAACCTTCTCACTGTCTATACATATCAGATTATGACTTCATCTTGTCTATGCAGTTGAAAGGGCAGCAAGAGAAAAGTGATTCTTAATGTTTCTAAGAGAGACTTTGTGTGGGACTAATGGCAAAAAATTTCCTCTTCTTTCGTTAAACATGGCATTGAAAATACAGCCAATTTATTAAGCAAAAAATTGAAACTAGGAAACTGTTTAAAATAAAAGAGGATATAGTCCTATTATCTCTTTGCTGGCTTTATGTTTACTTTCACCAGAATTACACATTTTGAGACCCATGAATAAAGAAAGTTTCTTAATAAAAATGTGTGTGTTGTCTGTATACATCATAACTCAGTTATGAAGTCAGTTAAATATCAAACCTGATATTTAAGCTCAGTATCTTCCAAGGATGTGACAAAGATTTTCAAGTCCCTTAATACTAAACTGCCCGGTGCTTTGAAAAATTGTTTTTAATTTTATCAATCATAGCTCTTTACAATTTTAATTAAAATATTGTATGTTTAAAATATATGCATGGTAAATAAAATATATATCCTAAGTTTTTGGGAATACCTTGTAAAATCCTTTTTATTCTGAATGTCTTTTGCATAATTCTGTAACTGTAAGACAAATCTTACTCCTTAAATATGCAGATCTCAATTATATGCAGATCTATTTATTACATAAACAGTTAATGTTAAATACTTTTCCAGCATTCAGCATCTTCCAGATATTATTGTTATTGATTTAAATTTTAAAAAATAATTTTTTTATTTGACGAGATGCTATTAACCTCTTCTTGTTTTATTGTGGTAATGCAAATGAACTTGAAAGCCGTTACATAGCAACCCTTGCTTAGACCTACAAGGGTGGTTAAAATAGTGCCCATGTTCGGAATGAAGATGCCAGTTTTTTCAAACACAAATTATTTATTTCTCAACATAGTCCCCTTTTGAGATATACACTTCTCCCAATGCTCCTCCATATTTTCAACCCCTCCAAAAAATAAGAATCATGAAGCGCTACAAAATATGTCTGTCTCCATAATGATCTCATTTGATCTATCTTTTGTTCCTGCAAGCCGCTTATTCGTGTTTGAGAACAGAAAATCATGGGGTGCATAGCAGCAATTCATACAGTTTGGCTGCAGCAACTATGGATGAATGTGCTGGGTCATTATTATGGCAAAGCAGAACTTCTTTCTTTGCCATGTGGGACCAGATCTTCAAGTTCTTCTAAAATTGGGCCAATAATTCACTGTAGTATGCACCAGTAATCATTTTTCCTTCGCATAACAAAAAATCCTTGCCATCACTTTTCGGGCTGAAGGAACCATCTTCGTCTTTTTTGGACCAGGTTCTCCAGAAGCAACTCATTGTTTTGACTGTTGCTTAGTTTCTGGAGTATAATGATGAATCCAGGTCTGATAAACAGTGACAAATCAATGCGAAAAGTCATTTGGATTTTGCATAAAACAGCTCCAAACACAGCTTCAAATTTTTATGAGTAGGACTCTGTAGCTTGAAAGTCGAAAGCCACACCCACTTGTTGTCCACGTTGAACGTTTTGTCGATCTATGGCCTATGCCCCTTTGCAAACTTTCATTCGATGGTCAGCAAGAATCATATCATGGATTTTTCCAATGATTTCCTAGCTAACCACATCTGCAGGGTGTCCTGGTCGCTCCTTGTCAAAAACAGATGTTCAACCACATTTAAATTCATTATACTAATATCTATTGTCATAGAGGGTGAAAGGTATAAGCTCCAATTTTGATTATATTTCCTTGTAAGTTTTTCCATCTACCTATAAAAGTAAAAAGCAAGTCACTGGACAATACTCCACTTTTTCCATTTTAGGAAAAACATGTTGACTAACTTACTGAAATGTCTGTAAAAGCTAAACTAGCCTATGAATCACTATAAAATTTACTCCCCATTCCATAATGTTCCTCATTACAGATTTACCAACTCAAGCTACCCTACACAATATGGACTGAATGGTTCCAAGTTCTTGGAACTGGAAAACCTTTTAGAGTCATACTTGATTTAAATTATATTTAGATGTTTACAATTAACTATCTGAAATATCTGGTTTTGTTTTTGGTTTGACAACAAACTTTAAACTTAGATTACACTTTGTAACGGTTGTTTTGGTTTAGGCCCTGAGAGTTGAAAAATGTTTAAATATGTGGTTTAAGAATCAATATGGACATGTTAAAATGAATAAGAAAGGTAATCATTAAAATTCAGTAGGTCATGAGATGATGCAACATATAAGTGATATGATGTGAATGTTTTATGATTGGTAGTTTTAAAAATGAGATTATGTAAATTAAAACCAAATTAAAACATATTCTCTTTTTAAAATTACAAAATTTAAAGATGTGTGACGTGGACCAGTGAAAATTAACTTTGATTGGTAATGATGGCAACGTGAGAATGAAAAGTCAATTATTTTGGTAAAACAGCTAGAAAAGAAAGCGTCTTTTGATGGAAGAACATTATGGTGAACAGATGTAAATTCAGGACTGCAACAAAACTTTGTAAAAACAAGTTAATATCCATTTTCTGTTAATTGTAGTCAAGGTATACAATATTATTGTCAAGTTTTATATGAACAATTGTATAAATAATACAAATTAAGTGAACATTTTGATGTTTTTAAAGTAAAAAGAATTTATTGGTATCGAAGTTTATTTAGAAAACTTATCCTTTTCACTTGTGACCATGTCTGAAAATTAAGAGTTCTCATAGCTCAGACTGAAGCAGATCCGGAGATTTTTTTATATACATTGATACATGTCAGTGCCAGATCTGAATCAAAGATTCAGATCGGGAAGAAGTAGCAGCTCGTGGCTTTGTCTTCCTGGGGGCTGCATACATTCCACAACCTCAGTTAAAACACGGGGCAGCATCAGGTGAGAATAATCCCATTCCACATGATCGCCACAGACTTTGAGAGCGTCAAAACTTCTGTTACACATAACTTCCCAACCTATGGCTTCTAAAACGTCGTCTTCAAACATCACCATAATCCTGTACGACATGACTTCCCAAACTGGGTCTTCGAAATAGTCAACGTGCCGCACATCAAAACCATTCATTCTGCTACAACTTCTCCAGTAGCCTTGCATTCCTTTGGAAACATTTAAAAGTTATTACTTAATACACAAAGAGTTGGCCAAAACTCTTAGGATACACAAAGAGTAAAATATAAGCAAATTAAATAAATAAAAACACTGAGACAAGGAAAAGCATGAAGAAAGAATAGTCCCTGGTCCATAAACTCCACAAGCAATGCACCTTTCTGATCATAAAAAACAGCCATGGTCTAACTATTGTTCAGTTTGACATTTTTGTATTTTAGCAGAGGATGTGTGTGCATCCATTGCTAGGATGGTGGATTGTCATAAAGAATCCATGTTTATCCTTTATCACAATGGAACTAGAAACTCTTCCCCAACATCAACATAAGATGCATGAAACGATAAGTCTAATGCTGTGCTTTATGGTCCTTAAAGATTTTGAAGATCTTTAACAATTGTGAGCAGAACTAAACTTGAAATGTGCAGAAAATTCAGGCATCTCACAGTGCAAGATCCACTTGCTTAAGCTTGTCCAATCATGCAGCATAGCAACCAGAGGTTGGGATAAAAAAGTAAAAAGAAACACTTATACAAATACAGATTGAAAGATGCATGCCACAAAATATATTTCTGAAATTTTAGTGCTAAATTAAAACATATTAGTTATCCATATTTAAATATTTAACTTAGATTTAAAATTATGCATACTACCCTTCAGAGTAAATATTTTTAAAGTATTTAAAAGTGTAACATGTCTGATTTTTTTTTTTTGGGGGGGGGGGGGGATATATTACAAAATTCAGGTACCTCTGTGTTCTGAATTTCTCAAACTATCTTAATTATTGGAAATTAATTATTCTTTCACACTGGCCGTGTGTAGGCTAAATTGTGGAAACATAGAGTCAGACTGAAAAATTCAATGCCATAGCCGGGATTTGAACCATGGATCTTCTGGTTTCCGTCCAGCCGAACTACCATTGTGCTACTATGGCCAACGTGCCGATATGAGTCAGTTGGAGAATTGAATGTCATATCGGCACGTTGGCCGTAGTAGCACAATGGTAGTGCGGCTGGACGGAAACCAAAAGATCCATGGTTCAAATCCCGGCTGTGGCATTGAATTTTTCAGTCTGACTCTACGTTTCCACAATTTAGCCTACACACGGCCAGTGTAAAAGAATAATTAATTTCCATTAATTAACCTAATAGTGGTTAACTATAAAGCCCGGGCCTTAAAGTACTTACATGTAGTAAGTCACCATTAAGGTAGCTGTCTCATGTGTTTATGAGAACTCCTAAGTGGCTTACCGGGAGAATATGAGTCAGTTGGAGAATTTAATGTCATATCGGCACGTTGGCCATAGTAGCACAATGGTAGTGCGGCTGGATGGAAACCAGAAGATCCGTGGTTCAAATCCCGGCTATGGCATTGAATTTTTCAGTCTGACTCTACGTTTCCACATATCTTAATTATATTTTTCTTAAAAAAATTATCCTCCTCTGAATAAGAAGCTATTAATTCACAGTGTAACTGCTAGCATTAAAAGAGAAAACAAGTCCCAATTTTATTTATCCTTGATTCTAATGTTGATCAAACTGTTTAACATTAATGTGACAAGCATGCATCATAGAAGAGAACATTTGAAAATTTGTGAAAAAAACACTTCAAGCTGAAGATAGTTGAAGATCAGCATGCTCCTTGTAAAAGAATTTTAATTTGAATACACAGTTGAAGATGAAGCATTCAATTCATGTTTATCAAGAACATGTAGCTGAAAGAGACAAAAGCAACAGTACTGTTTAGAGAAGCCGATATAGCTGAATACAAGAAATCAAGCCAGAACAGAAATAGATAACACAGCAAGAAACATTTTAAGCCTTCAGCTCACTCACCTCCATACCCAACCCTACATCTGATCCATGGATAAGAGATTCTTCCTTGATTGGCTGAACAAAACATATCACCATCAATGTTACATACAGATATTAATAATTTACTAGTTGTTAAAATTATAAACTAGAAAGTATTCAGATACATGACAGTTAAACTTAAATAAACAAAATATTCAACCTTGGAAGCAAACATACTAAATGTATAGATAATGCCTATCTATAAATTTTGCTTGAATTTACTTAAATAACTACTTTTAATTATTTCATAACTTATCAAATATGCACCTTAGCCTAGAAAAACACATATTCGCTAAGTTTCATCTGATGATGCGAACGATAGATTGCGAAACATGTACTCATTATAGCTACGTAAGTGAAGCTGATGTGTAATAAATACGACTCATCTATAATTTAATAATTATTTCGCTTCACTGTGATGTTCCAATACATTTAAATTTCGATATATTTGCTAAGGTTTCTAAGATAGAGCAGACAAATTATTGAATATTTCTTACAGGGTATATTCTAGGTGTATCCTATGAAGGCAAAATGCTGCAGCTGGATTAATATTCTGGCCGCGCCGTGGCTCAGTGGTTAGACCGGTTGGCTCTCACCAAGGTGGCCCGGGTTCGATCCCAGGCGACCGCAAAGTGAAATTTGTGATGGACAATACGGCGCTAGGACGGGTTTCCTCCGGGATCTCCGGTTTCCCCCGCCATCTCATTCCATCGGTGCTCCATGTTCATCTCATGTATCATCAGTGTCATCGCCTGCGGTGCCGTATGTAGTAAAAGTGGGCATTAAACACTACACACACACTGGATTAATATCACATTTTGTTTTTGCATTATTTGAAATATTTATATTCTCAGGTATACTGTGTATTCAAAACAGATAGTTATGTTTAAAGGCTAGTTTTACACTTTTGAACTGTATCTGAAATTAATCGTTTCTCTTACCTTTATACTAATAAATATTCAAAGAGCGCATCATTTAATTGAAAAAAAAAAAACTATTTGTAGTCAGTTTTTTAACACTGTCACTTATATTTTTATTTTTTGAGGGACTAACTTCCAAACAATATCTGACTCTCTCTCTAAAAGAAAAAAAACTGGCTTTCATGCACAAAATTTGATTAAGGACTGAGAAAATTAAAAGAAAAACTCAAACTATTCTGAAGATACAAAGCAGATTTTTATTTTTGAAAACACGGATTGAAACAGACAGAAATTAATTGGCAGGCAGTAGTAAATATAAACTGAAATGCAATTAAAATGGAAAACCACAGATAAACATTGTAGGTATGTTATTAACACTTTCAAATGTTCTGAAATTGGAGTACTTAACTAAAGATTCTCCAAGTGTTAGTATAATTTATTCATCGTTCCAATAAAATGAAGCAACCACTTCACCAATGTATAATTAAGCTCATGTTAAATTGTGTCCTTTTCTTGCAGATCATGAATAGGGTCTGCCTCCAACTGCACTTGGCTGTCTCTCAGATTGAACTGAAACCCTCTGTGAAGTCTGTTTTGATTGAATCCTCTTTGCAGATGTCTCTGTCTCAACTGACTTCTCTTGGTGCTGTCAGTATCTCAACTGTAATCTAGTTGGGCTATCAGCCCTCCTGAAAAGTTCCCATAATAAAGGTGAAATGTTCTCCAAGGAGGGCGGATTTTCTCTCTCCTGCTGCCAGAGAAATTTTCAGAATTGTTCGTTGCTTGTGTCATTATTGCAGGGATATTTGAACTGAGGTCATTATTGCATGGTTCATTTAGTTCTAAAGAGCTGGCTGCAATTGCAGCAATCAAAGTCTACATAAAAGAGACCGACATGTGCCAAACAGCTGCGGCCAGACAGCAGGTTGTGCGCATCACACTGCTCCATTATAGGGCTAGCTGTTCTAACCAGTATTGTTTAAGAAGCTACAAGATCCAGTGTACCACTAGCTTTTTTCCTTGGGGCAGCCTCTGGAAGCAGTAGGTAGCATAATTAATTCTCTTTCTCACAAGATACAGCCATTGCTTTGGTTGTTGAAGTTGGTTTGGGTAGCACAGTAGGCCACACAAGAACACCCTGTTGGAAACCTTGATATTTAAACATTCTGGTCTCTTGAAGTAATTTGCAACCACCAAAGGCATTGTCATAACAGACACAAGGAACTACCCAGTTATATTGACATTCTACTGCTGTGTGAAACTTTGGTCCCTAGAGGACAGGCCCAAACTTGCCACATACCCAACATTGGCAGCCCCATCTTTTTCTCAGAGCTTGTTAATTGTTTGGCTGTGTCCAAGATATGCTCCTGAAAACCCTGCATGTGCTCCCTCCAAGACTTCTGTCATCTTATTTCAAGCGAAGATCAACTGCTTTCTCTAGGTCTTCCCCTTCAGGCAACTTGGGCAGTCTCTGAGATTATAGTGCACTTGCCAGTATTTTGATTGCAGGTTCAGTGTTGAAAACCACTGTGCAGAAGCAAGAAATCCAAGGTGTCGTCAATACAGAATAACTTCATCAAGCCTACAGAGGAGCACTCAAGAGTTGTTGGAATCTTCAATAATTCTCTTGGATCTTGTGTGCTCCAGTATTTCCCATTTTATGCTTATTTCATCAGAAGAACATGTCTTGGTATTTTGCAGATAGTTTGGGCATCTCTGGTGTTAACTTGGTGGTGTGTTCAGTCAGTACAGCTATAACTAATTTAGGTATTTCCCTATTTATCCTCTCTTCATGATCATCAAAGGGGGAAAATAGAGAAATCAGGTCTATTTAATGCGTTGTGTGCATCCATATTAAGGTAAGGAGGGGAGGGACTGTGCAGCTGATACTTCGAAGAAATGTTACCAGGACTGGTCCAATCGTACCAAAACGTCTCCAGCTGCATCATGGTCCGAATGAGATCATCCTCTTCCACAGGTCTTATAGCCAGGGCCTCAGATTTTGCGATGGTGATTGCTCCTCAGATCTGTATAAGGAATCACTTGCAACTGGTTAATACTTACCCCAATCTTTTTCGGCTTGGATGCCCTGATAGTGACAGATGGATTCACCAATATAACATACACTTCCTTCCAGAAAGGCAAAAATACCCTGGCAATGCATACTGTATTTATGGTATCTTCTGGTCCAAATTCAGGTTCTAGAATCATTAAATTTCCAGACTTGTCTTCCCAACCACCTCAGTTCCTACAGAAACAACCATATCCTCCATCAGGATCACCCTGCATCGTGGTTCTTTTAAACATCCTGTAACAGTTTCTCAACTACCCTCATGATTCAGCTCCTATTACTCCGCTCTAAGCTGAACAATAAGCCTACTCCAACACAGGCAAGGTGATGCCTGGCGCTGCCATCAGCTGGTAGAGCTGACAGTTTTCTCGGCAGTAAGCCCTTTCCCCTTTTCAGATCTGTACCTATTTCCACTAGTGATTGGCACAACTTGCTATGTAATCAGCATTGATCACTGAAGTTTCTCCTCGCAGTAGAACAGACAGCACCAATAGAAGTCAGTTGAGCCATCCACAATGAGGCATCATCCACTCTTCTGCTCAAGACATGTATAATTGGTGAGGGGGCCCTGATACTGGCTCTGAGATGCCTTTCCCACATCAGCTTTTGTTTGGTTTTTCCACATGCTCTTTGACTAGGTTGTGCAGTCATTCACTTGGTGCCTTGTTTGGCCACATCCAAACACCACCAGATTTGATGACCTCCCTGGGTTGATCCTTTGTCTCTATTGTATTGGGTACTTCTGGTTGTACATTTAAGGTGCGGTCATTTCCATTTTCAATGCAATCTTCAGCATCTTGAAAATGGTCTTGCAGCCACTGTGCATCAGCCACTTTGATATCTTGATCTCACACATTCCACTGTAAAATGAGTAAACAACTTCCTAAGAATTGTAAATGGGCTAGAGGTAGACCAAAGCTTATTCCACCAGCTATTCTATAGCCAGAGAAAAGTTAGAGCATCTCCCCTGACTGTTGTAAGCCTGACTGCTGAGCAAATGCAATAGGCTGGAGTTAAGTAATAGTTCTGAACCATTTAGGGCTTCCGAAAAGTCTCCAAGCACTGCCTATGTTGGAAATGTATTCATAAATTCTGTTGCCTGTCTCTGTAGACTATCAGCTGTTTCTTCAGCTCCTGACTATTGATTGTGGACAGTGATGGCATTGGTAAATTCTTGAGGAAACTTCAAAAGTTAATGTTCTGACGTAACCGGGTGGCTTGACCCACACAGATGTTCTGTCTCACCTGGATTCTTGATCTTCAAGTTAAGTCTTCCCTCAAGTATCTTTTACACCATGGTGTTCACATTCTTAATGCTGCCATCGACTTACATCCAGGAGCTAAGCCATTCGAAGTTCTCTGGGATGTTAAGTCATTGTTCAACATCTTCTACATTGTATTTCATTTCCTTTGTCTGCCAGTTATTTGTCAATTTTGGTAGAATGTCCCATTTTTCTATTTGCATGTTCTCTAATTTGGATTCCACTTTCTCTTCCATTTTTTGTCACAGAGTTCACTTATTTCCACTATCCCATCTCTCTATTCCAAATTTCATTTTCTTCTCCACTCCAGATTTTATGGACTCATTTCCACTAACAAATCTTGTCACCTCTTCACAATCCTCAATGTATTGTAGCTAATGATTATTCCTCTTCAGCCAAATAATTTTTTGATTTCTTGTTGCTTAGGTGCTCATCTGCACTCAAAATCCCAGCTGCAAATTGCAGTCCTCTCTAACTTAAACTAAAGTGAATCCTCTGTTGACTGTCTTGACCAGTTCCTCTCAACTATGTCTCAATTGGATTCTCTCCTTTTTCAACTGAAGTCCAGCTGGAAATTAACAGTCTTATATAGTCCCTACAATAAAGGCAAAATAGAGTAGCTTCACTTTCTCTCTTCTGCCACTAAAACAAAGCATTCAGAACTGCAGGAACATATAAAGTTTTGTTACTTAAGCCATTATTGTGAAGGCCATTAGATCTAAAGCAACAGGTGTTCTGGAAACTTCTTGCATATAGTCACTCTTCCAGCAATCCAGGTGACTAGGTAAAGCAGACAGCATGGGCTCCATAAGTGCAACTAGACAACTTGCACAAATGGTGACAATATTAGTGCAGGCAGTCTTTTAACAAAGTTTTAGTGTACTCTGGACACTCCAAAAATGATTTTCATAATTTATACAAATGTTTGCTTGACAGTACAGAATCTACCCATTAATTTGTTATGCAATTGCAAATAGATTCAATGTTAATTCAGAAAAATGTATGATGGCATCTAAATGCCATGCAACTGAGATAATAATGCCACCAATGGAAGATTAAAAGCAAGGAATCACCAAAAGATATGCATCCATTCAGTGAAGTAAGGATTCATTGTATAAAAGTTAATTCCATAACCAAAGAACATTAAAGAGTAAGCTTAAAGACAAGTGAAGATAACTAACCTCTAATGGCTTCCCAACAGGATAATTAATGGGAGAGAGTGGTGCCTTGCCTGCAAGAACCTCTAAGGAGATGTCTTTATTGGCCCTGCCTTCTTCTGCAGCCTTCTCAGGACTCTGTGATCCACCAGGTTGTGAACCCAGATTGAGTGCTGACAACTTAGCATCACAGTACTCCAAACTTGGTGTCTTGAATGCTATGATAGTTGGTTTGTTGCGCATGTAGCGGAAGCTCTGTGCTAGAGACTTGTTTTGTGGACTTAAATATGCCAAACCTAGTGATTGGAGTCGTGCACGCCTGATTTGACACTCATCAAAACTCTTTTCTGATTCTGAGCGCATATATTCTCTCAGTCTGAAAGTGTAGAATTTGAACATAATGTATATTAAAAAACAAAGCAAACACAGGGTACATAAATTAATAAGTTAAAAAAATGTTTAGTAATATATCATCTAAGTATACAATGTGTATAACTAAAGGTGAGGAGTTTGAGGTATCATAATTAAACTGAGACCAAATAAATTGCCAAGAACTTAAGCCAGCAGAGGTGGGCTAGGATCCTTAGCTTATAATAGATGCTGGAAATAACCTTCTGCTCTTGAACAGGCAGAATATCTCTGGTTAATATTCTTGTTTACTTTCTGAAGCTCAGCAGCAGGTATTCTTGCGATTAGCACAAAAGTGAATCGAGAAGATAACAAAAATCGTCAGATATCATGAATTTTGGAACTCCACCACTGGACATCTTTGACAAGTACATCATGTCATCTATCGACGATACAGAGAAAGAGGAAACCATTACAATTTGCACTAGTCGAGTTCCAGCTCATGAGAGCGAAAGCTCTTGAAACATGTCCTGTGAAAAAACAGTATGAGTGGAGCAGTATGAATATCTTCTCGATTCACTTTTGTGCCAAGTTGTGCTTCACTGTCTCTATGCTTCTTTTAATTGTATACTTTGATTCTTGCGATTACTTGCACAATGTTTTCCCTACATTCCTGTAGTATGTGAAGATTGAAATTATACACTTTTGTCTGTTAAGGAACCTTGTAAATAAAGGTCACCACTGTTAGGTCAGGAAAATAAGGGGGCCACATATCAATACTAATTATTCTGTCATCAAAAACCTCCCTTGCTACATTTAATGTTTTGGCAGAATGTGCCAATGCAGAATCTTGCTGGAACCAACATATGATTTCCCTTCTTCTGTCAAGTGATTGAAAAATAGCCTCAGAATTAACTTCTGATATCGCTCTGCATTTATTGTTTTAGCGAAGAATATGGGCCATATTCTTTGAGCACTTGTTGCACATTGCACTCCAATTTTCTGATCATAACAAGGCATTTCAACCAGTATTCTATGTTCTTCTGAAGCCCAGTATCAACTGTTGTGAGTATTCACATGTCCAGTTAAATGAAACCAAGATTCATCAATGATAAACAAGAGCTGTGGGTCAGTGATACCCATTTCTACGGACTGGAAAAACCAGTCACAATAATTCACATGTTTAGCGGGATCATTTGGCTTTAATGCTTGCATATGTGTGTAGCAACAGATGTGTAGTAGTTTCAACAGATGTGTATCAGTTCCAGTCCTCACACTACAGGATCTTAGGGAAAACATTGTGCAAGAAATCACAAGAATATCTGCTGCTGAGCTTCAGAAAGTGAGCAAGAATATTTACACGAGATATACTGCCTGTTTACGAACAGAAGGTCAACATTTCTAGCATCTATTCTAAGGTAAGAATTCTAGTCCGCCTCTGCCGGCGTAAGTTCTCCGGCAACTGCCGGCCATATCGCACAGATGCCATGAATGGGTACAATTATAATTTAACCACCCTATATTTTTAAGACAAATGAAACATTTTTCTTGAAATGTCTAGAAGAATCTGCCCTTCTCATTCTAAATGAATTTTGTATAACTGTAAACGCAAAAGATACAAAAAAGTCTTACTGCATAGAAAATGTAGATCTCCTTAAAGCTAATGATTGGTACGAAATACATTTTCTCATTGAGTCACCGTTTTCCATATATTCATTATTTTTTGTACTGCTTTGAGTTTTAAAATATAAACCCATTTTTTCTGAAATGGAAAGTTATTAGTGTCTTTTTTTCTTTTCTCTCTCTTCCGTAGGTTATCCAAAGAGAACGCTACTTGAAAGCTATCACATAGCAACCAAGTTGTAAAAAATTTGACTATCTCTTAACGATTTCCGAGTTGCCCTTGTATTTACAAGAAGTATGTAATAAATGTACTTCTGTTGAGAAATGGGTAGAGACACTTGTGTGAAAATGCATAAAAAATTATTTCCACTATGAATGTAACTTTTTTCTCTGTGTATATGGGGTACATTAATAAAACTAATACTGGAGGCATATAATGAATAATTACTACAAGATTCATAAAATATAGTGAATAAAATGGAAAACCTTTGAACAAAAAACTTACGCAAGTAGTCGTTCCCTTTTCTTCACCCTAGTTTGCATGTCTGGCATTGACAGAGACTTTGAAAGTGGAGATTTTCGAGTCATAAGCAGCATATGTAACTTGCGTTCTGGGGTGAGTTTCCTCTTTGGTCCTGTCAGGCCCAAACTATCTGAAATTAAAATGTTTTTCATCAGATTTTGAGAAATAAATGTCACAAGTGTAAGCGATAGAGAGAAATCCATAAAACCAAACAGAATAAAACTATACTTATATTTCACACAGAGCACTAAACCAAGTAAGTTAAAACTGAAGTTTGATCCTTCCTATTACAACTTAGCTTCTATTCAATGAATGAATAGATGGCTTATAACCGGAGATAAAGGTTTGTGGTTTGTTACATTGAGATAAATAGCTTACTGACCTTCAGGGAGGCAATGGATTCTTTCTCTAGATAGGATAGCTCAATGCAAACTTCCAGGGTGAGACAGTCAGTGAGAGAATTTAACCCTCGCTTACCTTTTCACTTAATCCTTTTCGTCAGTTTAGTGCAAAAGCACTTTGTCTTTTAGAACTATTTCATTGGGTTGGCAGAGACTCTTGGCAGACTTTTTTGTGTAATTGACAGTCCTTGACTAGTAGTCCATCATCTTCCAGCTTACTGTACTAGCTTTTCTGAGTCACCTCTACTTCTTTCCTCGAGTCTTGTCCAAAGGTGGCATTATGTGGGCTTATATTTTATGGTCCACCCTTGTTATATGGCTTCTCCATTTTTACTCACATTGCCTTGTGCACATTCTGCATTTCCAAATCTTGTAATTCTTCTGATCTCTTTGTTTCATGTATTATTTTGCAGCTTAATGTCTATCCATGTGTGTCTGACACATTTGTAGGGCTTTTTACGTTTGGTGACATGTGGTACACAAATATGAACATTGATATTATGCAGGATTCTGTGCCTTGTATTTTCAGTTTTAGTTTATATATTTTTTTAGAAGAACTGCCTCTGCCACTGATTTTTCATTTGATCTTTATCGCCATTTCCTTCTCATTAAAATACTTTGAAGTAAGCATATTTCTCCACATATTCATAGTTTGTCCTTCTTTCCACTCATATTGCTTCTTGCCCCATTTTAATGTGCAGGACGCAATTTCTAACAAGCATGTAAACATTAGGTGAGATTGGGAACTCTTGTTTCATGTCTCTTTCTAGTTTGAAAGATCTTTGATTTGACTTTAGTGTTGCCATTGATGTAGATTTTCTCTATCTCTCTGACTTATTCATGTTCTCATTGTTTTAAGGATTTTATGGTTTTCCTGTAGTCAATAGATTTGAAAGCTTTATTTATTCAACTATATTTTGTTTTAATTTACATATGATTTGCTGCAAGTGGTATTCTAACTTAACAGTATTAGTCTTGTGTGTTTCATAAATTTTAGTTTGCCACCGTATTACTTGCTTTATCTTGAAAGTGCATATAATCCTCTTTAATTATAAATCCAACTTCATTATCCTTTTTCCCCCCAGTTTTACTGTACATAGTTAATTTTTCCTTTAAATCATCAAGCCATGAAATTGTATAAGCAAATTCAGCAAATATCTAAGCAACTGTTTGTATACATAGTATCTAAATCAACAATAATGTCTCTTGTTACTTAACATTACCTAACATTAAGTATAAACAAACTGATAAATCGGCCGTAGCAGATCATTTTTGGTCATTTAACCATGAAATAAATCCTGAAGTTAAATTGTTAAAACAATTAAATGGTCCGATAGATTTAATAGTTTGAGAAAAGATATTTATTTTAAAAAATAAACATTGCTTAATGAATTTTGAAATACCAGCATTTAATTCTGCTTTTAGGTTTGTTCGTTTTCAGATGTTGGTAATACTAAAAAAACATAAGAAAAACATGGTAACCGGAATTCCTTGATTACGAAGTTGACTGATGATGAAAATCTGTTTTTGAAATCGATTTCCATTAGAAAGAAGTATTAACACCAATTTGTTAAGATAAGTGAAGCCTTTGTAACAAATATTTATATTTGTGTAATATGTATTGCTTCACTGTAGCTAGTTTCATTTTCTACGTAATGGGTTTTTCTGTTTTATATATTTTTGGTAACCCATATATTCCTTGATAAAGCTAGATTATTTACTTTAATTTTGTGTAAATCTTTCTTCTTGATTAAGGCAGAAATCAGGGCTATCTATTGGTAATCCATTTCTACTTTTTCTTTTTTGGTAAATTTACATACAAGTTTATTTGAAACATACAAAAATAGCTTTTCCATGGATCTTCAAGGTTTGGTATTGGTATGTTGAAGACATCTTTGCAATAGTTCCAAAGAAAATTTAGACAGTACATTAAAACTACTCAATCTGCAGAAAAATACTATTAAGTTTACAAGTTTACTCAATGAGCAACTCTCCTCCTTAGAGCTAAATATCAATCAGGAACAACATAAAAGTATGATTTGCAATTTACAGGAAGCCAACAGTCAGAAAATTACATAAATAATTATAGCTAAAAACCAATTACACTAAACCTGCAATAGTAAACAGTCTTGCACACAAGACTAGTCAACACAGTCATGGATAAACTAGAATATTCAAGGATCAAACCGTCATGCTTCACATAGCAGAAGAAAAAGGATACAACCAAAGTTTGGCATTTAAGAAAATTAAAAAAGCTAAGATATGTAATACCACTCATGAAGTAAGCATGTTCACCAAGAAAAAAGGAAGCAACAGCATATTCAGTGGATTCATGTACCATCCAAAAACAATTAATAAATTTAAAAAGATCTTTTCACAATAAAATCATCTTTCATCTAAAAATCAATAATCAGAAATAAAATTGTTAAATTAAAAAACAAAAGGTGGAATTCAACCAATCAATAGATCGAGAATATACCAATTTGTAAGAATTGTGAAAAATTCTAAAGGCAAACTAAAAGGAAAGTAAAAACCAGAGAACATTTTAAAAACTTCAAATTGAAACAGAAAGATAAGTTAGCATTTCACTTCGGAATGAAAACTATAGTCTTGGCCCAAATCCAAAATTATTAAAAGGCATGATAAACTACATATAACAAACTCGCATATTAGAGAACATCTTATTATGGAAATACAAAGCCTGACATATCAATTACCAGTTAACAATTTGGTAAGAAGTTCATTGTTTCCACCACTAGAGAGAAGCCTGCAAGTAACAGATGACAGTTGGATCTTGAAGATTGAAAATGGAAGCAATAGCTCAAGATGGCTCTTGCCTGTTAGGAACCTGGTTGAGTCCTCCCAGCACTCAACACCTCACAAAGTAGGAAAGGTAACGTGTGAGGGTTAGGGGTGTAGCAGGTTTACTGGACAGGTCAGGGTTTTCCTCGGGGTTCGCTCTGCATGGACTCCCTTCTTTGTTCCAGGGTGTGGGATACGTCCTGACTGGGTGTGGTGTGATTAGCGAAGAAAACACCTCGACTGTTCCATGATCGATTTATTCACAATTGTAATCAGGTACCTCACTCGCCACCTGGAAAGTTGCAGTTAGCAGACTCATGTGATGTGTTTGGCGGTAACGATAGAGTTCTTTACACGTGTTGTGTATTCGGTGTATTCTTACTGCACTTGTGACTTCACTGTACCCCGACCGAGAGAGAGTGTTTCTGTTATCAAACTCACGAATCCATGTGTTGTGTATTCAATGTACTCTTGTCGCACTTATATGTACGACATGACTTCACTATACCCCGACCGAGAGAGAGTGTCCCTGTTATCAAACTCATGAATCCATCATCTCCTGGATTTCCTCCTCTATCATTACATTTTGAATTTTTGTGTGAATCATGTGTGCAAGTTCTAAACTTTAATTGGTTGGTTTCAAATTAGAGTTTTAACCATCGTACGAATTTTGTATGTGCGCATGACCGAACTTTGGTAGAAAGTTTCCCCACAGCATCCACTTATTTAATTCCGAAGCATGTACGCTGCGAAAGTTAGGAATTTGGATAATCTACGACTCCATTGTATCGATCACATACATATTGATGTGAAAGAGAGTACAGGGTGACCGACCAACCCTCCACATGGTTTGCAGGTTTTGTTCCTAGGGTGAACATTGTTATGAAGAAGTGTTTCCTTTTGATGCAAAATAATCAGTATAAAATATCTATGCTAACCTAATATTATTTTGATACAACATATATTAAGCGACTTTATGTTTATGACCAAGGGGAACCATTAAAAGCTCTTGAAACTAGTTCCTCAAACCTTAAGATATAAATGAGGCAGTATGAAAAAACAGACTACAAAATATAGCCTTATGAATTAATTTGAACATCTGTTACTAAATTTCTCCAAATATCACACAAACACTATAATGCTTCTTGTGAACCAGTGTGATTTTGTTATAAATACTTTGTATTTATAAATATGAAATATACTTACAATTTGAAAAACTGCTTAAGAATCCTTACTACTACATTGAAAGCACCAAACAGAAATAAACTTTTATTAGTACTTCAATACTGGATACCACCAAAGATACACACATAATTGTTATAATTAGTAAAATCAAAACATTTTGAAGAGGTTATACATTTTTGATTAATGTAGGTGAAACAAATTCTGAATATAGGTAATTCAAATATGAAATCTGATTGTTGTATGGTAGGCAGAATGGTATGAAATTCAAAAGGAAAAAAATTGAGCATTCACCACCTATATTGTTTGTAGTATCTGCTCAATTCCTTAATTTGGCATTTGGTGTACTTTGTTGCTTCATACATAAAAAACGAGTAGGAAAGCTGAAGATATCTTTCATGCCCGATTTCACCAACAGATGTTAAAATCAGTGTTAACAAATGTAACATAACAATTGTCACAGCACTAACACTACTGTTAAATTTCTTGCATTTCAACAACCTGTTTTCTGAAAATGTTAACAAACACGTGTCAACGCCAAGAAACTTATAAATATTACAGCTATAGAATGCTATGGATGCATCTTATTTTCTGAACGTACTGCAATGCGCTTTTGTTTTCATTTTCGTCTGCGCACAGGTGAAAAAATGGTGGGTGAACAAAATCTTAAACAAAAACCGTGAGACAAATTTTTCATCGATGGAGAAAGAATTGTTAACTGAATTGGTGATGAAGTGTAAGAATATCGTGGAAAATAAGAGGACGGATGCAGTGAATGTAGAAGAGAAAGATGTCATGTGGGAAAATATTGGAAACGAGTTTAATTCAAATGCATGTGCCACTACTACAAGCACGAAACAACTTCGTCAGTATTATGTAAATTTAAAAAGAGGTGCGAAGGACAAGTGACTTGAATGCTTCAAGATGGGAGGTGGACAGTGTATTATCCATATAATTCAGTGAATTATAAAATCGCAAAGTTATTAATACTTGAAGTAAAAGCGAGATTGGCATATTCCTTTCGATGCATGTTCTAACCTCTCTTGTACTTCTGCAGTAACCTACATAGCAACTTGTTTCGACAGTCTATACCTCTGTAGAACATTTTTTTTTGATAGCTCCTCAAAATCATTTCTCATAGGCTGTACTCTACTACGAATGCCATTTAGACGGTCTTAAATATAGCAACCGACATCTACAGCTGAGTTCATACCCACCATCTTGACTATTTACAATTGTTAAGGACTTAACAACAGAAATTTAGCTTGTTAGTTTGATAAAAAATTTAACGCGAGTGTTAAGCATGTGGAGAAATGCAGTTTTTGTTTTAACCATTGCTAAACTTGTGTTAAGTCTTAACATCTGTTGGTGAAATCGGGCATCAATCTTTTAATTATACTATAAAATGCCTTTTTTAGTTATAGTGTTGCTTTTTTAGATAGAAAGACAGAATAAATACATAATAAATAAACACTGTATAATAAATACGTAAATTAAGTTGGTGCTCTATATATTGTTCTTTAAAATGGTAAGAAAAACATTTAGGACTGTAAAAAAAGGTATAAAACTACAAGCATAGAGATAGCTACATTCCTTTTAAATTCTAAGTAGTACTGGATACAGCAGGCTTTTCTGCTTAAGAGCAGCCATGTGCAAACTTGTCACCAATATTCATTAATCTTCACGAAAAGATAAGTAACCTTAGACTCCAGAACTGAGCAATGAATAAAAAGGTTAATTCTAAACATTATTTTCATTTAGTTTAAATTAGCTTTGTAAAATTGCATACCATTTGTGGATCCTGAATGATGAGAAGGTATGTCGCTGTCTGAATGATGCTGTACAGGAGTATTGAGGTTAAGATCACTGTCGCTAATAAAGCTCTCATTAATGTAGCCAATCCTTGGGGGAGTCCCCACACCTCTACTGCGGCTGTTTTCACGTTCAATGAACTTCTTCTGAATTGAGCTGGTTTTGAAATGAAAAGAAAAGTTCTAAATTAAAAGGTGAAAGCAGGCTTATTGTAGCTTTATGCTTTGCTCTTTTCTATCCCCACTCTTATCTTAATGATACCATATAATTGGTAGTATGTGTTATTACATTTTAAGAAGTAATCAGGGGCAATGCATAGTATGTTTATGGAAGCGCTAACAGTATACAGAGAACAAGTTTTGAGCCCAAATCTACAAGTTGCAGATATAAAAGAGCCACTTCCCTAAACATCATTAAGATCCTCATTTTTGCATCAGTTTCAACCCAAATTTATATTCATTGGAAAATGCCTCTTTAGGTGCTATCCATCAGCCTGATTGACGGCTTACTTCATGTGGACACAAATTTATGTTAATAGCCATTTTGAAAGAAAAGACTAGGAAAACAATATCCATGGTTGCTATTTATAAGAGCAATAATGATTGTTCTAGCCACAGAACCAATACTATATCTGGGATGAGACTACATGAGACTGCTCTATCACTGAGCTACCATGTCAACATACTGGTATGATATTAAATTCTCAAACTGATTCACATTTTCCTGGTAGATAATGAGGAAATCTCAATTCAAGATCGCATACTCCAATGGGACTCACAATTCCTAAGTCAGTTAGTTTCAGGCTTTAAGGATTTACTATAGTTTTCATTCAATTATAATTGACTGCTCAACTACAATTGACCCTTATAAATCAGTGGTAATTCTAGAATATTTCAAAGTATAAAAATTGAAAGAAGCGTAGAGACAGTGAAGGAACAGTTAAAATAAAAGTGAACTGGGAAGATATCAACATTGCTTCACTCACTGTTTTTCACAGGACTCAGTTTCAACTCAGTTAAAGATGCAACAGCTCTTGAAACATGTCCTGTGAAAAACGATGTGAGTGAAGCAATGTGTCAATATCTTCTCAATTCACTTTTATTCTAAAATATTTCCTTGTTTGTTTCATCTCCAATAGTTTTAGCCTTAATTGAGAGAAAACTATTAAGAGTGTTTTGCAAATCAATGTAGATTATATTAGAATACTTTAAAAATATGATTCAATAAATTGATTGAACTTAAGAAAACAGTCTTTTGAATATATGTGTTATAGCTTATGTGAAAGATATTTAGACAGAAGTTCATCTATATCGAGATTTAACTGTATTGGAACACCACAGTGAAGCGAAATAATTATTAATTTATAGATGTCATATTTATTACACATCTGCTTCACTTATGTACCTATTTTGAGGACATGTTTCGCAAATCATCATTGGCATCTTCGACTCTTATGCGACTACAGCTTGATCCAGTGGTATGGGTAATTCTGGAGTTGCTGCTGCCATCTGTTGATTTAGTGATGAACTTAAATGTGGGATTCTCTTCTGGCAGGATTTCAAAGTTCATTAGTTGGTTTTTATGTTTTTCTATGTATATTCTCTCCTATATGACGAGTTCACTATGTTTTTGTGCGTATTTTAGTAATTTGGCGCTATCTTCAATTTCATGATTTTCAGACCAGAAATGAGCTGCTATTGCGGAATTATTTTTTGGTGCCAATGTTATATTGTATTTCTTGAATATTTTTGGAACTTTTTTGTGGCCCAGGGGTGGTAAGTAAATTTAGCAAATCTAATTTCTTGTTTTACTGGTGTGAGAGCTGTGATCTGTTTTAATCTCTTTTGAAGTTTGAATGATTTTAGTTTTTTATCTACAAGGCTTTTTCCATATCCATTTTTAATTGCAGTTTTTAAGATTTGATGGTATTTTTTTTTATATTCTTGCTGGCTTAGGGGTAGATTTACTAATCTGTGTGTGAGACTGTTGATGGTGGCATGTTTGTGTGGAATTGGGTTGAAACTATTTGCTTTGATGTAATTATCTGTGTGTGTTGCTTTTCTATGGATACCAAACATGGTACAAATACGTAGACGACATCTTTGCAATAGTGGCCTACAAACAAATAGATGATGCTTTGAAACTACTCAACCTGCAAGAACCCAGCATACAATTCACAGTAGAAACTTAAGAGGACTGTACTCTACCTTTTTTTGACCTTAAAATCACAAAAAACAATGAAAAACTAGAATTTGGTATCCATAGAAAAGCAACACATACAGATAATTACATCAAAGCAAATAGTTTCAACCCAATTCCACACAAACATGCCACCATCAACAATCTCGCACACAGATTAGTAAATCTACCCCTCAGCCAGCAAGAATTTCAAAAAGAATACCATCAAATCTTAAAAACTGTAATTAAAAATGGATATGGAAAAAACCTTTTAGATAAAAAACTAAAATCATTCAAACTTCAAAAGAGATTAAAACAGATCACAGCTCTCACACCAATAAAACAAGAAATTAGATTTGCTAAATTTACTTACCACCCCTGGGCCACAAAACAGTTCAAAAAAATATTCAAGAAATACAATATAACATTGGCACCAAAAAACAATTACAACATTGAAAACCTACTTAACAGTAATAATACTGATAAGATAAAACCAGAGGATAAGTCAGGCCCTTACAAAATTAAGTGTAAAGACTGTGAAAAAATGTACATAGGGAGGACAAAAAGAAACATAGGCACTTAAGATACAAAAATATTGATAAGTCCGCAATAGCAGCTCATTTCTGGTTGAAAATCATGAAATTGAAGATAGCACCAAATTACTAAAATACGTACAAGAACATAGTGAACTCGTCATATGGGAGAGGATATACATAGATAAACATAAAAACCAACTAATGAACTTTGAAATCCTGCCAGAAGAGAATGCCACATTTAAGTTCATCACTAAATCAACAGATGGCAGCAGCAACTCCAGAATTACCTACACCACTGGATCAAACTTTAGTCTCATAAGAGCCGAAGATGCAAACGATGATTTGCGAAACATGTCCTCAAAATAGGTACGTAAGTGAAGCAGATGTGTAATAAATACGACTCATCTATAAATTAAGAAGAAGTTTATCTGTTATTTTTGGTATCCTCTTGAGCCATATATTGGACAAAAATTGTAAATGAATGGCATTCTTACCAGAATTTGCACAGGAACATAATGATTCATCTGAATTAATTATATTAAAACGTTCAAAGTTAAATTTTCAGTTAACTGGAATATTAAAGTAGGTAAAAAATAGTCATCTATTAACTTATCCTTAATTTTATGCAAAATTTTACCAATTATATGTTCATCTATATGTGAAACTGAAATAAAATTTCTCATTGAAACTGATACTGGAAATAATTCCAAATAAGGCTTTTTATTATTTGCATCTGTCTTTAAATGTAATTTTATATTAACGAAACTATGTAAAATGTAATCTACAGCATAATTATCAAAATTATTTATTTTCATAAAAACATCTGTAATATACATTTTATTTTTCATATGGTCTACTTCCTTAAGTAAACACAATTGCCAATCCTTAACTTATTTACCAAACATTCTTTGTACAAGTCTTTACATATATGCTTTAGAGGCTGCTACAATGTGAAGTCTAGAATAGATCTCAATCAAAATTGTTTTCCTCAGACAGTTGTTTTTCAGGATGATAAACAGCTAGAAATCAATCAAAGCCACCAGGTCAGATAAATCAGGAGGATGTCTGTCAATTCCATTTTACAGTAGGAATTTGGTAACAATGAGCTTTATGTGACAGAGCATTATGCTGGATGAGGATAAACTTTCCCACCACTTCAGGTCAATTTTCTGCAATGGCTTACCACATCTGGTTCTTCAAATTTCTCTAATGATTGTCATATCCTTTGGAAGAGGATATAGTCTGAAGGTTTTAGAATATTATAGGTACATTTTTTTTCTGTGGATGCACTCACTCTGAATTCTTTTTGGGAGTGGCAAGTCTAGGTTTCCATTAGATATGCTACTCCTTTGTTTTAGTACTAAAACTAGGGATCTATATCTCATCCATAGTGACCACTCTTTCCAGAAAGTATGGATTTTTGTGGTACCTAACAATTATTCCATGCAGGTCATCTGGATTTGTTTACTTTCTTCAAACTTCCATACAGATCATCTGGATTTGTTTACTTTCGTCAAGCATTCACCATTCACATTTATCACTTCCGAGTCATTTTAATGATCCTTATCACTGAATTGTATTAATACCTGTATTAACACAAATTTTCTCTATAATAACCCAGAAATCATAAGGGACACCTTTGACCTATGACTTAGAACCACATGAAAACATGCTTAGAATAATAATTGATCACAAACAAAACATGGTCTGTGGGAATTCTATGCAAAGTGTTGTGTTCTACCTCCAGTGAGTCCCAGGCTTCATCATTTAACTGTTATTATTTTAGTTAATTGATGGAAATTAATCATTTCTTCACACTAGCCATATATAGGCTAAGATCTTTGATAGTCAACATGAAAAATTCAAATTCAAATTTATGTTGACTCTACTTATCTTTGGCTTGTTCGAGTTACACTACCTGCAAACAAGCATGCAGTACAGCTCCTATCCATGGAATGACCTACTTTGGTCTACTACTCAATCTCAAAACATGTCATCGTTACATTACATTAAGATACATGAAAATGCTAGGAGGAAATTTTATTCAGAATGGTGTCTAGTATCAGTTTAAGGATGAATACTGCAATTGCATCCCTGTACTAACATTTATCGAGTATAAAGGTCATGAATTGGCTATTCTGTAACAGTTCATTAAATATAAGTCTTTTCTTTCAAAATGGTTATCAAAATAAATTTGTGTCAACATGAAGCAAGCCGTGAATCAGGCTGATGGATAGCATCTAAAGAGACATTTTCCAATGAGTATAAATTTGGGTTGAAACTGATGAAAAAATGAGGATCTTAATGAAAATTGCTGCTGTATGCAGCAATGACGATTTAAAATAGTGGTGATATTTTTCTTTGATTTAAAATTATAAAAAAATTCCATGTGAATTATATGGAGTGCTTAAAGTTCAAGTGTTGGAGTTTAAAGAACACTATCAAGCCATTTTAAATTTGGCTAGAAGCAATACAAAATCAAGGGAAAGCTTCTAACAATTTAATACTTATAGGATTAGATTAGATTAGATTGATTTGCATTCAGTAGGTTCACTTGTAGCCAGAAAAGGCTGTGAACATTGAACATGTCTAGAGGTATAAAGTTTAATAGCATATATATGTACAAAAGTTAACATAAGACACATATTATAGTACACAGGCAATATGAACAACAATATGAACAACAAAGCATGGATAATTATGTATTATTAAATACATATAGATTAAAAATATAATTATATATTATTAAATACATATAGATTAAAAATAAACTCAGCTTGCGTCAAATATTTATAAGTAATGATTTGTCATTGGAATAGTTAAATACTACTTATAGAGCTACAGAAGCATTATCAGGATAATTTGTCATTCAGATAATCTTGTACAGAATAAAAAGATTTTGAGCAAAGGTACTCTCTAACAGCTTTTTTAAAAGCACCAAAATTATACACTTTTTCTTTAAGAACATTAGCAAGTGCGCCAATTATTTTGATAGTTTCATAATACACACCTTTCTGAAAGCAAGAAAGTTTAGCACTGGGATAATGGATATTATACTTTTGTCTAGTGTTTATTTTGTGAATTACATTATTTGTTGCAAATAAGGCATGGTTGCATACAAAGAATTTTAGGATCGAGAATATATACATGCAAGGAAGCGTTAATATCTTCAATCTTGTAAAAAGATCTTTTCAGGAGCATCTGGTGTGGGTGGTAGTAATGATTCTTATAACCCTCTTTTGCATAAGAAATATTTTTTTCCTTTCTACTGAGTTGCCCCAAAATAATATTCCATATTCCATAATATAGTTAAAGTATGCATAATATACTAATTTAAGTGTGTCAATAGAACTCACATTAACCAGCTCTCGGATAGCATAACAGGCAGAGCTAAGTTTAGGTAAGATATAATTTATGTGAGCTTTCCAATCTAAACATCTGTCCACTTGAAGGCCCAGAAATTTTATGCTGTCAATTTCTTCTAATAACATATTAATCCCGATTTCTATTTCAGTATGTGATGTACGACAGGTTATAAATTTGACCACTTTTGTTTTGTATAGCTTCACAGATAATTTGTTTGCTTTAAACCAGCATGACATATAGTTCAAAACATAATTCATTTTAATTATACACTTGTTTACATTTGTACTGGTAACCAGGACACTAGTGTCATCAGCAAAAAGAACTGTACTTGCAATGTCCTTTATATAAAGTGAGAGGTCATTTATGTAGATAAGAAATAATAAAGGCCCTAACACGGAACCTTGGGGTACTCCATGAGTTACTATTTTCCAGTTCGGAGTTTGTTTTTCATAACCAATATCACTGACAGCTACTTCAACACTCTGTTTTCTTTCATTTAGATATGATACAAACCACCTTAAATGTTCATTTTTTAGCCCATAGAATTCCAGTTTTGCTATAAGAATGCCATGATTAACACAATCAAAAGCCTTTGCTAGATCACAAAAAATTCCACCTACATGTCTTTTATCATTTAAGGCAGTCAACACTTCATGTGTAAGCTTGTAAGTTGTATTATTAGTCGATATTCCCTTTCTGAATCCAAACTGATCACTGACAAGTATGTTGTTACATTCAAGGTGTTTATACAGTCTGGTGAACATTACTCTTTCAAGAACTTTTGAAAATATTGGCAAGAGAGATATTGGTCTATAATTTGAAACATTATTGCGTTCGCCTTTTTTGAAAAGAGGTTTAACAACTGAGTATTTCATTCTGTCAGGGAAAATACCTGTCTTTAGAGACTCATTACATAAATAACTAAGGGGAATGCTAATTTTGAGGAGCAAGATTTTAGGATTTTTGTAGTTATTTCATCATAACCGGAAGAATTCTTCATTTTTAAAGAGTCAATTTTATTTATTTCGGAAGGTGTAGTTAAACTGATTTTAAATGTAGGTACAGAGTTTGTGAAACTTGATCTTAGAAATTCTAGTGCTGCATCTTTACTTCCATAATTAATATTTAATTTTTTTGTTACATCCAAAAAGAATTTGTTAAACAATTCTGCAACTACAAGAGGTTTGGCAATTTCATGATTGTCAACATTGAGTGTTATTGGGCAATTTTCTGATGAGTGTTTACGTGTTTACTTAGAGTGGCATGATGTTTAGGGAAGCAGCTACTGTATATCTGCAACTTGAGGATTTGAGCTCAAAACTTGTTCCCTGTATACTGTTAACGCTTCCATAAACATCAACCATGAAAACCAATAATGTTGTTTTAATATTCATGTAAATAGTGAGTTGTGTAATTAAGCATTTTATAGAAATTGCTTCAGAGCATATGTAGTATATGCTAATTGATTCGTAAGTTACAGCAAAAATCACATATTAAAGAGACAAAGTTGCTCAAAATAATGTGCCAAATAATTCTGATTCACATGACACTGATTTTTCCTCGAAGTGTCAGTTGTTCCTTTGCATAATATGATGGAAATAACATTTTATTTCATTACTATTACTAATACTTACGCCTGGAGTCTCTTTATTCCTTTTGGTTCTGAATTGCCATTAACAGCCAATTGCTTGTTAACAAGACCAGCTGCAAGATCATCTTGTGCATTGTGAAGCTTTTCTTGTTCTCGTTCAAAATAATCATACAATCTGTTTGTCCATTCTCCAACTCCTCGAATATGTAGCCACATGTAGTCTATAAAGAAAAATTTGAATATCCGTAAATAAAAATAAATTTTGTTTGTCTTATTGTTTCTAGTATCAAAATGCTGAATATTTTGTTGTTAATCTTCTAGTTAGCAAATGAAGATGAGCTTTCATTTTCAAGAAATTTTTGAAACCTTTTTCAGAAAATGGTTTCATCAAGAGGTCATAGTGATAGTTACAACACAGGTTGTAATACTAACTACTTCCTCGATTCTTTATTATAAATGATGCACGTTTTATATGGTTATGATAGTGAAACTATTTGATAATACATTTAAGTATAACATTATATTGTTTTAAATGGAATAATTTTTGCTGCATTAAATATAGCAAAGATTTAAATAAAATTCAGAGGGGGAAAAAAAAAAAAAAAAAAAAAACATGCAGCAAACTGATGTTTGCAAGTTTCTTTGCAAAAGTTTGATGAATATATCATTATACAAGCTGATGCCGGATCTTGAGTGTAACACAATGGTCAAGATTAGATGGAGAAATAGCTGCTATAGGAGGAAAATTAGTTTTATCAATGCATTACTAATAAATGCATCATAAAGCATGTAGTAAGCTCACTAAAACATCAGCTCTGAAAATAGATTTTTAATTATATACTTCATATTTACTTTTAACTTAATTTAAACAAATCTTCATATCTTAGGCTTATTTCTGTTAGCTTTAAACCAAAATGTTTTCAAAGATTCCAAACATTTACATTTCAAAAACAAACATATCTGGAAATTGTTTTTTTTCTTCTTTTTTTTTTTTTCACTCTAACCATGTGTAGCACGCACTATGAAAGGGTAGAGTCAGACTGAAAAATTTAATGCCATAGGCAGTATTTGAACCACAGATCTTCCAGTCTCCATCCAGCTGCTCTTAACCATTGAGCTACTATGGCCAACGTGTCAGCATGACGAATTCTGCAACTGATTCATGCTGGTACACATTTCAGTTAAATTATACTGGCAATCACAAGCCTATCATTAAGAAGTTAGTTGAGTTGGGCAGTTATGTCGCCATTGCTATCACCAGTGTGAGGCAGGAAAGTTGCACTTCATGAAGCCAGAAGCGAGTCATTATGACTGCAAAGATACTGTTTGAGATGGCTTCAGTATGTAATTTGAGAAAGAAGCTGCCTGGCAGGACTATATAAGAGCCAATGCAAGGCCTGGTAGAGCAGTGTTTGGTGTTTAAGATTTGTTTTATGTTTCGAGCTTTGAGTGTCAGTCAACGAATGCGACTTGGTGGTGAGTAGTCAGTGTACTGAAGCGGTTCATGAAACAGTTGGTCTATTGAGTTGTGCAAGTTGAGAGAATAAGAGAATTAAGGTACGTTCCAAGCTCTGTGGGGAGGAGTCAGCAGGCAGTGTGAACCTGCAGTGAAGTAGTTCACGAGCGAATATTGAAGCAGCTGTGTTCAGAGTTGGCACGTAGCTCCATGTGAGAGGTAAATGTTTATATGCAACAGAGATATTACTAGCAGCACAAGTAGGTGCATGCTAAAGAGACATAAAACAACATAGAAGTGTTGTAGCTGTGTATTTGTATAAAACAGAAGGTGATTGTACATTAGCATTGTGCTAACAATTTTGGTATCAAAGCTTGAAGAGAGCTTTGTTTTGTCTTTTTTTGTCTTTGTAACAATAGCCTTGTTATAGACAACTTTGTTATTGCACAATCTGAGTGACATTAAATTCCTATAACAGTTGAACATCTGGCCATTTGTCATCCACTGCAACTTTAGTTCTGTGAAAAGATGCAGCAGTTTGGTTGTATTTCAGTAGCTTTCTTACAAAGTAGTGTTCTGCATGATTTTGATTAGCTTCAAAATGAAATGCCAAAAAGATTTTGAGAAGATTTTCTTGTGAAAAGAATGTCAACTAATGTAGAACTATATTCTATTATGAGTAATGAGTTACTTACTACTCATGACTACAAGAGTTATAAATGAAAGGAAAAATGAATTTTCAAAGCTGACAATAAGAAACAAAGTGCAAGGAATGGATTGCAGAGTGCTAGTTAAATGGAGGTGAAGCGAAACAAATGAAATTCAATTGGTTATTGCTTACACGAATCAGCTGTTTAGTTTGGTTCTAACAGCTAAGTAATAAAACATGAATGAAAAAATATTATAGTAGACCTATGTTCCATAAGAATGCAGAGAAAGAGAAAGAGAAGCCACTTAGCACCACACAGATAGGTTTCAAATAACTTTGGTCAGATGTTTTTCCACCATTTGAGTTTCATATCAGTCCTGGAGTGCCAATCTTCTACTGATTTCTATTCAAGTTTGACAAGCAAGTGATCTATTAACCACGGTTGTGGCCAAGATGAATAGGAGGAGGAGAGGGAGGAGAAAGGGAAGGAGTAAGAAAACAATTTAATCTGAACGGAGCGAATGTCAATACCACTTCTTTGCTGTGTCTGTCTCTAATTGGTATGATCTTACAACTGAGATTTGGTATTAGGGACCACAGATAAGAAAAAGTTTAGTTTACTTAGTTCCAGATAGTTTGTTTTACAAAGTATGTTTGTCCACTTAATCGAAACATGTTTAAGGAATGCTTTTGTAAGCATAGTATATTTTATGTATATTGAGGTTTAATTTACATCAACTTATTTTGTAACGCAATGATATGATTCTAAATAAATATGTGTAATGTGGAGTTAATACAAGTAATGAAATACATTACATATGCGACATAACTTGGCCGACAGATGCACAGCCTGTGTGACCTTCACTATTTCCCTGTGCACACGTCCTACATCCATTTTTCTCATCACATGTGAATCAGGTTTACTTCTTTTCTAGTCCAGTTCTCACACAAATAACACTGAAAACTAAGTTTCTTGGCATGTCTGTGCTGAGTAGACAGGCTCTTTGTTTGTAAATAAATTCAAAGAGACATGATCAATTTGTGATAGGAAAAGAAAGGTAAAAAAGGCATGTGCTTATGGAGCACAGATTGAAGAAAAGTTAAAAAGGTCAACTCAAAACTCTTAGGCATCTTGCAGAAGAAATTGAAATTTCGAAAGCTTCAACATGGAAACCAAGAAAACGTTAACCATATGAGGTTACCGTTGTCCAAGAATTGCTACGTGATCACCAGATTTGGGTAACTTACTGTAATTGGGTTTTGAGGAATGTTAAGATGGAATAATCTATCTATAATAATATTAATAATGTTTAGTGTTGCATAATTTCATTTACATAGTCATGTGTCAAGACAACACAACCATAATTATACTAGAATAAACCCAACTTCGTTCATGAAACTCTGTTGCATGATCAAAAAATTGTATCATGATATATAATAAATGAATACAGAACAATAGGGACTATTTTTTATGAATGTACCATAACTGTAGAAAGATACAGAAATATACTGGCACCATGTTTCAAAAAGCTGACAGACATTGAATGTCAGTTTGGATTTTTTCAGCAGGTCTGTCATTGTACATGTAGCAAATTAGTCAATACAGTTTATAATGGAAAGTTTTTAAGACAATCATTATTAAGGATGTATGGTCTGCTCAGACACTTGATCTTAAAGAATGTGATTTTTATTACTGGGACAACTTGAAATGTATGAAACTAATCCCCACTCATTAGAACAATTTAAAAAATATGAGGACAAAAATTAATGGTATTTAGAAAGCTGAGATGTTGCATCAATGGAAATTTCCTCAAAAGATGCCATAGATGTATTGCTGCAAATGGACAGTATTCCCACATCTTCTGCAATAAGGTATGTTTTTTTTTTTTTTTTTTTTTTTTTTTTTTTTTTTTTTTTTTTTTTTTTTTTTTTTAAATCAGGAACATTTTCAAAACTGTTGCAGTTTCATCCTCAGCTGATTAGCGACTCATCACAGTTGGTTGTTGTCTGGATCTCTTGTAATTTACAAGTTTTAAAAGGTATGACTCAATTTTAGTCTTTATACATGAAATTAGCTTCATTGTTAATGCTTTTATTTATAACTATTCAAGGTATGTTTTGTTTTTATTCTGATAATTGCTAACATGATTTGAGATTTGATTTGACATTCATACATGTGTGACTGGAAGAAAGGCTGCACGACTAGCAAACAAATAATACAATACGTGATCAAGAGATGGGCTAAGGCTTTGTGCCTGCTAGCAAATTTGTTTAGCATATATAGTGTAGGTATATAAATTTGCTTCATTCCTCCATCCCCATTCACCCAAAATAGTAAAAGCTAAACAATTTTATTTTGAAAACGATTGGAAAAATGGTGTTTGCTTCTTTCCTCAGCAACTGCTGATAATGTAATCAAATTAAGGAAGATTTATTCTGAATTATATTTTTCAGAGCATCTTAAGTCTCTGGTTTGCCTCTGCCATCACAAAACAAAGGGCAAGTGCATGTTACCAAATTATTAAGCCTTGCTCTAACTGACAGATTTGAGCTGGCGGTCAAGAGGTGTGGCATTCGCATACCAACTTAAAACAGCTGTTCCTCATATTGGTACATTTCCATACACCGGACTGCAATTTGCAGAAATTAAGTGACTGCAACATCAACATAATGGTGACTGATGCTATTTTGTTCCTTTCAGAGAAAAATCTGCAAAACTTTGTTACCACAGTATCAAACGTATATGATTTTGATGTGTGATGCATGATAAAACAGCACTTTTTTTCTTTTATATAAATGAAATATCTGAACTGGAGAAAGTTTAACCGAAAACATTTGCATGTACTGCTTGCACATTTAATCTTGAGCCCTAAAATGTAGTAATACAAATAGTCTGAGCTCGTCTTGAGTTGTTTCCACAATTGTTTTTTCAAGGTTGGCCAATGGCTTAAGTAGAAGTCTAAACACATGACTTTCTTTTACTATTCACAAGAGTTTACAGTTAGTGCTAGATCTGGTTCAAACATTTAGTACTTAAGATTACTGTTTAAAGCTGGTTAAACATGAAAGTAAAGCACAATTAAACTGGTATGATAATTCAAGAAAACAAAGGTAACCTGATACAATGAAATGCACAAGTGGTAACAATGGGTTATACAATGATATTTAGTTATTACTTTGGCAAAGCACAGACCTTCTCGACTCAGACCATTGTACCATTAGATTCCAGGGCTCAAAATGTAAGTAGTATTCAATTATTTTGGAGTACTACTCTTTTTAGTTTATTTATAGACATACAAAGGTGGAACATGAAAGAGTTAGTATACATAAACCAATACTAAATAACTGGGAAATTTGAGGCTTGCTTTATGCTGATAACCTAATGGTTGATTCTTGTTTAATGCTAGCACTAAAACAGGAAGTGCCTGAAATAATGAAGCATTATAAGAAATGAGATCTTTAAAGTGAATCAAGTGAAGAGTAATAATAGTTATGCATGATTGAAGGAATTTAGTAACAGTTACGTCAAATTTAATTAATAAAATTATTTGTAGTCACTTTTTAACATGTCACTTACATTTCAGTTAACTGATGGAAATTAATCATTTCTCCACGCTAGTCGTATATAAGCTATGGTTTTTGATAGAGTCAACATGAAAAATTCAATGCCATGGCCGGGATTTGAACAACGGATCTCCTGGTTTCCGTCCAGTCGCTCTTAACCTTTGAGCTACCATGGCCAACGTGCCGTCCTGACATTAAATTCTCCAGTTGACTCGTATATTTTCCCGGTAGACCACTAGGGGCTCTCGCATCCGAGATACACTGTTTGTGGCGACTTACTATTGTAAGTACTGAAGTCCCAGGCTTCATCATTTAACTCTCATTATTTTAGTTCATTGATGGAAATTAATCATTTCTCCACAATAGCTGTATATAGGCTATGGTTTTTGATACAGTCAACTGGAGAATTTAATGTCAGGACGGCACGTTGGCCATGGTAGCTCAAAGGTTAAGAACGACTGACGGAAACCAGGAGATCTGTGGTTTAAATCCCGGCCATGGCATTGAGTTTTTCATGTTGACTATCAAAAACCATAGCCTATATACGGCTAGTGTGGAGAAATGATTAATTCCATCAATTAACTTAAATGATAAAGCCTGGGACTTAAGTACTTACAATAGTAAGTCGACACAAACAGTGTATCTTGGATGCGAGAGCCCCTAGTGGTCTACCGGGAAAATATACAAATCAACTGGAGAATTTAATGTCAGGACGGCACATTGGCCATGGTAGCTCAAAGGTTAAGAGCGACTGGACGGAAACCAGGAGATCCGTGGTTCAAATCCCGGCCATGGCATTGAATTTTTCATGTTGACTCTGTCACTTACATTTTTATATTACTGAGGGTCTAGTTTTGGAAGCCACTGCATCTATTATCAACCTCGAAGGTCCATCTATCGTCTGTTGTCATCTACTCTCTTCTCTCTGGTGAACTTCTTTGTCAAATTATCTACCGGTGGGATTTCAAAGTTCATTACTAGGCCCTTATTTTTCTAAGAATATGTACTCCCATGTTGTTAGTTTGTTTTGGTTTATCACTTCTTTAGTTATTTTGGATTTGGGTCAATGTCAAGCTTTTTGTTCCAAAAATGAAATGATACGGCTAACTTATCTTCTCGTTTCAATGTTATGTTTCCAAAGTGCCTTTGACTCTGATTTTTAGGTTTCTTTTAGTTTGACTTATGTAGCTTTTTTCACAATTATTACAACTTATTTGGTATATTCCGGATCTGTTAAGTGTTGCGATTTTATTTTTTGTTTTTGAATTTAGCAATTTAAATACTGAGTATCTATTTGGTGCCAAGATGATATTTTGTTCCTTAAAAATCTTTTTGAAATTATTAACTTTAGCCTTTTTTAATTCTCTCAAACACCAGACTATTGTTGTATCCATTTTCTTCTGCGTGTGGAATATAGCTTTTTGTTCCTTGTAGTACTCTGCTTTATCTATGGGTATGTTGACTTGGCTTTGTGTAAGACTATTATTTCATATTTATGTATAATTGGGTTATAGCCATGACTTTTATGCAATTTTCTGACTGTTGGCTTTTTGCAGATTCTAAATTTTATTTTTGTGTCATTCCTGATATATAGATCCAAGAAAGAGAGTTGTCCATTGTTTTCCTTTTCTGTTGTGAATTTGATAGTTTTTTCTTGCAGACTGAATGGTTTTAATGCAACACTAAAAGTTTATTTGGAACTATTGCAAAGATGTCCTCAACATATCAATACCAAACTTTGAAGGTCCATGGGAAGGCCATTTTCATTTGTATTTTGAATGCAGTCCTAAATAAATTTGCCAGAAAACTGAAAGTGGGTTGCCCATTAATAATCCTGATTTCTTCTTTTATTTCCATTAAAGCTGAAGAGCTTTGGCTCAATGCATAAGTTTGATTGAAATGTATTCTTTTGTTTCTACTGTTTCCATTTCCATTGAAGTTAGCCATTTGTTAAACAGTGTCTGCAATTTTTCTGTTGGTGTTCTGTGTCCAAATTTATATATTTGATATTACACAAATATAACTATTTGTTACAAAAACTTCACTTATCTTAAGAAATATGATGTCAAATTTTTCTTATTAATGGAGATGGATTTCACAAACAAATCGTTTGTATCACAGTCCAAAACACTTTATCAAAAATACCGGTTACCATGTTATGTTTTTTCAGTGTTGCCAAAAGCTGAAAACAAAACAAACCTAAAAACAGAATCAACTGCTGGTATTTCAAAATTCATTATGGGATATTTATTTTTTAAAATAAATATATTTTCCCAAACCATTAAATCTATTGGAAAATTTAATGGTTTTAAAATTTAACTTCAGGATTTAATAAAGAATATAAACATATTATTAATACTGCTTTAATTAATGTTTTTAATGAAGACTTTATAAAAAATAAAACTGAAAAAATTAAATATCAAAAAACTGTTAATGATATTTCTACCCTTAAAAAATAAAAGGCTATTGTCAAGGCAATAGGCATAAAAGTTTCGGCAAAAATAAGGAAACAATCGGCGGATAAAGTTTCATGGTAATAATGAGCCTTGCTAAGCAGTTAACGATAGCGCATAGTGTAAACAGATATCGTCGGCAAGCAAGATAACCGAGGTAAAGGACTTGCCGCTCAGATAGGGTTTCAGTGTTGGAATGTTCTAGAGATATTTCGATTAACGGAGAATGATTGTTTTTCTTGTTTGCTCCAGAAGGTTCTCGGTTCATGAATTTGTTTATAAAAAGAAGCCATGGCTAGTGATTAGAGTAGTAGTTGTGAAATGAGAGATAGCCAGCTGTGTTGTAACGAGAGCTAAAGCTGTAATCCGCTGTCACTGTTTGTTGTGATCGGCCTTGTAAGACTGTGTATATGTGATTTAATGTTCTTACGTGAGAATTGGAATAGTGTATTTCGAAGATAATAAAGGAGATTTTTAATTTCTGCAACTCGGCCTTTTAATTCTACGAATCCACAAAGTTACACTATTATAATTTTAAAAAATGTACTTACCATCCTTGGGTTAATAAACATTTTCAAATTTTTTTAAAAGAGTTTGATATAACTTTAGTTCCTCTAAATAAATATAGTATTAAAAATTTACTACATTTCTCTAAACAAGATCATATTCCTAATAATAAAAAAATCTGGTATTTATCAATTTAATTGTATGGAATGTGATTGGGTTTATATTGGAAAGACAAAATGTAATTTGGAAACCAAAACGAAAGAACATTTTCATAACATTAAGTATAAAACTTAATAAAACTTGGTCATTTAACCATGAAATAAATCCTGAAGTTAAAATATTAAAACAATTAAATTGTCCAATAGATATAACGGTCTGGGAAAAGATATTTATTTTAAAAACTAAACATCCCATAATGAATTTTGAAATACCGGCAGTCGATTCTGTTTTTAGGTTTGTTTATGGTAACCGGTATCCTTGATGAAGTGTTTTGATCTGTGATACAAACGATTTGTTTGTGAAATTCATCTCCATTAATAAGAAAAATTTGACATAATTTTTCTTAAGATAAGTGAAGGTTTTGTTACAAATAGTTATATTTGTGTAATATTCATTGCTTCACTGTAACTAGCTTCATTTTCTACGAAATGATATCTTTGATTTTTAAATTTGCACTTTTAAACTTTGGGAAGCTATTGAATTTATTTAGTAACTATTTGCCCAAATTACATATATATGGGGAATTTATGCTACTAGTAATAGGTCTTCATGGCTTTACCTGTTTTATGAATTTTTGGTAGCCCATATATTATTGGTAATGTTGGTTTGTCAACGAATTTTGTGAAATTCCTTCTTGATTATTTTGCTTTTTTAAAAAGCAAAATAATTGTAGATTCAACGTAGTATTTTAATGGATTGTTTTCTCCTTTTTAGTATTTAGTATCATGTAACAGGTCCTCCATTTTCTTTGTATAATCTGCTTTTTCCAAAAGTACTATTTTATTCCCCTGGTCTGCTTTAGTGTAAATGACTGGTTTCTGTTTAAGGACTTTCATGATGTGGTTGTTTACAGTTAATTTTCTTCTCATTTTTAATTTGGTTTACTATTTTGGAGCATTTGCTTTTTACTATTGTTTTTATTTTCTTTGTATAATGTTTTTGAAGCAATTTATATGCCAGCAATAGTCTTCAGTTTGGTTGGACTAGTCTACAGGTTTTCAATCCTGATTAAGTATATTAATTAAACTGTGAAGGTTTGGTTGAATAAGTTAACTACATTGTTTGGTTGATCTTTTAGGTTATGTTTGTTTTTCTTGGTTGGCTTTTTCAAGTTATTTGCTTTTCTGCATACATTTTTAAGTTTAAATTTTAGCTTTGCTGTTTTGTTCTTCATTTTGTTTTTCAGATATTCGAAAAATTGTTTTCAAAACTTTCCTGAAACATGTTTCCCAAATGTTTGGGAAGTTTTTGATGCAGTTGGTATAATTTTATTTCTAAAGTATTTCTATTTTTGTGATGTTTATTCTTCTCTACTTCTAGCACTTTCTCTGCTGCTTTCTAAGATTGCTATTTTGATCAATTTTACTCCTTTTCTGACAAAATTGGCACTACTGTTTTTCTTGGTACAAATGTTGATAAATGTTATGTCGGCTGCAATTCTCCTCTTTTTCTCCCCTTGCAATTTTGTGAAAGTTTGATATCCTGCTGATTTTCCAATAATGAAAGTTAAGATCCTACCTTGGTTGTATCCATTTTTCATAATCTGTTCCTCACTTTAACCTCCAATTTCCTCTTCCTGAAGACTTGTTAGCCTAATCAATTGTGTGTGATTGGAGAAACATAGTAACAGTGCAGGCCTTGCTTAGTGCTACAGCACAATATTTAGTTTGCTGAAACGAATGTCTTAACGTTTTCTTTGCTTTCGTCAGGTTTATGCGCGCTAGTAAGACCACCACCACCACCACCACCACCACCACCACCACCACCACCACCACCACCACCATTCAAAATGTGCACAATGTTTTTGCTGTAATTTACGTCCTCCAACGTTAAGTCATATTGGACGATGAATGAAATGGATGAAATGATGTTCAAATGAGTCTGGGGTCCCTGGAGCTTAGAGTTACCTGAAATTTGCCTTTCAGGATAAGGGAAAATGCCGGGAAAACCTTATCCAGGTAACTCACCCTGACCGAGATTCAAACTCGGGGACCTCTTGAAGTGAGGCAGACACACTACCATCTATGCTGTCGAGGCGGGTGTGCACACTGTGCAAATGCAACAAATACCATTGCAAATACCAGTACAAACATGTAGCAGATTTACATTACTCTGGCCCTAGTTTTATTATTGATATTGTTTTTCTGTGATTTGTTTGCATGATATCTTTTCCCTGCTTAGTTCATACGGTCTTCATTCAGCTGGTGGAATCGCTTGTTTTGGCAGAACTTGTGGTGGAATCCATGAGTTGCATATCGTGTTACCCCATGTCGGAGTTCGTAGTTTGCCTGTTTTCACTCTTCTGTCATTAAGACTTCGGTTGAGTAGAAATCATTTCAGATAGACTTGCATCTTTCCACAAGCTTTTTATATATATGACAATAGGTAGCTATGTAGTACACTCCTAATTCTATCCACCAGCCGCCATTGGTAACAGTAACATCAAATTTGATTTAAAAAGCTATTTGTAGTCAGTTTTTAACACTTTGTCACTTATATTATTGAAGGACTAGTTTCGGAAGCCATTGCATCCATTATCAACCTCGAAGGTCAGCTATGGTCTGTTGTCTGCTCTCTTCTCTTTGGTGGTGGAACTGTGAACTGCTGTCAAATTACCTACTGATGGGATTTCAAAGCTTACTACTCAGACATTATTTTTCCATATGAATATGTTCTTCCAGGTTGTCAGTTTGTTTTAGTTTATCACTCAATTTAGTAATTTTGGATTTGGGTCAAAATCATGGTTTTTGTTCAAAAATAAAATGCTACTGCTGACTAATGTTCTTGTTTCAATTTTATGTTTCTAAAGTGCACTTTGACTCTGGTTTTGCAATAATAAACAGTCTTACATAAAGTAAACATACCAATGGATAAAGCAGAATAATACAAGGAACAAAAGGTCGTACTTCACACAGAAGAAGAAATTGAGCACAAAAGTCTGGTGTTTAAGAAAATGAAAAAGGCTCAACTAAAAAAGAAAACATTAAGGAAGAAACCACATTAAAAAAAAAAAAAAAGCAAAAACATATTCAGTGCATTCACACACCACCCAAAGCATTTAATAATTTCAAAAAGATCTTTAAGGAACAAAATATCATCTTGTCACCTACAAATTGACACTCAGTATTAAAATTGCTAAATTCAAAAACAAAAGTTGAAATCCCACCAATTAACAGATCCAGAATATACCAAATAAGTTGTAAGGATTATGATAAATGCTACATAGATCAAACTAAAGGAAACCTAAAAACCAGTGTCAAAGAGCACTTTAAAAACATAAAATTTAAATAAGATAAGTCAACAGTATCATTTCTTTTTTGGAACAAAAACCATGACATTGACCCAAATCCAAAATTACTAAAAGGAGTGATAAACCAAAACAGACATGAGAGAACATATTCATATGGAAAAATAAGGTCAGAATAATGAACTTTGGAATCCCACCAGAGATAATTTGACCATGATGTTCATAGTTCCACTACCAGAGAGAAAAGAGCAGACAACAGTAGACGATAGTTGGACCTTCCAGGTTGATAATGGATGCATGGGTTTCTGAAACTAGTCCCTCAATAATATAAAAATGTAAGAGATGCAGTGTTAAAAACCAACTACAAATAGTTTTTTCAAGTAATAATGGTATTAAAAAGGGAAATAAGTTAAGGAGGAAGAAGTGGTCTATAATGGAGACAGAGATTCATATTGTGAAAGAATTTTTACACCTATTTAGGTGTGGTAATGAGTTTATGTGCAGTGAGAGAAGGAAAATCAAATAACATTGATCAAATTTATGTCAGTAAGTTTGAAGTGAGATGTTTGTATGCTGTACCAGATGAAGATAAATTGATTTAAAAGAGTGGGTATGGTAGAGAATTCTTAAATATTGTCTCTGAATTCAAAGATGCTAAAGATTCTTTGCAGAAAGAATGTTTAAAATTCCAGGAGTCTACTCAGGGGACATATACTGGATTCACACAAAGCTGGAAAGAGTTAACCAGAAATGGAGTGGGTGATATGTGGCTGAGAAGTGGTCAACTGGAGAGAGGTTCAGCTGTTATGAATTCAAATATAACAAATAAAAAACAATCTCATTGAGAAAGCAATATTGTAGGTCATTAACTTACCTTCTTGTTCAGGTGCACTGCTGATGGTGAATGGATGCCATTCATATTTAGCAATGACTGGCACATTCACAAATATGTAATCTCCAGGATGGAAATCAAAATGATGAGGACGCTTGATAACTAGATGTGTAACTCTTGAGGGAAGTAGTAATCCTGAACTGATGTATGTCTTTCCATGCCCTGTGCGCATTGATATGAACCTTAGCACCCGTTCCAGTAGAAAGATCACTCCTGGTCCAATAAACCATTTCCAAAAGTTCGGTCCATGCAAAATTACCAGTATCCAAAAGGGAATGTACAGCAGATGTGTCCAGTAGAAAATCTAGCAAATAAACATATCACTATAAAATGTTTTACATTTCTGAAACAGCATTTTCCAATCTTTAAAAATTAAACTAGGTAGCTATAATAAGCTTCACAGATTTAACTCATCCATCAAAATGCTACATATCCTAACTTTCAACACAATACAATTGAAGAAAGCAAATATTCTTTTCCTTAGTGAACAGTGGCTTAGAGAAGATGGTCTAAGATTAATAAAGTTATCTGATTTTACATTTGCAACATTTTCATGTAGATACATTGTTAATAGAGGTAGAACCTGTAATATCCCTGTAAAAAATGATAAAGAATTTAAGGTTCTCAATAATTTACAAAATTTCATAATAGAAAAAGAATTTGAATGTTCAGGCATCCTACCGTTATATTCAAATATCACAACCACATTTATATGAAGAACCCCAGTAATGACACTCTCTTCTCATACAGATTAGACACATTTGTGGTATTGCAGCAGCTAAATGAATTAACCATTTTTATAGTAGAGTCAACATGAAAAATTCAATGCCATGGCCAGGATTTGAACCACGGATCTCCTGGTTTCCATCCAGTCGCTCTTAACCTTTGAGCTATCATGGCCATCGTGCCGTCCTGACATTAAATTCTCCAGTTGACTCATATTTCCCCGGAAGACCACTAGGGGCTCTCGAATTCGAGATACACCGTTTGTGGCGACTTACTATTGTAAGTAAGTAAGTCCCAGGCTTCATCATTTAACTCTTATTATTTTAGTTAATGATGGAAATTAATCATTTCTCCACACTAGCTATATATAGGATAAGGTTTTTGATAGATAGAGTCAACATCAATTAACTAAAACAAAAGTTAAATGATGAAGCCTGGGACTTAAGTACTTACGATAGTAAGTCGCCACAAATGGTGTATCTCGAATGCGAGAGCCCCTAGTGGTCTACTGGGGAAATATACGAGTCAACTGAAGAATTTAATGTCAGGACGGCACGTTGGCCATGGTTGCTGAAAGGTTAAGAGCAACTGGAGGGAAACCAGGAGATCCACTGTTCAAATCCCGGCCATGACATTGAATTTTTCATGTTGACTATCAAAAACCTTAGCCTATATACGGCTAGTGTGGAGAAATGATTAATTTTCATTAATTAACTAAAATAACCATTTTTATGTCACTTTTTATTTGTTTTGGCTGATCTTTATTTTGAAATTTAGTTTATTCACTAATTAGGATTAGAGGAGTTAGAAATTCCCTGTTTTGAAATTTACTGCTATCTCCCTTTGTAGGGTTGGTGTATGTATTTGTTCAATGCTATAATTCCCTGATTATCAGTAATTCCACAGTGCAAGATATTGATGATTCAGAAGGGGTCGGTTAATGATTTGAAAATCTCTCATCAGATGGTAGAATTATTTGTATATTTGAAAAATCATATTAAAAGTACTCGAAAAGGAGCAATAAATAAATAGAAAAATTGTTATCTTTGTTTGCTGTGGTAGATGGCGGCGCTTTGTGTTTCTTCAAAGTCTTCAATTTTTCTGGTTGGGCAAACAAAGGAACCTGCTATCGCTTTGAAGCACAACAAAACAAAAGAAATGAAAGTTGATGGTAACTGCCAAATAATATGGTTGTTAGTGGCAATTTTCATGCGATTGTTCAGTGTTAAACTGGTAATAATTTACTCCTTTTATGAACAGTCCAGTGCTGTTTAAAGCTGAGAAGCATGCCTTTACCTGGTTTAATTACATGTGCCGTAATTTACTGTAAAAGCTTGAATGCCACCGGCAGATTATATATATATATATATATATATATATATATATATATATAACAAGCCTTTCTCTTTGAGATGGCAGATGACCAGGACGATGGATTAATGGTGATTATGATGATCCTGTTTGCTGTCTAATGACGGTATTAATATACTTAATAAATTAATTGTATCACTACAAATAAGTGAAGGGGAATCTGCACTGGCTGCCTAAAATGGTTTGAGTCATCACTCTCAGAAGATTGTATTGTTACTGTAACACTTCTTGAAAAATTGTACATGGATTTTCCAAATTTATTTAGATGTTCAGCAGTATTGAGTATGAGATACAGCAATTGCCTTTGTTTTGAATGTCAATTTTTACTCTTAGGAGGTCACTGAGTGAGGCTTCAGTTTATTCCTTTTTTTAGATTTAATGTCAGCCATCAGCGAAATAATCTTTCCATCTCAGCGTTTCCATTTGGCAACACAATAGTTTGGCAAATTTTGAAATATTCTAGAAGACATACTTACCTTCAAATGAATTGCTCCTACTCTGCACCAGAACACAAGGGTACTGTTTGATTCAGTTAACTTTTTTCTTTACTATATAATTGGTTACACATAAATGCAACATACCTACTAAAACATATTTCTTTTTTATTCCCTTGACAATTTGAAAGCTATTATAAATTGCAATGAAGCCTGAGGCCCTGATGGTGAGCAAGTGTTGCATCATGCTACGTATGGTTATCATAGCTTGCATCTGTTGATAACTTGACACCCATTGAGTAATATATTTATACTGTCAGGCCTGGTTCTTGACGTAAATAAATAGATAATAACATGAGCTACCATCCACATGAGAGATTCTCAGCCTGATTTCCCTAATATTATGCCATTGATTACGTAGAAAATGAAGCTAGCTACAGTGAAGAAACAAATACTACACTAATACAAATATTTGTCACTAAGGCTTCACTTATTTTAAAAAACTGGTGTTAATACTTCTTTCTAATGGAGATTGATTTCACAAACAGATTGTATCTTCAGACCACAAACAAACTCCGTTGTCAAGGATTCAAATAAAATTCAAGGATATTAAAATAAAAGTTTTAACCCTTTTTTACATAAATTTTCTGTTTTTAATAGTTTGATTTATAGATAAATAAATATATCCCTGAATAAAGAATTTAATAAAGAATATAAACATATTATTAATACTGCTTGAATGGTTTTAATAAAGACTTTATACAAAAGAAGATTGAAACATTTAAATATCAGAAAACTGCTAATGATATTTCTATCCTTAAGAAAATAAAAGACAATCATAATTTTTAAAAATTTAATTACCATCCTTGGGTTAATAAACATTTTCAAACATTATTAAATTTTAGATGAGTCGTATTTCTTACACATCTGCTTCACTTTCGTACCTATTTTGAGGACATGTTTCGCAAATCTTCGTTTGCATCTACGGCTCTTGTGCGACTGACGCTAGATCCAGCGGTGTGGGTAATTCTGGGGTTGTTGCTGCCATCTGTTGATTTAGTGATGAACTGAAATGTGGGATTCTCTTCTAGCGGGATTTCAAAGTTCATTAGTTGGTTTTTATGTTTTTCTATGTATATCCTCTCCCATATGACGAGTTCACTATGTTTTTGTACGTATTTTAGTAATTCTGTGCTATCTTCAATTTCATGATTTTCAGACCAGAAATGAGTTGCTATTGCGGACTTATCAATATTTGATGTATCTTAAGTGCCTGAAGTGTTCTTTCTTTCTAGTGCCTATGTTTCTTTTTGTCCTCCCTATGTAAATTTTTTCACAGTTTTTACACTTAATTTTGTAAATGCCTGACTTTTTCTCTGGTTTTATCTTATCAGTATTATTACTGTGAAGTAGGTTTTTAATGTTGTAATTGTTTTTTGGTGTCAATGTTATATTGTATTTCTTGAATATTTTTTGGAACTTTTTTGTGGCCCAGGGGTGGTAAGTAAATTTAGCAAATCTAGTTTCTTGTTTTATTGGTGTGAGAGCTGTGATCTGTTTTAATTTCTTTTGAAGTTTGAATAATTTTAGTTTTTTATCTACAAGGTTTTTTCCATATCCATTTTTAATTGCAGTTTTTAAGATTTGATGGTATTCGTTTTGATATTCTTGCTGGCTGAGAGGTAGATTTACTAATCTGTGTGTCAGACTGTTGATGGTTGCATGTTTGTGTGGAATTGGGTTGAAACTATTTGCTTTGATGTAATTATCTGTGTGTGTTGCTTTTCTATGAATGCCAAATTCTAGTTTTTCATTGCCTTTTTTGATTTTAAGGTCTAAAAAAGGTAGAGTACAGTCCTCTTCAGTTTCTACTGTGAATTGTATGCTGGGTTCTTGCAGGTTGAGTAGTTTCAAAGCATCATCTATTAGTTTGTAGGGCACTATTGCAAAGATCTGTATCTACGTATCTGTACCATGTTTTAAACATATGAGGGAAGGCTTTAGTAATATGTGTTTCGAAAAAGCTCATGTATAGATTGGCCAAAAATGGCGATAGCGGGCTTCCCATAGCTAGTCCTGAAATTTGTTTATAATATTTTCCATCGAAGACAAAATAATTTTGATGTATACATAATTCAGTCATTACCAAATATTCTTCTATTGCATTGGCATCCAGGTTTATAGAATTTAGCCATTTTTTCAGTTGAATCAAAAGTTTGTCTAATGGAATGCTAGGGAAGAGGGAGCGGACATCAAAGGATACTAAAGTGTCATGAGGTTTTAGTTTAAGATTTTGAATTTTTTCTACCAGGTCTAAAGAGTTTTTTATACTCAGAGTATGGAATTGTGGAAAGGACTGAAATTTTTTGGTTAGCCATTTTGCCAGAAGGTAAGTAGGAGTGTTTATATTATTTACAATGGGTCTCATGGGTATGTTGGGTTTGTGTATTTTAGGCAAACCATATATTCTTGCAAGGGTAGGGTTGTCTGGTTTGATAGTTTTTTGTTCTGTAGTTGTTAAAATTTTTTACTATTAATGATGGTTTTTTGTACATCTTTTATGCATCGGTTAGTGGATTAGAATCTATTTCCTGGAATTCTTTTTGTTGTAGTAACTCTAACATTTTTTCTTTGTATGTAGCTGTATCTAAGATTACTATTTTGTTCCCTTTATCAGCCCTTGAGAAGATTACATCCTTTTTCCTTAAAGATTTAATTATCTGAATTTGTTTCAAATGTTTTATTGGCTTTTTATTTATTAAGTTTTCCAATATAGGAGCTGATTTTTTCCTAATTATATTTTTGTCCATGGTTTCCAAGCCTTCTACTGCTAATTCTATGTCTGCAATGAATTCATCCGGGTTGCTGGAGTATGTTATACATGTTTTTAGGCCTTGGTTAAGTACATCTATTTCTTCATTGTTAAAATTTTGCTTTGAGAGATTAATTACATTGTCTAGGGATGTGTTCTTTGCTGAAATTTTGTTATGTTTTGGTTGCCAATGATTATGATTACGTTTTAGTTTCTTATTTTGACGATAAACTTTCTCTTTGACTTTATAATTTATATGTTCAAATGATTTGGCTTCTAAGTGGTCCCATGCTGTGTTTCCTAGTAATTTTACAAGTTTCAGATGTAGGTTGTACAAAGAGAGGTCTATATTAGTTATTTTTCTGTAGTGATTTGTTTTTTCGGATTTTAACACGGCTTTTTCAGCAGCTAATTGTTCTATACTGTTGTTGTTAAATTTTACTATTTTTCTTACAAATTTCGGAGAAATGTTACGTTTTAGGCAGTTGTTGATAAATTTTATGTCCGCTGATATTAACCTTCTTTTTGTCTTTAGTTTCAAATATTGTTTTATTTCTTTCTTGTTGCCGAAATGTTCGTTGAAATATTCAAATGTGAACGATCTTACCTCCATGTTGTCCGGTTTTTTAAGTTGGTTGGATCTAACTTTCGCGTGTTCCTCTTGACTTAACGTCACTTCAATATATCGAGATTTAACTGTATTGGAACACCACAGTGAAGCGAAAAATTATTAAATTTTAGATGAGTCGTATTTCTTACACATCTGCTTCACTTTCGTACCTATTTTGAGGACATGTTTCGCAAATCTTCGTTTGCATCTACGGCTCTTGTGCGACTGACGCTAGATCCAGCGGTGTGGGTAATTCTGGGGTTGTTGCTGCCATCTGTTGATTTAGTGATGAACTGAAATGTGGGATTCTCTTCTAGCGGGATTTCAAAGTTCATTAGTTGGTTTTTATGTTTTTCTATGTATATCCTCTCCCATATGACGAGTTCACTATGTTTTTGTACGTATTTTAGTAATTCTGTGCTATCTTCAATTTCACGATTTTCAGACCAGAAATGAGTTGCTATTGCGGACTTATCAATATTTTTGTATCTTAAGTGCCTGAAGTGTTCTTTCTTTCTAGTGCCTATGTTTCCTTTTGTCCTCCCTATGTAAATTTTTTCACAGTTTTTACACTTAATTTTGTACATGCCTGACTTTTCCTCTGGTTTTATCTTATCAGTATTATTACTGTGAAGTAGGTTTTTAATGTTGTAATTGTTTTTTGGTGCCAATTTTATATTGTATTTCTTGAATATTTTTTGGAACTTTTTTGTGGCCCAGGGGTGGTAAGTAAATTTAGCAAATCTAGTTTCTTGTTTTATTGGTGTGAGAGCTGTGATCTGTTTTAATTTCTTTTGAAGTTTGAATAATTTTAGTTTTTTATCACAGCTCTCACACCAATAAAACAAGAAACTAGATTTGCTAAATTTACTTACCATCCCTGGGCCACAAAAAAGTTCCAAAAAATATTCAAGAAATACAATATAACATTGACACCAAAAAACAATTACAACATTAAAAACCTACTTCACAGTAATAATACTGATAAGATAAAACCAGAGGAAAAGTCAGGCATTTACAAAATTAAGTGTAAAAACTGTGAAAAAATTTACACAGGGAGGACAAAAAGAAACATAGGCACTAGAAAGAAAGAACACTTCAGGCACTTAAGATACAAAAATATTGATAAGTCCGCAATAGCAACTCATTTCTGGTCTGAAAATCATGAAATTGAAGATAGCACAGAATTACTAAAATACGTACAAAAACATAGTGAACTCGTCATATGGGAGAGGATATACATAGAAAAACATAAAAACCAACTAATGAACTTTGAAATCCCGCAAGAAGAGAATCCCACATTTCAGTTCATCACTAAATCAACAGATGGCAGCAACAACCCCAGAATTACCCACACCGCTGGATCTAGCGTCAGTCGCACAAGAGCCGTAGATGCAAACGAAGATTTGCGAAACATGTCCTCAAAATAGGTACGAAAGTGAAGCAGATGTGTAAGAAATACGACTCATCTAAAATTTAATAATTTTTCGCTTCACTGTAGTGTTCCAATACAGTTAAATCTCTATATTTTCAAACATTTTTTAAAGAAGTTGGTATAACTTTAGTTCCTCAAAATAAATATAGTATTAAAAATTTACTACATTTTTCTAAAAAATATAAAATTCCTAATAAAAATTCTGGTATTTACCAATTTAATTGTTTAGATTGTGATCGGGCTTCTATTGGAAGGAAGAAATGTAATTTGGAAATCAGAACGAAAGAACATTTTCGTAACATTAAGTATAAAACTGATAAATCGGCCGTAGCAGATCATTTTTGGTCATTTAACCATGAAATAAATCCTGAAATTAAATTATTAAAACAATTAAATGGTCCGATAGATTTAATGGTTTGGGAAAATATATTTATTTTAAAATAAACATCGCATAATGAATTTTGAAATACCAGCAGTTGATTCTGTTTTCAGTTTTGTTTCGTTTTCAGATTTTGGTGATAGTGAAAAAACATAAGAAAAACATGGTAACCGGAATCCTTGACAACGGAGTTTGTTTGTGGACTGAAGATGCAAACAATGTTTGTGAAATCGATCTCCATTAGAAAGAAGTATCAACACCAATTTCTTAAGATAAGTGAAGCCTTTGTGACAAATATACAAATATTTGTAGTTGTAGTTGTGTAGTATTATGGCATTGGCTTTTAGAAACGTTTGATTTTCATTAAAACAAAAATTACAGAAGCAGCTGCACTTTCCCACTTTGTGTTTCTCAGCTATATCTCCGGAATGTTCAAATGTCGCTACACATAGCGGAATTCCATTATGTTTGGCATCACTGGCCCAAACTTGGTCTATTGTAGAGTTGCTGTACTTCCATAAAGTATCACCATTTAAAGAAGCTTAGCATAGAAGCGAGTTCCATTTAGCTCCGTGGGAGTGGCATGAGGTGTGATGTTGTACGCTATGCTGAGGTGATTGGGGAAGCTCTTTGATGTCATCCAAATGATCATCTGCTTCGTTCGTGTAAGGAAACAATCTCACGTGGTAATTTGTTTATGCAGGCATTGCCACATGTCACAAGGTTATCTCCCTTTACAGCTTCCCCGCATCAGACCAACACACAGAGCTTGGTGCCGTACATCTGTAACCAACAACATACTGACTTTCGTGCATACAGGTTTGTGCATGTGATGGCTGGATTTCTTGCCAACTGAAACCACCATCCTTGCTAGGGACTTAATGGAAGTACGGCTACTCTACCTATGCTCCCAAGTGGGTCACCCCCGGGTGCAAAGATGAGGCGAGAGGAGGCATAGAGCGGACTATCCAAGGAGCCACGACGGCACAGCGACTGCAGGGTTTCCTACCCTCACCAGTTGAAACTCCCCAGCAGGCCAAAACAACCAGCATCCCACCCAAAGGTGGTCTGGAAAAGGAACTACCAGATCGGGTTTGGGGATTGGAGGCCGTCCTACCGAAGGAGGGAATGTTTACCAGGACCATATCATCCTGCTATGCAGCACTGAGACATCTGCCGTCACTTTGTACCGCGTGAAATGATACTCGAGATGACATGAAGGGCAGGAAATTCCAGGACTGCAAATAACCCAAACAGCATTCTCCTGGTGACCCATGCAAACTTTTCATTTGACGCTGCATTTGTTCAATCTGCTCCAACATTTTATCAAACTCTAAAATTAAAACAATTTGGAAGTGGTTTTAGAAATGTAGGTTTTAGCATTTTTAATTATAGCATTAGATTGGTATTTTAAAATTATAGAAAATATGGTTTCTATAATGTTACATTTTTTTCTATACTTACATACTATTAAACCATTTAATAAATGTTATAACTAAAACTGTATTAATTGTTCATGAATGCGTTTACTTTTATGGCTTTCAAAATTAATGAATTCAAAACTACTGAAGAGTTTGGCATGCACACTGATCCAGTACTCAAAAAGAAATTCCTTCCTTCAACTTTTCCTGCAAACCTTTCTTCAAAATTGTACCCTATTATACAGAATGCTTCACACTTTTTACAATACTATCAACAAATTTAATGTCAGCGACAAGCAGATAAGTGAACGTTTACATTTATTAAATATTATTATAATGTAAAACTTTAAAGGGACATTTGATTTGAAATATTATTTGCTCATCTAAGAGTTGAATTTGACTTGTACAAGCTTTTGCACATTTTTGTTCCAAAATGCAATACTTCTTGTTCGTCTATATTAATTTTCATATAAAAATATTAACATTGCTTACTATAGTTGACATTCAGGATGCATTTTACAGCAAAACGAAACAGCATGCTTTAGAAATAACTTAATATGTATATATATAAATTATAATGTGCATGACATCTGTAACATCCTACTTGTACTTAGCATGGCATCAGACTTCCATTGTGTGTTGCTGTAGTCGGAGGTACTGAGGAAATATGCAGGATATTTGAACTGCTGATTTGTATCGCATCTTTGGTGTTTATTTTAGAGTTAAAATGATAATTTTTCTACCAGGTACATGAACATTAGGTATAGAAGGAGTTGCATTCTAACCAAAATTCAATGCCGACATTGTATAGGAAATATAATTATATTTTGGGGTCACCTGGATGTAAATAAAGGCTGTTAAGTGAAATTCAAAACTACAAAGGTGATTAAATATCAGACTATTATACTATTCTGTGGATCGCTCTTTCCCTACCAGGTTGCTCCACGAAGCCACGGGTCTTCCTTACGTGGAGGATGAAATTAGGCGTCAGGCTTCAAAATTTTACAAAACATTACTTACTCATAAAAGCGCCCTTGTTAGATCATTGGGAGATTATGGCCCCACTAGATGCCGATTCAGGTTGTTCCGAGTACTCCGCATGGTTTGCAGGCACCTGAGATAACCCAAGAGCTAATCCTTACCGCAGCTAAAGCTGAGCTCCAAATAATTCTAAGCTGTTTGACATCAAAATCTTCAACCAAATTTAAATTTATGAAATAGAACACTAGGGTGCATAAGGTTTTGCACCCTTTCCTACACCCCGAGGAACATATTTGTTACCTTGCATCAAAAAGCTTCCTATGAACTCACAACATTACCTACAATATCCCAAAATAAAAAATTCTACCTGCGGTAGAACCCTTAACGGGTGGGCACGCAGCAAAAACTTTCTGGCTTTATAAAGCTAGCTAGCACCACGGACGGATGGATGGACGGATATGTATTGATCTCTATCAATTGAAAGGAGACAGATATTAGCAGGACATCATCGATAGATTACTATTATAGGATTGGAAAAGTGTATATATAAAGTGGAGATGTGAGAAATGTCCTTAGTGTGAAGAGGAGTATAGTATTTAAATTTGAGACAGAGTGAGCTTTCCACAACTGTGTCAACTTTGATGACAGGTGTATTTACGCCATAACAAAGCTTCCATATGTGTTAAATTACGTGTGCTCTTAGTGAAAAGCTGTCTTAGTGTTTTAAAAAAGAAAAGTCACACCACATTTATACCTAAGCTGCAGGAAGGGCCTGCATGCCATTTTTGCACGCATATCAACTGTTGTAGGAAGGTTGCGCTTTGATTTTTCGGCGACTTCTCCTTATTGCTGGTTACATTAAATGCAGCTATTGGCCAGTTTATTACTGCTAGCTTCATTAGTGTATCAGTGCAGTGTTGTGCTTCAGGGATACTCTAGCCATGTAAATTGAAACAACCAGCAATACATCCACAGCTGCTGACGACTTTCGTTCAGCAGCACTGTCTTATTACTTAAATTGTCATAATATCAGTCTCTTTGTGATCCAGGGACGTATTACTGATCCAACTTATCCATTGAACAAGGAGCTACTAGCCATAGCTAAACTGGAGAAGATTACCAGATACTAGTGTATCCAATTTACTGAGGATAATATTCCCGGCTCCTATCAGAAGGTTCCGAAGGCAAAAGTCAACTTGTCTCTGATGAATTTAAAATGATCTACCAGCATTCCAGAGTGGTACCTTATAAGAAATGAACTCCCAGCTCCCACCGACTGGAAACCGGTACTCTCGAAAAGATGGCAGATCCCTCAGAAATCTAATTCTCTGGAGCAGACAAGTCTCAAACAGATTTTCCACTCTGTCAGCAGCGGAGTCTGCGTAGTTCGATGCTCCTTCATCTGGCAATACATCAGCTAAACGTCCCCGTAGCGGCATACTCAAATGCCCACACTGGAGACTCCTACCTCTTCAGAATTGCTAAACCTCCTCCAATTTTTCTACGTCATCCAGAGCATGGAAAAAAGTTATAAGCATTTCCTGGGCATAGTATTAAACTATCAGTTAAAAATATGCACAACATGGTGGCTATCTTGCCTGATGATCCTTCTGCCCATCGAGAAGTTCGTCACTGGAAGAAAATGGTAGTTTCATTTGTCACCACCCTCCTTCTGGAAGAAAGAATCTGCCTCAATACATAAGGGAGGAAGAAGTTAAGGAATACTTAGTCCTCAGAGGCCTCCCAGTGATGAGCGTTAACAGATTGCGCTCTATACGAGGACCCACTCTAGGTCCTCTACCTCATTTTGGATTGGCCCTAGAAAAAAACTAAAGAAGCTGGTGCTATATATAAATCCTGCAGAATGTTTGCAGGAGTAGCTGTAAAGGCATATAAGCCGCCCTTCAGACCACAACAACGTCTCAACTGTCAGCAGTTTTTCCACGGGGCAGAGGCCTGCTGACTACTACCTGTCTGCTCTCACTGTAGACGGTCAGGCCACCTACGAAATTCCTGCATCAAACTGATGGCTTCAAAGCCTAATTGCGCAAGCTGTGGAGCGGAGCACTAATTATGCTATGTTAGATGCCCAGTTTGGCAAGAGGCAAGATACGAATTAGAAAGCAGCAAGAAGGGTACTAGACGTACCCCAGTACATGCTCCTCCAAGAGTACCAAATCTAGATGGTCTTCCACGTGAGGCCTTCTACGGAGCGCGCTTTCCTGGACTACCAGCTAGAAACCCGGTTAACTTCCCATCTTATGTGGCAGCAGTCGCTGGCAATTCTACTTCTCCCACAACCCAAACTTTTAAGTCACAATCAAAGCTCACACTTATTCCTCAACCTCAGGGAAGATTCTCCTCAGAATCTACCAATCCCAAATCTTCACAAGCCTATAACCCCATCCAGCACCTTCTGAAGAAGGCTATGACTCACAACCTTCCAACCAGGAAAGATCATCTCCATCAGCCGATGCTCCCTTAAGAGTGCCTAAAGAAAATTACCAGCAAATAGCTGATATTGCTGCTTTCAGTGAAGTGACTGAACGCTTTCCACAACATCTACAAGTAAAATTTGCAGCTGTACTTATGGAGGCACTTCTCAGCAGTGCATCTCAAACTTCATTTGAGATGGTCCTAATCCAAACCGTCTTCACCTTCTGCATTAACAATGGCTACTAGGACCCTGCGACGGTTACCTTTCCCGGACCTAAAAATCTTTTGGAATGCTAATGGCCTTCGGAGACAGGTAAGTGAGGTCACCAATTTCCTGTTAATGCAGAAAGTGCACATTCTTCTGGTGCAGGAATGCACCTGTCACCTCACCAAAAGTGCACTATACCCAGAAAACAGTTCCACAGAACGGACCGTGCTGATGGTTGTGGGGGCACTGCTATTTTTATAGACTGTTTTCTAGATCATCACTCATTGTTAGTCCCAGATACCAATTACCTGGAGATCACTGGTATACAAGTGGACACCAATAGAAGCCCTTTAATCTATACTCGGTGTATGCACCTCCAACTCTCCTTCTACCCAGTGACCTAGCCACGCTCTTCATCTCTCCAGTTGCAACTATTGCTGCGTGGGACTACAATGCTAAACATTACAACTGTAACTCCTCCATCATCAGTCACCTTGGACGCATCCTTTACAACTTTATTGCATCCAGAGGCATCTTGGCACCGGCTCCAAACCAGGCTACCATTCATTATGGTGATAGGAGACCTCCAGATTGGCTTGAGCTTGCCCTTGACCATAATCTATGATCCCACCTCCTATTATTCACCATTCCAGCCCTATCCTCGGGCCATTATCCGGTCATCCTTTCTTTTCTGGGTAAATCCACAAGCAAATCGCCGAGGACTTTCCCAGTTCCCAAAACAACCCACTGGGAGAAATGTACTTCCATATTTAATGACATCCAGCCTCCGCAGGTTCAGTGCAACACCCCGGCGGAAATTCGTACAATGGTCGAGACCATCACTCCACAACTTAGAGCCGCCATTATGTTAGCGTCTCCCAAAGTCAAACCAAGAGTCCTCAACTGCGATCCTCTACCACAAGCCATCCATGATGTAATCCAAATTAAAAACAGAGTGCAATGGCGATATTGTCACACATGCTGCCCAGCAGATCAGCGAGAGTTTCTTCGTCTACAAGAGTTGGTAAAGTTAGAAATATAGGATCATCCCAACGCCTGTTGGGAGGAAAAAAGTTGGAAAAAAGTTAGAAATATAGGATTATCCCAACGCCTGTTGGGAGGAAAAGATCACCTCACTTCGTGTGGAGGGTAACTCCCTCTGGAGCATGACAAAGTCACTGCTACATCTCCCATGAAAAGATCCCCTACTACGTCACGGACGGGCGGTGGCTCAATGCGCAAAGGAGAAAACATGACTACATGCAGCCTATCTGGAAACAACCTTCATCGCAGCTGACACTGCAGATGCCAACCACCTACATACCATTAATCAGGAGACTGTGGTCTATCTATCCCAACCCAATGATGGAGTGTCACCAACCATCATCTCACTAGCAAAAGTCCAGGGTCATATTACCTTCCTCAGGACATACAAGTCTCCCAGGTTTGACAACATTGCAAACGTTGCACTTATGGCACCTCCTTTTGCTTGGGTTAAAGCCCTCACCGAACTTCTTAACGCCATTCTACTCTTTGGTTATTTCCCAGCGGCATGGAAACATGCCAAAGTCATCACCATCTGCAACCCGGGAAGGACGGTACATCTCCTTAGAGCTATTGCCTCATTATTGGAAAAGCTCATCTCCACGAGGCAATTCTTGACCGGCACAACATCATTATTTCAGAACAATTCTGATTTTGCTCCCAACATTCTACACAGCATCAACTGCTTCGTCTGGTCGATGAAATCTATGCAGTACTGAACAGGAAGCAGTTCATTTCAGCACTTTTGGATATCACTACAGCATTTCACAATGTATGGCATGAAGGCCTAATGTCCTGTTATCAGTAACTACCATACTCCTTTCACTTAATCCATGTATTCCACTCCTACCTCTTCAATAGAAGCTTTGCAGTATGCCACGATGGCATACTATCCCAAACCCATCCTATTAGAGCTTGTGTTTCACAAGGAAGTGTTTTGGGACCCATGCTCTTCCTACTATACATCAACACCCTACCTTCAGTGCCTCACTGTTTGCTCTACCTGATTGCTAATGACACAGCTATCACCTCCACATCAACACAACATTGCATGAGCGCTCATAGAATCCAGAACTATGCTGACTTCCTCACCACTTGATTCAATCATTGGCACCTCCGCATCCACCCTCAAAAGAACCAAACTTTTACTAGATGCCACCTGGATGAAGTACCACTAATATGCCTAGCTGGCGAGGATGTTGAATGGCACTCCTATGTGCGATATCTAGGAGTCCTACTAGATACCAAAATGACATGGAATGAACACATTGTACACCTAGCCAACAAGATCAACATGCGGATGGGAATGCTCTACCCACTATACAATCGTAAATCCACTATGTCAGTACCGTTGAAGCTACCCCTGTACAAGCAAGTGCTATGTCCAGCAATGATCTATGCCTGCGAAGTCTGGGGCATTGTACCCAAGTCCCACCTCCACCACCTAGAAGTAATTCAATCCCGCTACCTCCATATTGCCACGGACTCACCCTGGTATATACCTAACCTTGTTATCCACCGTCACCTCAAGATCCCTTCTGCTACAGAATACATCCGTATCTGTTCCTGAACTTTTTATCAAAATCTCCCACATAATTTTAATTCCCTCATTCGTGGTTTAGACAAATATGACCTCCACCCTGGTGAGAAGTACAAATGCCTGAGGCTTGTTCTAGGACAATAATGACCATCCCTGTAACCTCATCCAAACATCCAATTCATTTTCATGATAACCTGAAAATTTGACACCTTATTCAAACATAACCTCTGCTGACATTACCCCTCCAAATAAAAAACTTCACCATCAGCAGAGGGCCTAGCGCTGATATGGTAAAAAAACAGAAGCCCTGCCTCAGGTCTTCTAATGTCTACTCACTGCATATGTATTGAATCAAGCTGTTTACACTGTTTTAATAAATTACTACTTAAATAAGCTTAAGAGGAATATTTGTCTTATACGGGCATGTTAATACATGGAAGGTGTTTCAAAATTAGAAGCATCATGTGTACTAAAGCAAAAAGTTAATAGTACAAAATTGATCTGTGGCGACTTCAATATAGATCCAAATAGGAAATCAAACATTGTATCTGCATTGATAAACCTCCTAGCAGCCTACAATTTAAAACAAACTATATTTCAACCTACAAGAATCATACAGTGCTCTTCTTTTCTAATTGATAAAATAGTTTTAAACTTCAACACAGATAAGTCTCTCTCAGATTACGAAAAAGAAACTTATGTTGACACAGGTTGTAGAGAGGAAAGGGAAAGTTTATTAAGGATGTTACGAGGACTGAAGAATATGACCAAGAACATCAGTTATATGTAATGAAAAGGAAAGTAAGTAGGTACATTCTTTAGTAGAAAGGTAGAGTGTAAAGAGATGCAGAAGTAGAGGTAGGATGTTGGGTATTTAAAGCGGGACAGTGGAAATAAGGGAATGATAACCATGAAATCGTTAAAAGTTAAGGGAGAAAAAGTAAGCAAGACTCTGGCCAAGTCTTCAATGAAAGTCAAAGAAAAGAAAATAAGGGGGAAGGAAGAAAAAGACAATAAAAAAACCATACATGATGCAAGACAAGGATAGTTCTAAAAAGGTGAGTAAAATTGCACTAGTATGTAATTAAAATTGACTTAAATGTATCTAATTTTTTATGCTGATCAGCAGAAATATTTTACTCTATGTACTCCAATTATGGTTGTATCCTCTTTGTATTTTGAATCTGATTGTTGTCATACTTTTATTTATAAATGCATATGATGTAGACTTTTGTTTACATTTTACATATATGCACCATTATCATTATATTTACTATCTACTCTTTCACTTTGTTCTACTCCCCCACAAGAGTAGGTATCCTCAGAGAGTATTGCTGTATTTATAATTTATTTTTCAGTTCACATTATAACTTATCTTCCTTTGTATTCAGGCTTCTCATGTTGCATGTAGCATATTGACTAAGCCAATGATCTGAACTGTTTGACCTTTTCCATGCTTTTGATACTACTGGGGGAATTACATTTTTTATAACATAGGTAGGTTACCATTATGTATAAACTAAGAGGATCAGTGTTTGAATTTGGAATTCCTTTTCCTAGATGGTTGCCTGCTGTGCCTGTAATATTTAATCTATTCTGTTTATGTATTTAACACCATAAGCAGGTTGTCCATCATAATTATCATTTTAGTAATGGAAAAAAAGTTAGCATGGACACAAGCTCATTGGCAGTGTCATTTTTTGTCAATAAGTTGTCTGGAATTACGTCAGAAAAGAGGGTACAGCTATATATATCAGTACCAACTAAATCCCCTTTTGCCACTTTCTAGTCCCAAGTATACATAAGCAAATGAAAATTATAAAATAATGATTGATCTCAGCTTTGTTGTATTGATATAATTATTGCATTGAATATTAATATATTCAATACTGATGCTCTTTACTCAGAGAATATGCCTATGCATACCACTACTAGTGGCTGTTTATATAAAGAAACCTTAAAATAAAATCTGAAGCTTTCCTGGTGACGAATTTGTTCAAGAACTTCTCGGGAAACAAGTTAAGTAGTTATGTTTCTTTGACCCAATTAATTTTCAACACTCATGCCATTTTTTGACCGGGCAGTTAATTTACTGCAAACAGTCTTTTGTTCAGTGATGCAAGTATTGGTAGTATTTTGTGTCATATCTATTTTGTGTTTATAACATTTCTTAAATATATCCTGCTGATGGGAGTGATGTATGCTCTTGAAACATTGTTTTCTAAACATCTTTTCACCTGCCTTGTTTCCTAAGAATATCTTCAACATGAAGATTTGTTTTTTAATTTAGGTACATCAGAATAAGTTTTGACAAATTTGTCTTTTCTGAAAAGTTGCTCACACACTGAAACAATTCATAATTGAAAAGAATTTTTTAAAACTAGATAGATGCACAGAATGCATTTCTGATAAAAATTGGATTCTTTACTTATTTTCACTATAGATTGACTAGGACTACAAATTATTTTACAGTTCAGTTTCCTTCCTAAAACTCTTAATACATAGGAAAGCATATGGTTAGTACAGTTTAAGTAGTGAAAACACACATTTTTTTTAAAAATCAATAGATGGTGATTAACTTATTTTGTCTTCTTTGCGGTTTAGTCCATTTAGCCTGTTCTGGCTCCAAAGTCTTGCACCTTCCAAAGTCTTGCACCAAAGGAAAAGCCGGACTGATACACTGATGACACTTCTTTTGTAAAATTATGAAAACAGCATGCTAATTATGCTTTGCTTATTACATTGTTTAATTTTCTTTTTATTTATGGCCTCCAACATTAAATCATATCAGACAATGAATCAAATTGGTAAAATGATGCCCAAATGGGCCTAGGGTCCATAGAGCTTAGAGTTTCCTGACATTCATCTTTCGGGATAAGGGAAAAGCCCATAAAAACCTTATTCAGATAACTCACCCTGACCAAGCTTCAAACTTGGAACCTCTTGAATGTGAGGCAAACATGCTACCAAAATGCTACATAGGTGGGTATTCGTTCATTATCAAGGATAAACCTTTTCTTGCTAGCTTTGTTATGGAATACCTTTTAATGGCCATAAAATTATTAAATGCTTAGGAGTCATGATGATCAATTTTGTGTATCATTTTAGCTTTATTCACCTTCATTTAGAATATTTTATGTACTATATTTTACCAGCCTTAGCATAAAAGCAATATGTATATATATAATTCTTTTGTATATTATTTACATATTAATTACAAGTATCCTTAGCTTCCTGTGAAGGTCGCATCATCTTGGGTCATACTTGTTGACGTTTCGCTCATGTCGTGAGCTTCTTCAGGGCTCTTGTCTCATCTTTGATGAGTGAAACATTGGCAAGTATGACCAAGATCAACGTGGCCTTCACCGGAAGCTAAGGATACTCAAGACATAGACCGTGGAAGCCTATGCATCTATTATATATTAATTATTTATTTATTTTCAGTTTTTCATTATTTATTTATCAACTTATAAAACAAATACCATTACCTTCACAATAACAATATTTATTTATATGTCAAACAATGATTACAGTACTAAGAAATCACAATTTTCTATTTATCAGATGAAGTAAGGTTTAACTGCATTTCCTAGGGCAACCTTTTAAAATGCTTTTACATGTTCTGGAATTTCAAAAAAGCCTAGCTGGATTCTGAATATCCCTTTCTTTTCTTTGTTCACCCAATCAATTTTGACATCAAAGAAGGGCCTTAATGTGCAATTTCATCACATCCAACCCCACAGACAAAGCAGATTAAAAATAGTAATATTCATAGTCATAACACTAGGCACAAGGAGGACTTTTTTAGGCAAAGTTTTTATAAGAATATTTCCGACAGGGATCCAAATGTGATGGGCTTATTGCTTCACAAAAAACTGTCAGCACATCTAAAATCTTGTAAAGGCAAGTAATTCAAAGGTGCTCTGAAGAGGTACTTAATAACAAAAAATCTATTGTATTGATGAATTATGACATGCTGAATTTATTTCTTAATTTGTAATTAAAGAGTTGTATTTATATATGTATTTATATGTCATTTTGTTATCAATGATGCACAGCAATTGTTTGTATTCAATGGTATGTTCTGTATAACTCACGTGTCCAAAATCATATGTATGATAAACTGGATGAAAATAAATTGATTTATTGATTTTGAACTTCTACGCATACAGAAGACAATGCAGCTATATCCAATGCTTATTTCCTTTGCTTTTAGGATTTTATGAACTGCATGTGACACCATGTGAACATGACGATATTTCTTTGATTTAGGTTTCAATTTTCCTTCATTGCTGTAGTGACTCCTGCCACTTGCGCATTCTATGATTTGTAGGATTTCACAATCGAACTACTATGGTAAGCAAGCATGTAGTGACTAAGTAGCTACAAACTAAGAATGAACATGGGTTGAGCCAATAGAGTTATTGTACTCTTGGCATTGTCAGTTCCATGGCTAGCGGGTGAGAGAGATGGAAGATATATCTGTCTTTGTCTCACTGAATCCACCTAGCAAGTATCATACAGATGCTGAGATGTGCAGTGATACAGATGCTGACAGAATAGTTTGCTTAATATTTCAACATATGTGAGAACATATATGATTATCACATAATCTGAACCTCAAAATCTTGAACTGGAGAACAGTTATCTTATGTAGCTATCGTTCATATGCACACAAAACAAGATAACTAATTAGATTCATTCTACGATAAGTGTTTGCTACAGTGAAACAAAATAGTGACATTTCAATGATTTGTGAATATAGTTTCTATTTTAATGATGCCATATTTGTATACTGCCTGTAATGGACTTTAAACTAATTTTCATTTCATTAAAATACTTAATAAATATGGAAGATATGAATGTGTATTATTGAAGCATTTTTACGCCATGAATCTCCTGTACTAATGTTGTGCATTGTGGGCAGAAATTTGTCTTGCAGCAACAATATTGCTTCTTTCAAGCAGAAATTTGTGACCATCATTGGCTCTCTTATATTTGAACCCAAGAAATTTCAGAATATTATGCATAGAAGATACATTTCTGTTTCCCCCCTCATTAAATTGGTCAGCCATTTGGCAGTTGGATATTCACCCTTGTCATACAAATCAAATTGTTCTACGTAAAACACACTTTTGAAAATTGTCTAAGTTGGTAGCACATTTTTTAGCTGCTCGATGTTTCCTTGAAGATCTAAATATGGAAACTCTCCTAATTTGGTGAACTGTTTGCCTTCTTCAATAATGTTCATCACAGAATGAGCACTCACGTGACAAGCTTGTAACATTAATTCTCGATTGAGCAAAATTTGTACTTTTGAAAGTGTCTTTAATTGACACCTGTTTGAAAAAGAAATACACATTAACAAGAATATTTCTAGCCTGTTTATGTAAAATCTTATGAGTTGTTTCGTAGTTACTACTAGGCTTGCTAAGTGCTATATTTACTAACTTTGAAAAGCACGTGTGTATGTTTGCGCACATGGGTGCTTTACTTCACCGACAGTTAATGATTCTTTTCTTTCTAGTCAGGTGCCTTATCTTTCCATATCTCCAAAACTAGATGTTACAAACATGGGGTTTGGACAGTAATCCTCTGAAAAGAAAAGCTCTGTAACATGGGAAAAACAAAATAATTCTATAATTAGTATCTTTAGAGCACGGAAACAAATTAGCCATATGGTTCGGCAATGTGAGCCAGTATGCATGCTTAACTGTACAACGTTGCATGCACCTAATTGGCTAGTAGTGATAGAACTGCCACACCTAGCCTTGCCTTATGTTCATTCCTATTTTGTAGCTACCTTAGCTAAGAATAAATATCACAGGGCAGCTTTCAGAAATGAATATGATATCTAAGAATTACAACAAATGAAATAGCCATTAATACCAACATTACATTTCATAGAATGTATCATAATGTCATTAAAGTGCAATGATCAACTTTTGCTTTAACTGAGCAAATGCTGGAAATAACACAGGTTAAAAAAAACTTTATTTCAGGTACAGAGATGGCGAACCTAACTAATTTGGACTTGCTGATTCTGAAAATGCAGCTGGATTTTTGCGATCTCCCTCCAAATTTTTGTTATGGATGTTTTAAAATTAATATATCTAAAGCAGAGACTAGGGTGGTCTACACTACATACAATATATAATGTACTTAATTCGATAAAACTATCTTACTCTAGTGACTTGGGCCTAATGTACATTTTCACAAGAAAGTTCCAACATACATTGGCTCAATGATGTAGATGGTGGAGGGTTGAGTCTTTTAGATGACAAATTCTTCTGTGGGATATACATCCTTCAAACTTCAAAAAACAACAGTAGTGACTTAACATTGAAGGGTTCCATCTACCTTTATAGTGGCTTTCAATTCCAAAATGTCCTGATGAAACCTTTCTCCATGTTCATCGCTAACCACTCCCAAATTGGTAGGGAAAAAAATTTAAATGAGAGTGGAGGAAGTGCCTTTTTAGTGACATTCTGTATCTAAGATTTTTATAGTTCTTTAAGAGTTTCCACTAATATGTCACTGTTTTCTGCTCTTGTATTCCCTAGGAAACCTTCAATGACTCCCTTAAAAGAACGCCAGTCTGGAAGTTCCAACTTAATAATTCCTTCAAAGTTCTTATCATTTGTTATCTTCCCAATTTGTGGCTCAATAAAAATCTCCTCTTACATATTACATTTAAAGAGTAGTTGACATGAAAGCTAAGAATAAGAAAGGTCACTGAACTAACTTTTATTTCACTCCTTTCAAACACAAAGCACTTAAAAGTTATACAGTAAATTCAACTATATTATATAGCTTGCAGATCATAACTTTTAATCCTGACATGATGGACACTTTGATTTCACATTATATGTTACATTACAATATAGAGTTATGTTTTATATGTACTTTGTATCAAAACCACTGTTGATTATTGTAATATTCTAACTTATTCATCAGACATGTATCAATATGCAAAATCTAATTTAAGAAACAATACAGGAGGTTCTAATTGTGTCAAGAGTATAATTTTGTAACATTTTCTGTCCATTGAGATTCAAAAAAGCTCTCCTCAAGCAGGATTCAATTATTAATTTGAATTAGAATATATTAACATACTTTTATATTTATTACATTTTTAATAAGATAAGCAATTTGGTAAATTGGAATAGATGGATGCTTCCAAGCTTTACCTACATTTATAAACTGCTACATTTCTATAGTTATTGTTAAATAGCATTTCATAAATTCTTCACATTAACCTCAGTGTTCAATTCATGCAAAAAGAAGAAACATTATGCATTACCTCAAAGCAACCTCCACGTCTAACAAAGGTTTGTGAGCAGATGAACATAACCACAAGGATAACAATAAGAGCTATTCCAGTTGGGTTGGCTACTCCATTCACTAAACCAAACAACCCAGGCTTTGTGGTGAGCAGCCAGTCTGACAGCGTGTAGTTATTTTTATTTACAACAGGATCATTGACTACAATCACACCTGTAAAGGAATTGAATAACAGCATTAAGAGAGAACTAGTAACAGTAATGTTAGTCACATGTACAGTTTGCCAGTTCGGAAGTGTGTATTATAAAAACTTCATTTTGTTTTGGAAAATTACTGCATTATTACAGAGCAGTTATTAAGAAAGACCTTAAACTTATACTGCAACACAAATTTATAGGCAGATTAAAAATAGTCCACATTGCTTCAAAGTTTCAAACAATATAAATATGCTAAACAAAAGAAAATGTAGCAGTTTAAGGAAATAATGTTGCATAGAGGTGGTTCACTTAAGTTTTTCTGAAGAAAGTTTCAACACATGTCAATATAAATAAAAATTAAAAATTAAATTAAGGTAAACTTGCAATACTTTATTTGCACTTTTAATAATTTCTGAAGGTAGCAAAATCAACCTAATTTTGAAATGGTATGAACATTATGATGTTCTGTATTTTAAGTACTAAGCCAGTAAGGTACGTAGACTATTTTACTAGTTTATTGAATTTTACCAGAAGAGTATCTAGACCTAACATATTTAATTCATCTTTCCTTATGCCTAATGTCGAATGCAGAACACAAACAGACCATATTGCTGTAACAGTAACAACTAAAGCATTGACAGTAGTTGATCAGTGATATTTAATTCTTTCATTTATAGGAAATGTACTGCTTGTATTGGATTACCCCTTTCAGTATCTAGTTTAATTTTTATTTTGAAAATTCTGTTAAGAGGTAGAAACATCCATTCAGCCAAGCTGACATTATATTCAATGCAATTTTAATCTTTTGCAAAACATTGTGAAATATGCTTTTTATTTATTTCCTATTTGCAATAATTTTACAGTGGCCCAAAGTTTCTGAGAGCGCAGTACTGCGCTTTCAGAACAAGAATAAGCCGTGCGCGCATCCAGCATAAACACAATAAGCACTACTGCCAGATAAACATTCATCTTCAACATGTTGGTCTTGGTGGCTCAGTTGGTTAGGCATTGTCCTACTGATCCCAAGGTTGAGAGTTCAAATCCAACCTAGACCAATGGTTTTTAAGTGTACTTAAAGTGTACTTCTGGCACACCAGCAATACTGATGTGACCCTGGTAACTGACAGCATTAATAACAAAAATCATCGGAGTTGTCAAAAGCCAGAGATGTGTGTGGTCACATGCAATGCGAATTAGCTGAACATACAGTATGAATTTCATCAGATGTACAGCACAGCCATCAAATGTGCAAAAGTTGAAAACACTGTAACGCAGTACTCTGCAAATTAGTGAAGCATTGGCTTGCAAGTATTGGTTTGTCTCATAAATTCGTTCGATTCTTGTTACGTGTTAACGACAAAGAACACCTTCACTGTATGCCTGCATCACAACTACGGCAACGAAGTTGCCTAATTATCTAGGGGTAATCTGTTTACATATGCAAGGTCATCGAAAGTAAACAAGGCAATGAACTTTTCAAAACAAACTTTATTTTTTGCAATATGCACCATTATTATCAATAACACATTTCCATTTCTCAGGAAGCTTATCAATTCCATTTTTCCAAAATCTTGCAGTTTTCTGGTTGACAAACTCTTCTACGGTGAGTCTGCAATCCTTCAAGGAAGTAAGGCGTTTGCCATTAAGGAAGTATTGCAGGGATCGGAATAAATGATAGTCGGATGGGGCAATGTCTGGAGAGTAAGGCGGGTGAGGTAGCACATCCCAGTCGAAATCCCGTAATTTCTGATGAGTTACCATAGAAGTGTGTGGTTTGGCATTGTCTTGATGAAAGACGACTCCACCATTAGATGCTAACTCTGGCCTTTTCTCTTCTAGGGCAACCTTCAGATGATCCAACTGCGAACAGTATTTCTCTGAATTGATGGTCTCCCCAGGAGGAAGAAATTCGTAATAAATAATTCCTTTCCAGTCCCACCAAATGCACAGCATAATCTTCTCAGGATGAAGCCCTGGTTTAGGAATTGAGAGTGGTGGTTCCCCTTTCTTACGCCATGACTTTCTCTTTCGGATGTTGTTGTACAGAATCCACTTTTCGTCTCCTGTAACCAGCTGTTTCAGAAAAGGGACAGTTTCATTGCGTCTTATCAATGCGTCACAGATGGAAATGCGCTGAACTAAATTTTGTTCACTCAGTTCGTGCGGAACCCATATATCCCGAAGATTTACGTAACAAGTTTCTTTAGGTGCCTGGCTACAGTTGCATGAGATAAGTTTAGCTCCTGACCTACCTCCCGAGTTGTTATTCTGGGGTTGTTCGTAATCATGTCCTTTATCCTTTCCTCATCCATAACCACAAGTCGTCCAGAATGAGGTTTGTCTTTCACAGAGAAGTTCCCAGCTCGAAATCGAGTAAACCATTTTTGACATGCTGATTCGTCACTGCATCTTCTCCATAAACAGCACAAATTTTCCGTTGAGTTTGTGAGGCGGTTTTACCTTTACGGTAATAAAACAGCATTAAATGTCAAAAATGTTCCTCTTGCCCTCCATATTAACATTAACAAGTTACAACTCCACACTGTTGCATCCACAAACTCGTACTGAAGTTTGGTTACCAATTCTTACATAAGTTGGCCTATTTACCTTTGGCCGTGAGGTCGCTGTGGTTTGTGTTCATAGCATTCTTTTCAATTATTGTATTTCTAAACAAACCCCATATTGTTAGGCAACTTATTTGACGTAAAAGTAATGTGGGCATGCAGTGTTCTCAGGAGTTCTTAGTCGTGAACACGTAGCAAGAATCGAACAAATTTATGAGACAACCCGATATAAGCAGACTCAACGTCAAGGTGTAGTACAAGGCGACTTGTTTCCTCTGGCAGTGAGGTAATTGTCATGGTCAGGCTATATCTAGCTGCAGTTGTTAACATGCACGACCAATAGCAGTACAGTCCACGTGTGAGTATACCTATGGAGAAATGCACATGCCTCTGGCCTTTAATCATCATACCACCACAAAATTCCAGAACTTTGTGGAAATTTCCTATGAGTACATAGACAAGTACTCTCACCAAAAGAGTGAGTCTTGTGATGGTAATTAATATGCAAGTGAGTTAGTGAGTGAGCAAGTCAGTGAACTAAAGCATAATAATTCTGTTGTGAAGAAAAGTGGTGTTCTCTGAGTGAGTTGGTGAAGGATGTTGCGATGTACAGTGAGTACTGTTGTTACAAAGAATTAAAGATGTTACTAATCAAGGCTTTGCTTCAGATCCTGAAGAAGGCCATGGAGTTTGCAATGGCCGAAAGCTCAACCTTTATTAACTTGACACGCCTGATCACCCGCGAAGCCTTGATTAGTAATGCTCGCCATGAAACCTTCAAGTCTTACAAGTAAAGATGTCTTATGTGACTGCTCGATGAGCAAACTGTCTGAAAGAAGAGGTATTCTGGCCATATTTGTTATGCTGCTATATCACAGAAGAAGGTGGAGAGAAGGTTCAATAAGGTGAAGTGACCATGTAAATCTAAATGAAATGTAAGGGAAAGTTTAACTAGGTTACTAAGTGATGAAAATTAGTGATGTGATGATTGAAAAACTGAACAGAGTTCCCAATAGTCAGTTTGAACTGATGATGGTCGGAAAGCAAATTTCTTACAACTGATGAAACATAATATTTTATTATGTTTAGTGTTTTACTACTGATATTCTGCTTATGTTAGCATTTCAAAGACTGCAGAGTCCATTCTCTTTTCATATAACTGAACCTGTTATATAAAAGATATGGGATGAGCATAAAAAATATGCTCGGTTTTGATATAATTAAAATAACATAACTACAACTGAGATGGTAAACTTCTTAAGATACTCATTGCTAGAAAATCACTGAAATTTTGAGAAATGTGGAAGAAAACTATTCCAACACTAGCCTATCAATCCCAAATAGTTATTTTTTATCATTTTAGTCTGAAGATAACCTTTTGTAATGCAAATAGAGTGCCTGAATAAATTTGATCTCTCAGGTTATTTATATATCAACTGAAAACAATCTTTCACTTTAGCACAATAATCAGAATATTAATTTGTTACATGAAATGTCCAATTTTCAAATTTCAGCTTCAGTTTATCTGGATAATATGTATTAAAATATAGATAAATTAAGCCAGTTGAGGAATTTAATTTTATATTGATGTGTTGCATGGTAGCTCAGTGGTAGAGCAGATGATCTGTGGTCAAAATATCGGCTATGTCACTAAACTTTATAATTCTGATTCTAACTTTCAGTTTCTCTTCATACGGTTTATATGTGTGTTAGAACTATCGGTTATCATTGATTGATGTTATGAATGGAAACTGTAATAGAAACCTTAAAGCTTGGGACATAAGTACTTACAAATTAAGAGACCCCATTGGGGTATATGATCTTGAGTTAAAGCTTTCCTTGTGGTCTACTGGGAAATGGTAGATAGTTGGAGAATGTAATTTCATACTGCCATGTTAGTGCAATGATAGAACAGCTGGGTGTAGAGTGGAAGATCCATGCTTCAAATTCCAATTATGGAATTGAATTTCTGTTTTGATTCTGCTTTTAAAATAAACAAAGTTAAATTTGAACTGTAAGGAATTTTGGATCTTGTCCAGCATTTTTTCTGAAAATGGCAGTCCCTTTGATTTTCACATATATTATATCTGTGGGATACCTATGGGATTACCTGCACCTGAAACTTGGCAAGGCCAACTTTTTGTCATACTTGCACAACTGTACATTTTGTAAAGTATTTTTAAAAGTATTACGAGTACTCAAAGAAAATTAAAATTGCAAATGCCAAATTGATCAAGTTTACACTATATTTTGTTCCAATCACTTACTAAAAATCTCTCAAAACTTAACTGGCAATGCAAAATTTATTTAAAAGATATATAATTTGTGGGAGGGGAATCTTGGCACTTCAAAAGTGATCATGTACTCCTGACCTAGCAACATATGAAAATAGTGCATTTCCCTACCATGAACTGGCATACTTTTAGGCTTGACATTGGCAAGTTTCAAAAATAGAAATACAGACATTTATAAGCAATGTTGTAATTCACTAAAAATTGGAATTACTTTGAACAGTAAATGAAGTTAATCATAATAAATTGTGGGGCAGTAATGTTTACACTGTACTCGTCTATTTTTGAAAATTGAGACATGTTTCGGGAATCTTCATTCCCATCCTCAGCTGACAACCAACTAGACTATGATTAAACTCACTATTCAAAAATCTTTCAGTCATTAGTTATTTATCAGGTTTATGGAAGTATTAAAATCTAATCAGTTGTAAACTGAGGATGGAAATGTCCTAATTTTTAAAAGGAAGTGACAATAGAGTAAACATAACCAACCTTTAGTGTTTGAAGATATATTAGTAGCATTTAACCTCTAACCACAGAAGAAAAACTGAATGGTGGTTGCAGCAAACTTTTTGACATCGCTTTTAAGTTGAAATGCATGCACAGTTCACTTCAGTTTGTATTTGGTGTCACAGGTATTTTGCTTTAATATTTCTTTTCACAGAATGAGTTAAAGAGCAAGGATTCTACTTTTAGAACAGTAACAGAAAAACAAAAACTTACTGAAATTTAGTAGATGCATGATTGTATGGACAATGCTCTGAACAAAGATGACCACTCCTGTCAGCTTATGAAAATAAATGTGCTGGTCCAATGGGAGGAACATACTGAAGCCACGTGTCCTCAGGAAGGTGATACATTGCCGGAGCATTAGCACCAGTACAAACATACAGTTAAAGTTGAGACATTGTCCTGTAAAAGAATTTGGTATTGTATTTATCAGAAAAGAGAGACAATGTACATGTATAAATAAAAAAATTTAAAATTACTTTGAATTTATCGAGATTTATCTGTATTGGAACACACAGTGAAGCAAAATAATTTTTAATTTATAGATGAGTCGTATTTATTATATATCTGCTTCACTTATGTACCTATTTCGAGGACATATTTCGCAAATCATCGTTTGCATCTTCGGCTCTTATGCGACTCATAAGAGCTGAAGATGTAAACGATGATTTGTGAAACATGTCCTCAAAATAGGTACGTAAGTGAAGCAGATGTGTAATAAATACGACTCATCTATAAACTAATAATTACTTTGAATTGTTTATATACTAAATAATGAAGCATAGACTGCACACTGAATTTCTATAGACTGTAAAATCATTATTAAAATTCGTCTGGGTGACTCAGTTGGTCAGGTGCTAACTAGTGATCCCTAGGTTGCAAGTTCGCTGGCCGGATCTATAGTTTGTAAGCATGCCTAACAGCCACAGGAACCTGTAGACAGTGACTTAAGAATCAATTTACATCCTCCAACCTGTTCAGAAATAGAGAAGGCCTTGAAACAGATTATAAATGGAAAAGCACCAGGTATGGATAGTATCCTGCCAGTAATATTTGAAGCAGATATTGAGAACTTGGTAAAATTATTGCAACCCCTGTTGGAGAGGATCTGGAATGAAGAAAAGCTACCAAGTGTATGGAAGAAAGGTCTGATTGTTAAGATACCAAAAAAGGGGATATTACTAAATGTGATAACTGGAGGGGAATTACATTGTTGTCAGTTCCAAGTAAGGTGCTTTCAAGGCTTATTTTAGAGCGGGTGAAGGATGTTGTGGAATTGCATTTTAGAAAGGAACAGGCCAGTTTTTGTATACACCATAGCTTTGTTGATCTTATAAACACTAAGAATTATCTTGGAACAAAGTACAGAATGGCAGAACATCCTCTATTTGACCTTCATTGATTTTGAGCAGGCCTTATATAAATAGAAGTATTATGTGGTGAACACTCGAATATGGTATACCATGAAAGATCCAGAAGCTTGTAGAGGATATGTATAAGGGTTATAAATGCCAGGTTCTGCATATGGGAGATCCTACTGATCCAATAAAGATAACCTCGGGAGTTTGACAGGGCTGTGAAATGCTCCTGGACTATACAGTTTTCTTTACTGCTTCCAAATTGTTACATTAAGGGGAAGTTCATGAAAATGAACTTTCAACTTTTTCAGTGAGAATTATGGAAAACAATACTAACTAAATAATTCAATATTTTTTAACTATGCACAAACATTTTTAAATCTGCAATTCCTGAAGAATTTCTGAAAAGTTTAAGCTGATAAGTCTAGTTTAAGGAACATTTTGAACAGTTAAAAATGGTGAAAGAAAGTAAATTAAGAGAGACTGAATTTTAAAAGTTTAATGTGGTACTTCGCCTAAATGGTACAGGATCAATTGAATATCAATTTGGGTTTTAAAATTGTTGACAATAAAATACATAATGTGTAGTAAAAAAATATAATAAAGGTGTACAAAGGACAATGTTGAAGACTCAGTTTTTATTGAAATTTTACTGATCTATTGGCTTAAAGTTAAGGTGTACAAACATTTTACTTATTTTTAAGACACATTTATCATCAAAATGTGTAATCCATATTTCATTAAATCATGTATCACTAAAAGTGGTTACAAGTATAAGTGAAAGAAATGCAATACTTAGGAAATTTAACAGATCATGGAGATGATATTTTTTACACAAGATAGTAAAAAATGTTAAAGTGCTGTGTTTAGTTTTTGGCATCACCCTCTGCTCTGTTTAATAGTCATCTTTATCTGGGTATACTGTGGTTAACTATATAAACATTTTTTTACAACAAGACAAGCAGTGTTTTCATTACTTCTCTTTCACCTGCAATCTGAAGTTCTATTATTTGGCTTTATTCAAGAAACTTAGAATTAAAAACAAATTAAGAGTAAGATGACTTTCAAAGAACCACAGAGTAAACAGCATAATACTCAAGAGGTTCCAGGTTTGAATCTTGGATGAGATGGACTATCTAGTTATTCCTTTTTCCCCCCCAACTTTTTCCCTTTTCTGTAGAGACAAATGACAAACAATTAGGCTCTATGATCCTGAAAGCATTAGAAATTTATATTCCTTTACTGGCTGAGCTGATGTATGTGGTTAAAGGATATTGAAAGGAATATACTGATCCGGAAGCTTTAAAGCTATATTTCTCTAAGCTGGTGCTACTATATATATGCACAGAATTTAGAACTAAAAATATTTGGGATAGTAAAAAATCAATGAACACTTAATAATATGGCAACAATACTGAGTGATGCAGTGGCATAAAAAGGTGTTGGACTTATAATAATTTTTGTATTACTTCTACACTTATTAATCGCTCCAATTAATTGTACAGTATGTCTCAGAAGCCTAATAATATTTTTGTTAATTACATAAACTCTGCAAATTTTAAGTTTAATTTGCATAAGATTAATTAATTTGTTGTTACTACCACTATCAGGTCATACAGGTATAGCAGCATATCCTTACTATTCATGCTAGAAGATAATTGATAGTAATTATAACATTGAAACATCAATAGTATTTCACATAATGAACTTACCACATGCTCTGGCCATGATGACGTAACCATTATAGGCTCGATATTGGATGGACCGTGAAACAAATAGCCCAACATTAATAAGTACAAATGCCATTAGAAATATGAGGTAAACATAATTGTTTTTCATGTAAGGTCTTGTCAGCTGATATGGTCGCAGTGCAGAAAGTTTTCTAAAAAGAGATCGTGGTTGAGGCTTTGGTTTTGGTGGTACCAGCCACCGATCTATGCTGCAACAATAAAAGAATTAATTAATTTAAGAAAAGCAATCTGGCATATATTAACACAGTTTCAGATTAATGAACATCTAATTTTTATTAATTTCAGTAGAGTAATATAAATCACACAACTGCAATTTAGTCATTCTCTGAAAATTAACAATTCATTTATAATTTGAAGTAATCTCTTATGGGCTTACAGGCTGAGGTCGAAAACTAGGAATTTTACCTAAAGTTTTGCTCAAAACTATTGAGTATCCTCAGAGGACCCAACAAAGAGTGAAAGGCAGTGGGTCTGCCTTCTAATATATACCTAAGGCATATTGTGATGAGGGGATGGTATGCTTCAAGTATGTATAAAACCCCCTCATAACAATATGCCTCAGGTATATTTTAGCAGGCATTCTCCCTGTCTTTCACTCCTTATTGGGTCCTCTGAGGATGCTCAGTGTGAAACTTCAGGAAAAATTTCTACTTTTTAATCACGGCTCACAAGCCCAGCAGAAACGGACAGCAGTCGTGAAAGCCTAAGTAGAATTCATTTATAAATGTTGTGTTCCAAAGAATAATGAATGCTTAATTACTTTTATGCTATATAAGCTTATATATTGTCTACAACCTGATAGATAAGTTCTCCAAGAGACCTCCATGTTTCTCTAGTTGATTCTTGAGAGCTTCATATGTTATAGCGCCTCTGTTGTCTGCATCAGCATCTTCAAACAATGCCATTGTGAGATCATCTATCTGCTCCTCACTGAATTTCATACCATTTTCTTCCATGCAAGCTCTCATTACATGCTGCAATTCTCTGTGCTGAATTAACCCATCGCCTGTTGAATAATGCAGATAGTAAATGGATAGACTATAGCTTATATATATTAAAGGACTGAGAAAGAAAACGATTTCAGCAAGTTTTCCTCAGATAAGAAATTGTAGAATTAACAAAGGTGGCTATATAAAGTGAAAACAAATTATTACCTCATTACTTGTGAACAGCAATGTCACCAGGTCATGAAATCTGTATAAAATACTGATGCTACATTTATGACTTTCTCCATACTATTTCCTTTATTTTTATAAGGTTTTTACAACTGTTCCTATAAAAGCTTATTTTTCTATCTAATTTCATGTTTGCTTTTATAAATCTTTGCAAAAGTAATTTCATTACAGACTTTGTTAAAGGTAGGATAGAGAAAATAAAATTAAAGTCAAGATTTAAAATCTACTCACTATACGCTAATTTAGAATTCTTTCTAGAACTCTTTCCCATTACATTATGAAAAACAACAGAACAGTAACAGCATGTTAAAAAATGAAATAGCATTGAGAAATTCCTTTCTTGGAAGTGTTGAAAACAGTGTTATGATAAATTAAATTTAAAGGGAGTCGATTAATGTCACTGAACAACACTTACTTTTAAATTTTTCCGGAACATGTTTCAGAGACTTTGCCTCTATCCTCAGCCGGACATCAACTGGTTCTCATTGGTGTAGTTGACGATATTTTGTCACAGGTCTCCTCTGGTGGCGGTTCAAGGAACTTGCTGAACAAATCTTTCTGGGGGATGTCGAAATTGAATACTCTGTTCCTATTTTTTGAAATGAAGATTTGTTCCCATGTGGATAGTTCTTGTTTTCCTGATGTATGTTTTAGTAGTTTTGGTTCTGAATTTATGTTGTGGTTTTTTTCCCAAAAATGTGTGGCAACTGCTGATTTTTCTAAATGTTTATACTTAATGTTTCTAAAGTGTTCCTTTGCTCTTGTTTCTAAATTTCTTTTGTTTTTTCCAATATAAATTTGACTACAGTCACTGCATTCAATTTGATATATGCCAGATTTTTTGTTAGATGGAATGGCATCTTTGATGTTTGAGCAAATTAGGTTTTTTAAGGAGAAATAGTTGACTGGTGCTAGTTGAATGTTTTGTTTTTTGAAGAATATTTTGAATTTATCATAGGCCCATGGATGGTAAGTGAATTTTTTGAAAATCATGTTAGTATCTGTAGCTGAAAGGGTTGTGGTTTCCTTTAGTAGCTTCTTCTTTTTTGCTAAGTTCACTTTTTTGTCTACAAATGATTTGGGAAAGTTATTTTTTTGTGCTATTTCAATTATTTTGATGTATTCTGTTTTGTATTCTTCTGCTGTGAGAGGGATGTTTACCAGTCTGTGTGCTAAACTATTAAAGATTGCCTGTTTGTGGGATCTTGGGTTGTAGCCATTAGCTTTTATGTAGTTGTCTGTGTGTTGGTTTTCTGTAAATGCCAAAGTTTAGTCTGTTTTTATTCCTCATTATTTTTAGATCAAAAAATGGTAAATACTCGTCTTTTTCTATTTCTACAGTGAACTTGATGCTTTTTTCTTGGATATTTAAAAGTTTTGGTGCATCACTGATGTGTTTTTTTTGGTACTATTGCAAAGATGTCATCTACATTTCGTTGCCAGAGTTTGAACATCCAAGGGAAACCTTTGTTGATCCTTATTTCTAATGCACTCATGTACAGATCGGCCAGGAAGGGTGATAGGGGGTTGCCCATTGCTAAACCTGAAGTTTGGTGGAAATATTTTGTTTGAAACTGGAAGAAATTTTGTTCTATGCATAATTTGGTTAGTTCGATGTAGTCTGAAATTTCAGGTGCTGCCATTCCAAGTGATTTGAGCCATTTTTCTATCAACGGTGGGAGTTGATTAACTGGTATGCTGGGAAACAGTGATTTAACATCAAATGAGACTAGTGTGTCCTCTTCTTTTAGTTCAGTATCCTTAATGTGTTCTATAAGTTAATAGAAGTTTTTGATGCTTAGGCTGTCGAATTTTGGAAATGAGTTGAATTTGTTTATTAGCCACTTTGCAAGTTTGTATGTTGGTGAATTTATACTGCTAACTATAGGTCTCATTGTTATGGATGGTTTGTGTATTTTGGGTAAGTCATAAAGTCTAGGTAAGGTTGGGTTATCCGGTTTAACTGTATATTTGTTTGGTATTATGCTTGATTTTGCTATTGTTTTTTCAAATGACTGTATGCAAGTTTTTAGAGGATTTTTGTTAATGATTTCGTATTCATTGTCAGTTAGCATTTCTTCCATTTTTTCAATATAATCTGATTTTTCCATTATGTCTATCTTGTTGTCTTTATCTGCCTTTGTGTAAATAACGTTTTTATGTTTCAAAGAATGGATAGTAATATTTCCTCCAAAATATTTTCACAATGGCTTTTTACTGAATTTTGTTTGGATACTGGTAGAACTTGTGTCGAAATGTTGGTATCTGCAATGTAGTCTTCAATTTTGTTTGAGAAACTGACGCATGTTTTTAATCCATTGTTTAAAAGACCCAATTCTTTTTTGGAGAAATTTTGACTGGATAGGTTTACGACGTTTTCAAAGATTTGCGTGCTCGTTTTTAGGTTTACTCAACTTATTTTACTATTGTATTTAGCGTGTGTGACGATTTTTGATCGACATACGTTGCTATTTCCGATGTTTTTTTAACTTTTTCCGGGTATGATTTCGGTGTGAAGACATGTTGCAAGATTAGCCAGTTTGTATTAAAGTCTTACGGTTTTTTCTCTCCTTTTCTTGCTTAGGACTGCCAAATAGTTATGTTCAAAGTTTTCCCACATTGCGTTTCCCAGAGCTTTCGTTATGCGACAAAAAAGTGAATTTAGCAAAAAAGAAGAAGCTACTAAAGGAAACCACAACCCTCTCAGCTACAGAAACTAACATGATTTTCAAAAATTCACTTACCATCCATGGGCCTATGATAAATTCAAAATATTCTTCAAAAAACGAAACATTCAACTAGCACCAGTCAACCATTTCTCCTTAAAAAAACCTAATTTGCTCAAACATCAAAGCTGCCATTCCATCTAACAAAAAATCTGGTATATATCAAATTGAATGCAGTGACTGTAGTCAAATTTATATTGGAAAAACCAAAAGAAATTTAGAAACAAGAGCAAAGGAACACTTCAGAAACATTAAATATAAACATTTAGAAAAATCAGCAGTTGCCACACATTTTTGGGAAAAAAACCACAACATAAATCCAGAACCAAAACTACTAAAACATACATCAGGAAAACAAGAACTATCCACATGGGAACAAATCTTCATTTCAAAAAATAGGAACAAAGTATTCAATTTCGACATCCCCCAGAAAGATTTGTTCAGCAAGTTCCTTGAACCGCCACCAACTACACCAATGAGAACCAGTCGATGTCCGGCTCAGGATAGAGGCAAAGTCTCTGAAACATGTTCCGGAAAAATTTAAAAGTAAGTGTTGTTTAGTGTCATTAATCGACTCCCTTTAAATCTAATTTAGCATTGAAAAGTTCAAGCTAACATACCTTACAAATTCCTACTATCATCAAATCCATTGGTTCCTGTGCTTTTCAAAATGAATGAATAAATAAAACAGAAATACACAACCAATACATAACAATAAGTAAATAATAGCATCTTTAATAGTATGATATAATGTAACATTGTTATATATATGGGCTAACCTTTATAAGCATTTATTAAAAACAGATGTATCAAGAACATTTAAATATATGTTGAAGGTTTTTCAAATATTCTTTTGCATGTAGGCTAGTACATAATGCATGTATGGAATAGGTGATGAAGCTCTTAACGGATGTGAGCTGCAATTGAACTAGGAATTGACATTGCAATACTAAATGCGAGTATCAACTTTTAAATTTTATTCCCAAGGAGGGGACATAGAAATTAACAGATAAATTATAGTAGTTATGTTTTCATTAAGTATATGTAAATGATATAGAATAACCATGATTTACAATTTATATACTAAGTTCACTGTTTTTACCTTCTCTTAAGGTATGCAGGCGTATCTGTGTGTCTGGGTAGGTGTTGAGAACAGTATTAAAAAATACCTTTCTCAGGAATGACTAATGATTAAAATATCATATGTATAACATAATTTAATGGAAAATCTTAAGTATACCTTGAATTTTCACCAGAATGTTTCAAATTCTCCAGATTCTGAATGGCCTTTGCACAACTGTCAAGTCACAAGAAATATTTGAAATGTTGCTTAGCAATAATTTCATTAATAATTTCATGTAAAGTGACATTGTGTTGAAAAGTTAACCATTTCTGAGATATTCCTTGATACTGGTCTGCATTGTCGGAAATGTTTCATAATATATTACTAAAATGGAGTTATAAAAGTAATATTAATGGAATTATCAGAAATTGATATTGACTAGCACTTCAGGAGCCTGTAAAACCACCCATAAGGTCGTGTGTGGCAGCTGGCAGGCTGAGGTTCTGCCTGAATGCTCTTGCTGTGTTTTCTCGCCATTAATTACGTTTAACTGCGGTAATAATAATTTTAAGGCGCCTTTTGTTCATTTTGGATGGTACATTAAAGTAAGACCAAGCATGTTATTCCTCAATGCCTGTGTGGCAGGGCACAGAGTATCCTGGTGAAAGTGGTTTTTAAATGTTTATTTGTGATTGAAAGTATTCTAATTTAGTAGCCAATTAGGTCTAAGTAGAATTAAATACGGAGCTCAGCTTTATCTGCTGTTTGGATATGCTCTGGTGTGGTCGGAGAACCCGATATCGCCTAGTACGGTGACAATCTCAGAGATCTAGCCAGTGCGTTTGATGAGCAGGTGAACTCGTGTAGCATATTGCTGTGCTGCACCTATTTCGTCCTCCATGGAAGAGATATCCAACGGCGAAGAGGCGGCCAACAGAATAAATAGTCTGAAGACCTCAATTCTGTACCCGTTGCAATCATAGTATCCAGCTATCTAAAGCCTGCCCCAGATCTCGCAGGCGTACACGTGATGGGTATTATGAGTACCTGGAAAAAGTGCAACTTAAGGCGAACAGGCATCCCAGAGTTCAACATTGGGCACTCTTGTATCCAGGTAGAGGGGTCCCAGATGTGCTCGCGGAAAGTTAAACCTCTGTCCATTTTCACTCTAATGTAGGTGGTGGAATTTCTCCATTCCGTTAATGTAGTCTGTGGGGTTGTGGCGCTTGGTTAGTAGTATGGCGTGGCTTTTGTCCTGATTAACGGACATACACCAGCGTTGGTACAAATCTTGGACGGGGAGGTTCTATAGATGGTGTTGAACGTTCCGAGAAAATATCCGACCAAAACACTAACATGTAATCGGGATACCCCGCTATTTTGACGTGAGGCTAGGTTGGGAAATCTGCCATTATGACGCTGAAAGCTATGGGGGATAACAAGAGCCTTCGGGGACTCCGTCTCTTACGGGTCTAAGTATGGATGTTTTTCGTGCTCTGCCAGAGGAAGCTTGTAGGATGTTAAACCAATCGAATAGGAAGTCCCAGTTGGACGAGTTGAAGTAGCAAATCCGCAAGAGAAGGCCCTTTCAACATCCAGAGACACCGTAGTAGTAAAAGTAGTCCTTTTGGAGCAACTGCAGGGAAATATATTGCTCAGAATGAAATTCAAACTGATGATCGGGCATGGCTTGAATGTCGCCCAGTGGTGGGAACATGTTTTCTTTCACAAGAGAACCATGGAGTGAAGACAAATCACGCCATGTTGACACTGTTGTGTATGATCAGATGCAATAGTGAATCTAAGGGAGGATTTGAAATTGCCAGCTTCTGATCTTTGGCATTTAATTTCAGGCTGTGCTTGGCAGCTTAGTGCTATCAGTCCCTTGGCTATACTTTGCGGGTTAGAATTCTAAATTTGTGTGGGGATCGGAATTTGATAATTTATATTTGACAGCTCTGAACTGTAACGTTGTGGTCGTTACAAATGTGGCAATTTTGCAGTTCTGAATCGTTTCAACAATGAGATGGAGTAAGGGTCTAAATATAAACATTGTTGGCACTTTCAAATACTCACCCATATACAGTTTTCTCAAATAGAAAATATATAATTATTTTTTTCTCTCTCGTGGTCATAAGTAGAGTGCGACTTTAAAGTTATCACATAGCAACATACTCTTTAAAATTCGTAATATCGCTTTAACTGCGTATACTGCAACGAAATAAGTATTGCTATTCAAATAAACGTTTATAAATAGAAGGATATGCTTTTTAAAAAAAATGTTTGTAAAAGTGTCTGGAGAAATGGTTGTGAACAAACTATAAAATATCTAGTTCTAGACCTTTTGTAATTGCATTCAACATCCTTGGGTATAAACCGTTAAATGGCATATTACAAATCGGTACATTGCATCACAGAACAATTACTTTACGTTGCATTGCATAGCAAAGCAAGTTTCCGACACATGGATCAATGTACCCACTGAACAACACATTCAGTTGAGTTGCAAAGTGTTGAGCACCACCAGCTGCGGTTGCTCTTTGCTCTTCTTAAACAGCAGTTCTACTGTAAAGTAAGAGGTCTGCTCCTGTTGCAATCAGAAACAGGGAGCAGCGAGATGATCTTCCTGTTGGGACAGTAGAGATAAAATGCAAATACTTGCGTCTGAAGTAGATACTTTTTAAATATCAAATCAAAGGATCGCAATAACGTTCCTAAGAAGAAGGCCAATTAAAGTCGCTTCATGATTTGCAAATCTGTTGGTTTAATAAGCCCGTGCTAATGTATACTGCCAAGTTTTGCAGATAAACGTAGTTTTCTTGTTTTCGAGGATGTAGTCTTTCAACACCTTCTGAATATTAATACGTGTTTACTATCCTTGGTATACGAGTGAAGCAAGAGGTATGTAAACTACCTCCAACAAATATTCTCTGGCTCAACAAATGGTATACCGTCGCAGCTGGAAACATCTGAAAGTGCATCATTTCCATAAGTGCATTTCTGCTTGGTTGAAGGTTACCAAGGTAATTCATATTACCCATCCTAGTATTATTAACAAACTCCAACCAAGTTGTTGCAGTCGGTAACATTCAGAATATATTTTAGTTACTCATTTATCATTCCCAATTCACGTTCTCCACCTTCAAACCTTCAAGAAGCCACTGAAGTGCTTTAGGAGTAATTCTGTCTTATGAATCAGCTACGAATTCCCGCCTATTACATGAAACTTTTCATTGGGGAAAAGAAAATTACCATCTACAGCGTTTGAACCTTCCTTCCGTTTTTCGGTGCTAGATTTGTCAGTTGCCCTACTTTTGTCAGAGATAAATTTGAAATTAATTTAGCCCATAAGCTAGAAAGAGAACATTTGAATATGGTATCGATATTTTGGGTTAACCATTGGTAACCGTCTATGATGTAATACTGTACCAAAACTGAAGGCTATTGCCAACTTAAGTGCCAATTAAGAGGGAATCAATAGCAGTACATCTTTAAAGGTTACAAATAAATTTCATAAGCCTTTGAGTACTACAGAAATACTCAGTTGGTTCTGAAGGTGTATCTTCATTAAAATTACACCTTTTGTAAGTTAATATAAATACGTGATGTTACATGTTACAATAAGAAAAAAAATCCGTTTATATGACTGACAATATTGTTTATTTTAACACATGTTCTGTGAACTATTCTTACGAAAGCTTACTTTTCCATCTACGTAATTTAATCGAGATAAACATTTGCAGAAATATTACACATTTTGCTGATGGTACAAGTGGAACAGTGAGATTATTAGCGGACATCACAAAAATATCCAAGTCCACCAAAAGTTGTTACAAATATATATTTTGATATCTATAGTTTAGCATTAAAAAACTAGGGAACTCTGAAGGCTATTTTCACCAAATTTCTTACAGATCTGCATATCTGAAATATATATGTTATAACATTTTAATGAAAACCACTGAGAGCTGTGTTTGAGGAGATCTATTTTGTGTGGAATTCAATGCCTTTCCTATCTACTAGGAGCCTGTTATACAAATTTTCACTATAAATCCCTAGAACAGCAAACGCATCTAAAACGCAAGGTTAAATATGTATTTGTGCCAGAAAGAAAGGAAACAAATTCAAAAGTTACATTTACATTACTGACTTTGGCCGTTCTTCAAAAACTATTCTTAGAGTTCGTTTTTCATTAATGTCCTCCAAAGTAAATCATATGGAATGATGAATGAAATGGGTAAGTATATACTCAAATGTGCCCAGGATCCACAAAGGCTTAGTTACCCGAATTTCATCTTTCATATTAGAGAAAATCCCGCAAAAAAGCCCAATTCAGATAATTCACCCTGACCGAGATTCGAACTCGGGACTTTTTGAATGAGAGACAAACACGCTACCATAACACTAAGGAGGTGTGTCAAAATTCCTTTATTGCCTTTATTTATGCGAATTTACTTGCAGGTACTTGGAAATGGGAACACGGAGGTTTAGGGGAGAGAGGGAGAGAGAGAATCTGAATAAGGATATCCCATTATATAAATAACAATGAATAACAAGGAATATCTCGGAAATGGTTAGCTCAAAAATATGTATTTTAGGTAAATTGTATGCCTTAATGAGATCTATATTTCTTGTGAAGTAAGATTTTGTTTACTTCTTAGGGTTTTGCGGGTTGGCAAAAATTATTCTGTATGAAGAGTATATCAGGCAATTCGCAAAAAAGTTAAACATTTCGGGTTAGAGTCAGATGGAAAAATTCAATGCCATAGTCGGGATTTGAACCACGGATTTTCTGGTCACCGTCCAGCCACTCTAAACCATTGAGCTACTATGGCCAACGTGCCAACATGACATTAAATTCTCCAAATGACTCGTGTTTCTCCCGGTAAACCACTAGGAGTTCTCATAAACACGAGACAACTACCTTAATGGCGACTTACTATGCTGTAAGTACTTTAAGGCCCGGGCTTTATAGTTAACCACTATTAGGTCAATTAATAGAAATTGTTCTTTTACACTAGCCGTCTGTAGGATGCACTAAAAAGGCACGAGTCAGCTGGAGAATTTAATGTCATGTTGGCACGTTGGCCATAGTAGCTGAATGATTTAGTGCGGCTGGACGGAGACCAGAAGATCCGTGGTTCAAATCCCGGCTATGGCATTAAATTTTTCAGTCTAGCTCTACCCTTTCATAGTGCGTCCTACACACGGCTAGTGTGAAAGACAGATTAATTTCTATTAATTGTACCTAATAGTGGTTAACTATAAAGCTCGGGCCTTGAAGTACTTAAACATAGTAAGTCGCCATTAGGGTAGTTGTCTCGTGTATTTATGATAACTCCTAGTGGTTTACCGGGAAAAACAAGTCAGTTGGAGAATTTAATGTCATGTTGGCACGTTGGACATAGTAGCTCAAATGGTTAGAGCGGCTGGACGGAGACCAGAAGATCCGTGGTTCAAATACCGGCTATGGCATTGAATTTTTCAGTCTGGCCCTACCTTTTCATAGTGCGTCCTACACACGGCTAGTGTGAAAGAACAATTTGCAATAAACGTTTCATTTGTGATAAAATAATATATGGGGTTTAGCTAGAATTATTAGAACTAATTTTGAAAAAAATAAGTTTTCAAAATAACTAGATGCTTGAAAGACTGCAGTTGAGACCGATAGTATTTTCTTAACTACAAATTACTTATAGGTGCGTTTAAGCTCATTTACGAGTACATCTATTTAATTCACCCATTGTTGAAATCACTTCTGAAGTTAAAGAGGTCAAGGTTTATTTTAAAAATTGTACACAGAGGTTGAGAAAACTAACGATTCTTCATTAAACATCGATAATAACATTTAGCTTTTTCTTCTTATTGCGATATAGTGATGAGAACACATGTGAGTTTCTTTCAAGTCTAAAACTGAAAATACATCTTTTCGCTATACCAGAGCGACATTTAATTTGCTGTAAATGGAATCTTGACGCTTCATGAAATCTCGTTGTGACTACTTGTCACGGCAACGTACATAAAAAATTCGGCGCAAATAGATAAACGGCGGATAATGTTTCACGGTAATAAAGAGCTTGCATAAGCAGTTTACGATCGCGCGGCTAGTGTACACAAAGGAACTGATAGGCGGCTAGCGTTCACAAAGCGCCGACAATCAACGATAGCGTCGATAAACAAGAGACGGACAGTTTATCACAGAGGTGTAAGACTTGCCGGCCCAGATAGGGTTTCACGTTTCTGGAAGGTGATAGAATATTCGGATTACGTCATTAGATGCCTTGTTTATTCCAGAAAAGTCTAGTGATTGTACAAAACAGTCTGGAATTCATGAATGGGTGTATAAAAAGTAGTCATGGCTAGTGATGAGTCAGTTGTGTTTAACGAGAAAGTAGTTTAACACGAGAGTCAACTGTGGAATGTTGTAAACTGAACGCTGTTGTTATGGTCATCGACCTTGGAAGACTGTATATGTGATGCATTGTTGTTACGTGAGAACTGAACAGTGTATTTCGATGGTAATAAGGAACAATTAAAATTTCGGCAAATTGGACTTTTAATTCGACAAACCCACAAAGTCACATTATACTTGACTATACACATTTTGCAATTCAGTTGGAAACGCAACAGATAAGTCACTGTGCCAGATGTGTTCCAATCTGACTAGGAGAGTTAAACTTTCTAGGAGTCGATACAAGTGTTTAGCGGATGGTGGGCAATTTTTAATCACAAATGTCTGATTAAATAAGCACCAGCGTAATACTCGCATGTATCTGCTTATTTGTTTAGTTTACCCTGGGAAATCTGAATGGAATGACCGAGTCGCTTGACCGCCCTCTATTTTATTTTTTTGTCACTGCTTATTTGCACAAACCATCAAACAATAATTATACATATGTCTTTTGTGCATACCAGTTGTCAGACAAAGATAAGCATCAGCATCTATGATTATTTACATACCGTCCAAATCGTAAACCTTGAAGAGAAATCTTATCTTGTCATCTGGAGACTGTCCGGCGAATTGGTGCATGGCGTCGATGAACTCTTGCAGAGAAATTGAACCAGAATTGTCTTTATCGAAGATTTGAAACACTCGTTCGGTAAAAAATGGCTGCAAAGAAGAACAAATGGTCATTGGAAGCCTTTGGCGTCGCATTTCACAAAGGAGGAATGTAAAAAAGCAAGAGCAACATACATACGTTTTTTGAGATGACAATCTTCTTGAAGTCATCTCGGCGGATCTCCTTTTCATTGCCCACTGTCTGTCGGAAAAGTTGCTCCAGCCATTCCAGATTACTCTTGTCGATTCCACAACGCGGTCTGTAAACATAAATGAAGTTCTGTCACAACTCATCCTTAGGGCGGCAAGAAAAAGAAGTGCGATGAGTGCAGATGCCATTGTAAATTAAACAACTCATTAGAATCATTTGAATGATCACTTTGTAACTGTAAATGAAGCGCGCAGTATAACAATAGATTCAAAACTATCTGCCCTACCTGGTATTGCATGAATGGCCTTTTACATCTCGAACGAAGATTTAAATTAACTTTATATCCTCACTTCCGTACTCTTTTATGAACGCGATTTACAATGCTTTAGAGAAGTCTATGTTAAATTCATGTTTTTAAACCTTGGAATCTTAAATATATTTTACACTCAAGAGATTTGTAACAATTGATCAAAATCTTTTGCTACACGTGGAAGATCAGAAGTACAGGATGCTTTATTTCTAACTCCTCTCAAACTGAGCCTCCCCTGAGAATATTTCAAATTAATAAACATCATATTGCCTAAATGCATGTTTTGGTAGTGGTCAACGCATTTTTTAAGAAACACCTATAAACTGCAATTTTAAATTTCCACATTTTTTCTTAGGACGCTGAACACATCTAACTGGAGAAAAATACTATTTTCATTTGTTAACTATGAATATAGGTTAAGAAACGGGATTACACTGGACGCAGTTTTCTCTGCTTAGAGATTTTTTGTATAAATATCCTTGATAATGCATATTAAAGACATCTTAGTGGCAGTATATTCGAACTTACTACGTCCATGTGTTCTATTCAGGCGTTCCAACAAACTAGTGGTCATTAGAGATAGTGATATTTAGCATTTTGAAATCAGAAATTTATCGTTTTGATTTTTACATTTAGCATTTTATAGCATTTTAGAATTTTATAAAACTTTGAAAATAAAGGTTTAATTTGAGTTAATTTTTATAAATGATGAATATTAATATCATTTATATGAAATTTAGAACACATTTATGGAGATTTATTAATGACAGTGACTTAAAAGTGCATAAAGTGTCAATTTATTTCACATTATTATAGGTTACAGCAACACACAGAAATATAGAAGTTGATACAGACTAAAGCATATTGCATAACACAAAACGATAAATGCATACTGATGTAAAACTAGCACAATAAAAAGAAAATGCACAAAATTAGCCTCGCACTTACTGACGTGACCTACGCATAGAATGAATTGAAGTTGCACGTAAAACCGAACAGAACAATGAAAATTGGAACTTTGGCAACTGAGAACTCCTTAAAATTAGGATTGCTATTGGTTTTCAGAGACAAGGATTAAAATTTTCCGTTAACTGGGTTGTGAAGATAGAGTTATGACAGTCATTAGGCGTGGTAAGAGGGGTTTCTTTTGTAAAACCACTGAACTCGCTTCAGTACCAAACATACCTCATATGGGCAATGGTGGAACAATAGGCAACCCGCCTCGGTAGCGTAGATGGTAGCGTGTCTGCCTCACTTTCAAGAGGTCCCAAGTTGGAATCTCGGTCAGGGTGAGTTACCTGGATAAGGTTTTTTCCCTTATCCATAAAGATGAATGTCGGGTAGCTCTAAGCTCAATGGACCCTGGACACATTTGAGCATCATTTCATCCATTTCATTCACCGTCCGATATGACTTAACGTTGGAGGACGTAAAATTACAAAAAAAGAAAGAAAGAAAAAAAAACAATAGGTTAATTTGGTGGGAAGGGTTGCTTTCCACATTCCGGAAGAGTGGACACTTACTTTATAACTTTCTAAACATACAAAGATTCTACAGACTTCAGTTAAAGTTTCCAGAAGAAAAAGCATTGGGGAAAAAATAGTCATTTAGGAAAATTTTCATATTTCGCATTTATATTGCATTTTGAGTCAATTTCGCACGTTATCGCGGTATATCGTATTTGTGAAAAATCACCACTCCTTGTGATCACATTAGAGTTCGCTAGAAAGCAAAGAGCATGTATTCATTCTGATCGATAAGTAACAATTGGTGCCAACCACCACCACGTCTATGTTTTAAAACAAATACAAGTAGGCGGCGGACTGTCAACATGTCCCGTTACGGAGCCGGACATCGACAAATTAATTGTTAAGAAGAATGAGAACTCCACTTAAATTGTGAACTAATAATTATTAATGTGTAGCTATAAAAGTATAATTCACAATGGTATTCAATACACATTATGCACATAAAAATATGAATCTTCCGCATGCTCTTCCTCACTACGTCACCTGCGAAGATTAACTAGGAGGGGGAAAAGGTAGCTACCCTGTTTCACCCTCAATGACACCATTGATCTGTTGTAATTGATGTCCTCCAACGTTAAGTCATATCAGACGATGAGTGGAAAGGATGAAATGATGCTAAAATGAGCCCAGGGTCCATGAAGTTACCCGACATTCGTCTTTTAGGATGAGGGAAAACCCCGGGAAAAACTTATCCAGGTAATTCACCCTGACCAAGATTCGAACTCTGGACCTCTTGAACGAGAGGCAGACATGCTACCATCTACGCTACCGAGGCGGGCTACCATTGATCCAGAATAAACGGATCAAACACTGGCATTTACAATGGCGGCTGTAATGGGTGGGAAATGCTTATGAGCAACTCTTGTCCACAAACTGTTTTGAGACAGTAAATTACAAATGTGGTGTAATAATAGACTATTTCTGGGATATCTTCAAAACAAAAAGCGCTGCGTTGGTTGTAAAATAAATACTTTATAATATTAAATAGTGACCAATGAGCAACCAAAAGTATACCTAACCTTAAACCTTCATGCTGTCTACAGTTTAGCATACCATAATGCAACAGTATTTCTAAATTAGTTACAGATTTAAATTTCAAAGAAAACAGAAATCCTGCAAGAAGTATAAAATATATATGATACAGAACAGCTGGTACCGAGTTCGCTTAAAAGTATTGATCACTGTTTACACAGAGTTTCTTTTTTTAAATTATCGTCCTCCAACTTTAAGTCATATTGGGCGATGAGTGAAATGGGTGAATACTCAAATGAGCAGAGTCCATAGAGCTTAGAGTTAACCGACATTCATTTTTCAGGATAAGGAAAACCCTCTGGAGAAAACCTTATCCAGATAACTCACCTGATCGAGATTCGAACTCGGAACCTCTTGAACGTGAAGTGGATATGCTACCAACTACGCTACAGAGGCGGGAAAATGAACACTTTATTGTTATGAGCAAACATTCTATACCTACACAAAACGTAATGAATGGTTGACACAAAACACAATGGCTGACACAAATTTTGATATTTCAGCAACTGGTTACTGAATTTAGAAGCTTTAGGATGAAATTTACTTATGCTTTCACTGAAAGTTTGGGTTTTCTCAGTAGTAATATCTTACTCGGTATCTTGTAAAATCTTCATTAATTTTCGCAGAGGGAATAAACACTGACGGATGAAATATGAAAAATAAGTAATCCTAAACCAGAATTTAATTGAAATACATAACCCTATATCACCAAAAGACAACTTCCATGCAGTCTGCATTTTGTATACAATATAACAGCATTATTTGAAACTGCAACTGCGTATTTATATTACGCGTAACTGAAGCAGCATACTATTTACATGAAACAGAGCAATTGGAATTGCAGTATTCACTAATTAAATTCACTCAAAATTGTGTTACTATTTATACGCAACGTTATATAAACAAAATATAGACACTAACTACTAATGCGTGAAATGCTGTAGTTTGTAGTAATTAACTACTGAACGTAGAAGCTTTACACTGCACTTTTATTACGTTATTGTGAAATACATGCACCGGAGAGAGGGCATGATTTTAATACATAGTCACTTTTGGTGATTAAGTAACACAATTCATTTATTTTACCTAGTTAAACATATTAACGTCTGTTTATTAAAATGAAAGGACTCGCATCTGAACTTTTCAACTTAATCTACAAACTCTCAGTATATTGTCTTTATTTTTTAAACTGTAGCTAGTTACGGGCGTAAACTTAGTTCATACGCTCACTGGGATCCTTTCTTAGGAGGCTACTATTATAAATATGAGGGTTGACTTTGAAACATTGTTGGAAATGCATTATCATGCAATTTATTTCTTTTTCTTGGAACTGTTATGAAAGAACCCTCGACACAGTTTTCTAACGAAATCGACAGCAAAATGCTGTTTGCATATGAATCTAAATACGGAGCCTTGCGCATTCCGTTCTCCTGAGCAAAACTACGGATAAATTTGAACCCACTCGTAACTGAAATTGGAATCTCTCATGAATTCATAAACAGAGGCAATCAGAAACCCCCCTCCCCATTTATGGAGGCCCAAATTTCTTGAGATCAAAAATACTGAAGCCTTGTGACTTGTGAAAGGCATCTATGATGTGTGGATAATCAAGAAGTGGTCCATTGTGGAATGGTAGCGACGAAAATCACATCATTTACTGAGACTGCCTGTGAGTCAGTTGTGAACCGCGTGTTTATCGTGTACGCAATACGACAATACGATTGGTGGGAGAGATCGGCCGGCACCACGAAGGAAGATGACTACTTTTCACATGTGATATAATTGTAATGGTGGCCTATTGCAAAGCTGAAAGAAACTTAGCTGTTAGACTGCGAGATAGTTCATCTGAAGAGATTACAGCAACATTAATATTATATAAACACCATGCACACATGGCTTTGGCATCACAAGGATTTCAGAAAATACATACTTTTGACGAAATATATACAATATTTGTAGTCTTTCTCAAAGACCTCTTTACAGTTTGAACTGCCCTTCCCAAGAACTCCCACATCCCTGTTTTGAAGAAAGCATTAAGACTGCAACATATAACAATAGATACGTTGAAACAATCAATTCTATTTATTCATCTTATAAATCTCTGGACACGTCAAGACAAAAATATGTACAAAATTTAAGTACAAAATTTATATACAAGAAGTACAAAAACCTGTGTAAGAGTAAATGCCAAAATATAACTAACTTTCCAAATACTCTTGAATAGAACAAAAACATGCCTCACTTAAAAATTTGTGTAGTTTCAATTTAAAAATCTTTTGGTTGTCAATGTGTTTTAAATAGAGAGGTAACTTATTGTACAGTTGGATACCACTATAAGTGAAGGAATGCTTGTAAAACGTTGCATTATGACTAATTGCTAGTAGGTTTGAACTGTTTCTTGTATCATGCTGGTGTCATTGCAAATGATTTAAATCAATTTAAACTAGCTTTTACATGTAAGAGAACTTTGTATATGTATAAACATGACAGGGTTATAATTTTCAGTTCCTTAAAATACACTACAGCTCACATGTGCAGGTTGGTTCACTATTATTCTTATGGCTCCTTTTTGCATTCGAAAAACCTTTTTCGATTAATTTGAATTACCCCAAAAGATACCATAATTTATAAGGGAATGAAGGTATGCAAGATGTGCCATTGCGACTGTCTTTACGTCTGCAATAATTTTTAATGCTTTTGTAGCATAGCACTGTTTACATTTAAATCAAATCTTCTATATGTACAGTCCAATCCAAGTTTTGATTTAACCACAAACCTAAAATTTTTGTATCTTTTATATATGAAATATTGATGCCATTCAAATTAAGGCCAGGGAAGGTAATACTTCTATTTACTTTATGCCGAAAACCTATTGCTACTGCTTTATATTTGTTTAAAATTAGTCGGTTTTGATCAAGTCATAGCATAATTGTTTCATTATTTCATTCAAATTTTGAAGTAAATGACCTTTATCATTACCAGTGATGAGTATGTTTGTGTCATTTGCAAAAATAGTAAGTTTAATATTTTCCTGATCTACATTATGGGTTATATCATTAATATAAACTAGAAATAGAAGGGGGTCCAAGATGGAACCCTGAGGCACCTCACATTTTATAATTTTCACTTCAAAATGTTCATAATTAAGTTTATTAGTCTTTGCATCTAAAGATTGTAATTCCACTATCAACCCAAGAGGTTCTTGCACAGTACACGCAGCCAAGCCGCAAAAATCGAAAATTACCGCTCCTGTTTGGCTGCATAAACTTTTCTGTTTAAAAAACTACCCGGTAGACGGCAGAGACAAGCGTATTACTTTCCAACTGCTAAACAAGGGAAGGCTTAACTGCGTTTTTATACTGGAAGGATGTAGCAATTACTACGTCAGTTTGCACGTGTTTCTTACGCTTATCCTCTACCCTCCATCACCGACTAGTTGTCACATCATAAAGCACATGTAAATATATGTTGCCACGATTTGGTGTAATCTGATTCACGACTGGACCGACGTCGTGGTAATCCGCTTCTTCGCACTTACAAGGCGTCTAGGTACATTTCAATTTAATTGGGGACCGTACATCAACGTGTGTAGGAATGATTCATTGCCCGCAGTTTAAGTGGTGGCGCGAAACCTGAGTAACGGTAAGCAATTATTGTACATTCATCTCCAAGGCAAACACTGGTGTACTTACCGCGCGTCTGAAGTGCCTGGAGAAAGTTACTATTTATTTCCTTCATGTTTTTATGAATGTACAAATTGGGTACAGAAACCTTGAAAAATATTTTATTGGACACTATCATTGCAATTACAGTCAATACAACTTTTTCTTTCTCTATTGCTTATCTTGGTAAGCAGAAAAGCACAGTATTCCATTAAAAGCTCCATGTGAATATTTCACTGGAGAGACTTAATGTGTACGTCTTTTGCGTGTATGTCAAAGACATTGCTAAATACAAAGGGTCCCATAATTTAGGTTCAATTCTAAGGATAGACAAAAATAATTTCAAGAAAATTTCTCCTTCCAAGCTATTCAGCTGCATTTCTTTTTATTTTCCCAAAAGTGACTTACTTTGATTAAAATGTGAAGCAGAAACTATAGGTTTCCGACATTAGAATATAAGAGAGGACGATAAAACTAGAAATTATTAAGAAGCATATTGGAAGTAATATAAGAATAAATATTTAATCATAAAGCAGAATGTTTAACAGAAGCAAAGCAACGCAGACATAGCCTCAGGTAGAAAGGATTGTTTGAGACAGGATGTCGAAATATACAAACAAAAGAAAGAAACCTTCCCGACAGACCAACGCCACTAGGAATCCGCTACATGAAGAAAACAGACCGTTAGGACGCCAAGGGGAGGTGGAATAAAACTGCTGCATAGATAAAGAAGGGATGAAAGACCAATCAGGTGAAAGTAAGGAAAACAGAACTTCCAATAAAATTTGGTATATATCACGTGATAGGCGTGAAATAGACTTGGACTAGAAAAGAGGCGTTGATAGATCAGCCAGCGAGGGCAAGGGCGCGAGAAAGCGAGGCAAGTCGCGGCACTTCATCGGAGGGATTTCAGCGGCTAGGAAGGATTTCACCGCGAGAGTCGCGATACTTCGCGTGTGAATTTGTACTGTTATGTGGATGTGTAGAATCAAACTTAAGAGTAGGTGTAGGAACGCGAAACCGGGTAGCGTAAAGGAAGGCGTGATACAATTGTTGTGGCGAGTGAGTGAGGGAGGCAACAACTGTACAACGTAAACCTTAAATCAATAAACTTGGGAGAGAAACGAGGAGGAAGCATTGTTACTTCCAGTCAAACGGTGGACTCTGAGAAAGAGAACCTTTCTTCTCACCTCTACCGATGACGGAGAATAACCAGCTAGTCCACAAAATAATCTATTGTTCCGTCTTTACATCCTATATCAAAAGGAACCTGATCTCTCCTGAACCAGAACCACACCCACTGTTCCTGCACCAAATGCCAGAATTCGCAACTGTTACATGACAAATAAAATATTGTGACCTTGTGGGTTCGTAGAATTAAAAGCCTTGTTTGATGAAATTTAAAATGCTCTATTACAGTAGAAATACACGCGTTGTTCACCCCTTACAGGCTCTAAAATGACCTGTCATACACAAACGCAGTCTCTCGTTGCTTCATCACACGTACACACGAAAATAAATGACAGAAATCACGACACAGCTGCATGCACACAATTAACAGTTCTCAACTAGCAATTGACTCAGTCATCCATCCGTGGTACTATTTATACTTCCCAATCATTATTAAAAAATGCGGTGGATTTCTCGATACCAATCGAGACGGCATCAGAAAAGATGAAACTTCCAGACCTCTATCTGTCTCTTTCTCTCTTTCGGCAAGCATCTAGCTCTGCACCGCACTATCTGTCTCTTTCTCGGCAAGCGCCCAGCGTTCCCCGGCACCAACCCACATTGCCTCGGCGACAATATGTATCTCGTTTTGTGCGAGTCAAGTTCTATTCATGCTAGTCAAATTCTCTTTGCTTTTGAATAAATTATTTATATGTCTGTAAAAGGGTAGGAGAGAGAGAGAAAGAGAGAGAGAGAGAGAGAGAGAGAGAGAGAGAGAGAGAGAGAGAGAGAGAGAGAGAGAGAGAGAGAGAGAGAGAAAGAGAGAGAGGCACAAAGTCGTCAAAATGTATATCTCATTAAAGCAAACAATTTATATTGGATACATTTTTTGCAGTATTAACAATTACTGAGATGTTCATTTTTATCTGTAATTGAAGCGTTAACCCGTCTTTAGTTTGCTTCTTGGTAATGGCAAGCATGTGCATTTTAAAAACTTGAGTGATTCGCCTTTTGCAGATTTGGCTATTACTCGGTCTTTCCGATCCCGTGTATATACTCATTGCTTCCTATACACGAAATGTGTTCTCCAGTATACGTTTTCTGTTATTAATACTATACAAAATTAAGATTTTGTTGGAAAGAGAGAGTAGAGAAAGTCATGAATATATCCTTGTCATATCTAAAATGTATTATAACCAAAGGAACTAAGCTGCAAGATCGAAGTGCAGCAAGCTTTCAGCACTGAATAGAATTACATGTATGCGAAATGTTAATACACAAGCTGAGAAAGAAAGAAAAGAAGCAACAAAATATCAGAAAATAGGAATGATATGATAGAAGCAAACCTTTATGGTTGTATATCTTTGTAAAATGAGATGGTTTTCTCCCACCCTATTAATTGATTGTTCAGATTTATGTTTAGACGGATGTTTTTTGAAGAATTCGAAAATACTAGCCTTATCGGTCATATCTGAAACAGTATTTTAAAACTGATTTGCCCGCGTAGATGGTAGCGTGTCTGCCTCACGTTCAAGAGGTCCGAGTTCGAATCTAGGTCAGGGCCTGTATAAGGTTTTTTCCGGGTGTTTGCCTTATCCTGAAAAACGAAGGTCGGGTAGCTAAGCTGGATGGACCCCGGACTCATTTAGCATCATTTCATCGTCCTATATGACTTAACGTTGGGGGACGTAAATTAAAAAAAACTGATTATTTGTAATAAATTTAAGCCCCAGGGAAGATAATTATTAATTTTGTAAGACTATGTTATTTGTTTATTCAACATTATGATCAAATTCTAATGAGAAATAAAATCGCATGGTCTTGGTGGAATTTAGATGTCTGGATAGAGAAGTGAAAGACGTTATATCATTCGTGGGGGAAAGTTTGAAAAGATATTGTAGAAGTGTAATCATAATATTGTTTTATTTTAAAACAACCATATCTGTTAATTTTGGAAATCAATACAGCCTACATACGGCCAGTGTGAAAGAATAATTAATTTCCATTAATTAATCTAATAGTGGTTTACTATATAAAACCCGGGCCTTAAAGTACTTACAAGTAGTAAGTCGCCATTAAGGTAGTTGTCTCATGTGTTTATGAGAACTCCTAAGTGGTTTACCGGGAAAATACGAGTCAGTTGGAGAATTTAATGTCATGTCGGCACGTTGGCCATAGTAGCACAATGGTAGTGCGGCTGGACGGAGACCAGAAGATCCGTGGTTCAAATCCCGGCTATAGCATTGAATTTTTCAGCCTGACTATGTTTCCACAATTTAGCCTACACACGGCCAGTGTGAAAGAATAATTAATTTCCATTAATTAATATATTACCCCTTTTTCCCTAATACCCAATCCTGGAAAATCTTTAGAGTTATGACATCCATCTGAGACCGAACGCCTGAGAAGGAACTCCGTGTTAGCTGCCGGAGCAATAAAAATTGATTTAACATTTTTTAAAAGATCTTTTCGACTAAAACTTCAAACGACTTCAACTGGCTTCATTAACACGATGAAATGAAAATTCACCTCCGCAACAAAAATCCTGTTGCATCTCTCATAGAATTGTGTTTAAAACGAAATGCATGGTTAATAATAGTTCTTCAAATCAATTATTTTTATATGTAGAACAGCTTTACAGCTCCAGAAAAAATCCCCAAATATTTTACCCTTTTTCCCTATTACCTTTTATCACAATGTTTCATCCTTATTTGAGGTTTCGGAGGGGTTGTGCGACTGACATAGACAGTGCATTTATTACATCTGCGTTGAACAGTGACAATCTTCTAATCCAGGAGCCTTTGGTCAACAGATTTACCTCAGTACGTTGCAAGTGTATTAATAGGACTATATTAGTAAATTAATAACTTTAAGTGGTTCTAATTGGTGAAATGTTCCATCTTGACTTTATTCCCTATTTTTCGACACATTTTTTTCTTCCTCTCATTACAATTTGTATTGTGACTTTGGTGGGTTCGTGAAATTAAAAAGAGTTCAATTACACAACTCAAAATGTTCTTTATTTCCACCTTATTCCAATTACAATTTAATTTACACCATTCAATCTTGCCAGTTCGTCTTTACACGTACGCTCAGCTCAACTACACGTCCGCCCGCCGCGACTTACTCAACTCGACTACACGGCTCACAATCACACAATCAACTAACTGTCGCCTCGCTTGTATCGATCACCCCGAAGCCTCTCGAATCTTCCGTTATGGAGGGGGAAAACATTCTGGAACCTTCGTGCACCTTCGCGCGGTAGGAGGAGGGGCCACCCCTGTGTCTCCCCGCCACCGCCAGTCCGCATTATTGATCGGCAACGCGAGTTCGCCGTCTGCGTGACAGTATTAAGCTGCTGTTACCAGCTGTTACCAGATATTCTAGATTGTCTATACTACACCCATCTTACGTGGCGAAGGATAAAATTGTGTTGTGCTAGGCGAGAGGGCGGCCACTTTGTGTAATCCCCGTAACTATGATTGCGCGGAAGCTTAATTTGTTAATTGCATAAACAAATTTTATTGAGAAAGTCCAAGCGCGACTTTTATATTCGAAAGTTACCACAATATATTGCGATACAATTACGAGCGTCGGCTAGTCCCGAGCCTCAAATATTCTGTTTTACTTTATTTCTCAACATGATCTCTAGAAACCTCGTACATTTGTCATATCGTGTTCTACGAGGGCTGTTCAATAAAGAATGATCACAATTTTTTTGACAACGTACCTTTGCTCATCCTCATAATTTTGATGGTCCTTCTCAAAATAGTCTTCCCTGGATGCGATGCACTTGTCCCAGCGTTTCTGCCAGTCTTCAAAGACATGCTGGAAACCACTTTTTGAGAGGTCCTTCAAAATCGCCTCCGCAGCCTTCGCCACTGCTTCTGATGATGGATAATGCCTCCCACGAAGGCGTTTCTTCGAGTTAGGGAATAGGAAAAAGTACACGAAGCTAAATCTGGACTATAGGGAGGGTAAGGTGTGTACTTCGTTGAATTTTTTAAGAGATTCAGCGAAAACATTAGCGATATGCGGCCGCGCATTATTGTGGTGCAGCATCCAGCCTGCTTCATGGAAATGTGGTCTTTTGCGCCTGATATGGACTTGCAATGTTTTCAGGACATCCCTGTAGTATTGTCCAGTTACTGATGTATGTGAAGGTATAACATGCTGATAAACTATTCCACGAATATCAAAGAATAATTTTCCCAGCAGCAGCAACCATTTTTGCCATTTTTTGGGGGTTGGTGATGAAGGAGATTTCCACACTGAGCTCTGCTGTTTGCTCTCAGGATCAAAATGATGTAGCCAAGTTATATCAGCAGTGGTTACGTTTGTAAGAAACTCCGGATCTTCCTCTAACATCAACTTTAACTGAATGTTACCCCCATTGCAGCGGTAGGCGATACTGAACATGTCTGAACTTACCTGGTTCTCACAGGCGGGAATCAGGAGTACCAACAATGAAACTACTACTGCGTGTTTGTTTAACATTAAACTAACAGAATATAATAAGATTGAATTTTAGTGCGAAAAAATATGACCGTAAAAATTATGATCATTCTTTATTGAACAGCCCTCGTAATTTAATTAAACCATCTCTGTAGTGCATTTATCATGGCCCTCAAAATAGTTGTTTACCGTATCAAACAATACCTATTTACTGTGAAATCTTCGTTCTCCAAGAAATGTTTTGATGTTTGGGAACAGGTAGTAGTCACTGGCTACTAGATCTAGCGAACAGGGTGGATGTTGAAGCAGTTCAACTTCAATTCGCACATTTGTCCCATTGCAATGACTGAACGATGGGCCGGAGCATTGTCATGCAGAAACAAGATCTTTTCCTTTTCCAAATGAGCTCTTTTTCTTTTCACCTCAAAACTCAAACGTTGCAGTAAGCTTGCGCAGTAATCAGTGATACACACTTTTACCCTTTTCCAAGTAATCAATAAAAATAATTCCATGCGTATTCCAGAAAGCACTTGCTTTCGCTGTTAGCTGAAAAAATTGACTTTACCTTTTTTTTTTTGAGTTGATTCATATGGTACAATCCCTGTTTTGATTGATTTACTTTCTGGAGTGTAGTGATGGATCCAAGCTACATCCATGGTAATAAGCAGTCTGAAAAATTCGCTGGCATTTTCACGATATAGCTCCAAATTCTTAACAGAAACAGGTTTTCCTTTTTGATCAGGTGTCCACAAACGCGGCTCCCATCTTGCACAGACCTTGTGAAAGCCCAAAAGTTTACTTAAAGTATTATCTGAACATTCTTTTGATAGGTTTACAGTCTCTATTATCACAAACTACTTTAATTTGCGGTCTTTCAGTACTAAATCATGCATATTTTCAATGATCTCTGGAGTTGTGACTTCCACAGGGTATCCAAAGCGAGGTTCATCACTAGTGCTCACACGTCCCATTTTAAAATCTGCAATCCACCGTTTAATCACTGCATATGAAGGGGCAGAGTCTTTCTATGTATTGTACATTTCCTCAATGGTTTCTTTAGGCGTTAAGACTTTCAATGGAAGTATTTAATTACTGTGCGTTTTTCCAAATACTCCATTTTTGTGAAACCTCTACACTTGTTTTGTTTAAAATGCTGTCATTCAAAATCTAAACAAACTGTTGACCTGTAATTATGAATACAAGCTCTTCTTAAGTTAAACTATATGATGATATCCGTCAAACTGGCCCAGTGGTACCATCTCTATGTGAGGTCCGGAACTTATCAGCCGACCCTTGTACTGCACGAACATGACCATGACAAGGACATTTAGCACGTCGAGCTCTTGGTGCTATCCGTCAAACTAGCCCAGTGGTGCCATCTCTATGTGAGGTCCGGAACTTATCAGCCGACCCTTCTACTGCACAAACATTACTATGATAAGGAGATATAGCACGTTGAGCTCTTGATGCTTATGACCCTGAACCATGGTGCCTTTGACTTTCATGATAACGGGTGAGGTGAGAGCATCTAAGGGTGGTGGGTTTTGGAGACAGGCAATGGGTAGGTTCCGGAATAGCTACAAACTGAAACTCCCTGGCTGCTTGTACAACCTGTTGTCTTTCCCTCTGTGGGCTTACACATGCCCTGGAGGGCCCAGGACTTAAGACGGACAGCAAGATTTACAGAAAGCAAACTCTCACCGACACCTAGAATACTGAAATAGCCAACCAAGATTAAAGGTGAATTAATAGAAATAAGATTAAATGAAGGGACAGGAAATTCGGGGGATGTAATTATCCTTTCCAGCATTCACCTATAAACCTGGAAACCTCCCAAAGTGCTCATGGACTAGAAAGTTCGTCCACGGGAACCGAACTCTCAAGCTATGGAATACGAACCATAGAAGCTATAATTGAGCCATCTTGCTCTGTACTGTACGAACTATATTTCCGGTTAATTTATTATTTAGAGAACGTAGGAATTTTCCATTTGTCATGACATACAAATTTCCCTAGTCTATGAACATCTATAAACGAATATACGGACCACTATTTTGAGAACAATACGTTGAGAAATAGATCAAATTCGGAAATTAATCAAATCTTCAAAGGGGAGGACTATCAAGTCGTCGAGATTAAGCTGGATAGGCTATGCAGAAAGAATGGAAGATGAAAACCCCTAATAATGCGTAATGATATAGTTATGAGAATGAGGGGTAGCCTGAGAAAGGTTGCTGCAGGACGTGGAACAGAAAACGAAAAAAGGGGAATAAGAGGCTGGAGAGGAAAAGTGCAAGATCAAGACGAATTGAGGAAAATTGTGAAGGAGGCGATAACCCACAACGGGTTCCAGCGCCCACTAAGAAGAAAATGAACGTCTATATCCCTTAAATTATATGTCACATTAAAATAAGAAAGGATAAATGCATTCATTAAATAAATACTACCCATCATGCAAATTATACTGTTATTAGCCGACTCTCCATATATGAAAACTGTGCGACCATGCAGATTGTATTTAAGCAAGAATATTTTGTAAACCGTAATTAAATTTCTTATTTTGGTAAGCAGACTTGCACGACTATTAAACCCTAACTAATAACACAAGTCTTTGTTAGAGACAAAAACTTCAATACTGCTTTACGTGGGAAGCAATTTATCAGTGTTTGGTAATTGCTTCGATACGGAAGTTTGTGTCAGCTGTGAGAGTTTCATAAATAACCATTACATCAAAAATATCCTTTTTTAAAAGAAGTTAAATACACATTCTGTCTAACGATTCAATTGCTTCCGTCTCCAAAATACATAGTCATGTATTTCTCTACGTAGTTTTCCAGTAAAATAGACTTGGATGACGATTTTTCCTAGTACATGGTAGCTTATCATGGTATATAGATTTTATTTCTTTTTGCCCAAATTTTCATGTTGGAAAACCCAGGCGTATCAGCCCTTGATGAGTCAATCTATCTGACCTTTAAGCAAAATCGTTACTTGTTTTTAATTTTTGAGGTCCAGGTATTCTATTGTTGCTCATAATTGTCTTGCATAAAATTTAGGCACATCGAAATTAAACTTTTAAGGGTAGAAATAACAGAAATAAAATTTAAATCTGTGTGGCTTCTAGGATTCTTATACGAAGTACTTATACTTGACACTTTAAGATGAGAACTAAAATACAAACCAGAAAATTATTGCTGTTTTTTAAGAAGGTTACGTTGCAGGAAATAGTTTTGAAGTCCAAATTATCTTGAAGCTATTTGTTGTAACCAGAATAGATTTTGGAAACGTTGAGTCAGACTGAAAAATTCAATGCCATAGCCGGGATTTGAACCACGGATCTTCTGGTTTCCGTCCAGCCGCACTACCATTGTGCTACTATGGCCAACGTGCCGATATGACATTAAATTCTCCAACTGAGAATAATGTCATATCGGCACGTTGGCCATAGTAGCACAATGGTAGTGCGGCTGGACGGAAACCAGAAGATCCGTGGTTCAAATCCCGGCTATGGCATTGAATTTTTCAGTCTGACTCAACGTTTCCACAATTTAGCCTACACACGGCCAGTGTGAAAGAATAATTAATTTCCAGAATAGATTTACTTACATAAATGATTATTCACAATAGTTTTAAAAGTTCAATTGGATACATAGCAGAACTTTATAAACTTTTGCTATACATATTCTTTAAAAGTGAACAAACGTTGTTTTTTACAAAGTCGATAAAACTTTTATGATTAATTACTAGTCTTATTTTCGCATTTTCATATCAGAAAACATAGAAATTGAAATTAGTGTCTATAAAATGACAAAATTTGGTTTCTATTGAAAGTTAAAGTGCTATTAAATCACAATAGAAATCTTTTTGGGAAAGCTAGTTTTCTCTATTAATATTTCTGGCATTAGTTTACGTATCTGCATTTTGTAGAAACTATTTTGCATAACTAAATTTACTTGTCTAATATTATGCTGGTGATTTATTGCCTGCTAAGACAACCTTTTCAATTTCACAAAGCAGTTGTACAGCTTTAAGTATATTTTTGGAGATATGCGTAGTATTTTTATCCTCATCTCAATAAAATGTGTCCATAATAGGCATTACGTGTCTCAGGTGGCTATTGAAACAGTATTTATATTGTCCTATTTCTAAAGTAAGGATTAATGTACGGGAATGTGATTAGTACTGACTAATAGGTAGATATACTTGGCGTATCAAATATTATAACTTTACTTATTCTTCGTGAGCAATTTTATTTATCGAGCGGGAACGAGGCATACAAACACAAGGTTTAAGAAGCCTTTTCTTGTCCCAGGTTAGGTTGTTTCAGCTTAAATGCGTACCAGGATGAGCGGATTACTCATACTTTGCATGATTCTGTCTGCAGTATGCAATACATTTCGGCATTTTGCAAACTGCTGTCACGGCTGAATGAAATGTTGTATAATGAAGGTGGACGTTCCATTTTCTCGACTAACTCAGATTTTTTGCATTTTTTATTTTCCGAAGTAATAGTAAAATGACAAATAGCAACGTACACCATGAGAAGGCAGCAAAACTTTAACAACGATGAAACAGAGTTCATGGAACATTGTTTATTTTGGTTGAATATTTCCTTCATACAGAGAAAAAAATATATCAAAAATTAATTAATAAATAAACATACCTGTAGAAATATGTTTAAGTTTTCAAATTAATATACTTCCATGTTATAACTATTTTCGTTATACGGTTACCTGTAGTACTTATAACGAAGAATTTGCGTGATCGACTTACTTTTTATTTTTTCATCACGTGCTTTTATGGTTACAGAACTAGCAGTACAGGGCACGGTAGCTTATTTTATAAATATCTTAGAAGTAAATCTCCTTGTGTCTTCTCTTAAACGAGAAGGTATTCTCGAAGTTACACGATGTGATGGAGACAAAGCACAAATACTTGAATAATTCATGTACTTTGATAATCTCAGGAGGTTCTTTTACCCTTCAAAGACCTAATTAGAAAGAATTAGGCATATCCATAATGTGTATGCACAATACTGCAGTACACTAATCCTTGTTTCAAATAAACTTGCCCCGTAACTCTTAACGCTCCGATTGGCTGAGGCCGTGCCGTAGACAGTTGTGCGGTAAAATGGAGTTCGTGGTTTAATTTGATAACAGAACTTAATATTTTCGAAGAGAATGGTCAAATTTATATTTTTATAAGCGTAGGAATTAAATATATTACATAACAGTTAATTTATCTGGACTGTACGTTAATTCTTAACACGAAATAAGGAGGATCCTTTGCTTCAAACCTGCCTCTCGGGACGACTGACCATAGCACGTGCATTTATCGACTATCGTGACATAGTTGTCCACATTACTTTTATCGCGGACTTTACTTTGAACTGGATTTGTCAAATTACAAATCAACGTGAGTCGAGTTTCATTATGAACTTGTACTGCATGCCTTCATATCTTTATTGACACGATTTTATCTATCTTCCTGGCAATTATGAAGTTTACTGCAGCTTCATACGTGGTGTGAAAGCCAATTAGGGGAAAGGGGAACGTAATTGTACGCCGAGGGATATATGTCATGGGGTAAGATTATTCGGGACAAAGTTTAGAACACAACCTGAGGTCATCCGTGGTGTGGGAAATTTCTCTTGGTGTGGCCTTTTGGTGTCGTATGGCACGATGGTTAAGGATTACGTGTCGGTGAGTACTCTCTCAGGGCCCAGCAGTTATCACCAGCCGAAGAAAAGTCCTGCTTCCTGTGGATTGTTTATTTCCACAGATCTTACTTGCCTGGTTGCTCGGCTTTTCTCACTTGCTCTCACTCTCGTTGCGTCGCCTTGCCTCTTTGAGAATATTTAATCCCACGACGTTTGAAATCTAACTCCACATTACCTAACCCACATATATTAAACTAACATGTCTTCTCCCTTTCGTTGTAACCAACCAAGTCATGTTTCTCACCTCTCCTACTCTCGGCTTCCCCCTAGATTTATTTGTCTATCTCCACCCTTTTTTCTATTTGTTCTCTATTTCACGCATATCACGTGGTTTACGCTACATTTTATTGAGGGAGTTTATTTCTACGATTTTACCTTATTGGTCATTTCCATTCACCGTCAACTGTGCAGCAGTCACGGTTCCACCCCCTAAAGTTGTATGACCCTTTGGCGTCATAACGGTACAGTATCCTGCCTCTACGTATTTTCCTTAAGCCTCGTTATTGTCTGAGGCTCCGTGCTGGCGAAGGAATTTTGGGCTTGTATTGTCCTATTGTTTACGTATCCGGCCTCATTTTTTGGGTAATTTACGTCCTCCAACGTTGTCATATTGGACGATGAATGAAATGGGTGAAGTGATGCTCAAATGAGCCCAGGGTCCATAGAGCTTAGACTTACCCGACATTCATCTACCACGATAATGGAAAACTCCGGAAAAAACCTTATCCAGGAACTCACCCTGACCGACATTCGAACTCGGGACCTCTTGATCGTGAGGCAGATATGCTACCACCAAGCTACCGAGGCGGGCCCGTTCTAGCTTAAGGCAACTTTTCCTTATATTTATTTCATTTGCACGTTGTTCCTATTACAATACTTCTTTTTGACTTTATTTCATATATTATTTATTCCCAATTGCTTATTAACAATTTATGTGGTTTTATCATCCCTTTCTCACATTCTTCTATCGGAAACCTGTAGTTTTCGCTTCATCCGCCTCTTTAATCGTTGTCCAAATTTTGATGTCTGGTCATAAGAAAAGATAGTCTAAATACTGTCAGGAAGTGAGACATGACCATCGCCCAGTGAGTGTTGCCTGACATGCCCTTTCAGCCGGTTCCGAACAGCACTGCTGTGTATGCACGAGCACTCGCACTGATCGGGGCAGAGTTGAAACAGGTTGTTCGATGATATACACTGCACATTGTTTGACTTATACGTGCGACACTTCACTTTCTTGAAGATCCACCCCAGTCCGGTGTTAGTCTCCTAAGAAGATTAAGGAGATAAATGCAAAAATAAAATGCAAAAGTAAATGTTCCGTTTTTAATGACCATTTATTGCAAACCACAACAAGCTTGAGATTCACTGTTTTGATCGTAAACATTTATCGAAAAGCACTTTGCATAATATTATACAAATCATGTACTAAACCATGGCTCCCATTCATAAAGCTAGAATTACGCAGTTATCTTAGACCTGTTTTTACTCCTGTTTAAGACAGCTTTTAATAAAGCAGAAATAAAGTCAGTAGTTACTGAGCAAAGGTATGAATTTCGTGACTGCCACTGACGTTTCAAGGATATAAATCATGTTGCAGCTGATAACTAATCGCAAGCCGTCCCTAATGCTATACAATCGATACATCATAGAAAGTGCAAACTACAAGGCTATCCTCCGGTGTGCGATTTGCATAATTGAATACAAAATCGCTTCCGAACTCAGAATTCAAATTCGCTACTAATTTCTTGTCTAAAATATGCACAGCTTGTAACAGTCCTGGAATTAATTAGCTTGCAAAATGTACAGGGGCAAAACATGTATGTCCATACAAAGTTATTGAACAATTAGTTATAGTATATTACATCAATAAAATTTGAGAGCAGGGTAAAGGCTTATAAAGCAAAGAAAGAACAGCAAGAGAAGTGGTAGGTACTTAAGAAACATTTACGGATATAATTTGTTTACGAATGGTATATTTATGATTGATGTGTATAAATTTTGACAATACATGGGCCATTCAATAATTAGTGATAAGTCTAGGACAGCAACATTGGAGTGGTTGTGTCTGTTGGGAGGCATCCGGTAGTGAACTGATTTCAATTGGAGGGTTGGGTACACTGTACGTTGAGTAATCGACGGAGTTCACCCAAACGCAATGCCAAAGGAAAGGTTACGAACGTCCACAGATTTACAAAAGTATATATTTAAGTGTGGGGAACATGTTTTCTGTTTTTTTTTTATGAAAACCTTTATTGTAAACCTTGCAATAAAACAATTGCTCGTAGTAAACCGAAGTACTTACATGTAAGTCGCCATTGAGGTAGTTGTCTCGTGTGTTTACGAGAACTCCTAGTGGTTTACCGGGAAGAGCACGAGACAGTTGGAGAATTGAATGTCATGTCGACACGTTGGCCATAGTAGCTCAAGGATTAGAGCGGCTGGACGGAGAGACCAGAAGATCCGTGGTTTAAATCCCTGCTATGGCATTGGATTTTCAAGTCTATCCTTCCAAACTTTAGCCTACACACGGCCAGTGTGAAAGAACAATTAATTTCCATTTAATGAAGAGCTATGCGCGGCATTTATTTCTGCTGATATTCTTTTACATAAACTACAGGACACAAAGTTGCGTGCGGTTTTAGAAAAGTACACTTGACAAACCAATTCCACATCCTACGACTTTACGTAAGTACTGTGTAAAATAATGTTATAAGTGCATTGATGGTATAAGGATGAGCCTAAATAACCGCAACATATGGGTTTCAATGGATGAAACAACGGATGTCTTTGGGCGATTTGTGGTAAATTTTATTGTTGGACCCCATTGGACAATATCTTCTAACAAGTGACGTAGTCAGTGTTGGAAATTATTCTACTATAAGTGCATTATTTGACAATGCCATGAAAATACTATGGCCATCATGTGTGAAACCGATAGAGTATGACTGCAGTACCATACCCTGGCAACTGTATAGCCATTTGGACACTACCATGCCGCGTCAGTGACCTTTAACCCTTATTACTGTACCCTGGCCCTTCCTATTCTACACGATATATGCACGTTCCCGCCCCGATGTCGCAGCCCTAGTGGTAACATTTGAATAGAAAACATTCTTGGAACAGTTATATTGTTGCTGTGCACAGAAGTAATTTCCTGGAACTTAAACTACCTCCACTTCAGAAGGACAACAGATGCTACCCAGAGTATTGTACTAAGCTTCGAAAGAATTGTCCTATTGCTTCTGTAGTAGTGCTAAAGTACACTGTTCTAAGTGGTAATTTCATTTGCAAAATAAGGTTAAAGTAACACGGGCACATATCTGGGACTATGGAGGTTGTCCGAGAACCTCCCGGTTCCATCTGGGAAATAAATAACCGCAGGTGAGAGCAACCATCATCATGGTACACAGCCGGCCTCGGTAGCGTAGATGGTAGCATTTCTGCCTCACGTTCAAGAGGTCCCGAGCTCGAATCTCGGTCAGGGTGAGTTGCCTGGATAAGGTTTTTCCTGGGGTTTTCCTTATCCTGAAAGACGAATGTCAGGTAGCTCTAAGCTCCATGGACCTTGGACATATTTGAGCATCATTTCACCCATTTCATTCACCGTCCGATATGATTTAACGTTGGAGGACGTAAAATTACAAAAATTATGGTGCACAATATAAGAGAATTCAGCAAATTTGGACTAAACGAGCACAACTGATCGTACATGGTGCCCCAGAAAGTAACTGATTGCAGCATGCACACGATTTCCTGCAAAAGCTGAATGAGTGATAAAGACACAATCAAAACCATAAGCATACTCAATGCTTACTTTGATTGTCCCTTTGGTTTTGATTGGTAGCATGAAATTCAGGCTTCATTTGAAGTGTACCTCCATACTTTTGCGAAATACCACTACGACATTGTAAAGTCTCTTATCTTTTGTAAAACTGTATAATCCCTAACATATAGAGTATAATTTAAAAAATGTACCTAAAAGGTTTACATTGGTAAGTGGCTCTACATACACAGTTACACGCACACGCACAGAGGGTGCCCCAAAACATACTTATGGCGATATCTCAATATCTAGCTTTTGAATGGAATGCAATTGCTTCTCTACCTGTTAAGTACATATACTTAAGAATTTCTCAGTTCCATTTGGGATATATATATATATATATATATATATATATATATATATATACAGCACAATACAATGAGAGTTCAGGAGATTTAGACAAAGATGCACATCTTGTACGTCATAAACGTCATTTTGTCTCATTACATAAAAATAGTAAAGTTCTGTTTTCCTTGCACTCAGTTTTGACAGTGTAGAATAAAAAGTTTAAATTGTGTAGGTAAGAATTACAAGGGCCTCACCGTGCGTTGCTCAGGTTGGTGATGAATTCCATTACTTGATCCGCTGTAACTATACCGTCGCTGTCTTGATCCACAAGTCGAAAGAATTTATCCAGAATCTGTAAGAAACAAAAAATATCATTAAACACTCTCCAATATTAATGTAACTTGGGGCATAAATGACCTATAATACTGAAGTGCATTACTCTGCACTCTCCAAATTTCAGTAATATTTCTCCTCTGGCACAATTTTGGTCATTTCAATGCCAAGTTACTGTCCCATCCAGAATGATGAGCGAGACATACCATGGCAGGGTGTGTTCTTTTTGTCATTAACTACAGGCGATAATAGTGACATTCAAGGGAAGTGTGTCATCAGCAAACTACAACAATTTTACAAGCTGAATCATATAGTACGTTCACAGGAAGTCATGGATTAATTTTAGGGGCATTGATACTTTTGTAAGATCATTGCTATATTTGAGTTTCCTGGTTTACTCATATGTTGGGAATTATGTGCACATGTGCTTGATGTTTAAGGTTTGACGATAATATTGATTTTCATATGGTGTTCTCCGAAGTAAAATTGCAGTATGTGCAAATCTGTGCCCATTGCCGTATCTGATTGCCGCGTCTTAAGTTCAGTAATAAAACGAGAGATGGGAACTTTTTAACAGTTAAGTGATTAACGTTAAAAAGGATTATTTCAATCTCTAAAACTATTCATACGTGAGAAATTAGAATATCTAATACCTTAATAGTCATACCCTGTACTAAGGTTCAGAAACAGTTCAGTTCTATATCTTCGAATAGGTGGCAACTCGATTCAAATTAATTTCTTAGTGGGACACACTAGGGAGGAAGGATGAGGCGCGAGGAGACAGTGCGGTCGTCCCAAGGAGCCGTGACAGTACAGAGGGCAGGATCCCTACAGTTTACTTAGACAACGGACAGGCTCTCCTACTGCGAGACGGCAGCGAGTCCAGCAGCCGAGCCGCAAAGATCACTGGCTGGCGTTCCCGAAATGGTCCCAGCAGAGGGGTGGAGACCGGTAACTGACCTACCGGAGGAAAAAGTAGTTTACGAGGAGCATATCATCCCACCATGCACCACCGAGACACCCGCCGACTGTTCTACTCTGAAAGATCACCAGATGAGAGACATGAAATGACAATGGAGATGAAATGGAGGGGCAGGAAATTTACCCTGCATTCGCCTAGTGACCGGAGAAAGCCCCCAGCAACATTTTGGTTTAATCGTCCTGGAGTATTTTATGGACAATGTTCAGAAATTTGTGGTGCAAATCAGATAAATATTTATTTAGTATAAGTACATTTGATTTCCAATCAAAAAGTCTAATATTTTAGAATAAATAATTCAAATTCTAGGTCGGGTAGGTCGGCCACGGAAATAGAACCCGGGCCTCCCAAATGTAGGCCATAGACGAAACTGCCTGAGCCATCCTGCTTGGTAGTATCTTCTGTCAATTAAGTTAACAGATGTAAATTAATCGTTCCTTCATACTAACCGTGCATAGGCTATAGTTTCGGATAGACAGTCAAACTGAAAAATTCAATGCCATGGACGGTATTAGAACCACGGATCTTCTGGTTTCTGACCAGACACTTATCCATTGAGCTACTATGGCCAATGTGCTGTCATGACTTTAATGTGACTCAATTATATGGTTCAGTTGGAGTATTTAATGTCATGACGGCACATTGGCCATAGTAGCTCAATGGGTAGGAAGTGACTGGACGGAAACAGGAAGATCTGTAGTTCTAATACCGGCCATGGCATTGATTTTTTTTTATTTTGACTATCTTCTGTTAACTTTTCATAGTTCAAAATCTACTAATAAAACTATTCCTTTGTAGTCAGAACCATGATAATATCTAGAGTTTAATTAATGGTGTAGACATCTAAATGTTTCAAAACATCTCGGGTCAAATTTCATTAACATTCCTCAATATATTGTATTACAATGGGCATTGGGCTAACTTGTAAGTTTAATCAGATTAGAAAATATAAGTTCTGCACTCTATCTTAATAGTATTGTGCAAATGTGATTGAATATTTGTATTATTATTCCTTTAAAAAGCATATAACTTGTAAAACTTAATATTATCTATTCAATGGTTTTGTAATAGTTTGGAATACTTATGTGCTAAAAGTAGGGTGGGCATTTCTTCCGAGTGTAGCAATCCTGCGGACAAAATACTGGTAAAATAACTTAACATGTGTAGCAAACCGACTACTGAAATGTATACAAATACAAGGAAATCATAACATATTGATTCCTGATCTGTACGAAACCAAAAAGGGACTTAGAACGAGATCAGTAGTCGCATGCTACGAGAATAATGTTTTGATGTTCTGTTTCCCTTGCTTCTTACATTATCCAATGAAGCAGTTATGTTATATTGTGCTGTTTTTAGGATGTTTTTATTTTAGTTTTGCTAGCAGTTCAACTGTTACCCTTTCGGCAGCTTTCAAAATTTCGTTCAGATAGTTGGAATTCAATTTCATCCATGTATCTGCCGACATGTGTCGATTATTAGAGTAATACATTAAAGAATTCGTTAAAATATATAAGCATTCCAACACAATGCAATCCTTCTTGCTAACCTCTGGTTTCCGAGGACATTTGTTCAAACGCGGCAGAGGAAGATGGATTTTTTTATGACTCTCTTCGTAAGAGAAGTAAACTTAGTGTCTCATGTCTTAAATTTAGGGCACATAAAAGCTCTAGCCTGATTTAGAGACCTATGAGAGAAATTAAGCGGCCTGAGGTGGCCCGGCCCGTTGCGAACCACGTCGAGCTCTCCCTTGTGCTCAACGCCTCACAATTAAGGATCAGTGGCGTGAGGAGGTTAAGGAAAGGGAGATCGTAATCGGTTCGAGGTGACTGTAGCTCCCACATGAGAACTCTCATCCGTACTTCAGGAGTGGGTGCGTCCTGACTGGTTGTGGGTTAATGATGACACCTCGGATCTGGTAGACAGAAGTTTACTGTTATCCTTAGGCTCCTACGCTCGCCACCGTAAAGTCGTCGTCGGTGTGGTTGCTGTGTTTAGCGTCACTGTTAATATTGTGATGTGAAGAGCAGGGGCAGTAGCACTGTGTTGTCGAACCAGATGTATTTATCGTCTTCCCTATATATTACTCTTTGCACTAGCTCTCACTGGAGAGATTGTTAGATATTGCACTTCGTCTTGGTGCATGGCGCGAAGGTGTACTTCCTAGCCGGCGCCGAATACGCGTCCGTCTCACGTAGGACTTAGGACCAAAGTGCTCTTACTAGCAAAACCTACTTTCCGCCATCACTTTGAATTACACAAACCCTAGGTATTTTTTGGAGTTTGCGAAATCACATGAACAAATATCAATTTTTCATTGGCTGTTAACTATCCCAACTTGAGATCAGTGTTCAGTTTCGGACCTAACATCAGAGACGCTTTCTCTAATGGTCCGTATGCAAAAATTTATGCGAAAGCATGTGCTCTGCACGTCGGTCAAAATCTTATAGCCTGTTGTCAGAAGCACGCATGGGATTTTAACATTGGGTTGGTTTTCCACTGGAAGGCGCCAAATTTTCTTTGAGGGCAAAACAGACAGTAGGATTGTTTGTTTACAGGGATTGCAAAGGGAGTTTACTGACCTTACTAGAGTGGCCTTGTCACTGTGGCGGTCTCCGGAGTATATGCTAGCATTAGAAGATATTGTGGTATTTATTTATATTTATAAATCTATCATTTATTTATATTTATTCGTTTGTGTCAATGTCTTTCTGTTATCAGGTAATATCTCATCTCAGTGTTCCTAGGTGACAGGGGCTGCGTCAGGCCTTTCACGCCCAGTATGGAAAGAGATAATGAGAACCATAGCAGTGATAGAACATCCTTAAATAAAAACAATTTCAATTTCCAACACAACGAATAGTTGACAACTAATTGGCTGTAAAAATACACAAGGAAAGTTATGAGCGAATCAAACCAAGGCAATAAACTAAACAGTACAATTACAAAGAGTAGGAAGATTGTGCAGCAGAATATCACCAGTACTCCATTTACACAGATGGCTCTCGGATAGCTGAAGGGCTTAGTAAAAATGCTAAAGTAGGATGTGCGTTCGTGGTATTCTCTCGCTCCATAGAATGCCATTCTTCCATGTTCAGACTTGCCAAGGAGTGTTCAGTTTTTCAAGCTGAATTATTAGCAATCCTTGAAGCAGTGAAATGGTGCAACAACTTACAATGTACCGCTCGCCTTTACAGTGACTCACAAGCAGCAATTGCAGCTTTGAAAGATACGAAAAACAGCAGTCTTATTGCAGCTGAAATAAGAAGTCAGTTATTCTGTAGTTCTCATCTGTGTATTAAATGGGTCAGAGGACACGTAGGGATCGCCGAAATGAACGTGCAGATGAGCTTGCAAAGAGTGCTGTGACTTCTGATCTTCCAGAGACCTACACGCTATGTCCCATTTCTTATGTGAGGCAAACATTAAAGGAGATTATCATCAACGACTGGAATGAATACTGGTTAAAAAGTGAGTGTGGTGCTTTGACTAAGGATTTATAATTCCCAACAGTTTCTGACAGACATAAATGTAAATTCGTTAATCCTAACTATGTTCTCACTCAATTCTTAACTGGACATGGAAAATTTTCAGCTTACTTATTTCGATTCAAAATCAAATCCACATCTGATTGTATTTATGGAAGTCATCTTCAAGCTGTCCCTCACATTTTATTTGATTGCCCGTTTTTCTGTTTTGAAAGATACGAACTTGAATTATTGCTTCAATCCATAGGTTACACTTTCTCAAAGCCACTTACACATATTCTGATGAATTACAAAACTTATAGATATTTCATGGCTTTCTTAAACAAAATATTTCTTAAGCTAAATGATTAATCTTGATGTTTACTGTTTGTCAGCTTCATATTGAATTTATGATTTTGTAAATTGTATTGTATTCATAAATTTGTAAACTATATTCCTAATATACCTTTGAGTAAAATAGGAATAAAAACAATTGGATAATAAATAAATAAATAAATAAATAAATAAGTAATACAAAGGGTAGGTACATTTCATGTGAATGGACTCAAAACCAAAGTTTTTCGACAACTAAATAGCATAATACATTTACTCGGATAAGTACAATTTTTAATAGAGTTCCTTATAAGGAGTTCTTGTTTTAGTTCCAGACATTTGAAAAATAAAATAGCTTTGAACTTTGCATAAAGTTCGAGTTTTTAGTTTAGACAAACACAGGTGCACTGCAAGGTAAGTGCTTCACAAATGTGTCCACTCGATGTCAACAATCTCCAAATGTGACAGGGACATCTACTTCAGATATCACGCCTCGTTAGTAAGTGAATTCTTCTACTTGCGCAATACCTACGCACAGCTGTAGCCTATTGAAATATTTTAAATGCAGACCGGGTTTTATTTATGCTGTGTGCATTATGTCTGAATGGCATAACTTGCACGAAGCCAGAGAGTAAGCAGAAATTCTGCCCCCAAATAGCCATTTAAATGCAAAATGTTTCTTAATATGATTATTTAATAGTGGCACTAACCAGTTTTGATTTAATTGTGATGTAGGAATGAAATACAATGTATACATCACTGCAAATAGCTTACAGTTCTCCTCATTAATTTATTGTTTCAAGCAACTGAAAACATTTGAGACTGCTGTACACAAAATATCTATTTCCCATAAAAAACATATATAGCATCCCTCAGCAACGCGTAAAATACAAATGGAAGCCGAGAAATGGGGTTGAGGTGAAAGAGTAGAGGAAGTTTAAATATAAAGTACAAAACATTTTTTGCCACAAATGATTAAGAAAGCTGTATGTTTAAGGTATGCATTTGTTATATTAAATACATCTGGAATATCCAATTCCGTTATTTCTACGCGTTTTAAGATGTTAAGTACACTTTGAAATTTAACTAGTTTTCCCTATAGACTAATGTAAACAGTTAGGCGAGGTTTTAAATTGCAGTATGAGTAATCTCAGTTTGAAATCATTTCCTGTGAATATTTAGGATAATTAACAGAAAGCTTATGAATGTGCAATTGTCTATGTAAATTTTTACAACAGACAGGTTCTAAGGTGTGAACACTATAATTCAGATTGCATACCACTACTACTGAAGCATTAAAATCATTGCACTGGTTAATTTTGCACACATGCGAAGGTATTTATTAAGTTAAGGAACATTATTATGGACTTTCTTGAAATTACAGCCAATATTTCATTTGGACCGTCAAAAGTAATTTTTCCCCGAAATGATTAATTATTTTCCTTATATTAAAGATGCCTTTAAAAATTAACTTTCTTATTTGCAAAATTTTGTTATGTGTAATTTTCAGAACATATCGGAATACTATTTTCTTTTTTGTAGTTATAGAAGTTTGTTTATATTATAACAGGAGCCTTAGTATGCCATCTGTTCGTTACTTTTGTTGCTAGAAATTCATACTTTCTGTCTGGTATTTTTCTTCATCTATGCCTGGAGGATTACGTTTTAAGCCTGTTACGGTTTGACTATTTTACTCGGTCTTCTAATTTCCTTTTGTCTATTGTTTTATGTTCATGAGTTTTTTTTGCTATTTATTCTGCAGGGATACGCAAAGTTTCTTTCCATTTGCTTTGTATTAGAAATGCTATAACATATGACTGACTGAATCTCTAAATCTCCCAATTACTATTTTATTAAATTTCTTACAATGTTTGACGGATCTCACATCTTTATTTATAATATTTCTATATAATACATGGGTCACTCAAAAATTAGTGGCAACACTGCCTGCATTTGGCGCCATCAGTAGTAAATCATGTAAGAAGATAACAATGAAAAATAAGAGCATCTAATATTTGTTAGCTGTGAGTTTAAAGACAATAATTTTATTTAATAAGACTTTTTAGTAAGTTTAATTGTAGGCTCTTATCTTCAGTGCTCTAAATATGTTTGGTAAGTACGAACAAAGAGGATTAATTAAAATTGAGGTTGCAAGAGTTATCAATATTCGACAGTGCCATACAGAATTATAACTACTTCCTCTACAGTCTGGTAGAGGGACTTTACCATATCGTACCGCGGCTAGATGGGCGAATGCAGTTCGTAGAGGAAGGGATTTCTTTCCCCTCCAACGTTAAGTCATATCGGACGATGAATGGAATGAGTGAAATGATGCTCAAATGAGCCCAGTGTCCATAGAGCTTAGAGTTACCCGACATTTGTCTTGCAGGATAAGGAAAAACCCTGGGAAAAGCCTTATTCCGATAACTCGCTATGACCAAGATTCGAAAATTCGGAACCTCTTGAACGTGAGGCAGACATGCTACCACCACGCTACCAAGGCGGGCTAGAGGAAGGGAAGACGTTCATCAAAAACGTGGAGCTGGCAGACCGCAATCAGCAATAATATGATGTACATGTGAATGCTGTTAGAGCACTGCTAGAAGAACGTCGTTGTTGGACTTGTATTGAACTAGCGAAAATGAAATTGCCACTTAGAGGGGTTCGCTTTGGAAACAGATAGGCAATTATAGCAGCAGTAGAGTAGTCTGTTCGAATATTAGGACAAGACGCTGTGGATGGCATCCTTCGGCTCCCTGACTTGTGGAGGCGAGTTCTTCATGTTGGAGCAGATTACTCCTGAGCACTGCAATGACGAGACTGATCCAAAAATGGTTTACTTTTTGTTAATTCATATGCTGCCACTAATTATTGAATGACCTAAGTATTTATCCTTTATGTTAATGCGCAGTCTATTAGTGTGTTAAATGATCTTTTTTCTCTCCATGACTACAACATGTGCTACTAGATGTAACCTGTCTTCCTCGTTTTAACTGGGATGTTTACCAAGTCAAAGTAGGGTTCTCCATGCGAGGTAACTCGGATAGTTGTATCTAAGGCTGACATTAGAAAGATCAAGTTCAAACACCGAGGTGACTGATCATCCTGACTTGACTCTAGTGTCAGAAAACTATGACAAATACTGGGATCGATTCCTCCGCATCAGGAATACTTCTGTCTTAATTCCGTTCTCCTTTTCGTCTTTGAGATTCCAGGATGAGGAGAAATGTACGTGCTTTCTGGAGAGTACTGCTTCCACTTATGATCTGTATCTTTTCTTGAGGATAGGTTGGTATCAATGGGATGCTCTGATGAGATGCTCAACTAGGGAGTGATTTTGGTTTCCTCCAGGAGGTTAATGGATACAGATTCCTAGATGTGGGTTGAAATAGTCTTGCACATTTATCCGATACGTGTACTTTTAATTTAATTCTAACCGAAAGAGAAATTCGTAGTTCTTTAATAATTTCTCTACCATTGGGTCTCTTCATAACGCACACACGCGGGTTGTTCTGGTTTTGTGAATAAAACTGGTTTTATGTGGGGAAAAAAAGGAAACAATCTCCAGATTTGACAATAGTTTGCATTTAAGGAAGAAGTAGCGATCCTACGGTTTTAAAAAGATAAGCCTCTAACCATTAAGGCGTGAGGGACTTACTGGATTATAATAGTGTTAATTTAAGTTCATTCGTTATTACAGCATTTAAATATTTTTCCAATGTGTGGGAGAAGCATGACATCTAGTCACAGGTGTAACGTGATCTTGCATGCCTATTGCATCTGAAGCCAGGAGGTTAACGTCTCTCTTCTCGAGACTGACAGTCAAGTTCAATAAACAATCGTTGTAGTCCTTGTTGAAAGCTTTAACAACAACCCTATTCTTGGATTACAAACTAGTGTTTGCAAGAGTTATGTTGAAAATGTTTATGTAACTAGTGATGTTGCATCATTTAACTCACACAGGTCAAGAGTTACAGGCTTACACCAGCGTTGGAATCTCCATTTGTAATGTAAGCGAAAACCGTACCCTTTTAATGATCATTTCAGTTCCATAGTTTGTCTTGATGCACTTGAAATCAAATTTAAACTATGATATATTTTAAGTTTAAGGTGCCAAATAGTAGAGCAAACAAACTTAATTTACAAACCGAGTTATGAATTTGATACCTACTGCTGACAAATATTCCGATGATTGTCCCTCAATGCCACTTTAAAGAAATGTTTTTATTAGTTTAATTTCATTTCGTGAAAGGCAGCAATTTTAATTCTCCTCAATTTATTGATACAAAACGTATAAGTTTAACGAGAAGATAAAAATTTTCGCTTTTGTCAAAGTTAGATTTTAAAGATTATAGCTTCTCAAAGTAATGAGACTAAGTGAAAGTAATAAAAATATTACGGGATTCAAAAGAATACACGTACAACGCTGGCTTAGATAGTTTCTGTTATTTAAATTTAAAACAAAAGCTAAGATTGGTTACGTTCACAAAATGTCGTTAGCCATTTCCGTTTATTTTTATATGCCTTATTTTTGGGAAAACATTTTTGTATCAGCATTATGTTAATATAGGTAAGTTTTACTGTACATTTTATTGTAAGTATAAAGGAATGCTAAACTAGGTTTTTTGATAGTCAAATGTTTAAGAAAAGACTGATAAATGCTGTTCTCGAAACTCCATACCCTATGACATCACGAGGAACTGAATAGTGAGGACTTTAGAGAAAGGAAAGGAAGAGACGGAAGTGCTACAAATTATTGAAAAATTAAGATTAATTTACTAGCAATATTTTGGAAATGGAGATGCAAAGAAAAGTAGTATTTTAAATAAATTATGTTTAGGAAGCTCTATATTTTTTGATATAGCTGTTTGTAACCGTTTACCCATTATAAAAAATTCATCCTGAATAAAGTGGACTTCAGTGATTATTCACAAAAACTGCAATATATAAAACTTATTAGTCATACACATTTTAAATATATAAATGTTGCATTAAAACCCTTTGAGCAAACTTTGAGAGAGTAATAACGGACATGTTGCATTAAAGGATAGTTTTATAGTGTCATTTTGTTTAAGATATTCCTTGTAAGATTAAATTAAGTATAACACTTTGTATTCATCAGACTTTTCGTTTTTAAGTTAAACGCGCATGTGCTCACGCTAAAACAGGAAACTAAACAAACGTTTCTTTTTTGATGAAATATATTGAACATACTTTAGCTAATTTATAGAAAGTATATATTTATAACATTCATTAGTACACATTTTAGTGGATTTTTAAAAATATTCATTATTCATTCATATTATTTCCCGGCTATGTCATTGGATTTTTCAGTCTGGCTCTACTCTCATTCACAAGAATAATATCATAGCTATATTTAGAGTTTACAACTATATTTATTTACCAGAACTAATTGAAACACAATAGTTATGTAAAAAACTGAAGCTGCTGACAGTGAAGCAAACTAGGTTATTAATAACAACTAAACACTAGTAACACAACTTCACTTATCTTATCTTATCTAAGATAAGTGAAGTTGTGTTACTAGTGTTTAGTTGTTATTAATAATTGAAACACATTTATTGTGGGTCATACCAAAACCATGCAGTGGTTTAAGGGGAATGTTTTATGTTTGAAGATCATTATATATATTATATTTTAATATTTACACTGCCGGTTACCTATATATCTGAATGTGCTAATTGAAAACAGAGTGCAACTTAAATGCTTCTTTAAACGTTGAATAATACGAATGAAAATGTCCCGAAAATGGTTAAAGTAACGAAGAAAATAGTCCTAAAAATTTTCTGTTTTTATGATCTCTACATTTTACCTCAAAATTTATTGCTTATGTTGTATAGTTTTTCTGCTTACAATTACAAAGACATCGTAAGTTATTTTCACAACATCATTGCTACATTTAGGCGTTTTAAATCAAACTCTTAAAGATCTAAGAAAACAAATTGTGAACAATTTTGTTTGTATTAGGAGATAGTCCTTAAAAACACCCGTTTGATGTCCTTAAAGGAATAACTGTACTAAACTTGGCGTTTATATGACTCCTTTTTATTTTGCGTCATCCACCTATATTAGGCAAGAGAATTATTGAATTCCACGTAAAAATTGGGACTTGGAGATTTTCCTTATAAGGCAATATAAGTTTTGAGCCAAGAAAGAAGGAAGGAAGGAAGGAAGGAAGGAAGGAAAGAAGGAAGGGAGGAAGGAAAGAAGGAAGGAAAGAAGGAAGGAAAGAAGGAAGGAAAGAAGGAAAGAAAGAAGGAAAGAAAGAAGGAAGGAAAGAAGGAAAGAAAGAAGGAAAGAAGGAAAGAAGGAAGGAAAGAAAGAAGGAAGGAAGGAAGGAAAGAAAGAAGGAAGGAAGGAAGGAAGGAAGGAAGGAAGGAAAGAAGGAAGGAAGGAAGGAAGGAAGGAAGGAAGGAAAGAAGGAAGGAAGGAAAGAAGGAAGGAAGGAAAGAAGGAAGGAAGGAAAGAAGGAAGGAAGGAAAGAAGGAAGGAAGGAAAGAAGGAAGGAAGGAAAGAAGGAAGGAAGGAAAGATGGAAGGAAGGAAAGAAGGAAGGAAGGAAAGAAGGAAGGAAGGAAGGAAAGAAGGAAGGAAAGAAGGAAGGAAAGAAGGAAGGAAGGAAGGAAGGAAGGAAGGAAGGAAAGAAGGAAAGAAGGAAGGAAGGAAAGAAGGAAGGAAGGAAAGAAGGAAGGAAGGAAGGAAAGAAGGAAAGAAGGAAGGAAGGAAAGAAGGAAGGAAAGAAGGAAGGAAAGAAGGAAGGAAGGAAAGAAGGAAGGAAGGAAGGAAAGAAGGAAGGAAGGAAAGAAGGAAGGAAGGAAAGAAGGAAGGAAGGAAAGAAGGAAGGAAGGAAAGAAGGAAGGAAAGAAGGAAGGAAGGAAAGAAGGAAGGAAGGAAAGAAGGAAGGAAGGAAGGAAAGAAAGAAGGAAAGAAAGAAAGAAAGAAAGAAAGAAAGAAAGAAAGAAAGAAAGAAAGAAAGAAAGAGAAACTCTTGCCGAGTGCCCCCTCGCGCAGATAAGGCTAAGAACAAGGTCGATTCAACACCGAACTTTGTATGCAAATTCAGTAACTAGCAACGAATACATTATGGAAGAATTCGGAATCCCGAATATAATTGAAATAATTATTGAAATACAGACAAAAATGGCAAGGTCGTGTAAATAGAGTGGATGGGGATGAAGTACAAAACTATAAACGAGTAGGTAAGAGTGTCGGCAACCCGTGAATAACGTCAGAAGATCAGTTTTAAGATGGAACTAGCCACAAGACTTACCCGTTATGATAAGGATATTCCAAAGATTCAACACAAAGGTTTTCCAGTGAACACCCTCCCCTCCACCAAACTGCCCTTTGTATGGAAGCATTTTCGATTTCTTAGAAATGGCTGGAGGATTTTGAATGAAATAACACATATTTAAGATACTGATATGACAAACAAAACAGCATATCTTGAATGTTTGGAATAGTCTCCGAACAGCTCTTCATTCGAAAGAAATTTTATAAAGTCGCTAAACCACATACATCTTAATACATATACATAAAAATATATCTTCGCACCACACAATTTATTTTAATAACTTTTTGTGACATAATGAATAATGGTCATGGTTATTACTGGTTGAAAATGTTCAATAATATTTTATTATTCACAATTGAGTTGTTTCTCGCGGTGTCATAGAAACGGTATGGAGTTTCAAGGTCGTATACTGGACTGGACTACTTTACGGAGGGGATTTGGCACGGAGATCCAAATGCGGTCTATTGTACCTATAGCTCCAATTAGAGGAACTCCAAGAGGAAGGAGAGGAGAAAGAGGGTGGTCGTCCCAAGCAGCCGTGACACTGCAGAGGGCAGGGTCTCTACATTTTACTAGATGGAAACTTCCCGGCAGGCCAGGACATTGGACATCCCACCCTTTTGTGATTCGGAAACAGCCCCACCACGACACCGGGTTCAAGACCGGCAACCGTCCTACAGAAGGAGGAAGTTTTTACTCAAACCGTATCATCTTGCCATGCACCACCAAGATTCCCACCGACACTTCTACCCTGAAAGAGACCATCAGATGAGAGATGATAATGGAGATGAAATGGTGGGACAGGAAATTAACCTAGGCGAAAAAAACCGTGGGTCAAGTAGGTCGACCACGGGAATCGAACCCGGGCTTCACGAATGAGTAACACAGACGAAACTGATCCACCCCTCTCGGTAGGTCGTATACATCCCTCGGTTATGCTTTCTATATGTCTTTTGTACCTAAAACGAAATATGATGCAACCATTTGAGCTGTTTATCACGATTGACAAAGGAAATAACCCATGGTACGAGAACCCATAGAGCGCAAACCGGACTGCCGACCTCACGCCCTGCACCTGATCATTGCACCTGATCACTTCTAAAGACTCATCTACTTCGTGCTAACTACTACCCCCCCCCCAGCTCCTGAGTTATATTGGTGATCTCCAGCTCGTTAGACTACCAGACATGCTGTCTAGTTACATCTCTTCTCTTACGAGTTCCCTGTCTAAGCTTTAGGAAGCGCTACTTTCGACTGTAGAGGGAGCCAAACGCTTGGACAATTGCTTGACGCTGCACCGGGGGGATCGGCCAGGACTTTTCGCCTGGGAGTCTCCGGTACAAGAAAGAGGACTTCTGGCATGGATCTCGGACACTGAACATCGTATCTGCACTTCGTCGCTCCGTACGTAGGAACATTGGGGCAACATTGTTTGGCTTCGCTTCATTATGTAAGTTCTGGATAAAATTTCTATTCGAAATTTTTCCGTGTTTCTCGCGTCAATTAAGACAAATTTCGTGGAGTTAGTGCACTTTAAATAACAAAAACTTTAAAGACTTTCAATGCAATTAAGGAAATAATATATAACCAGTGGCAAGGATAACTAATTGACATGTTGCTAAAGATTTGAAGACAAGAGAAATTGTATATTGTTATATTTGAAATTCTAAGAGTATAAATATATCGTTAAAAACATCTAATTTTGAAATACTTTCTGTCCTTTCCTTAACCATCCTATACGGACCTCTGGTAATTTAACGCTTCCACGTTTTAAGTAATCCCAGGAAACGGTACAGCCCACATACCCACAGGTAGAGGCGCGCGATCATCCAACCAACATGGGGAGGAGATGTAGCCACATCTCGATACCGCACCCAAGGGGTGGGATCGATCCCGGGTCGCTTTTTGTGGCTGGGAACCAAAGCATGATGTGTTAGCCCACTATGCCACGGCGCAGAACAACAAAGAAAATAGGAATGTATTGCTTAAGTATAATAGGGAGTAAGGAAAATTCTGAGTTTAACATAAGGTATTTTTAGTTACATTTAGTTATATTTGAGATGAAGGCAGACATATGCATAATTTCCGAAGTTACTTTTTCTTCTCCATTTCAAGAGAACTAAGAATATTTTTATAGTGAAGTCTAGTTATACAATTTTCAGATGGAATGCAGCACCTCCACTACAGGTACAGGAAATAAAAGGCCGATATTGCGCCGTAAACACAACTAAAAATATTTTTCTATGCAGTTTGCATACAGTTTTGGTGAAGTGATACTCGGTAGTTGTTAAACAGTTTCCGACAAAAGTAATAGGATTATGTAAAAAAGATGGCAGAATTTAGACCACACACATCATTTGGGATATTTGAGAAGAGTGAGAGAGGCATCTGGTAATCGACAGGATTCCATCAGCCTCTTCACACTCATTTCCAACAGTGACTTGACAGCTTTTATCTACGCCTCTGGCTACACCACATTCTTTTATTACTAATTTCGCTGTTGTTGTTGCCACATGTGTTTTAGACGTGTACGTATTAAGAGCTCTTGTCTTCATTGTTACAACATTCTTACCTCGGGCAACAAGTGCTTAAGAGTTTGGAGTCCAAGGTGTTTCGAAAGATAACATGAAGCTGAAGGTTTTGAAACTCATTTAGAAATGGCTTTTTTAATGCAAAAGGGTATCAAAATGAGAAACTGGTGTAGTAAGATGAGTAATCCTCCAAGCAGAATAAAATTGCTTTCAACATACGTCTCATATAATTTTTAAGATATCTGAAAACATTTATATAGAAATTACATATTACGAAAGAAATTCGTATTTGTGATGCTCAACGTGGTTACTTTGTTTTTTTAGCGTCAATGCTGGCAACATAATAAGTTATAAGAAAATGATACATAAGACCATAACAATAAATGACTAGTAAACTTGAAATGTCCACTTCAAGAATGCTATTAGTTTGTAGTACTTAACCATGTCTTTGCCAGTCTTGACATTAAGGTACAATTTGAACACAATAGTAATTTGCCTACAATGTTTTAGTTTTATTTTGAAAATATGCTAACAGCATATTTTAAATCTTATTAGTTTGTACTTTCTTACCTTTCACATTTTTTTTTGGCTTTCGGGAAGAACCCATTTAGCCATCGGCGGGGTGGGGGTGGCGGTGGGGGAATCTGTTTTATCTAATAGCGCACAGACACGATACACATACACAACACATACACCCATGCTCGAGGCGGGACTTGAACCCGCGACCCTCTGCACGACGGAACGCTGGAGACACGCTCTAATGACCATGGATACAAGGGCCGGCGACCTTGCACAATGGAAGAAAGTTATATTATTTCGCACTTTTACCTAGACTTTTTTTTTATAGCTGCAGTGACAATTATTGTAAGCTCAAGCAGCTTTGTTTCTTCTGCTTTAAAGAATAGTCCAGTTGGATTAGATTAACAAACTTCTCATATTTTCCACATAAACAATGACTTAGTTGCACTGATGTCCTTATAAAGTGTCCCATAATGGAAGGCAGCCGATTATGTTGATAATGACAAATTTAGCCCCATCCTTTGCTAACGTAAGCTGTTCTGTTCCTCATTTCTATCACTGGACCAGGTCAGTGTTTTCAGTCTCCCAAAATATGGCCAAACTCCTAAAGAATAACATTACCCGCTACATGTTTGCACTAGTGGTTACCATTAAGGCAACATTTAATTCAACTTAAGCACCAAAGTAGAGTATATGCAATGTAAATGTAGAAATAAACATTTTATCCCCGTCTCCATTTCACTGAGGAAAGCTCACAGATGTGGAGCTATCGTTCAGTTGAAAATAGTTTGTACATCCCTTTTTGAATAAGACCACATTGATTCGTATTGGTCTAGTGTTTTCTTTCGTACGAATCATCACGAGACAATATTCCGAACCACCCTTTCATTTCACATCGCTTATAACGTCGGTCGTATTTTGTGCCTCTGGATGCTTTTCCAGTCAAATTGCACAGAAAACTGACCGGCTGGATGAAGTCAAAGGTTGGTTACCTAAAGATGCAAGCCTTACTGAGTGAAAAACACTATGGTGGATACATACGTATCTGTAGGTAAGTGGGTAAGATTGGAATGCTGGAAACAAAGTAGAGAGTTTCAGTATGGAAACCATAAAAGGTCTGAAAATTATATACTTGCTTAATTTACAAGGGTCTTATACTATGGTGTTCAAACTTATGATTAACACCATAAGAAGCGAGTTGATAACGGCCGCTATATACAGGGTGTTTCAATACGATATCGGACGAATATCTCTCTCTCTCTCTCACTCTCTCTCTCTCTCTCTCTATATATATATAGTAGTTGTTCAACTCCCCTCCGACACATATAGATAGTTTCAACTGCCAAAATAGCCGCATAGAAACGCTCCATAATGCGTGTAGATTAGGCAGTGACAAGAGCAACGTCGCGTGCCTCACATTATCGAAGTTCGCAGGTAGCTGACACACCGTGTTGCGTTCTGTAGCTGTTTGTAAACATACCGACATACTCCACAGGAGCTTATTAAGAATTTCTTTGGTTTATGAAGCCGCAATAAAGGAGGCATTCTTTAGTTATTTGTTTATGGGTGTTTACCGCGTTCCAATATTCCGTTATGACAGCAAATAAGCTGGTGGACTTATGCAACTTAAACCTTTTAGACGGAAGTTAATGTTAGTGAGATTGAGGATGGAAGCATTAAATGATAAAAAAAGAATATCAAAGAATTGTAGATAACGTTAACCAAAATTAAATGACTAATGCAATGAAACAAGTATTTTATTTCACTGTGTTTAATAATAAAGAAAGCATTGGTAACCGAAAAGGAAGCTTTTGATTTTACAGCAACTGGTTGAAAGCACTGAGCAATTTAGATCATAGCAAAATGAGCAATCTTGGAACTGTCCAAGTCATTGTCGACTTTTTCCACGACTAACTGCCCTTTGTTCCATCACCTGAATGCGAGGCTAGGGTCACTGATAAAGAGCAAGGAGCAATGCTTTTGTTTTTGTGGCCGGTGCGTCCCAATAACGTCTGAGGTTCGCACACCAGTGATTCCTGTGCTGCCTAATCACAAAATAACGTAATATTTAACGCTGCATAAAATTATACCTAAGAGAATTTCGAAGCTGCGACACCAAACTTCGGACTAGTTAAGTTATAAACTACGAAACGGCCATATTGTTTGGTGTCGTTTTGAAACAACCTGTATAGGGTAGAGTAGTCGAGGTCGTCAATGGAACGATTCCAGGGATTGTAGGACCATCTTCTCTTATTTAACCCCCAAAACTCACTGATCAGAAGTGACAAATATGGGGAGGCATCCTAAATTTAGACTTGGAGCATTTCCTTCCCAAATTTCCTTCTTTAGTTACCATTTAATCTCCGTATCACAGCATGTGCTGCTGGATGAAGTAGAAATGCTTCATAATTGCTAGCATTTTAAAATGTTGTTAAAATATGCACGCTTTCAGACAAAGCCGCTTCTCCAATTATCTCGCAAATTTATTTGTTGAACTATATTTGACTTAGTCTTATAATACTACTCCTACTGATATTTTATGCCTCTTACGTGCCATTTGAGAAGTCTGCACATTGAGGTTTTGAAAGTTAGCTTACAGGACTTAGCGGAAATAAACTGGGGATGTTTTGATGTTTTTGTTTCTCTATCAGTGCTAATATTATCAATTAAGCGATTAAGTGCTACGTCACATTGCTTTCTGGATTGTTTTGCTAACAATTCCACTCACACTTTGGGTAGGTTCCAGAATTCCATTTCATCATACTCGTACTTGACGTCATTTTATCGATTATTTAGGTCGTAATTAAGAGAATAAATATTTAGTCGAGAAAGTGCAAGGCTAACAACACAAAGAAAAGGTTAACTTTCTTGCCCGCTCTAGCGACACCGTCAACTGCAAGGCTTGTATCAGCTCCACTGGTTTGAGGGATTTCGTCCCGCAGGAGCGTTTTTACATTCCAGCAAATATACAGACATTTCATCCGAGACACTGTGACCATTAGGCCAGTTTCCAATCAAATGAACCTTGCACCTTAACTGGATAACGTGTGGGATACTTCAAAATTATTTGAACTAATCAATGAGAAGTTAATAAGGTAAGAAGGAATAATGAAACAATAAAACTGAGTCAATTTATTAAACATATGAGAAACAAAGGGTGATTTCTCTGTAAATAGAATTGAAACAAATGAAGTGGCATAACATTTTAGAGTACAACATTTCACTTCCAGCTATCTTAAAGTAACTTTTCTCTGCTACTGCATTTAAAAAAATGCAAGCATTTTTTACAATTTTACTTGGAACCTTACAGAAAGAACAGCGAATGTGATAGGTAAGGAGGGAGTTTCAGCAAGCAGACATATGAGATAATAGCTCCCGTGCTTTACTGTTATGGTTGTCAAGCCACTGTTCATAATGGCCAATAAAGTATTTTCAAAGCAGTACCGGGAGCTATTCAAGGGGAAACATTTTATACGTTTTTATGTTGTGAAACAATGGCGCGTAGCAGCCTAATTTAGAGAGCGGCCAGTAAGTTGCACAATAAACTGGACGGCCTCTGCTGTACACCTGCCCAAAACGAGGCTCCTTCCTTAACGTGATACTTCAGTCTAATTATCCATAAACCTGTGCTTGGTTACAACAGCTCTTTGTATTATCAATGTTAAGTTGATGATTTTTATATGCTCTATCGCAGAATAGATGAAAAAAATTACATTATATACCAAAAAAATGTAAGTTCAGATGTCCTTTGAATAATTAAAATAAATTAATTTTTAAAATGTTTATCATTTGTGTATGTGTTTGAACAACGTAACTTAAAACCAAAAAATCGGTTAAATATCTTGTTATTTAGGTTCACCATCTTCCTGGCATACCGTACCAAGATTTTCAAGAACATCCTCTTACCCCAAACTATCCTTTTCCTGGAAACGTGTTCGAAAATTACAATACTGCACATTTAAGCCATTTCCTCGACAAATAAAATGTATATCTTGAAGAGTTATGATTACCAGGATGATATCAGCGCCGCCGATGTGGAGATTTTTCTTTCCGCAGGAGTTCTTTTGCACGCCAATGGATCTACCGACCTGAGACTGCAGCTTTTAAGCACTACAGCACTTAAAAACCATTTGATTGGGCCAGATTTGCTCCCTCAACTTTGGTATACCTGAACCAGCACCTAACCAACTCAGCCACTATGAACGATTGTGTACCTTGAATTTTCGAATAACCTCCAAAGCCCTATTCATTTTTAATGTCTAAACCTTTGGAGTAGATAAAAGCTCACTATAGAAAAGCATGAATGGCGATAAAACAAACTTTATATTAAACGTTTGGTTTGAAATTACAAGGGAACTATCCTTGTACTCATTCCGCTACGCACCTGAACATTTGTTGGTATAATGCCTGCTGCATATAAACCATGTGCACCAGAAATCTGCAGCGGAGTAGAGCCGCAACGCCCATAACTGAAGCTGGAAAGTGTCACATGCGACCACTTGCAAGTAGCTGCTGGACATCCCTCGTCAGCTCGTATCATGCGCTCCTTATTACCATAGGAAAGAAAGTATTCAGAGGATGAGACGTAGGGGTTTGGAAAAGATTCCTACACCCTCCCTCGGTAGTTTATGATACCCCATGTCAGTTCAGTTACAGACCAATCAAAAACATTCTGTAGGCTTCTACTTTTGTGAATTAATCTTCTCGGTTTTAGTGTACAGAGTGAATTGGGCGCGTTTTTAACTGTTCTACTCCTTGTGAAGCATGGATTCTGTCACACACATTCGCTGTCCTTGTCCCACTGTGTAAGGGGTAGCATTCCTTTCAGAGACTTACTTTGCGTTGGTAGACAGTACATATGCCATGTCTAGGTCACCACCCGTCAGGGGTAAACAACCCCTCCCTTATAATGCTGTATTATGCCTATATGTTCGTACGTATTCTGGACTATTTTCGGTTACTTCCAGCTATACTTCGGGACCGATTTAGGAAATCTTTAATATAATTAAAAGCTGAGAAACTTTGTGTAAGTAAGATATCTTCATAAACTATAAATTTTAATACTATTTTCACCAGTGTAAACCCTAGTTCCTTACAGACATATCACTATAATATATTGTTATATAGATTGTTGTAAGCATATGAGTTTTTAATAAGTTAAAGGAAAATGGAACATTTAATTTAAGGTTATTAACAAGAGGATGCTCGACGACCAAAGTTACATATTTTCAGTCCGTGATTATAGCTCATCCAGTTCAATTGGTAATCCATCAGTTCTTAAATTTTATTTATAGTGTCTTTCACATACACACAATTTACTCACCCCTTTGGCTTTGAAAATCTGGTAGAATTTTTCTAATGTAATAGGCTCCTCTCCACAAAGAACGTAGGCAACGCTCTCCAGCTGATCTGCGAAATCGATCTGTTTTTCATTCCTGTGAAAAAAAAGTTTTACCTATTATCAGAATTTAAAATCTTAAGATGGTTTAATATAAAAGAAAACAGCTTTACACTCTCATGAATGTCTTTTGACATTTTCGTCTAATATCCAATGCGTTTTCATATAGCCTAATTCTTTATCCACTGCATGTTAAGATACAAGTTTACAGAAATGGTTTTGTTATAGCTTTAACAGGGATAAAGTAGAAATTAATTGTTCTTTCACACTGGCTGTGTGTAGGCTAAAGTACGGATAGATAGGCTGAAAAATTCAATGTCATAGCCGGGATTTGAATCACGGATCTTCTGGTGAAGATGCAGAAGATCCGGGGTTCAAATCCCGGCTATGGCATTGAATTTTTCAGTCTATATTTCCAGGGATAAAGTGAGCTGAAGTAAAAAGCGGGTCGCTGCATGTTGGCTATGAAATTCCACCGTGAAAATGTGGAATGACAAAAGATTTTGAAATGAGACGTTTAGTTTCAATCAGACTTGCGTATTTTCTGGAGTAATATTTTCTCTTTTTTATGTTTACCAAATATTCAAAACTATAAAAGATTAATTCAAAATGAAGATTATTCACCGAAAATTCCATATGCATCATTTATTTCACAGTAAATTTCTTTTACATCTAAGTAAATTTTATTAAGGCTACTTTTTTGAGGAAACCAAAAATAACGACACTAAGCTCTTGAAAATCTTTGAAAGTTGAGTTAAATACTTACTTCTTGAGTTATGAAATACACACTTTTATGAAAGTTTTAGTTTTTTAATTTAAGGGCCTCAAAACATGTATTTTGGTGACATTTCTTATACTGAATTTTCGGGTGGAATGCTATGATTTTCTATTATCTGTTATAGGATCTTAAAGAAGTTAATCTGGACCGTGTCCTCAGTGTTAAATTTTAACAACAAATTTTCTCCGAAACTAGAAAGGTAATGAAAAATATTATAAAATATTTGCAAAAGTAAATCAAATTGATATCAGAAGACAAAGTTTATCCTTCACAATGAGTTCCATGTGGAGCCTCTTGCGTTATAAAACCGACCAAGATCCAAATCCTTTTTAAGTGTAGCTAAAAGCAACAGCCACATATCAGATTTAATGACATGTAAAAGAAGTCCTGCAGGACGCAACAAAATATTTATTTATATCTTCTGTGGGGAACATGCCTTACGTCTGCTTATGCCGTAACACCACTTAAGTCATGGATCAGCATTAGGTAGGTAGAGGATATATGGATCTAGGATACTTTCAGTTGCTATCTAGGTTGACTATATAATCACCTCTTTTAGTGTATGCGGCATCGCAGGTGGTGATACTGATGATAAATGAAATGAGAATGGAGCACCAGGGGAATGAGATGGCAAGGGAAACTGGAGCATCCCGAAGGAAACCCGCCCTTATGCCAGTTTGTCCACCATAAGTATCACATGCGGAAGCCTGGGATCGAATACGGGCCGCTTTGGCCGCTTTGGTGGTCGGCGTGGCGTATGACGTAGGTAATATACTTATTTTTAAACGCGTTGTCTCTGACATCGGAAGGTGGAACAGGTACAGATACAATTCTCTTATATAATGATTCTATACACAAAGACGAACTATGCCATTTCAGCAGAGAACACAGGTTTACCGCAATTTGTGGATAAATTCTGTAATTAACAAATTGGGATATGAAAGAAAGTCATTGATGTACATGAGAAAACAGAAAATAATACCTTTTTTGTTGCTATTTGAACTTTCTTTCCTAAGCGCCTAGATTCACAATAGTTTCACCTTTTTTGTTTTGTATAAATCGAAATTTACGTTAGAGTTTTGAGTTATGCATAAGCACACCATCTTTGTGGTGTGCCAAGTATTTGAGAAATGTATAGCATTTGGAATTGACCTACATTGCCTATTTATTGACTTCTAGGCAGCTTATGACAGCATTAATAGGAAAAAGTTATATATAGCGATGAAGGAACTACAGATTCCAGAAAAATTGATTAACTTAGTAAAAGCAACGACTGCTAAAACACAGGCACATAAAAATACAAAATATGTTGTCAGATCCAATAACATATGAGAATGGAGTAAAACAAGGAGATGCCTTGTCATGCCTGCTATTTAATATTATGTTAGACGATGTAGTTAGTCTGGAATTAACATTAGGGGAAGAACTTTCTAAGTCACTACAGATCTTGGCACATGCAGATGATATAATAATTATTGTAAGAACACAAAGAGCGATAAAAAAAGCATTCATAGACCTGGAAAAGGCAACAAGGAAAATAAATCTAAAAATTAATGAGAAGAGAACAAAATATATGCCAGTTACAAGAAAACAAAGTAGTATATGTGACATAGAAATTGGATTGTGTAAATTTGAGAGATTTGGGAGTTTTATCTATCTTGGCACAGAGATCAATGATAAAAATAACATCAGTGTTAAAATAAGAATATTTATAACTGATAAAAGCCTCTGTGGAATAAGAAGACATCTTACATCTAAACTAATATCCCGAAATACTAACATTTTAATGTGTAAAGCCCTATTAAGACCAGTCCTGATGTATGCGTCGGAAACATGGCCATTGACAAAAATGCATGAAAGGGCCCTTAGCATATCTGAGAGAAAGTTATTGTGCCTTATATTTGTCCCTAAAGAGGAACAGAATAAATGGAGAAAACGATACAATTTTGAATTGTATAAATTGTTTGATGAACCAGATATTGTGACAGCTATTAAGATCAAGGGACTGCAATGGGTCGGGCATGTTCTTCGTGCGGAAGATCGGACAGTGAAGAAAATTTTTAATGCAACTCCGGACGGCACAAGGAAAGCAGGCAGACCGAAGCTGAGATGGGAGGAGGATGTGAGAAGCGATATAAAAATCCTGGAAATAAGGAATTGGAAAAGTACTGCGTTGGTGAGGGAAGAATGGTGAAAGCTTCCACAGAAGGCCACACAGGGTTGTCATGCCAATGATGGTGATAGCAACAGATAGCACTAACTTTAGAGAATCAGTTGCTAGAAATACGATAATCCACTTTTCTTTTAATCCGAATTAGCATCCGACAGATCTTGTATTCTTCGAGAGAGAGGTCCAGACAGGAGCTAATCGCAACGTGAATGATTAAGAATGGCGAGCAAGAATGAAATTATTTTGAACCAAAGTTCCTAGATTTTGAAAGACAGTTGCATTTCAGTTATTTAAATTGTATGGTATATCAGAATTAATTTACAGAAACGGAAATAGTTTAACGATTTTGCTCTCTAAGCTGAATCTAAAGCAAAGACTGAGCGAGATCGTTTGTCATTGTAGAAGGAGATAACTGCGCAGCTTTACTTTTCAAAACTGGGAAAGAAAAAGGCAACGATTTTAACTAAGGTCAAAAGGATATTGCGTGTACTGAGAAAAACCATTTACCAGAGAATATACATCTACGCAGTTAATATAAAAAAGACTGCGATTACACTACATCAGCAACTTCACTACGTGTCTTATCATACTGGAACTTAAAATAATTTCACAAGTAAGTTAAACTTTTATTTTAAACACATGAATTACAATATGGAGGCTTATCTGCGACATTGTTCACCACTTCGGTTTAGAAAATTATTTGGCCTTTATACAGATTTAAGTACTTGTCCCTTCTGTATTAACCATAGCCAGTGTCTTACTGTATGTAACACGGGTTTATAATCTTCAAATTTACAGCCCACGTAGCTGCTTTTTCACTCGTTTCGTGAGCAGTAACTTCTCCTTATTTAGACGGAAATTCGTTCTGCAGTAAGGCGTAAGTAGCTTAAGTGCATTTAAATTTTGCATCTCAAGCTGCCGTTAAATATGTTGGTACACCTGTTGCTATAAATCAGTTCAGCAACATGATAATGTACTATGCATTCGATGTTGAGACTAAATGGCTAGTGGGAGTACCTACTGGCTGAAATATATTCGATATAGGTCGAGAGAAAACCAAACACTGTAATGTCAGTTTATTGTTAATTTAAACACTAGTGCGAGTAAAAACTTACTTAATTGATAGTCCCTATTTAATCATCTTTGATTCCTAACGATAAGTGCATCGATGAGAAACGAGAAGGGTAAATCTGAAAGCTATATTCGCAAATATCAAACTTTGCATTTCTAGTACCATATACATTCGTCTAAGCATTAACTCAATTTTGCGATACTGCTGCTTAGATTTCAATAGGTTGTCACATTGATTTAGCTTCCAACATTAAATAGGTTAGGTACTATAATTTCTGTAGCTGTATAAAAAAGTGTAGGTCTAAGTAAAACTAAGTGTTGTATTTTCATTTTTGCTTTCTTTCCCATTTACTTATACTAGATATGGAAAACATTGTTTTTAACCCAAAAATTCTTTGTGTCGGATTTTCACCGAAAATAAACATTTTCAGATCCCATGATAAAAAGGGAAGCATTTTCGAATAACTGATCTATGTAGAAGTATCGGTGGGGTTTCGGTGTTGCATGGTAAGACGATATGCTCTTGAAAATACTTCATCCGGTATGACGGTGTCCGGTCTCCGATCCCGATCTGGTAAGGTCGTCTCCCACCACAATAGGGTTGGATGCCAGTTGTACTGGCGTGCGTGGAGTTTCCAATCGGTAAAGTGTGGGGACCCTGCCCTCTGCATGTAGTGGTTCCTTGGGATAGTTGTCTCCTCTCACCTCATCCTTCCTACTGGGGGTGTGCCACTTGGGGGCATAGGTACAATAGATCAAGTTTGGACCGCCGTACCGAATCCCATCCGTGGCGTAGCGTAGTCCAGTCCAGTCCAGTCCAGTCCAGTGTGTACGTGTGCGTAAGCGTGAGAGTATATTATAACAAACGAAATGTCTGATGAGTACCAGACGTAGTATTTAAGTTCTGCATCTTACAGGAAAGTCGCATGAAGATTTTAAAGAAAATATTCCTAAAATATACCACCCTGGTACATAATTGTTATTTTCAAAAGCAGCTAACGATTTTATAAGTCTTGAAGCTTTCGCGGCGAGCGTTATTGATTAAGGCTTCACGGGTGATCAGCCGTGTCAAGTTTAAGAAGATCGAACTTTCGGCCATAGAGTGTAAACTGGCCGAGAGCTCGATCTTCTTAAATTTGACGCGGCTAATCACCCGTGAAGCCTTAATCAGCTAACGATTTTGTTTAAAATACATTTATATATAGCATATTTTATTACAAAATTTTTGAACATATATTTGTATAATTTAATGAGGTTCTGTTTACTTTCTCTACCTGATTGGTAGGTAGAAACATGGATGAATTCCAGAAAAAATTACCATCGAAATTTGAACGCAAATAGAATATTTTTGAACTTCACTAATAAATAAAGACTGTGCATACGTTTGAAAATTACAAGCCTCAAAATCAAAACCCAAATAAATACTATAAATAGTAGTCGTGTATTCAATCTCAGCATCAACCAAGGACGCGGAAGAAGGAACTTCAAGATAATCCTTACAATTCGAACTAAATTTGATACAGAAGCATTTTGTGCTTTTAATTTTCTGAATAATGGCTGGCGACTTATGTTAAAATAACATATTTAAAATATTTCTATAAATAGTAAAATGTATATACTGAAGTTTCGCGAACAACCTGTACACTTTAATGCATTTTTGTAACTTGGGGGCATAGGTACAATAGATCAAGTTTGGACCGCCGTACCGAATCCCATCCGTGGCGTAGCGTAGTCCAGTCCAGTCCAGTCCAGTCCAGTGTGTACGTGTGCGTAAGCGTGAGAGTATATCATAACAAACGAAATGTCTGATGAGTACCAGACGTAGTATTTAAGTTCTGCATCTTACAGGAAAGTCGCATGAAGATTTTAAAGAAAATATTCCTAAAATATACTACCCTGGTACATAATTGTTATTTTCAAAAGCAGCTAACGATTTTATAAGTCTTGAAGCTTTCGCGGCGAGCGTTATTGATTAAGGCTTCACGGGTGATCAGCCGTGTCAAGTTTAAGAAGATCGAACTTTCGGCCATAGAGTGTAAACTGGCCGAGAGCTCGATCTTCTTAAATTTGACGCGGCTAATCACCCGTGAAGCCTTAATCAGCTAACGATTTTGTTTAAAATACATTTATATATAGCATATTTTATTACAAAATTTTTGAACATATATTTGTATAATTTAATGAGGTTCTGTTTACTTTCTCTACCTGATTGGTAGGTAGAAACATGGATGAATTCCAGAAAAAATTACCATCGAAATTTGAACGCAAATAGAATATTTTTGAACTTCACTAATAAATAAAGACTGTGCATACGTTTGAAAATTACAAGCCTCAAAATCAAAACCCAAATAAATACTATAAATAGTAGTCGTGTATTCAATCTCAGCATCAACCAAGGACGCGGAAGAAGGAACTTCAAGATAATCCTTACAATTCGAACTAAATTTGATACATTTGTGCTTTTAATTTTCTGAATAATGGCTGGCGACTTATGTTAAAATAACATATTTAAAATATTTCTATAAATAGTAAAATGTATATACTGAAGTTTCGCGAACAACCTGTAAAGTAGGTCCCCTTCACTTTAATGCATTTTTGTAATTGTGAATAACTGATAAGGCTAAGATACACACAAAAACTTGCTACAGAATATAATAATTTATATAAAACACGAATTATTTAAATTGGTTTTGTGGACTCAGTCATTTTCGAGGTGTTCGTTATTGATTTTAATTTTTACAATCAGTTTTGAAGTGATGCACTGTTCAGTTATTTCTCGTGGTTATGCAAAAAGAGAAGTTTCAAAGCCAGAGTAACTGACCCACACTTTGAAGACTTGACTATCGCTTTACATTACTGTGTCCATTTTTAGCCACAGAGCAATGCTAAAGAAACTATTTCTGCTAATGTTTATCTCGATTAGCCTAATGTAGTCAGAAAAATAAGATTATGCAAAAACAGTTTGTTGAATCTATATGATGATAAAGCGTAGTGGCTAGAGAAGGTCGCATAAATGTGAACGATTCTACTTTTATATATTTGTTTACTAAAGCTGATGAGCAAGAAGTGGTCTTTTGCTAACTTCTCCAGGATTGTTAATTGTGGAAGTCACAACTAGGACATTATGACACAGAATTTTATGTAGTCTTCTGTAAAATGTTTGATACTGTTTAACTTTGCCTCCTATTGTTTGTTTAAAATTTTAGCATAGGTAATTACACGAGCTCTTACAAATTCATCTATGAAACTCAATCTCGAGTGAGGCTCATTAAGACTATTCGATGGATAAAATATGATATTGGCTTATATGGCTTCGATAAATAACCCTGGTATCCTCCAGGTATGTGACAAATATTTTAAAGAAAAGTTCTCTATCCCAAGAAGCACTTCACATAACTATTTTTTACACATTGACAACGAACTTGATTGTAAACTATATATTTCAGATATTTCCATGAGAAATTAAATTCTTGCTTGAGTTTTCTGTGAATAATTTATTAAGCCCTTTTCATTTGGAAAAGGATTGTAATTTTTTTTATAAATTATAAAAATTGGTTTCAAATGTTGACATGAAAAGGGTATCGAATATTGATTTAGTTTCGTCTAAAACATTTATACCTCTAGTAATACGTAATGCAGCTATTCCTGTCAAGTTTCATTTTGATTAAGATTAAGCAGATATAAAATCAGCTTTGATAAGAATATATTCCAAAAACTATATAAAATAAAATGTAGAATGTTGGGATATCAATGTAATATAATTTTTTCTACATTCTTCTACTTGCTAGAACATTTGCAAATTTTAACGAAAAATTGTTTCTGAAGTACAGTGAGGCGGTCCGGCCCGTAGCGAACCACTTCGAGCTCTCCATTGTGCTCAACGCCTCACAATTAAGGATTGGTGGCGTGCGGAGTTTAAGGAAAGGGAGATCGTAATCGGTTCGAGGTGACATGTAGCTCCCGCATGAGAACTCTCATTTGTACTTCAGAAGTGGGTTCGTCCTGACTGGTTGTGGGTTAATGTTGACACCTCGTCGTCGGGTGGTTGCTGTGCTAAGCGTCACTGTCAATATTGTGATGTGAAGCATGGAGGCTGTAGCACTGCGTAGTCGAATTGGATATATTTATCGTCTTCCCTATATATTACTCTTTGCGTTAACTCTCACTGGAGAGATTGTTAGATATTGCACTTTGTCTGTGCATGGCGTGGAAGTGTACTTGCTAGTCGGCGCCGAATGCGCATCCGTCTCACGTAGAACTCAGGACCGAAGTGTTCTTACTAGCAAAACCTGCTTTCCACCATCACTTTGAATTATCCCCCCCTCTAAGTGTTTCTCGGAGTATGCAAAATCACATGAACGAATATCAATTTTCTATTGGCTGTTAACTATCCCCACTTGAGATCAGTGTTCAGAATTTTCCGTTTCGGACCTAACATCAGAGACGTCTTCTCTAACGGTCCGCATGCAAAAATGTATGCGAAAGCATGCGTTCTGCGCGTCGGTCAAAATCTTAGCCTGTTGTCAGAAGCACGCATGGGATTTTAACAATGGGTTGGTTCCTGACTGGGTGGAACCAAATTTGTCTTGAGAGCAAAACAGACAATAGAGTGGGGTTGTTTGACAGGGATTGCAAAGGGAGTTTGCTGAGCTCGTAGATTGGCCTTGTCACTGTGGCGGTCTCCGGAGAATATGCTAGCATTATGGCATATATCTATTCTGGTATTTATTTATATTTATAAATTTATCACTTATTTATATTTATTCGTTTGTGTCAACGTCTTTCTGATATCAAGTTATATGTCGTCTTAAGTGTTCCTGGGTGACAGGGACTGTGTCAACTGGCACCGGATATGTGCAAGGTATAGAAGTTAGTTTGCGGCTCCATAAAACGTTAAGTTAAGCAGTAGAAATAAAAGCTGTAGTATCTAAATTCTAGCGGTTGAATTTGCTGAACCCACGAAAAGTATATGGTGCTCCCGAGTTAGGTGTTACATTCGGAAGACAAGGAGATACGCATCGTGACGGTCAAATGAGTATTAGCAAACAAAAAGAAGTTGTAAATAGGCAGATGAAGTAGAGTAGGCGAATACTTGGCCGACTCCACAATGGGAGATGAGGCGGGTTCAATCAGATCTGGTATAACAGACAGCACAATGGAAGATGACATCTCTATATACCAGGCTGTCGGTTCAGCCCCAGTAACTCTACCGGTTAATTACCTACTAAACTGTTACCGATAAGGGCGCCCATCTTTCCAAAACAGATCTCATTAACTTCTCATGATAGTATTTATCTTGCTTTCGGTTCTTGAAATTAGACAGCAATGATATCATGCTCTAGGTAATCTGCAGCTCTGATCACGTTTTAATTAACATAACTGAAGTACCATTGTAGCAGTTATGATAAACAGCTAGATTTTTAAATTGTCGTTGCAAAAATGCACCCTGTTTTTCAATCTACTTCTGAGACATATTTCCAAAGATAAATGATGCTCATACTTAGGAAGATATTTCAAAGTGCTATAATATTTAGATAGCATAAAAGAAACATTACATTTTGTCATTTTATAAGTTTCAAATCTATCTTCTAAATATGTTGCTATTTCAAAATTCCAAAAGCACATCACTTTGCAATCTTGATACTTTCTAATTTAATTTTAGAAAGGAACTGTATAATGATGCTGCGTTTTGATACAGTTTGTCACTTTTCAACATAATTTTGTTAAAAAACTGTCCAATAGATGAACACTACATTCACGATCTTTTGTTATAGAGGTATTCAGAAACAGGAGATGCGGTGGGATTTTCAAGTAATAAACTCAACAAATTAATATCTCAAAACGAAATACAAGTTAAAGTAAATAAAAGAGAAGAACATGACCAATACACTCATCCAGTGTTAAAGCCTGCAAGTAGCTGAAACACAAAGGCTGAAAAACATTCTTAATGACTTAAACTCTTCATTTATATACAATGAAATGTGTGGTGTTTAACGCCTCCTTTTACTACATACGGCGCCGCAGGCTGTGATACTGATGATGCATGAGATGAGGATGGAGCACCAGTGGAATGAGATGGCGGGGGAAACCGGAGGTCCCGGAGAAAGCCCGCCCCAGCGCCGCGTTGTCTACCACAAATCTCACTTTGCGGTCGCCTGGGATCGAACCCGGGCCGCCTTGGTGAAAGCCAAGCGGTCTAACCACTGAGCCACGGCGCGGCCTCATTAATCTAAATACACATTTACATTTAACAGAGCAAAATATGTATTTTTAAATTCTTGACTGTTTTATTTATTTATTCATGGAAACGTTCCGTCATGCATTTTGAGGCTTCAGTTGTTTACAGTTTTCACGAGTTGACAGTCGGGTGAAGGCTAATGCAATTTCCTGAACCCCACACATTTGCAGAAGTATGATCTCCTCCTTATGTTCATTGCATCACCAAAGAAAATAAAACAAGCAATGCATGACGCGTATGATGTAACGCCTTGTTTTATCCAACATGACCGATGAAAGCTCCCTGACACGCCCTAATGGTAACAAGATGTAACTCCTTTTATTGTATTCGCCGATGTCTTTCAACCTGTAAAACCGAGAGGTAGTCAGTTTGGAGCCAGAAGAGGCACAGAAAAGCAATTAAAGAAGTCCTATGGGCTTCAGTACGAAATTTCGCAAGGTGTTTTACACAATTTTGTTTTTCCATGTCATTTTGAAATTACGTCTAAAGCTTTTTCATATCCCGTTTGTTTGGTTAGGGATCCTTTGCTGTCACAAGAAATAAAGTTTATTACCTATCATCTCTAATCATTAATCGCATCCATAATCATAACCTTTAGAACATCCCGTAACTTATTAATGAGTTTGTTAATTTATTAAGTATATTAAATTTATAAAGATTAAATAAGTGTGCATGTCTGAGGAGAACATTCTAGAAGTCAATCTACATTGATATTCACCATTACAAAGAATTGTGACAAAAATGTAAGTCAAAATATTTAAAAAAAGTGTTAAAACTAGAGTGAATTAAGACGAGTTTTCATATTCATGTCTTACCAATTGAAATCCTCATTCGCTTACATGAATTTCGAACATATTACCACATTGTGATCATAGGGATCCAGCCCAAAAGAGGTAAATGGGGAGGTTTGAAATAAGTCTCAAGTCGAGTTACTGTAGGTGGCAGGAAACCACATCTAAACCGTTTAAAAAGAAGTATTTTTAATTGTATGTTCACGAAACTTGATGCACTTAGGTTTTGGAATATCATTAAGAATGGTATATTACTCAAATATTCAAAAAACTTCTCGACAGTAACTTTCAGTGGTCTTTTGAACCTGCAAACATACAATTTAACATTTGTTTATTTTAAAAATTATGGGTTATCTTACAGCTTTTAAAAATAATCCTATCACATTTTAATTTTCTTATATAGAAATCTGCTAGGCTTAAAATATCTGGTCAAAACATTGTATAAATATACAAAAGGACCTGGAAAACAGGATTATCTTACAACTTTCAATAGAAGAATTATTTATTTTCTATTACTGTCATGTACCTACTTGGATATTTTAAGAGCCGCTTTCACCTAATTTTTCACAAGGAAGCTAACAATACAACTATACCTGTATGCCCGCCCTGGTAGCGTAGATGGTAGCATGTCTGCCTCACGTTCAAGAGGTCCCGAGTTCGAATCTCAGTCAGGCTGATTTACCTGGATAAGGTTTTCCCTTATCCTAAAAGAAGAATGTCGGGTAACTAAGCTCCATGGACCTGGGCCCATTTGAGCATCATTTTACCCATTCCTTCATCGTCCAATATGACTTAAAAGTTAAAGGACGTAAATTTATATATATATATATATATATATATATATATATATTTACGCTTGAGAGTTTGATATCATTGCTCTATGTGGGGCCTATGTGACAAAATTTTGCTGCGAAGTACAACCGCAACATCTAAAAGTGAAATGTGCAGCAAGCGACCACTTGCAAGTAACTGCTGGACATCCCTCATGAGCTCTGTGCCGACGCTCCTTACGTATGCCATGGTGTAGACCAGTGTTTCTCAAACTCTTCTGCCTCAAGGACCCCCTTATCATCTAACAACTTGCTCGTGGACCCCATAGTTTGGCAACTCAATTTATATGAAGCAGTCGACTTTTGGTTGAATTTTATGATTGGGATTTAAATAATTACTGAAGATATTTTTGTTAAGTTTTTATGGCAAGTAAAACGTATGTAGTTCGGCAAATAAGTGACTCAGTAAATACAATTCTACAAATTCTATTGTTTTAATTCAACATTATAACTTGACTTTAAATGGACCCCCTCGCGGACCCCTGACATCTCCTCGCGGACTCCCGGGGGTTTGTAGACCACACTTTGAGAAACACTGGAGTAGACCACTGCCCGCAGGAGTAGACACCACCACCTGTACAATGCTGTGTTATTATGCCTGTATGTTCCTATGTATTCTTGACCAATTTTCGGGTAGTTCTAGTTGTACTTCGCACCAGATTTTTGGGACACATGCCCCACATAAAGCAGAGATCATAATATCAAACTCTCAAGCGAATACAGGTATGAGCATAGTGATAGTTCCCTTGACATTATCACAGATAAAAGTATAATGATTGAACATTAGAGTGAAAAAATTCTGTAGTTGAGCTACAGGAGTGATCAAAGCTTTGAGCACTTACGACTTTGAAACGAAGGCAAAACTTAGGAGCCCTATAGCTTTCAAAAGCTACCCCTATCATACTTTTTAGTACCTCACTTACAGATCACCCAAATTAATGATAATTATCCAATGATAGATTAAGATAGTAGTTTTATGTATTTATTTATTCCCAAATAGCGATCTCTTTGCATTATATAGGTATAATCTGTAGAATGGAGGACTCAAGAGTTTATAACATTTTAAACATGTCGTGGTGTTTGGCGTTGAGCCAGAGCCTCGCATTCGCGTGTTCAGTGCTGAAGTAACTGTTCCAATCCGACCAATATTATTTTCCTACAGTGAGTAGGGAAGGTATTGTATTGCTGAAAAAATTCAATACCAAGGTTTCCCCAAAAATATGTTTCGGGACTGCTGGATATAAAAACAAAAATCTTTAGAAAAAATGTCTATTTGTAAACAGCATGTTTCAAAATACAAAATTTGTTTAAATACCAAATGATATTCAAGTTCAGCAACTTCCAAGCATGCAAAAAAGGACCTAAGAAAATTCTCCCTTCCATATCACCTTTTGCATAAAAGGTTTTCTAAAATACATTTTAAAAAAAAAAAATGTTTAACAATTTTGATTAAAATAATGGTTACAGATGTCCTCTCATTATATGTGAATATTGCATAAGTGGTAAACCGTAAGAGAAACAAAATCTTATTGTACAAAACCTACACCTCATTAAAACGCACAGCTCATGTCGGATTTTAATTTTGGAGTGAATATTCGTGTTATTTGTTTGAGTTTTTCAATACTTTAATTTTCTCGAACTGGAAGAAGTTTAGCTTTATGTTCCAGATATTCATAGAGAATGGAATTTATTTCAAAGCCATTTCATAGTGACCAGATGTTAAGAAGTTTGACTGACATTTAAACCTACAATATTCCCCTTTTCCCATTGTACCAACAATAAACGATGTAATTGAACAAATTTTGCAAACTGTACCTCATTTAATATGAAGTAGATAGTAAAATTAGTGTTTTTGAGAATGGCATGTACGATAGCAAATATAAAATGAAACAGTAAAAAGAAAGTGGAGGAGAAAGGATGGAGTGCACACATCAGATTTCCTTTCGCGATTCTCTCTTGCTGCTAGGGATGAATTAAGTGGATTATGATACCAATTTTTTATTCCTCATTCCTAAAGTTTATCTGAATGACACGAGGCAAACTATAACTGAAAAGAGAAACTTCTGTGAGGAAAAATCTTACATTCTACAGAAATTCGCCAATTTTGAAACTTTCTCGCAAAGGTACTTTGGGATGAGAGTTTTCTTGAAGATGTTCGTACTGTTTTTTTGAAAGATGCTTCTGATACAAGTTCCAAGTTTGGTATTTAAGTTACTCTTCGTTTCAGTTATACTGTTCAACGTCTGACTTATTTAAAAATGTTGTTCTTTTGATTCAAGGGTTCTCAAAACTGGCATTTTCAGTGAAATATTGGTATAAAAGTATTGGCTGAAGTACAATATTTTTCTACTTGTTATGAGTAACCAGTATAGAAAGCAAAAATTATGCAGTCTTATAGCTAAAGGTGGTAAATCTAAGATTAACAGCGTCCATCATCCATATTGGCAATTATGCTACAGGCTGCTAAACTGTGTGTGAAACTCTACTCCGAAATCTCAAAAAACAGGTCCGAAACACTATGATAGCCCAGGCGTGGGCAACCTTCCGAAATTTTATAATCTCATTCTAATAAGTTCTGTAAATTAAGATGCAGAGTTACAACTTTTGAACTCTTGGCTTCAGAAATTTTCCACTAGCTTCTTAATGTATTTAAGGCTCCGGTCTATAGAGCAGGGTTAAGTTTTATTACTGGAAGTTAAAGGCTATAATAACCATCACTCATGTTGTAATTTAATGCCAGTGTTATAGAACGTGACAGAATTTACGTATAATGAATCTGGTACCAGTAAGAGGTCAACAACGTACCGCTACAAGCATTGGTTAAGTTACGTGCTTCATGGTTTATAGAAGACCCGTGTAGATTAAATGTAATATACGGGAATTTTAGAGACGAAGATGAATTCTACACAAATTAGTGGTAAATAAATCTTGTAAATGTCCAGATCAAGTTTCTGAATGTAGTGACAGGGGTGATTTATGTTTTAAATGTTAGTTTATATGCGCTGTGCGAAAGAATTGTAATAAACAGATTAAGGCTAATAGTGTGATCACCTAAATGCTCAGAAATTAACATATTTACAGGAATGGTCACTTAGGGTAAGAAGTAATTGAGATCCCCCTTGATGGTTCACCAGAATAAAGTACGAGAAAAACGCTCTTTAGGATGTAAAGTTTCTTTGTGGTTTCTCACCGGAACTGTATGCTTAAGAGATTTCTTGAACCCAAAAAGGTATTTTAAATAAACGTCCATAACAACAGAAATACAGAAAAAAACATTAAAAATGAAAAGCTGAACCTGAATACCAAAACCAGATTTAAATTTGGGCTTATTCTTGGGATATGACAGGAAGTATTCTCAAATATACATAAGCTACACTTAAATTAAAATAAAATTATTTTTAATTTATCAAAGAAACTGACAAGTTTTCATTTCATTTCCATTTTCAATATATGGAGAAACAAAATCTTTATTTTTAATTTGAAATAGGCTTCCTAAAAGTATCCATAGAACATTCAAGTATATAATCTGAAGAAAAATGCTTGGCAATTTCTCACTTTTAACAGTTTATTTTCCTTTGTAAGGGTTTATTATTATAAAAATTGAATTTGTTCTTACAGACTTCCAGTAAACACTTGAAAATGATGTGATAATGTGTGTAAATACTTATTGATTAATTTAAATTAATTTTTAAGCAAAAATATCATTCATAAAGTAAGGCGGATGTAATAAAACTTGTTAATTAACTCTAATTAGTTATGTATGCATGTTTGAGTTTTTAAAGGATAGAACATTTTTTGGGATTGTAGCAACATTTTTAAAAATTTTATAAAATTAAAAGTTTACTTTTTATGTTATATTTTTTATTAACTAGGATACTGTTTTTGTGCTCTTCGCTAATGTTCCATTGCTTTCATTTTGTAATTGGCTGTCATACTCATGATAAAAAGCAAACACTCATACAAAAGCACACGAGTCAAACTATGAAACAACACATTTATGCAGGTTAATTGAAACGTTAGTGTACATTGCAGTTGGAATAGGTATTGTCGCGGCAACGGGCATAAAAGTTTCGGCGCAAATAGATAACAGACGGATAGTGTTTCATGGAGATAAAGAGCTTGCATAAGCAGTTAAAGATAGCGTCGGAAATAAAGGTCTACCGAAACAAACAAACTGAGATAAATGGCAATTTCTGGTGACATTTTGATTCGGCTTCTTTATTGTTCTGGAACACTCTCGAATTATCAATGAGGTATTTAAGAAGGTGACGACTTGCCGAGAGTCAGTCGTAAGCAGTAAACAGCTGTAGAGTGTTGTAACGAGAGCTGATGTAATCAGAACGCTGTTTGTAACTGTCATCGACCTTGGTAGATTGTGGTGTGTATGTGACGTAATGCTGTTACGTGAGAATTGAACAGTATTTCTGCGGAAATAAAGAACATTTAGAATTACTGCAAATTGGACTTTTAATTCTACGAACCCACAAAGTCACAGTATGAAAGAATGACACTAAAAGGAGGTCATAATTCGGTTAGTTAATAAATAATTAAATCGCCGTAATATTTCTTACTTATTATCTAATGTAGGGCAGTTTTCCTTCAACTCAAGGTAAGTTTTCCCCTCCAAAGATTTGTCCTTTTCAAGCTCGACTTGGATTATGAACGAATCGAATTTTATTGCAGTGCAATTATAATTATACTCGTCACTTTTAAATATTTCTATATCATGAGTCATTCTCTTCTATTTTGTTGTTGTAATTTACGTCCTCCAACATTAAGTCATATCGGACGGTGAATGAATTGGATGAAATGATGCTCAAATGATTCCAGGATCCATGGAGCTTAGAGTTACCCGAAATTCGTCTTTAAGGATAAGGGAAAATCCCGGAAAAACCTTATCCAGATAACTCACCCTGACCGAGATTCGAACTCGGGACCTCTTGAGCGTGAGGCAGACATGCTACGACCTACGCTACCGAGGCGGGCCTTTTCTAATTGCGAAAGATTCAGAACAAATGGCAACTTTAAGAATTGAGAGTTTTTACGACAAAGCTAATGTTTTATTGGGGGGTTAGTTAATGAAACATTTGGACTTTACTTTTGAGGTAAGAGTTTGTTTTATAATTCAATAGTTCACACTATTACTATAATACATGTGGAGATTTGTATTTGAAAGAGTGATTTTATTTACTTTACTTTATAAAATAATAGGCGACATTTATTTGGCAAGTATATTTTATTCCTACAATAATTGCAATAAAGTCAATCGAGGTTTTGAGCAAAACTGAGTGAGTACTCTCGTGTCACCATGATACCCGAAATTTCAAAATCCCTTGCGATATTACCTACGACAACACCAAGCAATGATTCCATGTAATGCTCTCGATTTTGAGATACAGATCTCTTTAGTCACCTCACGTACTTGTTATAGCAACTGGGCGTAGCGAATGCTCAAACCCTGATTAAGCACTTCATTCAGGAGCTTACCCCCTTTTAGCCCGGTGAAGTAACGTGACTTGACGCCGCACGTGGGAGGCATTTGCCTTGACAAGATAAGGGATCAACATCCTGACAAAGCAATAACAATCCAATAGACAGGAAATTAAATGGCATAAGGTGGACCGACATGGGTGGGACTCTTCGTGCGAGATTATGGAAATGGAAAGGGCAGGTCTCCTGTGGCCAATGATCTGCATTGTGATCGGTATCCATGATCAATTAGGTTACCAGAATCTTCTTATTTTGATACCCAGGAGTATTACACTTCGGATGAGGTTGCATCTCATACTATTCCTTGTACCTTAGTTTTGAATATACAAGAGCTTCTTTTCTTACACGTTAAGACGGGAAGTCAGATGTATGGGAAACGGGTAAGAGATGCATTTTTAAGGACATACTGAGGGTCAGAGTAACTACGGCAGCAGAATAGGAGCAATAAATAAGGCTGAAAGAGCGTATGTTGTATGCATACGGATCATATTTAACATTTAGTATGCAGTGTGCATCACAATTGTATTGTCCCCTCAGTTTCCAGTTAGGTTATTAGTGACAATTCTGCTGTATTTCCTCAACTTTTGAAGGCTTTAGTTTGAAGGATTAGTTAGAAGGATTAGTTTATTTGCTGTTTAATTTTTATTTCTTTTAACCTATCAAGTAGATGAAGTTCTATATTCGACCGAGCCTTACCAGACACATTTAAGGGCAAAAATTGCATCTAAACTGCAATTAAAAATTAAAATTGACACTAAGGTGATTTGATCTTTGTTTCACTTTCACCATGTATGGACCTTTACAATTTGATTAAACTTCCATACTTAAGTGAGGCATCTTTTAAAATGAATGTTCCATCAGAGCTCAGTGCAACATGTGGGACTGGTCGTATTAATTGGACATCTGCACACTTTACTCTTCTAAAATTCTTATTCTTAAAACAAAATACTAAAACTAACTGAACTGAATGTATTAATCAAGATCTAAAGCACGAACTCACGAGTTTGTTTTCAGCGCAATAAACTGCGGCAATGGCAATTATGAGAAAATTAAACCGGTTTAAGACCATAACATTGGACACTGCTCAATTTATATCGTTGCAATTATGAACAAAAAATTTTACAGATGACGTGCTGCCTTTGGCGAACGTTCATAGCGAAACTCGTTTAAAATTTGACAAGAATTTCATAAAAAGGTTCATGAAGGCAGAATTAAACATAAATATATGCAAACAATGTGTGCAAAATGGAAGTGTACTAGTTTTTTAATCTGTAACATTAACTTCTGGCACATTTCAACTCTCCTTCACAACTCTCTCCCTCACAACTTCTCCTTAAATTTTGAGGGTTATATATCTCTGCTATGTAATCTTTTACGTTAGTTCCATCAGTATTGCTTACATATTTTCTTACTTGGTCGGGCTCAGCTACCAAGGTTAATGAGGTAAACGGCACCATAATTTATACAACTAGATTAAGGAAAGTGTATGTATTGCAGAAAAAATGTAAATAGAAAGTTATACAAATAAATTCAAATTCAAAATCTTGCTTTGTTTATCTGCGATTCTACAGTATTATATTTATCGTAAATTATAATTTTCTGTGACTTTTCGTGTTATACAATGAATGAAAGAGTACGGAATTTATCTACATTGGACAAAGAATGTTGAACTGTGTATTAGTGATAAAATAGGGATTGAATGTAAGATAAGCTTATTTCTGTCAGCTCGTAGAATTTAAAATATACCCGGTTTTGACAAAATCATATCAAAACCATTGCCTGATAAAATTTCATTGATATAAAATATATTGATATGAAATACACAAAACCTTCTAAACTCCCCTCTAATAATTCTATTTCATACTTTTTGAGCCTTTGAGTTTACGTCTTTGAGCTGTTAACCGTTAAAAAATCTGACATATGTACTATGTCACGCCAAAAGTGGAATCTGGTATCCATATTCAGCAAAATCGGATTAACATTTCGCAATAAAAATGAAAAAATAAACCGCCAACACGCATTTTTCAAATTTGTGGAGTAACTGTATAGCGTGTGACCACATGGAAGATACAGATATGCAATTTGGAGGTATTATCAACATGGTTGAGTAGCTTTTGAGATTACCCTGCCTGGGTTTCCTCGCTTTAGATTAGCAGGTATTATACCATAAGTATGCATTTTGCTTAAAACATTGAAATTTAAGTATGTATAAGTAATTTAATTTCAGCAATAAATTACTGCATTAGAGTTAAAAGTACATAATTTTAAAGAATGTAACTTAAAATACAATTAAATGATTTCTTTTTGTAATTTGCGTCCTCCAACATTAAGTCATATCCGACGATGAACGAAATGGGTGAAATGATACTCAAATGAGTCCGGGGTCCATGGGGTTTACAGTTTATTCGTCTTTCAGGATAAGGTAAAACCCCGGAAAAAAACCTTATCCAGGTAACTCACCCTGACCGAGATTCGAACTCGGGACCTCTTGAACGTGAGACAGGCACGCTACCATCTGCACTACCGAGACAGGCTTAAATTAATGTAATACCTTGTGAAGCTAATATTCAAGAAGTGTGAGAAATTTTACTGAACTTGGCTCATCATTGCCTTCATGGATTAGGATTCACACCCTGTTCCGCTTCAGAATGTTTCACGCCACCCCTTTTTTAAGGAATGCCCAATGTTCATTTTTCCTGTTGGGCTACACTGCATTGCAGTGCGACTTACGGTCGAATTATCTTGAGGTGGCAGCTGAGTAAAGATGCACACTAAATGAATTCGTCTATTACCACACCTGGAGCCAGAGTGAGATCGAGTTTTACATGTAGAGCCATTGATGTTGCATGCATTAACTGCTCCACATGTAGAAATTATCCTCACTCTGCCTCCGGGTGTGGTAATAGACGAATTCATTTAATGTGCATCTTTACTCAGCTGCCACCTCAAGATAATTGTATTATAGATATGTGTATTTAAACGAAAGAAATTAGTATAAATGCATAAAACAAAATAAAGCTGCTAGCGTTATCATAAGAGTGCTGTTTTAAACAAATTTGAAATCTCATGTGAAAAATATACGTACTAATATATATACTTACAATAAAAAAATGTGAAATTTTATTGCAAGAACTACAACCGCAATAATCATTTTATAACCCTAGTCTCATTTATAGTGACCATTCCAAACATAAGACCAGAATGGAAGGAAATTCGGTTGAATTTTTACTGAGTACATCGCTTTCATACTATCATCCAACGCTACCAGAAATACAGGGGGTGGAACCTTTGAGCCTGTTCCGAAGGAAGCTGTTCGGATTGGGTTGGTCTTCCAAAATCCGTGGGTGTTGGGTATGCTTCGCTGGTATTGCTGCTCTGGCGGGGTTAGAAGACATCTCGAGAATCTCCAGCTTGAAGTTAGCTCACTGCCGACTTACCGTGGTTCTGCAGCAGTCAAAGGGTTGACGCGAAGTGGTGTATCACGTCCACACTGTTATGAGGGCATTTTAAATTAAGTAATTTCATACTTTAACACCCCCACGTATAATTAAGATGAAGACTCTTCTTGGGTTAAAGAAGGCTCCTTTTAGTTCTTGGTGCATAACCCTTCTTGGTCAGTAGATATGCCTATGCAGACAACTCAAATCCGCTTTTACTTGCGCCATTTCCCTTGGCTTACACTGTTTTACCTCGTTATTTCCATGATCATTTGAGTGTAGTTAATTTGAAGCAAACTGCTTAAGAATTCCTATGTCTCGTAATGATAGAATAGCCTGGATCACGTTTGAAACATTCATTTGATGCTCAATATCTTCATTGCTTTAAGAGAAATGCTTTTGACTAAGTTATAGGATTTTAACATAAAATTATGACTTTCCTATAGCACATTTAATTCATATTCATGATAGCATATTTTATGGTAAATTTTGGTTTTACATGCTTGACAAGGACTGTAATTAGGAAAAAAAAAACTGTCAACAGTTTAAAACCTTCGTAGAAAATTAGATGCCTTTTTCTCTAACTATAAGAATGGTTTGAGAGCACTGTGCCAGAGCACGTAGCACACATTTCTCATTTCGGTTAATTTAATGGTGCAACAATCTCAGGTCTATCTTTGGAGGTCATCTTAGGGGGAGCTACTCAAGTCAGTGAAAATAACTGCAATTTGTTTTTTAGCCGAAATCCACGAGCCAACTTAATTCGGTGCGAACGTACTTGGCGGCTCCCTTGAGATGTGGGCAAGTCAATGCCCTGCTTGGCTCCACCCTTTTCGGCGCGTTTTGATCTTATCGACAAGCAGAACGTATTCTTCTCAGCACGTGCAACACAACAGTTCTCTTGCGTTACAGTAGCCCATTCCGGGCTAATTGTTGACACCACAGTATCTCTGGTACTTGCTTGGGGTTATACCATGTTCTGCTGTTCTACCTGTAAAATCTTAATTTAATCCTTTCGGTTCCCATATAAATCAATTTGATGCAATATAAAATGCGATTAAAGCCATAAATATCACGCATGTCATGTATTTTTGGCGATTGTATCACTTTCAAACGCACTCTGGTGTTCTGGAACGTGTAGCAAACTTATTGTCTTGTAAACTACTGTTTTATCACTCGAAATTGGGAAAAACTGAATTTTTATTGTATTGATATTTATCTACTGAACTATTCTTGGAAACAAGCAGGTATTGATAAAGAGATAGGCAATGCATACTCGGTTTTCTGTGTTCGTTTGTTGTCTCAACTGGATATACATTGCCCCTGTACCAGACCGATGGGTATTAAGTATCAGCCCTATTTCGGTAGATTTACTGGCATATTGATTTTGTAATTAATGAACAAAAATTAATTAATGTTTTCCTTTTTGCACAAGTTTTAGAAATAGAATGAAAGTATTTGAATTTTATGACAACCATTATTTGAGTGCACAAAATATGTGGTCAAATTAAGGTTGTACAAATAAGTAACAGCAAACGCTAATTAAAACATATAATTATATTTATATCCTGTCTTTAACTACAATATTCTTATACCCTTTAGGATGACAAATTAAGTTCTATCACTTTAGGGAACTCGATAAAATTCCTTGGATTAACAGTGCAGGAGCTTTTTCATTATTTAGTGTGGAAAATATATTTTTATTATCTCTATTCACTATTGCTTTGCCCGAGGAAGTTTCAGGCTAAAGACTGCAAATTTCTTGATAGTCCCTATGGAAAACAGCTTCTTGTAGGATCTGGAGTTTACGAACTGTATGTGATAACATGCAAATACCTGTGTAAACTGAAGTAGCACGCATTCTCTTCATTAGAACATATCATTCCAAAGAATGACATACCCAGAATACTAAAAAGATGTAAAATGGATACCGAAATTTCAGAAATACCACCAGGGACTTGAATACGACTAAATTGTTCTTCCTGAAACGAGAAAGGATTGTGGACCTTAAGCTATTTTATACGATGAATTAATCGATTGCACTGTTGAATGGTAGTGGGTCCTTATTTTTAACTCTAGGTCCAGGTATACTTTCCCTGTCATACCAGATTATTATCTAAAAGGTTATTTGCGTGCTTTTATAAAAGAGCGTGCTCACTGGGCAATGTTAAAACGTTAGCTCCTATTAATAAGACTATCGAAAATTAAGAAATAAACATAATTATAATAATTATTAATTACTGACAGAACGTTAAGCATTTCGTTCTAAAATATACCTCACTGCTTGAATAATTTCTTATGTTACTGAACAATAAGTCCATGTTGCTTTCAAAAATCACCTATTCATAAAATCGTAAAATTCCTAGGACTGCACCTTATGGTTATAAATTAATAAACCATATTTTTATGAAACAAATCTTCTGCATGGCATTATCAAAGTTCTCTACGCACTCTAACATATTCCTACAAAAAGTTATTTTACCTGGTTTACGTTACTCGATTTAAATATTTACAGAGACATTTTACTGCACATTTCGTGTAAGTGTAAGTACAATAGGCTAATACCAAAATTTTATAAGCGAGTAGCTCTGTGGAAGCTTGAAGTTCCATTAAACAAAATCATTCTGAATGAACAGCACCATTAGGCATTGCCATGCTGGACAAAGCGGCGGCTAGGCTGGTTTTACCTTGGATTCTGTTTCCTGCGCCATTCATTCCACCAACTACTCTATAATCAGTGTTTCCTCATCCAATTATCATCCATCATCCATCATTTATACGCCTCCCCAGGGGACTTACATCTGGGGTCAGATGCCTCTCGAGAAGCAACTAAACTCTAGATCAGAGAATGAAACCAGAGAACCTCTAGGGAACCGCTCAGATCTCGATTCGCTTAACATAAATAATATGATTCCCTGTGATCGAACCCGGTCGGTTATTGTGAAAGACAAGCGGTCTAATCACTCGATGTTGGAGCAATAGGCTTTGGAAAAGTATCACTTACACAATTGGTCCTCCCAAGATTTGGACAGGAATAGTCAATAAACGACTTCACCTACGTAAAGGAATTTCTATCAAAATTTGGAATATTGCAATTTGAGGCAGAAACAGACGTAAACATAAGCTGAAATAGATAAGCTAAAATGGATGTGCTAATCCTAACTAGAACAAAACAAGGTTTCTGGAGAGTATATTTTAGGAAACTATTACCAAGTACTAGAAAGTCCATACTGCGAAGATTATGTGCTTTGGTAAAACGAAATCCGAGGACTTAACTACGATCACAAAAATGAACTGTTCAAGAAATTTGCTCAACTCTCACGCATGCCTAACTTATGGTACAAGGGTGCTATATATTTATAGGTGCATTCTTACATCGTGAAAAAAGATGGATAATTTACCACTGAAATATCAAGATATATTTGTGACTTAAATATCTGCTATTGTACTCCTGTAGTAAAATAAAACCTCAAAGAGAGGTGATAGATGGGTTCCTGCCATTGTAGTGCACTCTTAGTATTCTACTCTACACCATAATTTAATATAACTATTATGCATGTTGTAAGTAGAAATGTAAGACTATATTTCCAAAATGGGAAGCCACTAATCCTTACAATAATTAGCCAGTTTCTCTGTAGTGGGAGAACCAAGATAGCTTCTTCTGTGTTTCGAAACAGGATTAGCTGTTCATCTATTTGCACTCCATGAATATATTTCCCTAAAATGTTAATCTAAACATGGTATCCATATTTATTGTAGGCACTTCCAATCCAAGTCTACTCAGGCGTGAAATTCGTAATAGCAAATAATTATTTGATGTTATAACTATATGATTAAGGAGAAGGCAGTTATTTCATAGACATTTTTCATGTGACAGGATTTCTAAGTATACCACTAACATTTATCCTCTTAATTAATGAATTTTATAGTGAACACCTGCGTCATTTTAAAAGAGGAGGGACCCAGGGAAAATGTCTGTTCTCATAGGTATTTTTTCTACATAGTATTGCATTTTTCAGAAATAGATGTACTTTAATATCTTCAATTGGGTATCGACACATGGTTGGCTTCATCATTCGAAATCAACAAGCTGATGACATGCTGTTTTAAATTACTTTTTGCCCATTAACAGGAATGTATTGTGTTGAACATCATAATATTTTGACTATGAACTATAGTCCAGAGATTTTATATTTATAATTTCCTATGGCATTTTACACTATTAGAAATGGAGTTTATTCATTTGGTAAACAATCAGCTCCTATATAAATCAGTTTGCGACTAAAATGGATTTAAGATGAGAAACGAAAGCTTAGGATTAAGGAATGATTGAAGCTGAGTGATCGGAAAACGCTGCTTTGAGGACTGTCTTACAATAATATGACAGTTTATAAAGTGAACGTACGCCAGAAGTTGCTTAACCCTGCAGTCTACTTCAGGTTAAATTACTACTTAGTTCTACAAAACATGGTCCGAATTTGTTCGGTTGAGACTAACTAAAGGCCCTTTAAGTATGTTATACCTATTTAAAGCTAAGAATTTGGCAAGATTTGTTTACCTTATAAATACTTTTTAATGAACTATAGTTCTTGAAATAATTTAGCAAATTCTGCTTGTAGTTAAATTTGGTTAAAAACAACCCGAATCTAAGAGCATAGTGACATTATAACGTAAAGATATTAGTAATTGTATTCTTATTTCGATTTCAAAACACTTTAAAATAAAGTAATTTAAGAGGAAAGGCAATTCTTGCACAGTTCATCCCTGCTAGCTTTTGTTTCTGTACATTCTGAACTTTGGTTTGGATATTCAATTTATTGAGTGCTAATTTGCATTTAGAATTTTAAAAAGAAATTATATAGTAAATGTGAATACGTATATATTAAAATTATAGCTAGGATAATACCTAATTGGTTTCGTCTGAGAAAGTGACAATTTATTTTCTAGTACTCAAAGGAATTTAAATATTAGCGTTTACCATCTTCCAGAAAATCTTACTGTATTAACTGAATTATTAAAGCAGTTTATTTAACAATATTAAGTTTTCTAATTGTCTTTAACCTAATTATCTGCATGAATCATGTGGCTACTCGTGGGGTCCTAAGATAAGCAAAGGATCAGTACAATCAGTACAATCAGTATTTGAGGACCCAGCTTGTCCACGATTACAAATTTTCTCGCAATAGTGTGTTATTAAAACGCAATATTTAACATTTTTTCATGCCATATTTAATAAATAATGGTGAAATTTGAAATTTGTTGGGGATAATGGAATGAGGAAACATGCCTTGGATTAGCCTTAATCTTGATAAATGAACAATTTTTTCAGATGGATTCAGTGCAGCAAGTTCCTGTCGCATGTCTGGAGTAACAGCAGGTAGTGAAGCAAACTTAAGCCATGTGTGTGTTATCAAGGCTAGCTTCAGACAACAATGGCACGAATCATCCATGGACGGATGATTTATTCCAACGTCGACATTAATGACACTTGTGCGAAGTTATGGGCGGTGTCCGCCTTAGGCATAGGCCACCCGCACGGCAGTCACGAGATGTGATTGAATGATAGCATTGTTCTAGCATCTGACATGTGTTGCAACTGCGACCATTGTTATCCATCAAAGAGCAAGAGTATTATTCCGTATTTAGAGTTTAGCAGCAAAACGCTTGTTACCTACTTGTTTTAATCCGAACTACACAAGATCATGCGGCAGATTTATGTACAAATAGAGCGGCTTTAGTGTACTCGAGGTCTCGAGTAGTAAAATGCCCTTTGTTACGAAGAAAGGGCTAAATTAAGTTTTGAACTACTTTTATTACTGTATTTTCAGCCTCATTCATTTTAAACCATAACTCTGAAAAGACTTATTTAGATCACTTTAATATATGCATCATATTATATACAAGGGCTGTTCAATAAAGAATGACCACATTTGTTTTTGACAATATACCTTTACTCATCCTCATAATTTTGATGGTCCTACTTTAAATGGTCTCCCCAGAATGTGGTGAAATTATCCCAGCGTTTCTGCCAGTCCTCAAAGACATGCTGGAAACATTTTTTTTAGAGATCCATCAAAATCGCCTCCACAGCCTTCATCACTGCTTCTGATCATGGATAATGCCTCCCACGAAGGCGTTTCTTCAATTTAGGTAATAGAAAAAAGTCACGTGGGGCTAAATCCGGACTATAGGGAGGGTGGGGGATGCACTTCACGTTGATTTTTACAAAATATTCGGCAACAACATTGGCAATATGCGGCCGCGCATTATCGTGGTGCTGCATCCAGCCTGCTTCACGGAAATGTAGTCTTTTGCGCCTGATATAGACTTGCAATATTTTTAGGACATCCCTGTAGTATTGTCCAGTTACTGATGTGTATGCAGGTTCAACATGCTGATAAACCATTCCATGAATATCAAAGAATGAGATGACCATAACCTTCCCAGCAGAAGCAACCACTTTTGTTTTTTTTTGGGGGGGGGGGGGTTGGTGATTTTTTTGTGTAAATTTACGTCCTCCAACGTTAAGCCATATCGGATGATGAATGGAATGGGCAAAATGGTGCTCAAATGAGCCCAGGGTCCATAGAGCTTAGATTTACCCGACATTCGTCTTTCAGGATAAGGGAAAACCCCGGAAAAACCTTATCCAGGTAACTCACCCTGACTGAGATCCGAACTCGGGACCTCTTGAACGTGATGCAGACACAGCCACCACGTTACCGAGGCGGGCGGGATGGTGATGGAGATTTCTACAATGAGCTTTGCTGTTTGCTCTGAAGATCAAAATGATGCAGCCAAGTTTCATCAGCAGTGATTATGTTTGAAAGAAAACTCCTGATCTTCCTCTAACATCAACTTTAACTGCATGCAGACCTGCATGCGAATGTCCTTTTGTTCGGGAATCAACAGAATTAGAACCCATCGCGCACAAACTCGTCTCATGTATAATGTTTCTGTCACCAACCTGTATGTGACACCCAATGAAATGCTCAGTATTTCAGAAAGTGATCTTAAGGTGATTCGTCGATCCTCTCACAATGGCAGCACCAGTGTTCATGTTTTCTTCCGTAAGAGCAGTAACTGGAGCACAGGTTTCACCTTGCTTTGAAATTGATTGTCTCCCTCTTTAAACATTTTAAACCACCTTCGACTGTGCTGTAGGGAAGAACAGACTCTCCATAGGCCTCCTGTAACATTGTATAGGCCTCAACTGAAGATTTGTTGAGACGAAAACAGAATTTCAAAGCCGCATATTGTTCCTCGCGTGTTATCTCCATTGCAGCAGTAGGCGATATTGAACATGTCTGAACTTGCCTGATTCTCACGGGCGGGGACCAGGATTACCAACAATGAAACTACTGCGGCGTGTTTGTTTCACATTAAGATAACAGAATATAATAAGATTGAATTTTATTGCGAAAAATTATGATCATAAAAATTATGATAATTCTTTATTGAACCAAAATACAATTATATAGGGAATATAATACTGCTCCATCTAAAATAATTCATCATATTGAAATGCAGTCTTAACTTTGGAACGGTTTGCCTTTCAGCAATGATGTTAAATCGTATAGTGGTTTTTCTTTGGATTTGGACAGCAGGCAAATTGTTTTATAAATTAAGTTACTGGGACATACATTTATTGGAATTAAATAATTTAAATTTACTTATTATTTTCAAAGGGGATTCAATTCATTTCAGCCAGAAAAGTTACGAACTGTACTGGCTTTCACTTTATTGGAAAGGAGCTGCCTTAGAATTGATAATTTTAGCAGTGTAATGCATATTATAGCAGAAGAAAAGACATTAGTTCACAAACCATTCGGTTAGCGTGGTAATTACAAATTATTTCCATAATTTGATGGGGTCTACGCATCTCAATGTGAAGAGGTGGAGGATCCTTCATTGGCACACGTTCTGTGAAGGTCAAATCGGTTAGGTCGCGGCCTACTTGTATATTGGTCCTCAAGATTGTATTCCTGTCTGGAGTCTGACAATATTGCTGCTTTCCTTTTGACACAGTTGGACTGCAGAAACTAACTGTTGGTGTTTATAGTAACTTTCTGCATCTAAATTGTACGAGCACTTACGAGCATTGCAAAATCTCTTAATAAAGCTCAGTATATGTCGTGAACATAAATACTATGTTTAATTAAATCAGTAAGTTCGTCTATCGTCATTATTATGCCAAGGGTTTATTTATAAACTCGCGTTCACTAAGATGTATTTACTTTTTTCACTTGTCGGCTCTGGGATTGTCCATTTTAAGTCAACCATATCTGGCCTTCATCTGTCTAGCTCATGTGAAGTGTCCCCTATGCCCAACGTGATTTGGAGTCCACGGTATAAACTGTAGGTCCACTCGCCTCACAGTCATCTTCGCTATCACCCTGTCATTGGAGGTAATGGACACTGCCCTCTGAGTGCCTCCACCTGAGTGCCTTCACCTGGACACCACGTGATGGAGAGAGGTTATCCCGAAGGCCAAGTTGGCCATATGGGGATTGCTGGTATACATACATATTTCACTGTACTACTTGGTGCCATCACTTCGATTACATAAGTATAGCTTAAGCAGAGAAGATTTCTAGGGTAAGGTAGGCGCTAAATGTATTTATGAAGCGTTAGAATCACAGAGGTAAGTATGTAATGAAGTCATGTTAGCGTGCAATTATGAAGTTACAAGGTAGTGTATGTACATTCAACAGCGATTTAGCTAGGGAGAGGGATTGTTACTTGCAAATTAAGCGTTGCTGAATCCTTTCAACTGGTATGTCAAACCAGTGACATTCATAACCCTGCCTGGCAAAAACGTAGTGAACAGTAATACTCTGGTTGAACGGTTTGCTTGTTCTCTATGCAACCACAGAAAATTAACAGCCGCTGGTATTAACAAATTTAAGGACTTCAGTGTTCTTTAAACAGCAGGACAAGGAAATTCAAAACTACACGAGAATATTGCTCACTTCACTCTACTGGAACTGAATAAAAAAAACGAGGAGACTTGGAAAGAAATGCTGGACCCCTGGATCATAATACTTAGGCGCAAGCTATGACTCGAGTCGTCGTCAGCAGGAAGTTACCAACGTTGATTGTAGCGCTGCATTAACTCATGTATACTTTAGTAAGAGAAAGAAAATGGAGAGTGAGAGGTTCTATTGACAGAAAATCAAGATTTTATACTCCTTATTCTGCAGATTACAAATACATTATCTTAAGCTTTCATTTTTTATTTTTTATATTACTTTATGTCACTTTTCCTTCGGAATAATTACACTGGGCAACAAAAATCATTTTTGAATGTTTCGAGCACTTTGAGGCAATTCCTACAAATTTTGGGTTGAGACAAACAAATATGAGAATGAAAATTTTTTATTAGCTCTAGTTTCTATCCACAAGGTGGAAGTATTACATATTAACGGATTGAGAGAAAAGGATACGTTTTAATTATATACATGCTAGCAACAATGACAGTGCATTTGATTTTTTAAACTGGTAATTACATGCTAAGAGTGCTAAATTGCTGGAAAAATACTTCGCAGATAGTCGTGTCTGAAGAGAATCATGTGGTGGCCTATTGGCTTCGTCGTCTTTTAGCTTGCCTCTTGTGATGGAGTTCCGCAGAATCCCTATACAAAGACCAACAGTAATCAGCAAGCATTACTTAATTCCAAAGGCCCTGATATCTTTGTTGCATAACAGAAATGTCCTGATGGTATCTCTCCATGTTCATCACTAGCAGCTCCACAACTAGGAAGGAAAAAGTCTAGGTGGTAGTGGAGAAAATGGATATTAAGGGACATGTTGCATTCAAGGTTACGGTACTTTTGCAGGAGCACTGTCACCGAATGCTTGTAGTTATCTCTTTTGCTGCCTAAAAATCCACGAACAACACCCTTGAAGACTTCCCAAGCTTCCTTTTCTTTCCCCTTGGTCAAATGCAGGATCCTTTACAAGTTCTCTTATTTTTGGTCCGACAAAAATGCCTTCCTTAACTTTTGCATCACTTAATTTCCAAAATTTCTCTTTGATTGTTTTGTTATTTGACAGGTGTGCCAACTCCCCCAAAAAGATCCCCAAATTTAAAATATTCACTCTAAAAATGAAATGTCACTATCTTCAAAACAAGAGCTAATCTATCATTTTTATGGTGAATTTTTAATTCAGCAGATGGAAATACATGTAAATTCACTATTTTTAAGCCCGAAACATTTTAATTGTTGCCTAGTGTTATCATCGACAATGATGTGCACTGGGTTACTATTTTTGCAATTTTTAGATATATGTTGGATTGTTTATAAACTTAAATACCTAAACATTTATACCTCCAAATTACCAGATTCTAAGGAATAATCATGATTAAAGAGAAGTACCCATATTCAGAATGGTAATCGAACCAGGGACCTCTGGAACCCCGAATGCCATCAGAGCACAGAGGCAGTCTATGCTTAGAGTAACTGTCACAAAACAGTGTATTTAATATACTTACGGTTGAAGTATAGCCTCTTTTGAGACTTCAGAATACAGTTACTTTGCTTCCTGAACACTTCTAACGTCTTTCTAACAACACACGATTTAGATGTACACGATATAAAACTTTCGATCAATACAATCACAAAATTGCCTTCACGCTTCCTTTCTTGCTTCTTGCACTCACATCACTTTGCACACTGACTTTGATAATATAAACCAAAACGATATTAGTATCTGCTATAAATATTTAATAATCGCTCACTACAAGGCTACGTTGAAAGATCACGGCCCAATATGTCGCAACCGCTGTACTGGCCTGATTTAGGGTCCTCTGGTTTAACTCGTGTGGTACTTTTGCATTTTGGTTAGTTGTTTGAGCAATTCAATCCAGATAATATTTTTCAGCTCTTGTTAGTGAATAACACCAAAGTGCAGCAGATTCTTGAAGTGGCGAGGTTTCAACATTGACCATAACATATATACAGGATTTGGAGGGGGAAAGTTGTTTGGTTTTCATGTGTTCCTATAATTATCATCAGCAACTAGGAAATTGTAATTATATGAACGACCCTATAAATGATTTAGATCGCTAATGCTATGTATTTCCGTCAGTAAAGCGTTATATCCTGAAGCAACGTTTCTTTTGTATTGATGTCAAGGTCTTCCTAGAGGTCTCTAAACAATTTAATGACTGTTCATTCTTGGGTATATTTATAATAGTTCAACCACTTTTTGGACACTGTTAAAGAGTATGGGTCAGGCAACGCTAGTTTTACTTAATGTTTCGTTTGTTTCTTACGTTAAGTGTAAGAATTTATTTATCTCACTTTTAGTCTATTTTCTCTACATTTATCTTTAATAAGTAGAGGAAGTGTAGTATTCTACCACAAATAGATAGAGATTTCCCTACAAATATATATTTTATTATCACCTTTACAGGGGAACGTTTGTGAGTAAACTGCTTACAACTCAAAAAGAAAAAGAAGGAACATATTTGTAGTTTTATATTGTCAAAAATGATTTATACGGTTGTTACTAAAATATCACACTGATGAAAAATAGGTGCTTTCCTTACATGATGAATTTTCCACGAAACCTTTGCGAGGTCACCAAGCGGAATAAATCTGAAATATTCCACAAGAGAAACAAAAGCTTACTTCACAAAGTTAAAGTAGAACATTTGTGTCTCTGGAACTATTTCTTTCTGGGTTATTCTTGGTTCGAGTTTTACAATATTTTACCTTTTATTTTTGAAGTAGGGACAAAGTGGCCGCGCCATGGCTGACTGGTTAGACCTCTTGGCTCTCACCTAGGCGTCCCGCGTTCGATCCCAGGCAGTCGCAAAGTGGGATTCGTGGTGGACAACACGGTGCGGGATAGGCTTTCTCCAGGTCCTCCAGTTTCCCCTAACTCATTCCACCAATTGCTCCATGATTCAAGTCTTGGTGAGGAAGGGAGAATTTAAAAAAGATACAGTCATTCTTATATTTAGTATTATGCCATGCAAGAGTGTGGAATTTCAAAGCCAGTATTTAAAATAAAGAAAAATGCTTTTTACTCAGTTTTTTTTATTGTTTTAGAGTTCTATAACTGTTTTACCTATACAAAGCGCATGATAAACATATTTATGGGAAAATTATTGGGATTAATATGACGTAGATATAAAGATTAATGGCAAAATAATGTGCATGTAATATCTGAGTTTTTATTTAAGTTTTGCAGTCCGTTTTTTGTATCTCTTCCTAAAGTCAGTAAACTAAACATCTGGTCATAGAAAAATTAGTTCAACTTATTTTCCTTACCATTAACCTACCTATAACAGTTCAGTTTTTTATTTCTCCTAAAGCTCTATGATTTTGATTGAAGTGTCCAAGTTTTATTAATTTATACATTGGATTTTACGTATATACTCTGTGAAGTTAGCTCTTTATTAATTTTTTCGTAGCATTAATGGGTTTTTAAATGTACCATATAGTATAAAACCACATTCCCCAATATCATTGGGCAACAAAAAATGATGTTTGAATGTTTCGAGCACTTCATGAGGCAATTCTTACTAATTTTGGGTTGAGAAAAACAAATATGACAATGAAAAATTTTTATTATCTCTAGTTTCTATGATATACACAAGGTGGAAGTGTTATATATTAACTGATTGAGAGAAAAGAATACATTTTAATTACACACATGCTAACAAAAATGAAAGTGCATTTTATTTTTTTAACAGTTAATTGCATGCTAAGAGTTCTAACTTGCTGGAAAAATACTTCGCAGATAGTCGTGTCTGATGAGAATAATGTGCTGGCCTATTAACTTCGTCGTCTTTTAGCTTGCCTCTTGTGATGGAGTTCCACAGAATCCCTATACAAAGACCGACAGTAATCCGCAAGCATTACTTCATTCCAACGGCCCTGATATCTTTGTCCCATAATAGAAATGTCCTGATGGAATCTCTTCCATGTTAATCACTAACAGCTCCACCACTAGGAGGGAAAATGTCTAGGTGGGAGTGGAAAAAATGGATCTTAAGGGACATGTTTCATCCAAGGTTACGGTATTTTTTCAGGAGCACTTTCATTAAATGCTTGTAGTTGTCATCTATTTTGTTGCGTAAAAGTCCACGAACAACACCCTTGAAGGCTTTCCAAGCTTCATTTTCTTTCCTCTACAAAATTTGGTTAAATGCAGGATCCCTTAAAAGTTATTTTATTTGTGGTCCAACAAAAATGCCTTCCTTAACTTTTGCATCACTTAATTTACACAATTTCTCTCTGATTGATTTTTATTTGACAGGTGTGCCAACTTCTCCCAAAAATTCCCTCAAATTTAAAATCTTCACTCTAACAAATGAAATGCCACTATCTTCAAAACAAGAGCTAATCTATCATTTTTATAGTGAGTTTTTAATTCAGCAGATGGAAATACATATAAATTCACTATTTTTAAGCCCGAAACATTTTCATTGTTGCCCAGTGTATTCATTACAACTGACGAAATATGCTAAAGAGTTGCTTATCACCCTTTCCTTTCTTATTCTTTGCAAGAGGTTATTACTAGAATTAGTCTTCCCCGCCTAAGGCACATATGTGAACGTTGCTTCTGAATATAATTACTATATATGTATATTATATACTGCTATTATGTAATATTCAAGAACATAATCCCTATTCTACTGGTATATGCTAAGTGTTAATTGCTTAGTTGTTCATTAGAAAGAAAAGTACCAATCAGGACAGAAATAGGAGTCTAAGTAAATTAATGAATAAACCTTTATTAAAATTCAACCTTGAATTAAAACTGCTAATAATGCCTTTATTGTTTGAGATATTTGTTTTAGGGTAAGAGTTTACTGAACCTCAAAACTACATTTTTGACAAGTTTCTGAGTTTCAAATCAAACACTATCTATCCAAGTTGTTCAATAGGGGCAGAGGAAATGTTTTCGGTGAAATGACGCCTTATTTTCATCCTATATTGTGTTTATTACAGTTCCTTGGAAATAATAAGCTTTTAGTTGTATGAAAGCTATTGTGGAATTTGTCTTTCACATGTTTCTGCTAATAAAAGCTTTTTGTACGAGTAACTTAATGCTAATAAGATAAGGTTGCAATTTTTTGTGGCTTATGAAATGTATGTGTTCCACGAGAAAACCGCCCATGCCAGTTGATTTATGTGTGCTCAGATTCCCTGTAATTACAGAGCACATAGCAAAAAGCAATTAAGAGCTTAAGCTAAATTACATACTCGTAAATGTAATGCGATATTTTGCTATCTAGTAACACGATACGTTTTAAAAAGTTCGCTGGTCCTATCTTTTTTGCACTTAAGATTTATAAAATGTTCATTAATTTATAAGAAAGCTTAGAAGTGACGCAGGTAGAGAAAAAGGAAAGAGGAAACAGGTGTGCAGTCAGTTGATCTGGTATTTTGTTTTCATGGTAACGCTCGAGTGGACTGGAAAATCGTTCCTAACACGAGATTATGCCCGCTCATTAAACATTTTCACGGTACACTGCGGAGAGCGGTTTTCAATCTGATGGCATTCCCACCACAACTGGTTAATTAATTAGCATGATACCTTGACGTAATGGGAAAACGGTGCACTCTGATTCCCTTGCATTAGTGTCTTGTTCCTGCAGCGTTTATGTAACTTGATTTTGGTAGTGCGGACAATATTTCAACGCATTTTAGGTGCAACTTCTTAAGCAAGTTCTTAATTTCAGCAGGTTTACGTCCTTTTCTGTTGTAATTCTGATACTTTCATACGCTATAAACATAATGTAGGCTGCGTTTCACCTTTGTTATATCTATTTTAAAATGTAAACCTAGTTTGTAACTTGTAAAAATCAGGTTCACGGCCAGAGCCTGACTGAAGTAGGATTCTGTATTTATCAATATACTAACGATGTTCTAATTATAGGTACATGAAACACCACAGTGACAGACACTAGTGATATACTCAATGAAATGCTATTTGGATGGGATTAGATTACGGTCCGGAGGGGATTCGCACTGTGACCAGTCTTGGTAACATAGGTACGTGTGCTGCTCTAAGTGGGGATTCCCCGGAAGGAAGGATGAGGCGAGTGAAGATAGAAGGCAGCCGTCCCGAAGAGGCACGACAGTGCAGAGGGCAGGCTCCCTACATTAGCAACTGGAAACTCCCCAGCAGGCCAGCACTCGACTGCGGTACAGAAACAGCTCCTCTAGAGCGCGCTCAAAGACCAGCATCCTATCGGAGGAGGAAGCTTTACTAGAGCATATCATCCTGCCATACAGCACCGAGTCACCCGCTGACACTTCTACTCTGAAAGAGCCCACCAGAGGAGAGATGGTGTGAAATGAAAATGGGGGAACAAGGAAATCGGAGGATGTAATTAATCTAAGCAGCATTTGCCTGGTGATCCGGGAAAACCCCTGAAATAACCCAAGCGTTAGGTAGGTTGGCCACGGGAATCATACCCAGGCCTCTTGAATGCGGGCCACAGACGAAACCGCCTGAGCCGTCCCGCTCGGTAAATGCTATCTAGAAAGAGAAGTTTAGGGTTCCTACCCTGCATTTGCTAGGTATGAAGGCTGAGGAAAATCTGAAAGGTCGTGGTAGGATGGGAACCAGGACTCTCCTGTTAGAGAAAACAGCTTTAACGAATTCCGAATTGAAAATGTACTCTCTTCCTCGAGTTGATTAAAAAAAATGTTAAATGAATATATATTTGTGATTTACGTCCGCCAACGTTAAATCATATCGGACGATGAATGAAATGGGTGAAATGATGCTCAAATGAGTCCAGAGTCGATGGAGCTTAGAGTTACCCGACATTTGTCTTTTAGGATAAGAGAAAACCCCGGAAAAGGGCCTTATACAGATAACCCATCCTGACCGAGATTCGAACTCGGGACCTCTTGAACGTGAGGCAGACATACTACCATCTACGCTACCGAGGCGGGTATATATATGAAAAATAAAAATGGTATGTCAATGTTGTGTCAATTTGGCGTCAGACTCTGAAAAAGGTCATTTTACCCTCTCTTAGTAGGATGGACGCAGCCATAACTTTTAAGGGTGGCAACCGGTGTTTATTTTCAAGCCAGTAGGAGGAATCGTGAGAGGTCTAGAAATATGGGAGAGGTTATTTCCGTAAAAGGGACGCCATATGCGTTCTATCAACCAACTAATTAAAAATAATAAGCTGTAGGACAGAAAAGAAGTCGGTATGACCTACCCGGGGATCAAATGTCTATGCAGGAGTAGTTGGCCGCTGTATGCCAAACTGAAAAGTTGTGTAAAAGTACACGGGAAGAAACCGCGTTCATTAAAGTTGTTGGCGTCTGTGGGCCAAACTGAAAAGTCCTGTGATAGTATATGGGAGAAACCGCGTCCATCAAATAGTTGGTGTATGAGTGCCAAGCTAAAAAGTCGTGTGATGATTCGCGAGAAACAACCACGTCAGTGCGAATCTAAACATTCAGGGTTCCTCTAGCCAAAATATATTTCAATAGTAATTGAAATATAACCGATCGTCATAAGAGAATACAAACTGTTTCTTTCCAAGTACCCAAATTGATCCACCCACTAATCCCTGAATCAAGAGATCCTTGCTACACATCCTATACTCCATGAGCTTTAGGATAACTCCAAGAACAGCCGCGGAATTCAACATTCTCAAATCATTGACGTGGTTGACGACGGAGCAGTCACCTTGCAGAGTATATAAACTTTTATCTAATACTTACTTTTCTACAGCAAATAGTTGGAAGGTATTGGATTCACCCAAAACTTTGATTTCGAAATTTCAGTAAAAAATAAATTCCGATAAAAGAGCAGCATTCATTTCCAAAAGAATAGTTAGGCCAAACATCAATTTGTTTAAAACATCAGATTTAATAATGCAACTTGGCTGTATTATAAATAAAAACGTTTAACTGGCGAAGGCCTCTTTAATTGTAAATATATGTTGTAACTTTATAGAGCTAGAAGAACTCAGGGAAAAAACTTAATAGCACCGCTAATATTAAAACATTTCGGTTAAATGTGCTTTTACATAGCACCAAGAACTAAAAATATATTTTGAAATTTTTGGTATTTTAAGCACACTTTCAGGTGGTCTTCATTTTCTTTGATTGACGCAAACACTAATTGAAAAGCAAGCCTGTTGGTGCGGGAATCGGTGGGTGCGGTTCTGGATGAGGAAAGACGTTGGGAATCGTTGTGATATTAGAAAGGTGTTCGAGGTCAGGATCCTTTTGATGTAAGATGTAACGACGGAAAAACTCATCGGCAAAGGTGAGCAGGAAGTCTCTCTCTCTCTCTCTCTCTCTCTCTCCTCTCTCTCTCTCTCTCTCTCTCTCTCTCTCTCATCTCTCATCTCCTCTCTCCTCTCTCTCTCTCTCTCTCTCTCTCTCTCTCTCTCTCTCTCTCTCTCTCTCTCTCTCTCTCTCTCTCTCTCTCTCTCTCTCTCTCTCTCTCTCTCTCTCTCTCCCTCTCTCTCCCTCTCTCTCCCTCTCTCTCCCTCTCTCTCCCTCTCTCTCCCTCTCTCTCTCCCTCTCTCTCTCCCTCTCTCTCTCCCTCTCTCTCTCCCTCTCTCTCTCCCTCTCTCTCTCCCTCTCTCTCTCCCTCTCTCTCTCCCTCTCTCTCTCCCTCTCTCTCTCCCTCTCTCTCTCCCTCTCTCTCTCCCTCTCTCTCTCCCTCTCTCTCTCCCTCTCTCTCTCCCTCTCTCTCTCCCTCTCTCTCTCCCTCTCTCTCTCCCTCTCTCTCTCTCTCCCTCTCCCTCTCCCTCTCTCTCCCTCTCTCCCTCCCTCTCTCTCTCTCTCTCTCTCTCTCTCAGGGTGCAGCGTTTGACTTGAAGTAAACAATGCTTCCTCGTGGGTTTCTCTCACAAGTTTATTGATTTAAGATTTAAATGGTAAAGTTGCCCTCTCCCTCACTACCTCGCCACAACGATTAGCAGCAAATGAGAAACAGTGCGGCACTGTAAAGGTAACATGCATTCACTGTTAAATATTTTCGGCTAATCTACACTAATATTACAAAGTGAGGGAATGCACAAAACCGATATAAACTATTTCCAAAAATAATAAGTTGAGGTTGTCTGGACGAGTTTCAAGCTCATACTACCTATCACTACCGTTTCATTGAATACAAAGTTTATTTTTTTAACTTTGCTAATATTACATGTTTATTTACATCCGTTCCATAGGACTAACAAAGGTAGCTGGATATATAATGCCAATATGAAGTAGTATATTATTATATGTTGATTAAACTGTATACCTGGGCTTTAGAATTGGCCAAAAATGTGCTAACCTATAGCAAATTGGAATATTTTGTACAGCGTATGTTTTCAATTCCTTGAAACTCTGCATCATTTCAACTGATCGATACAAAATGTGCTACGCTTATGTCTTTACTATCAGTAAATATAATCAATCTAAATTCACATTTGGAAAACTACCACTATCATTTTCGGGACCATGCTTACAGAATGTATTACAAGGCAGCTGAAATTAATGAGAACATAATCATGCGAATTTAAGTGAATGCTTCAGAGGAGCTATAATATGATATACACTCTGGATTATACAATTATACATACGGATCTTTAACTTTTAACTCAGCACATTAACTGCTTATTCATATCAGTCAAAAGGTAATTGTTAATGCATTTGAACTTTAATATCAATGCTGTCCATGAAGAAATAAGAGGCATAACAGTCAAGTAAAGACACTTTAAAACCATCCAACTTCACTTCAGATTCAATACAGTCACATAGCAAGACAAATGAAAAGGTCAAAGTTGAAGTGTGGGATAGATTTTTGTTGTAAGTGATACTTGGAAAAATTGTTAAGTGGATTGATTATTCAAAAACACCGAGTATTTTATACATTGAACTAATGCAAAAAATGAAAATCATTTCTTCCGCACTAACCGTATGTAGGTCAAAGTTTGGATGAGTAGAATCACACTGAAAAATTCAATGCCATAGCCAGGACATGAACCACGGGTTTCCCACTGTCCATGCAATTGCTCTAACCCACTGAGCTACTATGAACAACGTGCCGACATGACATTAAATTCTCCAACTGACTCGTATGTTTCCCGGTAGGCCACTAAGTGTTCTCATATGCTATGAGACACGCACCTCCAGTTCCATTAATTTACCTAAAATAAAAAGTACTTACAGCATAGTAAGTCACCACAAAAGGTGCGTGTCTTATAGCATATGAGAACCCCTAGTGGTCTACCGGGAAACATACGAGTCAGTTGGAGAATTTAATGTCATATCGGCATGTTAGCCATGGTAGCTCAGTTGGTTAGAGCAACCGCACGGACAGCGGGAGATCTGCGGTCCAAATCCCGACTATGGCATTGAATTTTCCAGTCTGACCCTACTCATCTAATGCAACAAACTTACTTAGTTTTATGTAGTAATGCACTCAGCAAAATTATGACATCAGTTACGTACAGTATACTTTTATACTGCTTTTTTGTTACAAGTTACGTATAGGTAGTTCTTAGAGAAGTAGAATTAAAGCAAGTAATTAGTGCTACAGGGAATGCAGTACACAGGATGCGGAAATGTAATGTGCATTAAATTATAGAACAGAAGTACCAAATAAAAATTCTGATGTTAGAATCATGGGATCCCAGAAATCAGAAAACGAATATCCAATATGAAGTGCTCACGAGTTAACACCATTCTGTCCCAAAGCTACAAGGTCCCTATATGACCACTGAACTTAGAGACGCAGTATAAACGAAACAATTACGATAGGAAATGACGATAGGAAACGAGGATGTATTTGCAAATGCTGTATGTTATAAAAATTGATTTGAAGTTTTGGAAAAATTCTTGCAAAAATATAGCTGCATCCCGTTTACCTACCTGCTTCATTTTGAATTGCTAGTACACTATCAGACTACTGTGGATATACAGACATAGATACAAAAAATTAGCCATCCCCAGATTCTATGTGCTGATAAAAAATATTTGGATAATTTGGTAAAAGCTCTGTTCACAAGGCATAAAAAGAACTGTACAATGATCAAATTAATAGTGTAATGGCTAACCTATGTGCGTGGAAAACAACACACAATGTTAATGTAGCGGAAAGATTAAGGATGTATTACCTCCATTGTCTATGCACACAAAAACAGTTCCAGTAACACTCGTGATAAATAACTAAAAATTGTACATTAACTGTTATTTTATAAAAATAAAACAGACAAAATAACACAAAAGTAGTTAATAACGAGTGTATGAACCTTCAGCACGTACAACTACCCTCGATCTTTGGGGTGTAGAAAAATTAAGGGACAGCAGTAAGTTATATGAGAAGCTACGATATCCTTTTTGAAGTTTGTATCCAAAATTCCTATTTTGTTCTTCACTACATCTAAAGAGAAATCGAAGCACAGTTCCTTTTCACTTTACTCCATAAATTGAAATTAGAGTTCAAATCTAGTGAACAGGATAATAGTCATCTTTAGGTGTGGAAGAACATGTAACCTGTCTGAAAATATCACGTTATACGGTTGACATTTTCCTCGGAAATCGCAAGCTGAAACCATCTGTAATCGTGTATCAAATAACTGCCTTTTGGTAGCATAAACCTTAAAGAAGCATCAAAGTATCCATCATATTATTAACTATAACTGAAATCGTGAATGAAATAAGTGTATCTAATATAAGTAACCCCTATGAGTTGACTCCAGATCATTATGTGTAATTTTCCCTTATATTTTAAAAACTGAAGGATTGAGAAGCAATTAAATAAAAGCTGTAGCAGGAAAACTAAAAAAGATCATTTTAAGGACTGGACGCATTAAGGAATCTGGTAAGGTAGTCAGACTAAAATAGTAAATAATATAGCCGGAATTTGAACCACGGATCTTTAGATGTTCGTCCAGTTTCTCTAACCACAGAGCTGCCATGGCAACGTTCCATGGCATTGAATTCAACTGACCCTTTCCCTAGTCCTAGACACGGCTTGTGAATGAATAACATTTATATACATTAATTGGCCTAATAGTGGTTGAAACTATGAAATCCGAAACTTAGAAGACGTAAAACACAGTAAGTTGCCCTTGAGGTATATATCTCCATGTGTATATAGGATCTATTAGTTTATCTCTTATTCTTTGGTACCTAAATGTTCAATTCTCCTAGATTTCCCCGTGATATTAAGAACAGCTGTGACTGCAGATAATTGAGCTTTTACCTCTTAAATACAAATATCAACAAGTAACTGTAGTCTTCAGGAAGAAACTAAGAATCTTAGCTTTTTTTACAGAAAAATGTGCATTTAATTGGCGTATATATTTAATTGGCCTTCAAAGTAATATCATTGCGATTTGAACAAAGGCATAAAATATTGCATGCATATAAGTGTTTCGAGTTTTTGGACATTTTATGAGAATTATGGGCAACAATGTTTTGCATTGAAGTTTGTTACAAAGTTGTAATACGTGTATTTGATGACCAGAAGTATTTCTACCGTATGCTTTACTACAAGATGCTGGGCAGTATTTATTTTAACGAACAGATTTGAATACAAGGAGCCATAGTAAGCTGGACCTACATGAACGTGAACTTAGCTACTGGACTTTCATTTTCTCAGGAAATAGGAGAATCAGCACGAGCGCCTGTGATCCCGGCAACACATACTACATCCCTGTACAGTTACTCCCTCTACATTAAGGCGCATGCCGTTTCTCTTCATCTTTCATTACAAAACTACTGTCACAGGACTCCTGCTTAAACCCAAAGTTACTACTGCAGTAATTTTCTCGAACTGCCCAAAGTTTGCAGATTATGTGCACCAAAATTATTGTTTCGTTATTTTGTTCTTCTGTTTTTGTCACAATGACATTAATTTATAGTATTTCTGTTAAGAAGAAAGTGATTTTACCAGGAATTTTTACTAGAAGTAGTGCAAGTTTTGAAACAATTACGTAGATTACATTTAAGAACTATCCAAATTATAGCAAGCAGTTACAGTTGTCTCAATTCATAAATTAATTCAGTAGCAATCTTAAAACTCTTCAATATCTATTTTCTAAAACACCTTTTAAACGCGTTGGATATATAAAAGAAATGATTTCAATTATACACGACTGTGGAATGTATATATCAGTATTTAACTTTTAACTCATTACATAGTAGGGATGTACACAAGAGAGAAATTTCCAACATGAGTCCAATTAAGCATTTTAAAGCATGCTGCTTAAAATTTTTAAATGTTGGAGGATGATTGTGAATATTTTGGCAATTGTTTTTCTCTCAGAACAGTATTTTTGAAAGTATATACTGTAAAAAGATTTACACTTTTCTCCATGTTTCACTAGCTTCTCTTTAATATCCAGGAAGAGTGAAGAGTAATAAGAGATCATTTTTAGAATACTCGAGAGATATATTATCCTTAATAATGTTTGAAACGTATTCGACCGAAAGTCTTAGAAGAAAAACCTTTCATATAAATACTTGTTTTGGTTATGTATTAATTCCCGGAAACAATATTCTTGCATTTTTAAGTAGTGGAACCACGTAGAAACGGTAATACTCATGTAAGTTTTGTTTATAAGGTTAAGTTACCCACAGCCACTGACCGGGAAATATTTTTTTCTGGATTTAAATATATAAAATTATGCATTTCTGGTGAAATAATTTATTTCTCTTCCTTTGGTATGCGATAGAATAAAAATTAGAAAGGAAAATAATACTTGAATAATGTAGGTGGAATAAATGCTTGCGTTATTTTTTAAAATAGGCAGTTTAGATTTAAAACAATACACAAAGTTCAGCGTAAACTATTTACATATATATTATATATGAACCCTGGTATGAAGTACTCTTACCGTAATGCAACTGATTTTATTGTTCATTTAAAAGACCAATATCTAGCCTTAAACTTCAGCAAACTAAATCAATTGAATGAACAATAATTCTAAAATACACTATCAAGTTTTATACGAAAGCTAAAAAATTAATTGTAGAAACCTTTATATCGAAATAATTAACACTAAATGTAATAACCCTCCCGTTTTGGGAGTAAAATGTCATTTGTATTGTTAGATGCTGGTAAACGGTGCAGTTTTCTGCTATCCAAATAGTTCTTACTGGCTTATATCTGTTGCAAAATCATGTTGCTGCTTGTACGAATCTAAAATTCATAAGTAGACAATAAAAGCTGCATTAGCATAGAATAAAATCCTAACATACGAGTTATCTTGCAACAAAAAATGATTTAGAGATAGTCTGTTTCTTCTGTAACAAGTGACAATGGGTCTGTTTGCTTCAGTTTAAACATTTCGATTTGATTTATCATCACAGCTCACTACACATGTGTATATCTCGGAAAATAAGTTTAAAATAACAGCACCAGAGCACTTATTATAAATTATCTTGCAAGGTTTACGTTTCTTCTTTGATAAGCCTCCTTTTACAACCTTGTATGTTAAAATGTACCATTAGTACAGGGACTCCAGAATCTAATGAAATGTAAAGCATAATCGTGCATGTCAGAACACACAAACTGCAATATTTTTTGTTGATTCCGAATTTTAATAATACCAATTTTCTCTGCATTAATTTGGCTGCTACAATTCTTTAAACTGTAGACGAATATTTCGGAAGACACATAATGTGTCAGAAGAGTTTTCACAAATGGTTTATCTGAGGCGTATGGCGACTCTGAAAAATCTCTGCTTAGCATTTGTTATAGTCAGTGGCACTTTTTGTATATGTGCCTCAATTAAGTCCGTCTTTTGTTTAAGACACAAACCATTACGTCACCACTGTTCAAAGTTAAGACTCGCTAATTGAAAAGCAGTACGAGAGTAAAACTGATTTCACAGTGCTAGTCCTGTTAATGGTATAATAGCTATATAGGAGGACTATTGCGCAGGCGCGAATAATATATCATTACAAGGGGTCCCATTCGTCACACAGTGGACCTTTCACCAGAAGAGCTTAATGATGGGAGGGAGGTAGGGGGCGTTGCCAGCATAAAACGGTTCACCTCGACCCACTGCCCCTCCTAGCCCCGCCCCACTTGCTCTGGTTATCTGCTACATTGACTAATAATAACTCCAAACATAAACGTTACTCTCAAACATTGCTCTGTGACATTTATTGTTTAGTAACCATCAGTTGTAGTTGAGCAATTACATTAAAAATATTAATATCTCACTTAATTTTATTTTACATATATTAATTAGGTTACTAACACTTATAATACAACGTTTCTGGGATATATATATTTTGTATTTGGGTCAAGGATTCAATAGGAAATACTTGTGATGCTTGAAGATCTGGTCAGAGATAACGGACAACCTTCAGAAACCTGTGTCTGCCACTTCAAGGACTAGCAGTTTTAGATTCAGTTTCTGGAAGTTTACATGCAACATTTAATGTAAAGAATAATATTTTGAACTATAAATGGAATGCTCCTAAGGCAGCTTTTTAAAGAAACAGCTGAAATATCAATATGGATTTCATCGATGAACAAAAATTACGAACTAATTTAGGTACTCAGGTTTCAGGTCTTATGACTATACCTATCACTGGAAAGTTAAAAGCTCTTAAAATATGGAAAGAAAAACAAAACTTCAAACACATCTAACAATTTGTGTTATTAATCTACGTAAGAAAATGTCTGTTTTTTACTCTTTTTTGACCAATACCGTTTCAACATACAGCATAGTGTGCCTTCTTATTTTATTTATTCATATTTTGTCGATCTATTTTGATTTTACTTTACACATACTATCTATAAATGATGGATTAACCAAAATTCGAGTGACCATGGCCGCGAGGATGGTGATCTCTGAGTTCTAACAATATCTCTCGAAACTACTCGTAACATACTCACTCCCCGCATCTATAGGTCCATTAAATATCTCATGAACCTAAGGTTTGTAAAATAATGTTTGCCTAGAAAATCCCGAAACCTTCAATCCTTTGTGTACTTTTGTATTACTTTTGTATTCTGCACTTCCAGATTTTCCCGTATGTCTATTCTTGCTGCAAAAAGTAAGGATTTAAAAATCGAAATTTCGATGTCTTCAGTGTAATTTCATTTCCGTTTTACCCAAGCCTCACGTGGATGTTTTACTGCCCATTCAGTCTTTTCCTATCAAAATATACGTTCGTACAACTTATTAGTGAACGTATGATTATTTGCATTACTGATGGGCGAAACTACTGTGCTACACGCGCATTAAAATCTCCAAGCATATTTTCTTACAACCACAGCAAGGGCTTGTGGTGGTATTAAGAAAATTCTGTGACTCTAAATTTAAAATCTTTATCGGGTTCATAGAACAGTTGAACAATTCTCTGCCTTTATTCTCTAGTTATATGCATCCTTATAAAATGAAACATTATGGCATTCTCACCTCGTTCTTTAAGGTAATTTCGAACGCCGGTAGTCTGTCTAAATCTGTCCTTCGCTTGGTTTGACGGAGTTCTGTTGTCATGCTGTACTTCATTAAACGAATTGGAATGACTTGTTAAGAAGTAAAGAGAATGTGTAATTCTAATGTGCATAGAGTTGTAATATAATTGACAGTTAAGGGGAGCAGGTTTTGGTCAAGGAAACAGTTTCAAAGCAGAGCATGTATCTATCTGACACTAACTTCAAACCATGCATGAGCATTCAAATAATTTTAGGTTTTGTACGATTGATATCTATATGAAAATGTAATATTTATATAAACTCTTATCGCCCATGTGCATTGTGGGAATATGAAGGGCCCCATAGTTATCTGGGAAATTCTTTTCCTTTAATATTTAGGTTGGTGCAATAAAGGCGATCCCAGGGTGGAGCGAATATCAGAAAATGAGGTGTCAACTGAGGAAGGCAATATTAAAGTGACAGAAGCAATTATGATTACATGTTTATTTTAGTTTTTCAAAAAATGTTTGAACACCATTGTATAGTTTATTAAGTCACTCAACATGGCGTTGTCTCATAAAATCTTGAGGGATAAGAAAACATTTCTAACTGAAATGTAAAAGACAGAAGTTGGAACAGGGCTGTTGGACAACCCAGGTAAATTTAACCAAGCAACTATTGAAAGGAAAATAATGTTTTTGTGACTGGAAAGGTACACAAATCAGTTGAATAGCATTTGAATTTATTTTAGTTAACACAGAAAAACACTGGGAATTTAAAAATAATGTCTTTTACACGCATAGTTTCCTTCAGTTTAAGCTTTTCACTAGGCTATGATTTTTGCTTATATTTTTTGTCGTACAAGTTCCCGCAACAAACGAGCTTCAACATTTTGAAATTGGCTAACAATTTGGTTAATCAATAGTATTTTATGTGAGTTATACAGTTGTTTGTATTTTTGTACTTGATAAATCACCGGAAATAATGTTAAGTACGTGTGATTTACCTTTAAGAATTCTTTACTTTTAAAATTTTCACAATTTTATTCCCAGGTTTTCTGGGTATTAAGTTAGAAATCTACAATGTTCGCAGCTTAATATGTAATTTAAATAGATGCAAGATCTGAATAAGGATGCAAAGTATTACAAAACTTTCCTCTTTTGACCCTATACCGTATTGTAAAACATGGCTATTATATATAATTGCATATTAACACATACGAGGTTAATTTAAGTAATTATGAATTAACGTAACACTTATTTTACTCTGCTGTTCTCTAAGCTGCTATAATTGTTCGCCTTTGATTCATATAATTATGAACGTCTTTGTTATGTGCATATGGCTACATAAATTATCCTGTTTAGAAACAACGCAATGTACTGAGTTCCAAGGAAAACTACATAGACACAGAAACATAGAAGCTCAAATTTCTCTGAATCTATTGCCAAACCTGGTACTACGAACGAAAAGAGTTATTATCCAGGTGTTCTTCCATTGCTGCAAATTGCAGAATGAAACACGATTGCTGCTAATGGCTGCTTAAGGCTCATGTCCGTTACTCATCGTGCATTACCAACCTATGACCGCAAAACCGCAGCTGTTAAGATGCCTAGCTCTAATCATCTTCTTGCCGACTGAGTTGTCAGTACAAGTAAATGCCGTGTCCAGGTCTTCTTCGAATTTATTCCTCTTATGGACTAAACATGTAATTAGCACTGGAAGATACTTCCAAGGCAGTGACGTGAAGCACACGAAGCATTCCTTCGGTCTGCCTCAGGCGACTTAGAAAAGTTGGAAGAAAATGGTTTTATTTTGGCTTTTAGCTTGCTCAACATGCAAATTCCAAATAACACTTACCCTGGAGCATTTTTTAGGGTACTAAAATAGCGTTTTTAAGTATAAGTATATTACCTTTTCTGTTTCAGTATCACGTGTCTTTCGTCTTCATTGGTTTTGAATGAAGTTAAGCCGTATTGTTTCGCGCGTGTTTAAAGTTTTATTAGTCGTTTGGTAATAATATGCCTTGATCTACGATTTGTCATTTTCATTAATTGTTCGTACCAAACCTTGTTCCAGACAATTGCCAGTATTTCTAAGTCAGCATGTGCATAGTTACTTCTTACTGGCTGACGTGGAATATTTCGTATGGTGCAAACCAGTCATTTGAAGAGAAATGTCAAATTTCCATTTTCATAGCTTCCATAGGTCAGTGCCCCAATAAGGCATCTTAATTCTTATCGGAATTAGACAGGAAAATTTCTCGGTTTAAACTTGTCGCCTCTCTGGATAACTATCATGACTGTGTTCGTATCGCTTTTATCGCTTGCTATCTTACTGCAAGAGCCTTTTCTGTTATATCAGCATTCAAAAATGTACTTCAGCAAATTAGTGGAAATGGAAAGAAAGAAGAGTGCAGAAGAATACACAAATGAGCTAAGTTTATAAGAAATAGGTGTTAGTTCTGTTTATATTGGTGAGCAGTTTGTTGAGGCTTTTCTCGAATTCCTTGCAATCCCTTTGCAGAGTGTTGCGATTTACGCTTCTCGTATTCATTCTTTTTGCTCATTTTCTTTGTGCCTTTAGGATACAGATACATATTAAGGTAATTGCGTTTATGACTCGCTAGTACTATGGGCGACTCGAGAACTTCCCTTGAAACGGTTATTTTAGATTTAATTTTATTTCAAATTATTTATGATTGTAGTGGATAAGAAACGAGGCTAAAGATAAGTAATTTTTTGTAATTTATACTTTATCCTTTCTTTCACATCATCAAATGGAAATACAAAATCAAGATTAAAATTATAAAATCCATGCTGGAAAATGCCATATATTCCTAAATCCTGAAAATCCTACCATGTTGCTTGCCATTGAATAATAATTCGGTCCCCAAACACCTAACCCTAGGCTTTTGTGTATTGGAGGCCCTCTGCTCCTTTTTACACATTTTGTCATTTCACCTATCCTACTCTACATTTTTCTTAATTGTTCTTAGCCATCTCTCTTTAACTTTCCCTAAACAATTCCCTATATTTCTCCTGTTCTTTTCCCCTTTTACTGACAAAATTTTTATAATTACTACTTCACTCCCCCAAATTGTCCCATTTACGTAGCCAAGCCTGCTCTCTGCATATCTTTGTTTGTCTACAATATAAGATATAATGGAAATCTGCATTCTCTTCTCCACACAATGGACATTTATCTAGTTTCCTCTCGACCTATACGTTTCACGTTTCTCACTCCTGTTCTCGCCCAAGCAAAACCTTCTTGCCCTAACTTACTACATATATCTATATATCCTTCCCTGCCCCATGTTTTTATGTATATATAATCTCAGTGGGGTTTTCTGTACTGGCAAAAATGTATTTTCTGTCAATATCTTCTAATCTTAGCTTAACTTATTTCCAGAAGCCCCTATGCCCATACTCTGCACTTATCCAAGAATGACCCATACCTATCTGCTTCAACACACCATTCATTTTATGTGCCCAAGACCTACCCCTGTTACTTCCTTTTGGATATGAAAAAAATCTTTAATAATATTGCCATCTTGCAAGTTAGTAATTCTGTATAAATATTTCATTGCCCTTGACAAGATTTTAATTTTAGTAGAATGCCTGCCCAGCTCCAATTGTGCTGCACCATTAGGTGATGCTATCGGTAATCGCAATATATATTTACAGAAGGAGCTATTCACTCTATCCGTCTCTCTCCAAGCAACATCTGATTCATGTAACATTCTATTTTCTACTACTGCCGCATAAATCTCTTCTCTCCTCTAATCCAAATATTATCAGGTTTAATTTCCGATTCCCTTCCTCTAAATTTTCCAATCGGGTTAGTCTGTCTTTACATTCCTTTATTTCTTCCTTTACTTCCTCTTCAAATTTATTTAATGCTGTTAACATCCCGTTAAACTGTTCCCCAATATTCTTGTCAATTCTATTTTCCATCTCCTGCACTTATTTTATTTCTTTTGTGATATTTTCTATCATCGCGGCTAGTTGCTCCATTGTCGGTCTGGGGTTTAGTTCAAATCCCCTAATAATTAACAAAGCGCATAACACTAAGATGTACCATACACTTATTAAACATATTCCAGAAGATCCCTGCTGAATTCTCTGGTTCTTGGTTTTAAATGAATTAAAAGCGTCTATCCTAATTCTATACATTTGCGCGTCAATCATCTTCTGTCGCGAGCGCGCGTGCTTACGCGTCCGTCTCCATTCATGTCTGGCAGGCTACTTAACTGGTAAATAGTGTGAAAAATGATTTGAAGGTAAAATTATAAAAATATTAAATATTACTATGGACATGCTAATCGGATGTGACGTGGATCAATGGAAAGATGAGTTGCCATAGCAACGGTAGGACCATTAACACGAAATTGGCTGGAGCTAGCATTCTTTTGCGTTTAACCGTCGTAGAGAACGGACATGTGTGAAAGAACGCGGTGCATAAAACACTGTAAAAGCAATATAATTGTTTCTTTTAGACTATATAATATGGGCATTCACCAAAGTTATTACTAGTTAAGGGTTTAAAAGAGTTGTTTCAAAAGGTTTAATTAAATTAGAATACAATTTAAGAAGAGAAGGTTGTAAAATTATTTATTCTTTCTACAAATCCATCATCGGTTCTCTTCCGCGACCGCACCTTGAAAATTAGATATCATGCTAACAAGGGAGCAGCCGAGGTAAGTTCCACAACCCATCTCTACTGAGAACGTCGAGTCCAGAATTCAGCTTCGAGCGAGAAAATCAATGTGGTGCAGCATCACATCAATACTATATAACTATCGTTACACCCTTAATCTCGACATGTCTGCCCATCTGCAAGGGAAAATATGCTGTGATCGTTATTCTGCTTTTCAAATAATTATGTATTCCTTATTAGAAACAAATTGCTCAGAAAGTTTTCAAGATCCCCCATTATGTTATCTGGAATATTTCTATAGCCCTCCAACCCAGTATACTCAATCTTACATAGAAGAGAGCGTCGTATTTCCTATCTAGTTCTTACATAGGTAGTTAGCCATGTTGCCGTTTAAGGATGGTAGATGTAAACATCTTAATGGAAATAAACGTGTTGATAAATATGCAACGATTTCATCGCGAATATGGTAAATTGGAAAACATTCTACTTCGCATTCATTCGATTTGCAACCTAAGTAGAAACACGCCGCTGATAGAACTGGCTTTTGCAACATTACGCTAGGATTTACGAGCCCATTCTACTGGAAAACAGTAGCTTTATGAGCAGAAGTGAAGTAAGACTTGAAAGGTTACGCAAAACCGCATGGGGACAGCATTACACGTTAATACTTAACCAACTCATTAGCGTAAATCACAAAGGCTCTCTTCCAAAGCGGCAAGCTACAGTTCTATTCGCGCATTGGAATCTTCACACAACCTTGCTTACATTACGATGATGTATGCCATTATTTCATAATTGCATTCCTCCTGGCCGGTATCAGAAATAGCAAAACATTACTGTTGGATTTTCTGCAGTCCATTAGTAAGGAATGTGAGATCTGTGAAAGAAAATAATTACGTATCTCAGTTTTTCTTGGAATTTGTTCAAGAATTTTACTTCTGTTTAATTATTCTGAAGTCAATTCTTTTGTATATTAACTCTCTGTACATTCCGTTAATAGTTTGGAGCTAATTGCAAAATCCAACTCTCTTTGCTTCCAACAGCCAACCATGAATAGGCAGCAATATCTATTTATGAATTCCTTCATACGAAGGACTTTAGTAACAAGAAATTTGACAGTAAATTGCATTTATTCACTCATAGATGACGTAGAACGATGAATATATACGAAAATTGGTGTTCTGTTATGCCTTATGTCTCAGAAATCCCGGTATGTGAGATTATAATTAGATATTTATTTAATAAATTAAGACATTTTTACCAAAGAAACTAAAAAAGAAGCATATTATCATGTTAGTGGATAAAGAGCTTTGAGTTTTCGTAGTTCGAAATAGTAGTCACCCAAAAAGTAGGTTTCTTTGGCTAATTAGGAAACACTCACACTTAGTTGTTTATAAAAAATGGAATGTTTATACAATGTACTGCGAGATCACTTATACTTGATTCACACAAAATCATAGAGTATAAACTATTTTGTCCAAACCACCAGCAGCACATGCTACTGAATGTAATTTTGGAGTCTACTTTGCTTTTAAATGGAATTCTGAATATTCTGCCAAGTTCTGAAACATCCTAGCAGTAAAATCCCATGATAAAGAAGAGCATAAATACTGCATCTATTTCTATAAATATTTGGCTATTTTAATATTATTCACGTTTTTAAAAAATATAACAATAGCTTCGATTTTTAAATGACGTATTAAGTATTATTTAATTATGTTTTAAAGAATTTAATTCCCAGAAACTCCTATTATTTTTATAAACACGTAAAATGGTGTCATCAAGCATGATAACTAAGAAATTCTAACAGTGAGGAGAAATAATAAATGGACATAGAAGTGTTTTAACCAAATAGCAAAGAAGGGAGTTGGAAATTCAAACTGAGGTAGCAGAGTGGGTGAACAGGTTCCCCCATCTTCAGATACACCGTAAATAGTTCAAATCCTGTTAAGAACCCAAGCAGAAGCAAAGGAAACTTAAGAGAAAAATAATCAGAGAAACCAGTTGAAGAACTTCCCGTAACGTGCGACACTATATAGTTTGGAGACTCGGGCACGGCATTAAAGCGGAGGAAAATGTTCGCAAATGTTTAAATATGAGATATAAAGTGCAAAAATAAAGAATGTTACTTTTTTAAAAGGAGTTACATTCAAAGCAAGTACACTCTTGAATCTGATTAGAAAGCAGAAAATGAATTGTTTGATACAGCGGATGAACGAAAACTTTCTACGAGACACTAGAAGAAATGGAATTGAGAAAATGTTTCAAGCTAGAACAAGCTTTTTGATAACTAAAAAACAAAAATAATGATTTACATGCAGAGATGAAAATAAATGCTAAAGGGAAGGCAGAATTGAGGAGGTTAATTTGCAGTAAACTACCCTAAGGCAAATTTAACTGACTCAAGCAAGGTACCTCGTTTTGTATGTTATGTTTCAAGGTTTGTATAGCGCACGTACAAAAGAGGAACTGGGCTCTGATTTCTGAAACTGAAATGATGTTATCTCCTGTAACGGTGTACGGACTCTTGCTACAACGTTAATGATAAGGTGAGCGTCCTGCCGACTCGTGGCGGGCATGCGCTGTGCTTGCATTGTATATCCTTGCTAGTGTTATATAACTGACACTAACAGGCTGCCGCGCGGCAGTTGCCGAAGAGAAATGTGACAGGCGCAAGTGGAGTACAGGATGCTTAACAATATGAGCATTAACCATTACAGAAGTTGAAGCGTACTTGCGTTCAGAAGCTGGAGAAATTTATGTTTACAATACAATGAAAAATTCACACTACTTTTTCTAATCATTGTAATTCTATGTGATATAAAACACTTGTCTTTCTAACAATTTGAAATTGATTAGACTTTGTGCATTTCTAAATCAGATATCCCATGACCATGGAGTAGATATTTTATCCTGACGATTCTCAGGAATGAGCTGAAACTGCAGCTTTTTCCTCTCCCTTTTCGAGATTATGCAGTAAGCCTTGGAATTACTGTAAGTAATGGAAAAAGTGTGAAACACTGAACTTTTCTATGTAGGAGGCATGATTTGTAGGCAATTTTCTTGAAAATACTCGCCTGGCGTCTGACTGGCAAAAGGTTTTATTTAATTTGATATCTTTGAACTTAGCTTTTTCTTTCAGATATACAATGTTACATACTTCTATTTTGTAAATAAAAAATTACGGTATAAGTAAAGTCAATTTACCTTTTCTAAGCGTTGAACTAAAATTAGAGAAATTCTTGAAATAGCCAATATCAAATTATTAATGTCCAGGAATGTAATAGTACACATTGAGTAAATATTCATCACATTCACTTTCGAACCATACTATAGCTTACAGGTTGCTTTACCTACAAGGAAAGTATTTTATGTAGATGAACACACGAGAGGAAAAACCCGGAGTACTGAAAACGGAGAGAATAATAAGGACGTATTGTCAGGGGTCAGATACAAGGAATGATATGCAAAAATTGTATGCGGTAGACGGAAAATAGCCTTTAGAATATTCTGCGAGCATTGGAACCGCTAACTTTGATATTTTATGCTGGAAAGTAGCATTTAACCGTTCAATTAGAGTAAATCATTCCAAAACTGAATCAGATACATATGGCGAAGGTCACACGCCCGGGGAACGTCAGAAAGGCCCTGCAGCGAAAGAATAGTTGCAATAATAAACTGGTGCTCCTGTTTAATAGGATTTAAGTATCCCATATTTACTTCAAATATATTTTATTACAATGTTTTGCATGTCGATAACAGTCTAAAGAAATTTGACTTTCTACAAAAGACGCCTTTCACAAAAATTTTACGGAATAGTGCTAGACTGTGAAAAATACAACTTCCCAAATTTAAATCTTCTGTTGGTCACTGTTCTATATACATATACCTAAAGGCAAATAGAAAGTCTGGGGATTATGTTAAATACCGTCCATATAGGCAGCAGCTCCTCAACAACGCAAAAGAATACGAAAAAGCACGAATGCACCAAAACAAGATGACAGGCGAGCCACCCTTACTCACGATCATCAAACAGTACGAAGAAGCTAAAGAAAGACAGATACAACAGCACTTACGACTCCTGCAATGAAACGGACGCACCCAACAAAAGGAAGGCAATACTAAACAGTATAAAAAATAAAAAACGTTAAAAAATTAATAACTATGAATAACTATATATAAAATGTACAAATGTAAATATTATACCACTACAAATAATACATATTATGCAAATTAGATTCAAATGAAAACAAGAGCCATCTTCTCCCTCCCTGAAAATAAACAAGCATGTTGGATGATGCAGCCTAGGGTGAAATAAACCCAAAATCCCCCAAGTAGTATGAGGATTCTAATACGAGGGCTGTTCAATAAAGAATATTCATAATTTATTTCGGACATAATTTTGCGCAATAAAATTCAATCTTATTATGTTCTGTTAGCTTAATGTGAAACAAACATTCCGTAGAAGTTCCATTGTTGGAACTCCTGGTTTCCGCCTGTGAGAACCAGGCAAATTCAGACATGTTCAGTATCGCCTGCTACTGCAATGGGGGTAACATGCAGCTAAATTGATGTTATAGGAAGATCAGAAGTTTCGATCAAACGTAATCACTGCTGATGAAACTTTGCTACATCATTTTGATCCTGACAGCAAACAGCAAAGCTCAGTATGGAAATCCCCTTCATCACCAACCCCCAAAAAGCAAAGGTGGTTGCTTCTGCTGGGAAAGTTATGATCATCTCATTCTTTGATATTCATGGAATGCTTTATCAGCAGGTTTTATCTGCACACACACCAGTAACTGGACAATACTACAGGGATGTACTGAAAACATTGCAAGTCCATATCGGGCGCAAAAGACCACATTTCCGTGAAGCAGGCTTGATGCTGCACCACGATAATGCTCGGCCGCATATTGCCAATGTTGTTGCTGAATATCTTGCAAAAATCGACGTGAAGTGCATCCGTCACCCTCCCTATAGTCCGAATTTAGCCCCATGTGACTTTTTTCTATTCTAATTCGTACACATGGGAATGATTATTTTAATTCTTTTGGTTTATTACAATGTTAAGATATTATATTTTTGAATTTTTTAGTTGAAGAAACGCCTTCGTGGGAGGCATTATCTATCATAAGAAGCAGTGAAGGCTGCGGAGGTGATTTTGAAGGATCTCTCAAAAATGGTTTCCAGCATGTCTTTGAAGACTGGCAGAAACGCTGGGACAAGTGCTCCACATTCAGGGGAGACTATTTTGAGAAGGACCATCAAAATTATGAGGATGAGTAAAGGTACGTTGTCAAAAATAATTGTGATCAATCTTTATTGAACAGCCTTGTATATTGTTTTCAATGTCTAAAATCCAGTTTCTGGATTTGGTTTGGAACAAATGTAAATTTGCAATGAGTACCTTGTCTATAATTGTAATTGTTTTTAAAAGGGAGGTCGACTGTTCTCCAGAGGAGGTTTAATGAAAGGCATGTGGCTAGAGGATTAAGTGAAGGTTGATCTTAGGACCATTAAATCTGAAGGGACGTATTACAAGGTAAGAGAAAAAGATTTTAAAAACAAGTAACAGTTCTTTAATTTTTAAGTTCTGGTTTTTACGCTAAATGCTAATATCCCCCTCCCCTATACACTCACGGGCCTGTTTCTAATTTTTATTCATTGAGGAGACCACTAAACGTGCATTTCCATTTTTTTTTTATAATTTACGTCCTCCAACGTTAAGTCATATCGGACGATGAATGAAATGGGTAAAGTGATGCTCAAATGACTCCGGGGTCCTTGAAGCTTAGAGTTACCCGACATTCGTCTATCAGGATAAGGAAAAGCCCTGGAAAAACCTTATCCAGGTAACTCACCCTAACCGAGATTCGAACTCGGGATCCCTTGAACGTGAGGCAGACACTCTACCATCTACGCTACCGAGGCGGGAGCGCCTTTCCTTGAAATACCATATCACTTGTTTGGGTGGAATATAGTAATTCTGCTACACAAAATGTAGATAAAGTGATATGTTCTCTCAGAAACTTTCTAACATTTGTACCCAAAAGTTCGATCACTATGTGGAAGTTTATGCACGCTTATTAAAATTATGCATGCCCGGCTTCTTAGTAGGAGCTTCTATCTAGGAATGCTCAGGGTTCAGAATTTATATCCTTAAAGACAAGTCTTGGATAACTATAATCTTAATGGAGCCTGGTTTATTTTGAGCATCTTGGACTTTATCAAAAGATTCTGAAGATTTCTAATTTTACCGCATAACTTTATAATTCTGAATGCTTTGGCTACGATTTGTTTGTGAATAAGGTAATTTTGGACTACTATTGCTGGAACTATGAAATTAATTTGATTAAAGTATTGTTATCTTTAGGCAATTTAAAGAGATTGTAATCGTAACACTAAATTATGGAAACATTCAAGGCTTCTCTACTACAATTTTCGAGTTTCATAGCAGTAAGTAAATGTACCAACATTTGACAGCTGTTTTGTCATAATTGAATATTTTGAAGCTATCTGTACACTTTGTCGAAACCTTTGAAGACATGCAACATAACTTTTTCATCAATACTCGTGAACAACGACAAAAGCTTTTTCAGTTAATCACACAAAAATTTAAAGTTTTTGTTATGAAAACTTTCATTAAGACATTGGTGTCAAGTTAAGTATGATGCAGTGGTTCTCGGGACCTCTAAACATCCCTAGCAGTGTGTATGTATACCAAAAATCATATAATACTGAAAATATTGTGCATATTATCAGTTTTGAGAAAAGCAAATGTAACATTTTGAAATTTAGCATCTACTTGGTGTCATTAACAGGCATAAATTCCTTTATAAAAATTAAAATAAACTTACAGACCTTCACTCTTTCCAGTTGAGTATGGAACGGTTAAATAGATTGATACACTTCCCTTATAACAATTGCTGATACGTAGGGATTACAATTTACTAAAAGTCACTGTTGCTCGCAGACTTGAGATATCCTTCCTGTCTGCATCTACATCACTCGGCTAAGCCATTACGTGCAATGTGCAGTACACTTATTCGTAGAATAATCTAGATTAATGTAGCACTAGTGCCTTCAACAGAGTAATGATTACAATTATTTCATATGCATGTTCTGTAGATTCCTCAGGACCATTAAGGATAGGTTAATGCTTTTCTAGACACTTACGATTGCATTCACAATCATTGGCGATAATTCCTAGCACACTCCATTAGCAAACTATGCAATAATTACAGTCTTGGACATCTCCTTGAAAGTTCGCTATAAATTTGCAACCTTAAGCAGAACGAAAGAGCTATCTTTACTGGTGTCTGTTCCACTCTGTACATTAACCTTAGTTTCATATATAGACTTGTATCAATAAATGGTTTGGTTTCATTGGAGATTAGTTGTTGGTTTTGCTTCATAATTCCAAATTCGTCTTATTTTAAATACACAGAAGTTATACTTTAAGATGTCTTTCACAGAATATTTGAAAATCTATACTTATTATTTTATAATTCAAACTAAATATTTTACAAAATGTCATCAATCTTCTTGAAGGTTTAAGACAAAATATAAAATAAGTTACATTTATGGATCTGTTTCATTAGATCTACACTAGGAGCGTTATAAATTAAAAACAATGACCTGTGTGTTTAGATATCTGAGTGAAGCACGTGGAAACTATGAAGTCTATTTCAGCCACATGAATATTCTATGACACCAATAAACAAATGTCTTCTCAAACAAATGTACGAGGGGGGGACCCAAAAGAAACTGGATTGTTGTCATAAAAACTTTATTGATGAACTTTTTTACAAAATTACTTCAGTCACCTTCAAAATACTCTCCATTACATGCGATGCACTTGTCAGGTCTTTTCCACTGTTGGAAACATGTTTGGAACTCTTCAACTTTGATATTGTCCAGTGCCCTTTGCGAAGCTGTTTTTTACCGCCTCCACATCGTCATAACGCCCCCCCCCCCCCTTTAGCCTTTTTTTCATTCGTAGAAATAGGAAAAACTCGCACGGGGCTAGGTCCGGCGAATACGAGCGTGGGGAACAACAGACCACCTCTGAGATACCAAATAGGGGGTCACTTGTAAGGCCGTGTATGCTGGAGCGTTCTGATGCAGAAACCAGTCACCTGATCGCCAAAGTTCCGGGAGTTTCCTCCTCACATCCTCTCGCAGACGCCTTAAAATATCCAAGTAAAAGTGCTGGTTAACAGTCTGGCAAGGGGGTACGAATTTCCGACGCACAATTCCACGAACATCAAAAAAGACAATGATCATCGTCTTCACATTTGACCTCACTTGCCTTGCTTTTTTTTTGGTCTGGGAGAGTTGGGAGTCCTCCACTGGCTTGGCGCTTGCTTGGTTTCTGGGTCATACCCGTAACGTCAACTCTCATACCCTGTAATTACTCTGTTCAAGAAGTTTGGATCACGTGCGATCTCTGTTTTCAAGCCCTGACACATTCATGCGGATGGTTTTGTACTCCTGTGTGAGAAGTCGCGGAACAAATTTAGCAGCAACACGTCTCATGTGCAAATCCTCCCTCAAAATCAGCTGGCACGAGCTCCAACTGATTCCTGTCGCTGCTGAAATTTGTTCGATCGTTTGGCGACGACTCTCGTTGATCTTTTGGCGGATCTTTTCAATGTTCTCATTTCGCGATGTTGAAGGGCGTCCAGAACGAGCTTGGTCTTCAACAATTCTCACCACGTTTAAAGCGCCCAAACTACTCGAAAACCTGTGTGCGGCTCATAGCATTCTCCTGGAAAGCTTCCTGAAGCACTTGGCGTGTCTCCGTTGCAGTTTTTAAAGCAGGAAACAAAATTTCACTCACACTCTTTGCTCTTTTAAAGTTGCCATAACGACTTCGCAGAGGCAACCCACCAACAGTCAGAGAAACACAATACCACACTTGCACGTTCAGCTCTACACTGACGTCTGCACAGCTGTTTCATGAAGGTCTCTACTAACACCATCTAGCGTGAGAACCCTGCACTACGAGTGGCAGTGCTCTTGGAGTCCGGTTTCTTTTGGGTCCTCCCTCGCATACGCTAGCTAGCCGGCTACTTTAAAAATAGTGGTTTAACTATGAAGCCTGGGACTTATTTACTTACAGCATAGTAATTCGGCACAAAAAGGTGCGTGTCTCATTGTATATGAGAACTCCTAGTGGTTTACCGGGAAATATACAAGGCAAATGGAGAATTTAATACCATGTCGGCATGTTGGCCACAATAGCTTAATGTTTAAGAACAACCGGACGGAGACTTTTAGTTCCGTGGTTCAAATCCTGGCAATGGCATTGAATTTCTCACTCTGGCTCTACTCATCCAAATGTCTTCTTACTTCTGGAGTTCATATACATCAAAGGAGCAGGTCAGGTGCGAATGGGAAATGCATAGTTATACTTTAATGGAAGTTCTCAAGAATTGAAAATGGCTGACACCATGAAGTACTATGTTAGGCAATACTATTTCCAAGGATCCGGCATATCTTATGGAAATAGAACATACATTCATTTATTTGGTACATTTAAATAACGGTGAAATTTTAAATGAATCATATAACAACTCGTAAAATTAATAAGACTTAAACTTGGGTAAGTAACTTTTTCCATTATAAACTGTTTGACAGATGTACAAAGTTAAACTTATTCATAATGCATTAAAATATATGGTCAAGTTCCTCAGAGCGCGGTATTATATCATTTGTAAAACAACGTAAACGCTATTGTAAATAAAATCAGAAAATGTGAATATTTATAAGCTGCGTTGGCTATTTTATGTTTCTAAATTTTTAAAAATATATTTGTAATTGAAAGTGTAAAATTAGGTTGATCACGGAATGACGTAATGCTCGTGAAATATGTAATATTATCGTTATTGGTAATGGTAAGAATGTAATTACATAATGTAACGTGGACCAGTAAAAGATAAGTTATTTGATTTCTGTAGTAACGTAGAAATAAGGGAGAGAGGAGTCGCTTCTGCAAGCGACTTTCGTACGAGTAAGGCCCGTATTATGTATTGCTCTCAGACTCTCAGAGTGTGCAGAAAAAAAAAATGTGTGAATGCATTTATGTATCACTAATAACGTGTGCAAGAGAAATAGTTCATCGTTACAACAACCATCTTATGTTAAAAGACAGCATTTATATAATTTAAAATTGCACCAGAATTTATTATTATTTCGCTGGAATAAAATCCACATTTAAGGAGAAGAATTATTGTTCATTCTACAACAATAGCAATATCAACTTCCTATACTCCGCAACCACGCCCAAAGGTAAAATCTCTTGCTCCAGAACTGCCAAGGAACCTACAGAATTAGACTACAAGATCGTCACAGAAGGTGATAAGCAAATCATCATACCATCAGATCCATCCATCCATATCACTTCTGAAGTTAACTCATAGGCAATTTAATCCCGTTGTAAATGATCACCACAACGCGGGGCTTCTAGAACGTCGTCTACATTCCCATTTGCAACACAAATAACCAGTTGAAAAGCTCTGTTACCTACACGTATAACCTAAAGCAGTTACAAATAAACGCACACATGCAACACCTTAGTGTTCTCACAACTAAAGATTCTTTCCTTTAAACTCTTGCTACTTACATATGCTGATGCTTTTGTCGCTAACATAACCGCTAAAGTTGGCTGTACCTTTACCAAATGTATGTTTTAGAACAATTGCGATACTGATGTGAACGGACAGAATGTTTCCAAAATTAACTAGAGTATAAATAATATTTGGAGAATTATGTCACAGTCTGCTTTTGGTTAACGTCGACAGCTGGCGTTCTCTATAACAAGACTGACGTAGCAAGGAGCATTTATAATGTACACTCAGGTGCAAAAAAGTGGCCCTTTACTAGATTGAGAAGCTTTTTATTTCGTAAGATTTCCAAATTTATGCTACCAGTAATAGTCTTCATGATTCACTTGTTACATATGTCTTATCGAGTGACATTCATTATAAACAAGATTGTAGTCTTTACAGAAATAACCTCTTAATGAATTCTGCTATGATTGGTCCTAACAAGTAATTGGTTAGCCTAATGTAATGTGATCAGCATTTGGATATTGTAAAGGAAGAACTGTAAAACACCTCGAACATTTATATCAGCTGTCTTTTGGAGTAAAGAAGAAAATAAAGGTGTAAGGTCAAATTGTTACCATTAAGAGAATATTTTTATATACATGTCAACTTAAGTATTTACCTGGAATCATAAGTATCATGTACATCATGCACGGCATAACACAAATAACACTAACGCTTAATTGGTAACACATGGAAGCTTATCAACTTTCGTTACTTGTCAGATTGAAAAATTCAATGCCATAGCCGGGATTTGAACCAGGATCACGCGGTCTCCGTCCAGTTCTTAACACTTGAGCTACTATGGCCAACATGCCAGCATGATATTAAATTCAGCTGATTCGTATTTTGCTGTTAAACTACTAGGGGCTCTCATATACAATGAGATGCACATATTTTGCAGTGACTCACTATGCTGGAAGTAGTTATGTTCCAGACTTCATAGTTACCGCTATTAGGTTAATTGACTCGGCGCAGAGGTACGTTGGGTTTGTAGTTCAGTTTTTTTTTTTTTAATTTACGTCCTCCAGAGTTAAGAAAATGTAAGAGGCCAAGATAGCAACAACGTGCCTCAGGTTCCTGTCTAAAACTGGGAAGGAAGAGCTATCCCCAGGCACCCTAACTCAGTTATACAATTTTCAGACCAACCTTTACATACGGCGCAATTGCACTATGGCCTATCACGCCCCAAGCAACAATGGACAGAATCACCGGATTCGACAGAAAATGCTTACCAACAGTCATGAAACTGCTACAATGGTCCAAAAGCAGCGAAATTCATGACATATCCAAAACCACAACAATAGCTGAAACAATAAAGGACACTATACAATATATGGAAAACGACAAAGACCGCCCACACAGGCAACAGCTCCTCAACAACGCAAAAGAATACAAAAAGGCACAAATACACCAAAACAAGATGCCAAGCTACCTACTCTTACTCAGGATCATCAAACAGTACGAAGAAGCTAAAGAAAGACAGATACAACAGCACTTACGACTCCTGCAATGAAACGGACGCATCTAACAGAAAGGCATAGAACGCCGCCATGATGACCTTACGGATACATCAATACTAAACAGTGTAAAAAAATACAAAAAATAACAGTAAAACATTTTAATAACTATAAAAATATATATAAAACATATAAATGTAAATATTATACCACTAAAAATAATACATATTACGCAAATTAGATTTAAATGGAAAAAGGAGCCATCTCTCTCTCCCAAAATAAAGAGCATGTTGGCTGAAGAGGGCGCAATAAGCCCTCATGCAGCCATGGGTGAAATAAACCCAAAATACCCTGGTAGTAATACGTTAATTCATATCGGGCGATGAATGAAATGGGTGAAATTATGCTCAAATGAGCCCAGGGTCCATAGAGCTTAGAGTTACCCGATATTCGTCTTTCAGGATAAGGGAAACCCCAGAAAAACCTTATCAAGGTAACTCACCATGACCAAGATTTGAACTCGGGACCACCTACGCTACCGAGACGGGCACAATAGTAGCTTAATGGTTAAGAGCAACCAGACGGAGGCCGGGAGATCCGTGATTCAAATCCCGGCTATGACATTGCATTTTTCAATCTGACTCTACTTACCCAAATTGTCTATCACCTACACACACACGGCTAGTGTGCAAAAATTATTAATTTCCAATATTAGTTATAAGTTATAAGTTACACATGTAGAACTTCGAAGAGAGCGAGTATTGAGTGACACACCGAAAGGGAAGTTACTTAAAGCCCTTCATACTTTATGTGCAACTTTTGCTGTACCCAGGTGGACATTCATATTTCGTTCCATCTTCATTCATCTCTAAGGAAATCACATTCCTTATTTATGCTCTGTATCAAACAGAAGTGCATTCGAAACGACAAGCGTGTTACTATCATCTGCCTCGTTATTTACTATGTAATAATTATTTCTATATCATAAAATGATTAGGGTACACAAATCCACTCGAGTCCTTATTTTCCACAAAAATTCTACGTATAAATGTGCATTGGAGTATAGGAATGAGATAACAGAACCCTTAATGAGTCTCACTGTAGTAATTTAACTCAATGTTATGAGGAACAAAATCAAAAAAAATTCTCGCCTAAAACAAAAGAGCCGTACATTAAAACATAGCATAAGAGTAGTCAATACTCCTTAAGTCCTTTGTACAATTTAAAGTTAATATTTTAGACACACATGCTTAAGAAATTCCAGCATCGGTAGAGTGTACCAGTCGATGACACAAAAAGCAGATCTCGTATCGAATTCTAAATGCTAGCTGGCATTCCATAGTCTATCAAAAAATGAAAGCAACTCTGGGAGAAATGCGACCAAACGAGATAGCTGCTACCGGTTTAAACAATATTAGTCTCGATCATTAGGATAAGATGGAAACAAATGTATGCTTTGAAAAACAAGATACTAAAGATAAAAAGAAAGAAAACATACATTTTAATTTTACACGATAAAAATAAAGTGAACAAAATTCCTAGCCCCGATTTCATTAGAAAATGCCTTAGGGAAACGATAGTTATTTTAATGACGATGCAAATTAGCATGGGATACCGTAGGCTAAGATTCGAATATTATTATGTCTTGAGCTGACATCTAAATTATTTGCTTTCCGGTCATCATGGCATTCAAGTTGATTAGGAACACTACTATGGAATTTATGCTGTTAACATATTATAATCCCTACTTTTATTCGTGTACTGAAAAGATGCCTGCTATTCCATGTATTATATAATAAGCTCCCCAAAGTATGAAAAAACCTGAAGAATGAATAATTCAAGATATACACCGGCATGAAATCTGGAAAGAATGTTGTAGAGCTCTTTTTAAACCGATATTGTGAAACAGCAACTATGCCTAAAGTTATAGGTAGGTTGGTGCCGGGCAGTGGTATAGTAAACAAGATAAGTTCCGCGATCGCCCAGCCTACTAGAACTAGAAGTGTACCAGGATAACCAGAGAACTGTATTTCGAAATTGTAACGTTATGAAAAGTTTCTAAGTCTGTATAAGCAAGCCATCTCGAAAAATAGAAGGAAATGAATATGTTAAAAGCTCTGTCAACCACTAGGATCATACCAGCACCGTTGTTATGTACAAATTTCGTCTTACAGAAGCTTTTATGTACCAGTAAATCTATTGGCGAGGAGCTGAACTTAAGTAAACTTAATACCAAAGGTGTAGGCCAAGATTGAAACTGCGTGTTGGAATCAGTAGGCCAAACCAACTGACCGATCCAATCAACGTAAACGAAGCAGAGTGGGTACGAGTGAGTCTCGAGAAGTCTAGTTTAAGTGAATATATAAACCCTCTTATGAGAGTTTCTGCACTATAATGCCAACCATCGATATAATCGGCTATGCTACTGTAAGTAGGTAGTTCAAAACCGTTACCTTCGGACTGCAGTTGCAGCCGACTGATATATCCCTAACGACAACATCCATTTAGATCTATCCTTCCCTAAAATATCTGACTACATCCTACACATATTCCATAGCTTATATTCCAAAATCCCGAACAGTTTCAACAACCTCATCCGTGGACTTGGAGAATATAATCTCGACCCTGGAGAGACATACAAGAGACCCAGTTGTGCTAGGACCTTCTTAAGAACCATAAATCATCATCATATTCCCACATACAACATCTACATCTCTAACATAATCAACATCTCTAAATCCCTAATCCAATCACCACCACTAACCCCATTAATAAAAGGGCAACCCATTTCAATGCCAGTAAGGGACCTAGTCCCGGTATGGCAATAGTCGAAGGAGGAGGAGGAGGAGGAGGAGGAGGAGGAGGAGGAGGAGGAGGAGGAGGAGGAGGAGGAGGACCCTCCAATGACCCCATGGCTGTCAATGAGTGAAGACTGCCACGTCGATCTAATCGAAGCAGTGCTGTGAGGCTGTAAACCTGTTTTTGAATCATCCTATAGGGATGTCTTTTATGACAATGGAAAGAGGAAATCTTCCTTCTAACAGCGTATTTCTTGGTTATTAAAGGAATCTTTTGTTATTTGAAGGACGGTATTTCCAAACGTCACCATATTGTTTGACCTCATCCTCTTCAGTTCTGTCTATAACGTGTAAAAATAAAAGTGGTGAATTATTCTTGCAATGTTGACAAAATTATTTTATATTAGGTCGCGATTTATCGGTATAAAACTGACAATGGGGAAAGTGGCTAGAAATGCTTCCGGACGTGTTTATTATAATTACTTCTGTGTATATATGTAAACAGAATTCTTGGATTTGCGGAATAATCTTATAATTAGTTTTGGAAAACAGCGACGATAGATGAAGAATACTTATGTACATATTCTTGATATAAACCAACCTAAGGTTTGTTTCATATAACCCTGCTCCTCCGAGATGTATCTTTCCACGTTTTACTGCATTCTCTTTACTTCAATTGGTTAATACTTTCGGCGTCGTCAATGGTGCAATGTATGACAAATCCAGTTCAAAGCAGGTCAGCGATAAGTGTCAAACAAATGTGTCCCCAATACCGCTAACGCATCTGTTATCGTCTGTCATCCCGAGAGCCGGGTTTGCAGCAAAGGGACCTTCTCTTTCTTTTAAGAATTGATATGCAATCCATATAAACTAACTCTATTGCGTAATATATTTAATTCATACGGTTATGAAAATAAATTTGACAATTCTCTTCGAACATATTAAGATATATTGTGTTAAGTAACGAACTCGTTTTTACCATACAACAGTTAATACCACGAAAGCAGCCACATTTTTTTTTTTACACTAAATACATTTTTGTAGTGCTAAATATCATTCGTGTTATTTCAAAAGAAATATGTAACATTTCATTTCAAATTACAATAACAAAATTAATATTGCTGGTTATAGTTAAACATGTGCTGGATATATATTTGCTATCTGATGATTTTGTTAGTTAATAGGGGATTCAACAGAAATATATTGGAAAAATTCACTTTTCACATTCTTAATTTTGCTTTAAAATTACAGTTATGTTTTCTTTTCTTCTAAAGGCTAACATTACCATATGTGTAGGCTGGCACTTTTCACCGCCGCCACATTTGTAGACACCGTCGATCTAATCGGCATTGGCAGCAAGAGGGTTTACACTAAGTTTCGAATGAGGTGAGGGAGTTAGCACTGGACAATTAATATCTTTTGTGCCTGGATCCCAACAGGAAGGAACCTGGGAGAGATAAGGTGAGGAGATACGAAGGTTGGCCGAACTAAGAAGAGAATGCAGCAGTGGGTGGTGTCCCTAACAGATACAGATTTGAGCTCCTTAGCGGCTCCTCTCACCCTCTCCGCGGGCTTTGATACCCTCTGTGTGCCCGGAAATCTGAAATCACCTCCGATCTAGAGCTTCAAGATTTAGAGAGTATATTTTCTGCCTTGCATTAGTGGAAGCTTTCGGCTAGTGACCCAAGAAGCGCCCAAAATACCATTAGGTCGTAGGAAGCAAAATTCTGACCTCCTAAAGCCGGGCCACAGACTACCTTCTAAGCCATCCTGGTTGTTTACTGCATCTTAGATACGATAAAAGAATTCAACAGAAGCAATGAAGTGATAACATATTTAATTCAAGTTCGTACATACTTGTGTATTAAGGGTCAGTGTACGCATCTATTTGAGTTATCTTTTTCTCTTTCTGCAAATATGGATGTGTACTATTTCATTGGACTCTGGTCACTTAATTGTAACTCTTTTGAATTTATTTTGAAAATTAGTATTACTTATTCATGTTCTACAAAAGGAAACGCAATAGGCGACTACTGAGGAATATGCTTGGGACCATATTACAATTAATTATTATCGGGCTGTTTTGCCGTGGTTTTGCGTCTGAAATGCAGCGAAATTCTCTCCAAGGAAACTTCGAACGCGCCACTGAGGATGTCTACCGCAGTTGTGGCCGAAACGTTTGGACGTTCTTACAACAGACCACGGCAAAACAGCCCGGAAATAATTAATTGTAATATGGACTCCGGTCGTGAAAGCTTAGGTTCTCTCATGCTTGGGACCCTTTATCCTTTTTCAACAATTCATATGCCGTTTGTTATATTGGATCATTTCGGGGTTTGTTACTATAGCAACAATTGCTCATGGGCAATGCTTGTCTTTTCTTTACTGTTTATCTTTGAATTAGTATTACGTTTGAGCGATCACACCAAATTCACACTCATGCATACTTCCACTCATATTTCCAAACTGCAGAGAGAATATGCATATTCCAACAAAAAATAATTCCATTCCTCCAGCCGAGTACAAACCCGAGACCTCTGGATTTAAAGGTTAGCATGCCACCCATCAGACTAAAGAAGCGGTTTTTATTTAATACTCAAGAATGAGTAACATGGCCTTAGCAAGCCTTCAAACGTTAACTATGTGTTTCGTTCAGTTCCTATGAAATATGCCCTTTGTATCTTTCCCTGGGTCTCACAGTTCCTACCTTTATTTCAGTGAAACTATTAAGTATTTGAGTAAACGTACCAAAGTCGACAACACTTATTATAAATAAGTGGTGGAGAAAATAAACACGTTCAATTACATTTACAAGACTTCGTGCACTTTCAATTCACATTTGCGGATTTCGTAGTAATCGAGAGTTAGAGAGCATGGCTGTACGTGTTTTGAAATAACATGCTCTTTGCATTACAATGAAGGAAAGAAGAATAATAGCTTCCTATTTGAGAAAAATATAAGTATTTAAAACTTCAGAGCAATACCAATGAATGTGAACTTAGGCGCTCGTGCGCAAACACGCGCACACATGCTCGAACACAGACCTCTTACTAAATATGAGTGCACTAGCAAGACTTTCTCTGTTCTTGTACAAAATATTCTCATTTCTTATTTTCTTACAGCTTATACGTTTATTCCTATACGTACTTCATATTAGTATGGAAAACATTTGCATAAATCATCTATTTCTAATTTTGTTGAAGCTGTAAGCGGTAGGGGAGTGTGGGGATACAGAACTCCTTAAAGCTGGTTACTATGCAATGGTTTGACATTGGTTTCTTTTTGCATGGAAAAGAAATAACTTTCCATTTAAGAAGATAAAAGTATAGTAAAATTCAATGCCACGGCCGGGATTTGAACCACGGATCTACTGGTTTCCGTCCAATCACTCTTACCCATTGAGCTACCATGGCCAATTTGCCATGGAACATGGACTATCAATTCAAAATCTTAGTATATATATATATATATATATATATATATATATATATATATATATATATATATATATATAGCTATAGCTAGTTTGAAGTAGTGATTCATTTCCATCAATTAACTTAAAGGTATAGCAATTTTCAGAAAAAGAACAAAAACGTATATACCTATCTCTCTCTCTCTCTCTCTCTCTCTCTCTCTCTCTCTCTCTCTCTCTCTCTCTCTCTCACGTATATTAAGAAATATTGCGTATTTTAACAAGCTGAATATTTTCTCTGCAGTAAGATTTTGTTTATCTCTTAAACTTTTTAAGTTACACAAAAGTCATCTGGAATAAAGAGTAAGTCTAAGGACATTCCCAGGAAACAAGATATACGCCCTATTACAAAAATGGGGGAGGGGAGAATGGAATAAAAGGGGAATAGACTCTAGAAGCGTATATTTTTCTAAGTCTACATCGTTTCCACGGCCGGTTTATAATGGTGTCACGGAATGTGTCTATCTTCGTCCTACTGAATCCTCTCAAAATTGAGTCTCAATTACTAAACGTGCACTGAAAGCCGAGAGGTTATAGACAAGTATGTAGGAGCTAGACCTACTAAGGTTTGAATTCCGAACGTCGTTTTACTTTCTTTTATTGTAGAATAAAAACTGAAACAACCCACATTGTTTCTAAGCTAAATGAAATAAATATTGTATTCCCATATGTAAAATCAAATAAAAACGGAAATTTAGTAGTGAATGTGTAAATGTTCTGCTTCTATTACTGCCTTCATACTACGGGGCATGGATGAGACCAAATGCCTACTGAAATTTTTATGAGAGGGTGCTTGGTATTATATGCCAGCAACATTCATAACGGATGAAGGAGCCCGAGTGTTTACTCAACCAATATTAAAGCAAATTTCTAAATAACATTCCATTTATTTTGAAAATGATAATCTTATTGCGCTTTTTTAAATAAATAAAGATGTTTAAAATACAATTATTTATCTTATGCAAGAAAAGCATAAGGAATTGCTATTAAAGTAACAATAATAAAAACATACACATTAAGGATTCGAACTCTTAGTGGTCTACTTACGAGACATGCGTTTCACCGCTCGGCTACCATGCATACGGCTAAGCCCCAAAGCGTCTCCATATCTATCACATAGCTTTGAAATGAAGCCAGAGCGGTATTAAAGAGTATATTGTGACGCCACGTCATTGAATGCTTCCGATATTTTCTGAATCGAACTTTGTTTCTGGTAGCTGCTCAGCTTTTTGTCCTAGGCTGTAAGTTTATTTTGTCATGAACTTATCTTTAACGTAATATATTTTAATCATAATCTTTTGAGCTGTTTTTGATAAAACAGAAATTTCGAAAACAGTTCTATGTAAAATCTAGTCTGTGTCAGGGGATTTTTCACACTTGGAAGATGCTGAGCCAAGTTTGGACACTCAGATAAACACGGGCCTTTCTCTAAAAGCTTTCTAGTTAGGTCCAGGGGTTGCCAAATATGATTTCGGTTAAATCTCCATATCAAAGTTTACTACATACAGTAATTGCTCTACTCTATAGAAAGCAATGAGAACAGCAATTTCCTATATGAGAAAAATGGAGTATTTAAAAATTGAAGCCATAAGCAATGAAGACGATATTTACACAATTTCTCATTTTTTAGTTATGCTCTTCTTAAACAGACAGGACAACTAGACATTCGTGCTTGGGCACACCAAACAAACCTTCTTCTAAACATGCTTTTGTGATTTCTTTCTGATAGTTATCTGCTTATCTCTTAGGTCAGGTGCGGAAATAATTCTGATAATGTAGTAGGTACTTAAGAGCAGGTGCGTTTATGTACTCTGTAAATTATGTATTTCTTTAAGACAGCGTAACGACCGTCATTCGTTATGGTCAGGCGAGAACTGGATTTCCCAGTATGACTTCTTGTAAAATAAGGCTTGCAAATAAAATTACAGACAGATGCAGAGCTATGAACTTTACTGAAATATTACTTGTTCACTATTGATTTCCAAATAGCAGCTTTGTGCATGACATAATGCTGAGGCTGGTTGTGAAGTGAGACTACTTGCTGCCTGTCAACCGGTCCACGTCGTGATTTATTGAACAGGCCGAAGGGAAAAAAACAATTTCTTCCTGAGTGGGGAGAGAAAATGAAAACAAAAGTTAACTTCCTTTTTCGGTTTGTTAATTAAACTTCTTTGGAAGGTTCGACATAAAGGTCCCATTTGTCTGACTCCATTTGTGTCCCGTTTGCATGTTGCATCTAATGATTTAAGACATCGTCTAAGGATGACCTTGTACTACATGAATGATTATTTACTTCTCCACCAGGGTTTAGATAGAGTAGAGGTTCGGTGAGCGTCTTCTTCCTTTCTCCTTTTCTAAGTCCAAGATCCATCAATGTAATTTAAAATTTGTTATTAAACCAAAATATGTATGTATACTTATGTATTTCAATCACGTAATGATATTGCAAAACTTCGCTTATAGCTCAAACGATCCTTCTTAATTTTATTTATTTATGAAAGAGAAATGTAATTGTTTCAAAAGTTGCAATATTCGGAAAGAAAGTAGGTATTCCGTTCGTGTATAATATGGAAATAATGTATAAACTATAACAAGAAAAAAGGTTATAATCACATTGCTTATAAAGTGTAACATCTACAAGGTGTTTCAGAATGCTCATCTACTTCTAGGAGATCTCGTAACACAGGATCTTTATTTAAAACTTAACGGGCGTAAGGCATTTCGCCTGCGTGCGATTGGTTGTGTCACAGCCGACTTTTCTCCTACATAAGCTCCATACGTGAAGCATGCCTTATAAAAGATTATAGAAATGTCCACCCTCAGTTAAACAAGCATTATATCGGGAGAAAAATTCTGACTCGCACGATTGTGTTTCAGACTTCATCTCTAATATTTTTTTATTTCTTCCAATGTATGAGGATTTGTTTTGTAATCTTTGTCTTTAGGTTACCCCACAAACAAAGATCACACTGTTAGATCGGGGGGTGAGAGGGCCATACGCCAGCACTAATCACTTCCTTCAAACACTTCCATAATTTTATTCATGGATTCCTCTGCTGTATGAACAGTAACAATCTTTTGAAACCACTCATATGTTTTCTCTCCTGTCATTTCATAATAAAAATAGGGTCAAATTGTCAATTTCAGTACCTCTTGGCTTTTACAGTCTTGCCTTAGAATATTGGACCGATTATTATGCGTCTAGCGCTAATAGCACACCAACTGCAACATTCCCAACATAATGAGAGATTTCTTGAACGCGATGCGGATTTTCAGAGGCCCAGTACCGATTTATGAATGCCTACACGACCTCCGAAGTGGAACCATACCTCATCAAAAAAGAACAGAAGCATTCCAGCATTCGCTTAAGAAATAAACCATTCACTATAATGCATTCGTGATATTGGATCACCTTGGTTTAAAGCATGGATATGTTTATATTATACGGTTTTAATTTTAATAATTTGGCTGCTCTACGTACAAACACTAAATTCCCTCCTGTTGTGTTATTTTGGGATGGATTTGGTTGGTAAACTCGAATCCGCTGTTAACAGTGATTTTACGCTTTCGGTTTCTCTTTGCCACAGCACCAGTGGTTGCGAATTTCTATACAATTTGGCGAGTTGTGAATCTAGAAGGAGGCACTTCATCAGGAAACCCTTTGAATACCTAATATGGAGGGAGGCGTAACGTTGTAATACATTCGATATAAATTAATGCCTTAAGACAACAGAAGTGCATTATTTGTACTCATCTTTAAATTGCATGCAGTGCCTCTGAAACAAGAAATATACTTAGGCCTCAGGCTTTCATAGTGTAACAAAATCACACTTTCTTCCTCACTTCATCCATAACTTCTGGAGACATTTAAACGACGAAATCAGAAATAGATTAATGGCAAATGCAGCTGAACACTTTGAAACAGTTATGTCAAGTGACAGAGCAATATTGGATTTATTCAGTTACGTTTCATATTGATATATTTAAAATGATGAGTTTTGTTTCGAATTGGTATGAGTTATTGGTGGCCGTGACTGAATAGAGTAGGCCACAAATAAGTAAAGATGAATGGTAATGTTCAATATAAACACATGGTAAATATGATAAATTAAATAGAAATATAAAATTATAAAAGAAAGTTGTTTTTAGGGCTTTATATTTGGAAAATTATAAAATTATGTAATTAAACATTAATGTATTGGGCACAGGTAAACGTTATGTAGACTAGAATATTCAGTTACCACGGTGATAGAGGGAAAAATCAATAAATGAAAAGGAGAAGTTAGCGTATTTTACGTCGTGATCGGAAAGCGAGTAGACGCATGTGAAAACCATTGCAAAAAGCAGGTTGAAAACCTGAGATTTAGAACAATTATAATTATTTATCAATGTGAGCCTGAAAACTAATGTCTTGCTTCGTGAGAGAATTTGAACTGCATTCGAACTATTCCTCAACGTAGGAAAAGTGTTATTGTAAATGTGAATATATTGATTCAAAATACAAATATTTAAACTGAGTTTCGAGTTTAATTAAAGAAAAACTTTCAACAATTTAGTTTTATTTCCCTAACATTGAGTTCTATAATCCACAATTAAGAGATCTCATGCAAACCGGAGCTACAAAGAACGTCACGACGTAGTGCACCATAACATCTACATCATCGCAACATCACCGATAGAATACGGCTACAAATGCTGCAGCAACGTGGGACAACCACCATTACACGTCATTTCCATCGTGCAACTGGTACAACTTGATGAAGTTAATGTTTTTCTAATTTAAGACTGAGCTAGTGGTTTATCAGTTGTGGAGTTTCCGCGGAATAAATAGTATTTCTTTCTTATTTGTTAAAAAGTTCAAGGCGCGTGTTTTAAGTTATGTTTATCATGAGGTGATGAACATTGCTGAGATTTTTTTTTTTTGGAATTGTAGCCTTGGGTGCTAAATGGATGCAACGAAATGGATGATTAAATAAGCCCAGGTTCTATCGACTGCTAGAGATAGTGAAAAAACTGCATAAAATATATGATTGACAGAGATTTGAATTCGGACTTTGAGGAATTTGAGAAACCTCTGTACTATGGAGTTAACTACAGTCAACATTTCTTTCTCAGAACTTGTAATGGGGAGGAGATTTATTTTGTTGAAAAATTTAATTTTGCTTCCTCGAATATGCCTAGTCCTCCTCCTCCTCCTCCTCCTCCTCCTCCTCCTCCTCCTCCTCCTCCTCCTCCTCCTCCTCCTCCTCCTCCTCCTCCTCCTCCTCCTCCTCCTCCTCCTCCTCCTCCTCCTCCTCCTCCTCCTCCTCCTCCTCCTCCTCCTCCTCCTCCTCCTCCTCCTCCTCCTCCTCCTCCTCCTCCTCCTCCTCCTCCTCCTCCTCCTCCTCCTCCTCCTCCTCCTCCTCCTCCTCCTCCTCCTCCTCCTCCTCCTCCTCCTCCTCCTCCTCCTCCTCCTCCTCCTCCTCCTCCTCCTCCTCCTCCTCCTCCTCCTCCTCCTCCTCCTCCTCCTCCTCCTCCTCCTCCAGGTATAAGTACAGTTTACCGCATTCCCTGTGTATGTGGGACACCGTATATAGGACAAACCGGAAGGACCATCGCTTCTAGAATGATCGAACATGAACGGACCAATCGTTTAATGCAACCTGAGAAGTCTGGGCTGACAGAGCACTGTTTTGATAACGACCATAGAGCCAATTTTCGGGAGACGACCATCTTGGCAAACTGCAACAGCTATTGGGAGCGGAGAATTAAGGAGGCTTTAGCGATTTACTCTGAAAGGAGCACGCTTAATCGTGATGATGGATTTCAGTTCAGCTCCTCTTGGAAACCGGCCTTAAAATGGAAATCCGTTGAATTAAGAAGCAAAGATCAATAGAGATTGATATTCAAGTTAAGTAGTGACGTTTCTTTGACACAATTTTCTATACTCTCGCCATCTCCTGACCTGGCATTTGATTTACTGAAAACAGTCTTTTGTTCAGTAATGCGAACTTTGATAGTGTTTTGTCTTTGTTTATAGTTGTGTTATATCCAGTATTTCATTTGTGGTTATAACATTTTATAAATATCCTGATGATGGGAGAGATGTACACTCCCGAAACGTTGATATCTAATCATCTTTTCACCTGGGTTGTTGCCCGAGAAGAAAGTGAGCGTACTGTTTATCCTGTTCTGAATATAGATTTATAGGTTCATCCATCTCCTTCTAAATCATCTTATACAACTGAATCGGGAGCTAGACTTAATTTTATTTTTCAATTTATATAAATTGTAAAAAAAATGTTCCTATTCCGTTCCTAATTTTGTGTTTTACTTACTAATGTTCAATATTCTTTGAATTTTTTATTAGTGTTCTTAAAATCTCATTTGATGTGCTTCCATTCGTTTTTACGCAGAATACTTAACTGCATACATTAGTAGTTGGCCTACTACATTACAATAGGCTTCCATATTTTCCCGACGTTTAGCTTCAGTTTGTACCACTTTACTGAATTGTACCAAATGAGTAAGTTTTTCTATTATTTAACTTAAATGATGGAAATTAATCATTCCTTCACACTAGCCGTGCACAGCCTAAGGTAGAGGAAGACAGCTTCGAGAGTTGTGACGTATTTCAGCCGGGAGTGAGGCCTGCAGTGCGTGTGACGTTAGGCAAGAGCCATGTAGTAACAAGTTGTCTATATAAATGGCACCGCGAGTACAGAATCGCGAGGGTTCAGTCAGGTGTAGTACACTATGACAATGTAGTTGTCACGTCCCAAATGGAACTGTTAAATTTACAGTGTAACGATTTATTGAAGGACAAACATATACACAAGAAAGACTTGGCTGATTTTTACAAAAATGTCCCCTAAACCAGATTTCCGAGGTTGTATTCACTTGCCGCACGGACATTGTGTATGTTTGGCTCAACATATGTGTGCGAACAATTTTTTTCTGTTATGAAATTAGCTAAGTACAAACCCCGAAGTACCTTGTCGTATCACAATCTAACATGCAACCTACGATTACAAACTTCCCTGACATTGCTTCCTGACATTGAAAAACTACTTAGTTATTAAAGAAAAACTAAACAATGTGTCGGAAAACATCCACGTCATTCTGTTCTGAATGAGTCTCCTCTAATTTGCAGAGAAAATTACTTTGTTTTATGTTATTTAGTTTATAACATTCCTGACCTTTAGATAAACTACGAGTTGAAGTTTTATATATTTTCTCATAGTACAGAGCCAAAATGTAATTGTTTATAAACTGTAACCAATTATGTAATTAAAGCAGTCAGCATTAATATTACAGCACCCAAGATGTAAGTTGCACATATTAACACCCGATACGTTTTCGTCTTGCCTACGCTGTCAGTACTCTAACACATCAAACTATTTCCTTCCTCTTGGGCAGCAGAAATCAGCACGGTGACGTCACAGCCTTTCGTTTGGGATCGTATTTAGCGGTTAGAGCTCAATGAGTTGACGTCACACCGCCACTACCTGTCTTCTCTTGGCCTAAGGTTTTGGATAGATAGTCAAACTGAAAAATTCAATGCCATTATCGGTATTTGAACCACGGATCTCCTGTTTCCCATGCAGTCGCTCGTACCCATTGAGCTACCATGGCCAACCTTAAATTCCTGACATTAAGTTCTCCAATTGACTCATATGTTCCCGGTAAACCACTTGGTGCTCTCGTATCCGAGATACACCGTTTGTGGCGATTTACTATTGTACGTACTTGAGTCCCAAGCTTCATTATTTAACTCTTATTATTTAAGTTAATTTATGGAAATTGTTACATCACACTATCCGTTTATAGGCTTAGGTTTTGAATAATTACGATAGAATTTTCTATTTCTTATTTCTTTGTATTAGTGACTTCACAGCTGAAATACTTGACGTAACGCGCTTGCTTTACAGCTTTGTGTTGAATAGTGTCTGCTCTTACATTTTTTGCCCAGAGACAATGATACTATTTGGAATAAAGATATGCTACAGTTCTTCGTTAAATTTTCGAAGGTTTTTATAAACTCGTTTTTCCAGAACAGTTAAATGTGTTTATTTTAAATGTAACATTTAACGTTTGCACCATTTTTCCTTTTCGAGTTATACTTACTGTATGCATAAGCATGAGGAATTTTTCTCTCGGATTCAGCACTTCTTCTGCGATTATATAAATTAATGGAGAAGGAGAAAGATTCTATGGATATATCATCTATATCATAGCAGTTCCATAATAAATCAAGTGTCTGTCTGAATTTAATGTAGAAACAAGATTAATATTTCTGAAATGTTGGTATTTTATACAAGACATAAGCTATTCAGCATGCTTGTAATCCCGCAACTGAGCTCTAAATATGGTTTTGTTATTCACAACGTCACGATAATTTACTTCTCGTCCATTTAGTTTTCCAGTCACATTATGCAGAGCGTTTCTTCTGAGAGTTTCATGCAAGATGAAAGATAAATGTGCGATATCCAAGTGATCGGACAAGTTCTTTAGCAGTCATTTAGCCATTTGCTTCCCATTTATCACATCACACTACAGTTTAAGTCCAAGGTCCCATGTTCAAAGGATGGTATATCTCTCATCGTTGTTCATTTCTTTCCATCAGCATGCAGTTCCTGTATCCCCAGGGTAAATTGACGTTCTTCCATACCCGGTTTGTAATGCCATCGAAGACGTGCCCTATCCCTTAACGTTTTTGCTTCTCTCTGCGGATGCCGACAAAGTACGTAGTGAGACAAAACCCACAATAGAATTCTAGTTAAGGGTACACGGTACTTAATTTAGTTTGTTCCGAAAGAGAAAACCCGTTTCTAAACGACGGCACGTAAGCTAAGTTCCTAAAACACAAAAGAGGAGAGCATTACAGCGCACTTTTCCGATGACTTAAATAACAAAAAACTGTAGATTTTTATTTAAGGAGGACGTTCATCGATAGTTTGGAATTTTATGCGCAAAAAACTCAATTATGCAACATTTTATTACTGAATAACTCTGAACAGTGAAAAGCTGAGGGCTTTTGAGTACGTTAATGTAATTACTTTTTTAGTGCTTTCAGCTGCTGGTAGACTCGCACACACACCCAATATTTACTATGCGGTCAATTGTTCGAAACTAAAAAGTAAATATTAAATTAAAATACTTATTTAACACAAACATTGTGATACGTGTCAAAAGGTGAAAAAACGAGAAAAGAAAAACAAATAGTGAAACTTCGTTTTCTGTTCGAGTCATAAACATCGCTTTGTGCAGGGAGGAATAAGAAATAAATGGACTAACACATTTATGATGCTTTTTTTAACTGCTACTATTTCGAACTTTCATTTTCACATAAACTTCCTTTCATAACTTAAGTGCAAAGCAAAATCCAGATAAAGTGACTGTTTAGGCAGCTCTACTAAATTTCACTGAAGTTTCACTCCTTTGATGTTACTCTGACATTTTTCTTAACATTTTATCCGTTATAATTTTAAATGCAGTCATGCTTCAGAAGGATTTAGATGTCTTTCACGATTTCTTTAACCGTCAGATTATTCGTAGTTATTTAAACGGAAAAAATGAAAGACAAGGAAGTTTTGCTTTGTGTGACATGTGTTTCTCTAAATTAATTTACTTAGTAATAAAAATTCAGTTAAAATATCCATATCAAATTAATGATTTCAGCTTCTATAGTGCTACAAATGTAACAGAATGCTCACGGAAATCATGTGTTCAAAGTATATCTATGCACTGACGTCACCCAAACAGTAATTCTAATGGCGTTTGTGTACGTGCTTTCAACGATCTCACTATTAAAAGTGAGACAATAAAGATCATAAGTGCTCAGAAATTACGTCAACCGAGAGGGTAGTTTTGGGCACCATGCAGTATGATACCGAAATTAAGGGATGCAATCTATAAAGAACCGTAATGGATTTCAAAGGAATGTATACTTGTGTGGAATGCGTGCAGGTGCAGTTGAGTCGAATAGCAACGGGGTTGAATAGTTGTTTTAACAAAGGAAACGTAAGAAACAGTGTCCTCAGCAGAGTTCTAAAGGGTAGCACTTGACTCCGTTTGAATAGGTATTCTTCGGACCCCTAATAATCACAATGGACAAAGATAGTCACTAAGGGAATCTTCGTGTGAAAAGAGGGCTTCCAGAAAGTGAAAGTTAAACACCCATGCGCAGCTGCGGAGGACACTCAGTTGGTGGTGTGAAGCCGATTAGGGCAATCCTCTTCTTCTGTCTTGGTCCAGGGCTGACCAGAAGCGATGAGAGAAGATATTTGTTGGTTCATATGTACGTGAAGAACGAATTAAGTTTTATCGAGTAATAAGCCTTTCACATATAGTAACTATAAACAGTGATATTGGTAACCCTTGGTCGGCAACTTCAAGTTTGATGTTCTGATAAAAGAAGCAGTCATTAAACCAGTTTAAAACGGGCATTCCAGTGTCATTAAAACCATCCTTCTCATACAGACTCACGCATACCCTGTGAGAAACCTCATTGCTCATCCCTGAGCTACCCACATTATTGTATCAAACTGTAGCGGAAAGTGCAACTGTGCGCCACTCATTTTCTTATTGCTTCAAACTGTCGCCCCAACGTGGAACTCTTTGCTCGCCAACATATTTGTAGCAAGTACTTTAGTCAGAATCTCTCTTAAGTGTTTAAATTATGCCAAGAGGAGAAAGGTTATAACATCTTATAAAGTGAGACACGTAAAATGATAGTTCTAAAACGAATTTCAAACAAGTAATTTACAATGTGCAGAAGGTCCTTAAAAAAAAAAAAAAGTTGCGAAATTCTTCTTGTTGTAAGAATAATATTTTCATATCATGGAGATATTATAATCAATTTCAATTAGCTTGAATATTATTAATAACATGTTTTGAAGATATAATTTACTTAATCTATAATTACATACCTACATACCGAGCGGGATGGCCCAAGCAGTTTCGTCTGTGGCCCGCATTCGGGAGGCCCAGGTTCGATTCCCGTGGCCGACCTACCTGACCCATGGATTTTTGGGGGATTTTCCCGGGTCGCTAGGAAAATGCTGGGTGGGTTAATTACATCCCCAGAATTTCCTGTCCCTCCATTTCATCACCATTATTTCATATCTCATATGGTGGTCTCTTTCAGGATAGAAGTGTCGGCGGGTGTCTCGGCGGTGCATGGCAGGATGATATGCTCTGAGGAAAACTACTTCCTCCTCCGGTAGGTCGGTTGCCGGTCTCCGCTCCTCTACTGAGACCATTTCGGGACCACCAGCTAGGGACCTTTGGGGCTCGTATCGCCTGCCTGGTACCTTTGGGGCTCGGCTGATGGGCTCGTTGCCATCCCGCTATGGGAGAGCGAGTTCATTGTCTTGGTCTGTCGGGGGAAGTCTGTATCCAAGTAAACTGTAAGAACCCAGCCCTCTGTGCTGTCGTGGCTCCTTGGAGCGGCCGCCCTCTGTCTCCTTCCCCTCAACCTTCCTCCCGGGGGTGCCCCCACTTAGGGGCATAGGAACAATGGGCCCAGCATGGTGACCTACGTACCAAATCCTCTCCGTAATGAAATCCCAATCCCATACCTACATAGCTTTAAAAGTTAAATATGGAAAAAGCTTCTCCGGTAGTACTTGTTGCTTCATATCGGAGCGTATTAGCCAACTGCATCAGTTAAATAGCTTCTTTTATGATAGTATATATTTTTAATCAGTTCTTGTTCATGCTATCTTGTGCAAGAAGTTGAAATTTTTGTACTCATTGAGTAAAGGTACAAATATTTACCACAGAGGTTAAGAAAATCTATTTAGTATTATATCGAGCTGTATATTTATTGCTGGAGGCTTGCAGAATATTAATATGTGACATAAATTTTACAATTTAATACCTATTGTCTGTATTGTGTTAAAATTTACTTAGTGTAAAGTTTATGCATTATTTAAGCACAACCCTTTGGGTAGAAGCAGCCAGGACTTGGTCAACACTGCCACGATTAAGTAAATAAGTCACCAATTCGCAGAGGCTGGTATGCTCCACCTTGATAGTTTAAGAAACGTTGGCAGTGTTTCATTTTATTTGTGTTTGACTGTTTCTTTTCCTCACTTTTATCGGAAAAAGTAGTTTGCAGTATACATGCCCTAAAACACAAGACAAATATCCACATACTACTCTTGTATTGCTATATAGTATTGCGAAACTCTTGATCTAAACCAAAATAATCATCGTAGTATACAAACCCATAAACGATTAGATAGAAATATAGAAACAGTAGTATAGAAACCCATAAACGTTGAGATAGAAGTTTATAAAATATTAAATAGCGTTTTGCTTTTCTTGTTTTTTTTTTTTTTTTTTTTTTTTTTTTTTTTTTTTTTTTTTCCAAATGTGGAGGTTACTTTATTCATTCCATCCCAATTGGTTTGGGATGAAAATTTCCGGAGTTTATCCTCAAGAACCACAAGTACTTTTGCTTCTGTACCACTGGATTGAAACACGTCACTTAGTACTGAGTAGGTAAAAGATAATTCTTGGAAGAAACATAAGAAACAGAAGAAACACTCTTAAACTGGCCAATAAAAAGATATTGTATTCTTCATGTACAATAAATTATTACTTAGATCTTAGCTGAGAAAAAAAGAACTATCTACAGCCAACGATTGGGAAAATACAGTTAACTGAGTTCTTGTTTAATGAGTCATGCGTTATCCTTTGGCAAGATGTAAAGTTAGTATATTTTACTGCCATTATTTACTGCAATGTAGATGCAAAGAATAACGAAACAGGAATTTAAGAAACAAATAGTAATTTTTACTGCCAATTCTGTATCAATTACATCATAAGAAATTTTCATTTTTGTACAACTATTTATTGGAATAGTTGCTATTCCTATAGTTGGTCCCGGCATTTTTATTACGAAGTATTTTACTATTCACCAAGTGTATACATCCACAGGATGTTACGAAAGGACACCGAACGAATATATAAGTAGAAGTAGTTGCTCAGCTTCTATGACACACACACACACACACACACACACACACACACACACACACACACACACACACACACACACACACACACACACACACACACACACACACACACACACACACACACACACACACACACACACACACACACACACACACACACACACACACACACACACACTCTTTTACCGCCAATATAGCCGCATAAAGACGCTCCAGAATGAGTGTGGATTAGACAATTACAGGAACAACGCCGGGTGCCTCACGCATTCGAAGGAATCGCAATCTTCTCCTGAGTGACCTCTCCAGTAAAGATGACAGACGAGTGATAACTATTAGACTTAAAGTCCATTTGTGTTACAGTGATGCTGCCATATTTAGCTAGAGGAGTCGTTCACAGCTACCTCAATTGTTATGTGTACTGTTACTAAGTTTCCCAATAACAAACATCTGTAAAGCATACTTGCTGATCTATGTATAATAAAAAAAGAAGGAATCCCAAGTAGGTGGTACTATCCAGCAACGCAAAGAAGGTCCCTTAAAGGTATGTGCTGCTTTACACAGTGGGACAAGGACAGCGAATGTGTGTGGTGGGGAACGCCTGCTACACAAGGAGCAGAACCGTTAAAAATGCGCCCTATTCACTCTGTAAGGTCTGTCTAGTCAACGCGAGTGCAGTTTGCCCCTCAAAGGAAACTCACCCTACCGCCCACCAATGACCGTCATAAGTCTCCACACTTCAGAAATGGAACACTGTCGTTGAGGACCAATAGCAACCCTGATTTTATTGAAGTGTCAGTCGCATGTTTACTCCACGTGGAGTCTCAGTTGCCAAAGTTAAATCTTCCAGTTGATCTGTTTCATTACGTGCAGAAATTCGTTGTGTCACGAAGTGGAGACCGCGGGAGGGAAATACAGTGGTAAATGCAAATGAAGTAGTAGATAACTTCCAGTCAAGTGAAAGTAATCAAAGTGAAGACAATAGTGTGAATAAATTGGAAAGTGTTGGTGGTTCGAGTTATGTTACTGGGAAAGCCTCAAAAAACAAAGTTATAACGGGAACTGTTTCTAAGAAAATTCAAGCGCTTGTTTTGAACACATATAAATATGTGTTGAAAAATAATCTTGATAAGGGGTCATGCAATGAACCTGATGATAAATTCTGGGTATTCACAGAAATACAGTATGATATATTGTGGCGAAAGAAATACCAAAGACGCCGATCAAGTGTGAAAACAATAGGAAACGTTTCTCTAAAGTAGATAATATCACATGTGATTTAATTCGCCGAGAAATTTATAAATTCCATGCAAAAGGGAGAGCGCCCAGCTTAGACGAATTGGTTGCACATTTGCAAGAAATTTGTGATTTTCCTTATGGGCACTGCACTTTGCGCGTTCTCCCAAAGGAGCTGGTTTTCAAATACTACACTTTGAGTAAGATATGGGTTATTATGAAATCCAGTAGAATAGTAGCTTGGCGATATACATAAGGAAGTTTCGCAGTAATGGACATAAGATAATTCATTTGGAAGAAGCCTCGTATGATACCCATGACGTATTGAGAAAGGTGGCAACCTTGCAGAACGGACTGGGAGAAGGTGGGCCGGGGCTGTAAAACGATAATAAGGGTTCGTCAAAGGATGTGGCCGACGTGCACATGAGTTAACTAAACAAACTACACTAAAACAGAAGATTCATTCACAAAAGTGGAAGCCGTCAGAATGCTTTTGAGTGGTCTGTAACTGAACTGACATGGGGTGCCAAACCTGTCCAGGGAGGGTGTGGGAACCTTCGCCAACCCTCCTGCGTCTCAGGCCTCGGAGATTTACTCTCCTGTGGAGGACAGTACACTGCGTCACCTTTTGTGCAGTTTGTAAACATACCGGTATACTCCACGGTAGGTTGTCATTATTAAAAATGTCTTTGCCCTATGAAACCGCAATAAAGGAGAAATTCCTTAGTTATTTGTTTGTGGGTATTTAACGTGTTCCAACATTCCGTTATAACAGCCGATGACGGCAAATAAGTTGGACATATGCAACTTAAACCTTTTAGAGGGAAGTTAATGTTAGTGAGATTGGGAATGGAAGCATTAAACGATAAAAATAACAGAACAATATCAAATAATTGTAAATTCTAAACTAAATGCCATTTAAAATGAAACAAGCATTTTATTTCACTGTGTTTTTAGTAATACTTAATAAAGCATCTGTAACTTAAAAGGATTTTACAGTAACTGACTGAAAGCACTGTACAATTAAGATCATAGCAAAATGAGCAACCTTGCAACTGTCCAAGTCATGATCGACTTTTTCCCAAGTAACTGCCCTTTGCTCCATTACCTGAAAGCGAGGCTGGGTCACTGATAAAGAGCAAGGAGTAATGTTTTAGTTTTCGAGATCGGGGCGTTCCAATAACATGAGGTTCGCACACCAATGGCTCCTGCGCTGCCGAATCACAAAAGAATGTAATACTTTATGTTGCATAAAATTATACCTATGAGGATTTCGAAGCTGCGACACCTAAATTCGGATTAGTTAACTGATAAACTACGAAACGGCTATATTCGTTCAGTGTGGCTTCGAAACAACCTGTATAATTCTTTAATCCACTTCAGGTAAATTCTGAGAAATATTTCGTTTAGCAATATTCTGATTCATACGGGCTTCACACATAGGATTAAGAAATAATATTCTGTAGCTTATATTGCATTTTAGTGTAACATACTGCTAACGTACTGCTAATGAACTCGTACAAAACAAACTAATTTCTCTCAAATAAACAAATAACAAACATTGAATATATAAAGTACTAAAATATACAATAGTTTTTTTTTGTTTTTTTGTTTGTTTTGAAAACGGCTGTTTCAAAAAAACCTGGTAACATTACGACGAATTTTATATTATGTATACAAAATAAGTAGGGCTATATGGTGGAGAGTACTTTATACTATATTTGATGGAGAGTATATGAGAGTATTCATAGTAGGGGAGACTGGGGATATTTGATACACAGGGATGTATGATACAAAGTAAATTATGGCTTAATGGTTGGGACTACTGAACTGAACTTCCTGTATTTTCATAATGACTTCCCGTTGTTGTACTGTGATCTTCAACAGGATATGATTTGAAGAATTATCAACAGCCAAAAGCACAATCTTTACAGTTTCAAGTACGTATTAATTAAAACAATCTTTGCAATTTTTCTATAGTTTAGATAAGAAGTTTAAATAATTATTTTGTGGGATTGGAATCTACATATATTAAAGCTATTATAACTGGTGGCCAGGAAAACTTGACTGCCTTAACCTTTATTAAGTTGCAGTAGAATGGTTTTGTTTCCCATGGGGATGAATGATACAATTAAACAGGTTATATATGATACATTTATCACTCATCCCTGTGACAAAATCCATCTGCAGATAAATATTACAGGCATTGCTATTTTTGTAATCTGTTACAGATGCCTCAGTTCTGTAAGGCTAAGGGTGAGAGAAAGGTAAAAAAGCATAACCTAGACATAATGAAGCATATAGTGAAGGACGTTGTAGATATTGGAAAGAGACTAATGGGCACAGCAGAAAAATATGAAATAGATAAAATGACTAAGGAGGGAAATTATTAAACATAAGAAAAATGAAAACATCTGAACCAATCTGGAGAGCTAGGCAGATTTTCACTAAGGAGGAAGAGACCTTGTTAGCAACATATCTGAAAAAACCCCTCAAAAATGCATTCTGGGCTTGGCACTGTCCAATGTAGGCAACTGGCATATGAATTTGGGCAAAAAAATAAATCATATCCAACCACATGGGATGAAAATCGCATGGCAGACTGATTGGTTGAGGGGTTTTATGAACCGTAACAAAGATCTTACTCTTCAGTTACCCAAAGCATGCTACAGCATAAGTTTTCAATAGGACCAATGTGAAGGATTTTCAAGATAAAATAGAGCACGTTCTTCTAAGAGAAGTTTGAAACACATGCTATTTGGAATGCTGATGAAACTGATGTCACAACAACTCAAACTTACTAAGGTCATTGCCACTTCCCAAGAAAGGGGTACTATAGTCACTGCATGCAATGCAGTCAATGCTGCAGGAAAATTTATTCCTCCATTTTTATTTTTGACCAAAGTAAATGTCAGGGAATATATGATTAAAGAAGCTCCACCTGGAACTAAATCAGTTGGTCATCCAAAGCACTCAGGATGGATAACGAAAGGAAATTTTGTTGATTTTTTAGATCATTTTATTAAACACACTCACTATTCAGTAGAAAATCAGTCTTGCTTCTTATTGATAATGATGAATCCCACATATCCATAGCAGTAATTAAAAAAGCGAAGGAAACTGGAAAAGAACCTGTATCATGTGTCCCCAGGGTGTGTATGATACATGCCTAAGGTGGGGTAGACTGATACATTTTGCATACATGTAAACAAACATTTTTTATATGTTCAAAAAAGGATGCAAGTTTTATATTTTGGTAATGTAGTCACTGTGTTATATGTAACTGGACAGTACAGTAAAATATATTTCAGAAGCATATTTGAGGTTATTTTAATTTTATATCCTAGTGTATACCCCCGGTCTCCCCTACTTTAATGCAATAAAACGTAGCGAAAATTCATTGTGATGGGTATATATGGGTGTTGGTTTTTTCTTCGACTTCTCAAACCATTTCCGCTAACACAGTTGGCAGTAAACAATTGTGTTTAGCTCTTCACTTAGTTAATTTGCAAACAATTTGTGCGATAGAATTTTAAATCTGCTGCTTCTTATTACATGTCTAGATCGGTCGATTGGTTGAGGTGGAATACAATCCCCAGACCAAACCTTGGTCACCAGATCTTTACCGTCGGTTATCTTTCTGAACTTACATGAAATCGCTTCTGATAGAATCAGGTTAACGTAAAAGCAGACTTTGTAGCGAGGTTTGAAGTAACGGGTATGAAAATCTGGGAGATGTGCCGCTTGGTGTTGAGTCGCGTGTAGCTGTATGACCAGATCAGAGACTAACATTTCCACCAACTGCTGTACAGAAATATGTAATGGATTTTATCATACAATTGTATTAATAAATGAAAATGTATTAAAATAAATAAATGTGACAACACAAAAGGAATACAAAGTTTTCTTTTAAAATTTTAATGAAAGAGGAGTAGAAGTACATGAAAATATTCTCCTTTTGTTCTTAAAGTTTGCACACTCACGTATTACAAATCAATATCGAAAAATTTGAATATATAGTACACAAAAATTATTAAAAAGAAGAAAAAAGAAAAAAAAGTGATTTCCTACAATACATATTCGTTAACTTTTTGAATTTTATGTAATACCTCAACCTCAGAAAAAGCAAATATTCCTTTCTAATGCCTTAAAATCTCGTTCATAATTAAGAGCAGGTATCATAATTTCTAAGCATTAAAGCAGGAGGAATAATAATTAAATTGAACTATTCTAATACTTTACGAAGTCACATCTTAAGTTACAAATCACCCCAGACATGCACTAGGGTTCATAAACACGATTTTATGTGAAACTGAGAACGCCAAGCAAGTCCTTGTTCATTGTTCTGGAAAATGCAGCGAATTCAGATACTATGCGTTGCTTATAGCTTATATCTCTATAGAAAGTACATGCCGATTACATTGCAAGCACTGACATGACTGAATTACAGTGAACATTCTCTTAATCATCCCTATTATGAAGCCATCCTCAAGAACCATCTCTTCAGCGACCGATTTTAAAACCTCTATAACTAATTTATTTCTTACCTTTGTTTGGAGACTATCCCTCTACATTTTATTAAAAGACCAGCTTTTTATTTAATGAAACATTACAGCATTTTCAGTCGTTTTTCGGAGCATTAATACAGATTTAAGCAGGTGTATTTCAAAATCAAGATTTACAGTTAGACCACGCCGTGGCAGAGCGGTTAGACCGCTTGGATCTCACCAAGGGGGCCCAGATTCGATCCCAAGCGAGCGTAAAGTGAGATTTGTGGTAGACCACAAGGCACTTGGGTGGGTTTTCTCCGGAGCTTCCAATATCTCCCGCCAGCATTCCACCGATTGCTCAATCATCCTTCCTACCATTTCATCTCGCCCTCATTGTATCATCTACTTCTCTCACATTCATACCAGGTATCGGGCTGATCACCCATCCTGGATTCTCTCACTGGTCCAGAGATTCCATTCAACCCTCATAAGGGTTAAGGGGAAAAAGAATACCCAGACACCACATAGTGGTATAAGAGGGCAATTAAAGAAACATTTACAGTTTTATATATTGTCTATTTTATTCTACAAACTGCCTTCGAATATACTGTTGCCTGACAATTGTACCACTGACTCTTTACTAAACAAATCTCAAGTGATCATTTTCTCTCCCTGTTCAAAACACTAAAAATGCAAGAGTACCTGAGATGGACCCGTCACATACTTAAACATAGTTTATTTGGGGCAGTGGTTGACTTGACAAGGTAGATGCTATCAAGTGTACTTGTTAAATATGGATAATCCTGAAGTAAATGTGTGGAGGAAGAAAGTTTTTGTTTAAGGGATCCAACAAATTGGCTGCCAAAAAAGGGTTCAGAGTACCTGAATTTAAGGAAGGTTTTCTTCCACATTTGTAGCCTTTATATCACATGCTTCATTTCTGTCAAGTAACCACTCTTCCAATTTTCAATGCAACATTTGGTGGTACTTTAATATACGTTTTATTATAGTTTGTTTCGAGAAGTAACGCACTGCTGAGCGTTCATGTTAACTTGTGAGATGAGGACTATTATGTACCACATTAACATTCCACGAGTTCTATTGTTCACCGCTCATCCAACATATGGGACGTAATGAATCGGACTTTCTAACACAGATGAGGGAACTGATGCTATCGAAATAGCCATAAATCCTTTCGCTGGATCATCAGTTTCAAACCTGCTATGAAAGTGCTGGCTAACAAACTCATCTCAGAATAAACATTCATCATTTTAACACAACACATTCAGAGAGATGATTTTTTAAAAGTTGAATTCTTTCTTCATCAAGATAAATTTGTTACCGGGTCACTAAACAAAGAAAAGGCAGAATGATCAATGCATACCTCTAAGTTCCCCCACCCAATTTATGTGCCAACTTAAACATCTAGGCATTGCCTTTGGAACAATTGCTTATGACAAATGATAAACCCTTTGCTGTTGGTGTTAATCTTTGAGTTACATTTATATTCATACACATATTTACACATCTTTCATATTTCAAGACTCTAGAGGTTAGGAAAGATTACCTCTCTCTAAATCTCTGGGTTGGAATCTAGCATGTTAACCAACGGATTACAGAGGCAGAGAAGTACGTTTTAGTATTATAAAACTAGTTTTAATATTCTTATAAACGCTTACTCCTCTACCAACTCCCATGTTATTTCAGAAAAATATTTTCAGAAATTAATTTTTTTTTTTAATATTTATAAATTTTACTGTGAATATTCCAAAATTTTACAATTTACAACTTTAGGCTACATTTATTTGTCTTTACCTTGTTGCTACCTTGGCTTGCATGACACCCTGATCTTCTGCTCTGCCAGGTAGCTCTTAACCTCCATGCCTCCTTGTTAATTAATTAGCACCATTGTTCACCCTCATCTTCCTTTCTTATATTATTTACATTTCTGGCCCATTTTTCTATTACTTTTTGCAAGAACTCACCTCCTTACCTCCTTTTCCTCACTGCCCGTTAACATTTTTATAGCTACTATCCTCTTCTCTACTTTCTCCTATTTTTCTTCCCAAACCTTTTTTCTCCATATTGCAACCTTCTCGCATTCTGTTACATAGTGCTCTATGCTTTCTTTCCCCCCCCCCCCCACACAATTCACAAATTCCCCCTTTCCCTACCTCTTATCCCTCCTAGAAATATTATTCCTGTTCTCATCCATGCTAACCATTCTCTCTTGCCTATTGCAGTAATCTACACATGCTTCTCATCCCAATTTCTTTTTATTTGCTTGTAAAACTGTAATTATTTCATATTTTCTAAAGTTCTTCATATTTCCTGTCTTTCTATATCTTCTATTCTGCATTTCACTAATTTACCCACATCGCATGTATTCCTTTCCTCTAATCTCCATATATATCCCATTCCTATTTTTCCATAATTCTCATGCATAATTTCATAATTCCCCCTTCTTTAGCCAAACGCATTAATTTCCTTTTGGCTAAAAAGAAACATGGAAATATTCTAAGTCTTAGTTATAGAAAAGACTTAAAAGAGCTGGTAGAAACGTGTTGATTTTTAACTTTCGATCTCTTTGCATTTCCTAGATATAAATAACGATTTCTTATGTGAAAAAGTATTAGGCATTGGCCCATTAAACATAAGAGATATCACGCAAACCGTTGACTCCACGAATAAGAATTTTACATATATTATGAGTTAACAATTACTTACTAACAATCTTTTGTGTAGTAAGTGTCCATCTCTTATGGTTTACCAGTTATGGAAACATTATCCAGAGCAAAGAGGACTTCAGAGGACATCCCCATTTAATTCAAGATATATATATTTCATTTGCCATTAAAATATCTTAACAGTATTTTAATCAGAATCATTTTGAGGGAACCTAAATTTTCGAAAAGTAGTCCACAATATTCTTGAAAATCTTCTGACGTATCATTGAATGGTGCTGCACCTAAGTTTAGTACTTAATCTGTTCAGGCACGCAAAGACGCAAACGATGATAAATTGATCGAAGTCTTTCATCACGCCTTGTAATATATCCTTTTATTTCCGTGAACTTTATGTACATTTTCATAAGTAAAATCAGAAATCTACCATATATTAAATGAAAAACCACTAATATGCAGAGTGTATATAAATGAACATCGGGATTTTAACTCTTTATAATATTTTTTTACATTCAACTTACAATTATAAATGATATGATAAATGAAAAAGCAGCTCAAACAGTTTTACCAGGATCCTTAAAATGTTCAATGTGACTACCCTTTGTCACACGGCACACATCAAGTCTATAGCCGACTTCTTCCCAAACGTTGATAAGTGTGTATTCAGTAATTGTAGCAACAGCTGCTTCAATCCGGTTTCTTAATTCAGGGAAGTCAACTGGTAGCGGAGGCACGTACACACAATCCTTGAAGCCCCAAAGGTAAAAATCGCATGGCGTTAAGTCCGGAGAAAGTGGAGGCCACGCATAGCAAGCCCTGTCATTGGGGCCCTTGCGGCCTATCCAGCGCTCGGGTACAGTGACGTTCAACCAATCACGTACTTCGTTATGCTAGTGAGGTGGCGCACCATCTTGCTGGAAAATCTCTGGCTCATTTTCTTCCAACTGTATCGAGGTAAGAAGTGCCTTTACAAAGGCAGCCGGTATCTTCAAACTGATGATACCATTTACGAATGTTATCACTAGGAGGATCACAACCGAACTTAATGCGGAACGCACGTTGCAAAGTAACTACAGATTCGGTCTTTGCAAATTGCAAAACACAAAACGCGTTCTGTTTACTAGTCGCCATGTTTGCTACTACCGCTGTGTAGCGGATTGCGGCAGAAACATTGCACACATATGCGTACTGGTGCCAACAAACAAAGCTGTTTGAGTTGCTTTTTCATTTGACATATAATTTGTAACTATAAGTTTAATGTATTAAATATTATAAAGAGTTAAAATCCCGATATTCATTTATATACACCCTGCATATATTCTTCGAAAGTTAACAAATCCTCTAATTAAGATAAATTGTACTAAATTTTGTCCCTACTTAAACAGAAACTTTCATTTAACATTTTGGTTTCAGTATTTCTCAGAAATAGACGTTGTGAGTTCCATTGAGGGGCCAGCAAATTATTTTCTTCCAAATAAGAAAGGTGCGTGTTCGTCAGCGTCTGTGTTTAAACAGAGAAAGGACATGAATATCAGACTTAAAGGCCAATGTCTTTCAACAATGTGTTCTTTGTATGGAATATTTTTGTTTAATTTATTTATTGCTTCAACAGTCATAACGCGACTAAACATTGAGAAATACGAGCATTGGAAATAAAAAATAAAATACACAATACATTGTTTTCAGTCAATGAGATACACTAAGTTTACTTTGTATTTTAACATTAATATTGCATGCCTTGATTATAGTTTGTGAGAAACTTCTCTAATAATTTGATTTAATACATTATAATTGTGAGATATTGATAAAATTATATGGCTATGATTTTTCCGCAATGAACTTGTTTGCGATTGGTTTCTTGCTTTCGATTGTTTTTTTTATCAATAATAGAATTTGTTACATGAAAATATTTTAATATAGAAATTTTCCACTCTTAAACAAATTGATTTCTAGCCATGAAGATTATTTCATACTGAAATAGCCATTAAATATGCGGCAGAAATAATTAGTTGCAGCTTAACAGTAATTTAAGATGAAATGGATTTGATTTTCCGAATGATTCTGAAGGTTTTTAGCTTACTTCAAATCAAAAATGCGTTGAATGTGTTTACGGTTTATTTTAGTGAAATAAAAATGTGAAAGGTACTGATGGCCCTGCATACTTATTTTATCGGAAGGACCAACTAGTTAATTTCAAAAATTTATTATTACGAGACAAGAAAATTATGGTAAATAAAATTGAGCATCTTCGTGTACTTTCTCGTCACGTTTCTACGTTAAATATTTTCAACTACTGTTAAGCCTCTTTAGAAAGGAAACTCCCTCTGGTTAGTAGCAGTTATAATGTAAGTTACGCATACTCGTCTCAGGTATTCAAAAACTGCATAATTACCAGTCACATTTTAAGGGTCAGGTATGCATACAAGATGACGAGTTAAAACAGCACGATTTTCATAACAGTACAACCTGTCACAGTTTAGGGCTATGCTTTGAAAATATGTGGAAAGTCTACAAACATTATTTTCGGCGTATAATTACAGCCACTTTGCACGTGATTTTGGAAGTCTGGCGAGGACAAGATGATAGTAATTATCGAGAGTGTGTTGAGATACCAGCGAGCTGGTGAAGTAACCTGGCTGTTGGACACGTGTACTGATGAACAATATTTCGATGTGAAGAAGAAACAGCTACCATGCAATATTTGCCCAACGTTCCCTTCTCATTAATAGCTCAGAGATATATCTTGTGTTTCCACTGTTTAGATAAAGTGTTACTCCTTCTTAATACCTTTACCTTCATTATAATAAAAGTTGGCTAGGACTACATTAAGGATAAAACCTATAGTATGTGCTATAGTATACAATGAAAACACTTCATAACAAACTGCCTCCCCCATTCTCTGTATTTAGTTGTGAGCTGTATGCAATAAAGAAAGCACTAGAGTATATATTGGAAACAGAAGGTCTCGATACCTGTCTAATAAGTGATTCTTTGTCGGCCTTAAAAGCTCTCCATGACATGTACAGCACCAAAAGTATTGTATGAAAAATACACGATCTTTCCACCACCCTCTTCAACATAGGAAAGAGTATCACTTCTGTGGGTACCTACCTCCGCACAATAACATAGCTGGAGACGAACAAACCGAGAACGCAGCTAAGAGAGCAACGGAATTAACCCGTAGCTGGTGAGGTTGGGTGTCAGATACCCAGCTAAAACTTCGTTACGCCACTGCTACCAGAGTTGTGACTAGGTATTTGTTCCTATAACTTCAAGTAAGTTCGTTCCTAGCTGGCTGGAAGTGCAGTGGTAAACAGAGCTGTCAGTTGTTAGATCTTACTCGTGATTGTTATAAATTGTGGGTATTCCTAACCCAACCTCACCAGTTGAGTACTTTTTTGCGATATTTCCGTTTTCACACAGCACAGAGGTGTCGTTGAAGGGAGTCCTCCTCCGCAAAGGAGGGTCCTTCAGCTCTTGCCATACCGGAACTAGGTCCCTTACTGGCATCGTGAGTGGTAATTAAGTATGGATGGTGGGTTAATGGTGGTGGTTTAATTTAGGTGTAGAAGAGAAATGATCAAGGATGGTGTAGTTACTGAAGATGTACTTGGTTGCTTAAGGAGGTCCTAGGACAAGACTTGGCCTCTTATGTCTCTCCTGGGTCCAGGTCGTATTCCCCAAGTCTGTTTGGTAATTTTGAGTAGAAGGTGTGGGACAATTGTAGGATGTAGTCGAAATTTTTTGGAAAGGATAGGTCTAGATGGATATTGTGGTTTGGAATATACCATTTGGCTGCAACTGCAGTCCAAAGGTAGCGGTTTTGAAGGATTTGGAGTTTGGAGAGGTGGGTTTTAGCTGCTGCACCCCAGACTAGGCAGGCGTAGGTCATTGCCGACCTTAATACTTGCTTGTGGAGCAGGAGCTTGTTTCGGAGAGCCACTGGCGACTTACGGTTATATAGCGGATATAACATGGCCATCCTTTTGCTAACTTTGTTAGCCACCGCTGTTAAGTGGTCCTTCCATGTGAGGCGTGTGTCTAGAAGCACGCCTAGGTATGTCCATGTCCATGTTATCTGTCTAACCCAATAACCCCCGGATTCAGTTGTCACCAAGTCGGTGAGCTTTATTACGTTATCCTTATTGTTAGGATCTCTGCATATCCATTATTATACCAGTTGCCTAACTATTCTCGTTTCCCATTTAAAATCCACATATTTCAATTGGCCAAACTGTCACAATTTTATACTTTCTGTATTACATAGTAAATATTAATATAAGAGATTCCTTCCGGGCTTTGGAGCCGTGGTCTGATGGAGTTAAGCTGTCCATACGTTTCGTCCATCCCTGCGGTGGACATCATCAGTGGCGTGGTCTTAATCTTCTAGGTGAAGGTTCAGGCACAACTGAGGCGCTCGCTAGAGGTGGCGTATTTATATCCTGGTTGGACGTACTGGATTGGTGCGGCTGGAGAGGGGGTGTGTCCTCGGTGGGTAGGGTTTCCCTGTACTGATAGTTGATTGGCTCTCGTGATTTTTCTGCCTTTTGGTTTTGTTTTAGCCATTCCAGTATCGGATGCCAGATGTTGTTCAGTTTAAGAGCCTCTCCCTTTCTGTTGAAATTATTGGAGTGTTTATAGATTTCAATAGCTTCGCGTTGTAGTCTGGCGTGGTAGTATGGTGTAGAAGAAAGCACCTTTGTCTCCTCATACTGGATAATATGTTCACCATCGGCCCAAATGGCATGTTCCGCGACCGCAGACTTGTCCCATTGTCCCAGACGGCAGTTACGCTTGTGTTCTGAAAGCCGGGTGTTGAAACTGCGTTGTGTGGTACCGACGTATACAGCACCGCAGGAACAAGGAATACGGTAGACGCTGGCTAAAGCGAGAGGGTCCCTAGGGTCTTTGGATGAGCGTAATAACGACTTAATCTGCCTAGTGGGCTTGAAAATAGTTCTAACCTTAAAGCTTTTAAGCAGGCGCTCAATTCTGTCCGTCACATTCTTAAAATATGGCAGGAATGCAATGCCTTTGTATTCATGCGGACTATTCTCGCAGATGGCAGGGCGAGATTTACGTGGTCGCGTAGCTCTGCGGACTTCACGTGGTGTGTAGCCGTTGGAACGTAAGGCCTGTTGGAGGTGACGGAGTTCCTGTTGTAATGAGCCGGGTTCACAGATGCGGGTAGCGCGGTCCGTGAGGGTTTTAATGATAGCACGTTTCTGTTTAGGGTGATGGTTGGAGTTTTTGTTCAGATATCTGTCTGTATGGGTCGGTTTGCGGTATACCTTGTGTCCAAGTGTCCCATTTGGTTTTCTACTCACCAGAACGTCTAAAAATGCCAGTTGTCGATCTTCTTCTTTCTCCATAGTGAACTGAATACGCGGATTGATGCTGTTGAGATGCTGAAGGAACCCATCAAGAGTAGATTCTCCATGACTCCATACAACAAAAGTGTCATCCACATAGCGGTACCATTTTGACGGTTTGTAAGCAGCAGAGCTCAGAGCCTGGGCCTCGAAGGACTCCATGAACAAATTGGAAATTACCGGGCTGAGTGGGCTGCCCATGGCGACTCCGTCATTTTGTTCAAAGTACTCATGTTTCCACTGAAAGTAAGTGGTGGTGAGCACATGATGAAATAGCGCCAGTATATCCTCCGGAAACAGACTTTTCAGGTTGGAGATGGCGTCACTTACAGGGACCATGGTGAAGAGAGAAACGACATCAAAGCTGACGAGGATGTCTTGAGGCTGTAGAGTGATGGTCTGTAGCTTCTGGATGAAATGGTGCGAATCCTTGATGTAAGTGTCTGTGGAGCCAATATGCGGTTGCAATAAGTTTGCCAAAAATTTTGCGACGGTGTAGGTAGGGGACCCAATGCTGCTGACGATGGGTCGTAGTGGCACATTTGTTTTGTGGACCTTAGGCAGACCGTAGAATCTCGGAGGTAGAGCTTCAGACCTAGTGATGCGGCGTTTATCCTCAGGTAGTAGGGAGGACGATTTTATCAGCTTGTTGGTTTTCCGTAAAATGCTGGATGTAGGATCGCGTTTAAGCTTCTGGTAGGTACCGGATTGTAAAAGCACCAGGATTTTGCTTTCATAGGCTAGCTGGTTCAGGACGACCGTAGCATTGCCTTTATCCGCAGAGCAGACAATGATGTCCATGTTTGCATTAAGATTCTTAAGGGCCATTCTTTCTGCGTGTGTCAGGTTGCTTTTTGGAGGTCTGGCCCGTTGAAGGATCCTGGCGGATTCTCGGCTGCGGAGGAAGTTCGCCGAGAATCCGCCAGGATCCTTCAACGGGCCAGACCTCCAAAAAGCAACCTGACACACGCAGAAAGAATGGCCCTTAAGAATCTTAATGCAAACATGGACATCATTGTCTGCTCTGCGGATAAAGGCAATGCTACGGTCGTCCTGAACCAGCTAGACTATGAAAGCAAAATCCTGGAGCTTTTACAATCCGGTACCTACCGGAAGCTTCAACGCGATCCTACTTCCAGCATTTTACGGAAAACCAACAAGCTGATAAAATCGTGCTCCCTAATACCTGAGGATAAACGCCGCATCACTAAGTCTGAAGCTCTACCTCCGAGATTCTACGGTCTGCCTAAGGTCCACAAAACAAATGTGCCACTACGACCCATCGTCAGCAGCATTGGGTCCCCTACCTACACCGTCGCAAAATTTTTGGCAAACTTATTGCAACCGCATATTGGCTCCACAGACACTTACATCAAGGATTCGCACCATTTCATCCAGAAGCTACAGACCATCACTCTACAGCCTCAAGACATCCTCGTTAGCTTTGATGTCGTTTCTCTCTTCACCATGGTCCCTGTAAGTGACGCCATCTCCAACCTGAAAAGTCTGTTTCCGGAGGATATACTGGCGCTATTTCATCATGTGCTCACCACCACTTACTTTCAGTGGAAACATGAGTACTTTGAACAAAATGACGGAGTCGCCATGGGCAGCCCACTCAGCCCGGTAATTTCCAATTTGTTCATGGAGTCCTTCGAGGCCCAGGCTCTGAGCTCTGCTGCTTACAAACCGTCAAAATGGTACCGCTATGTGGATGACACTTTTGTTGTATGGAGTCATGGAGAATATACTCTTGATGGGTTCCTTCAGCATCTCAACAGCATCAATCCGCGTATTCAGTTCACTATGGAGAAAGAAGAAGATGGACAACTGGCATTTTTAGACGTTCTGGTGAGTAGAAAACCAAATGGGACACTTGGACACAAGGTATACCGCAAACCGACCCATACAGACAGATATCTGAACAAAAACTCCAACCATCACCCTAAACAGAAACGTGCTATCATTAAAACCCTCACGGACCGCGCTACCCGCATCTGTGAACCCGGCTCATTACAACAGGAACTCCGTCACCTCCAACAGGCCTTACGTTCCAACGGCTACACACCACGTGAAGTCCGCAGAGCTACGCGACCACGTAAATCTCGCCCTGCCATCTGCGAGAATAGTCCGCATGAATATAAAGGCATTGCATTCCTGCCATATTTTAAGAATGTGACGGACAAAATTGAGCGCCTGCTTAAAAGCTTTAAGGTTAGAACTATTTTCAAGCCCACTAGGCAGATTAAGTCGTTATTACGCTCATCCAAAGACCCTAGGGACCCTCTCGCTTTAGCCGGCGTCTACCGTATTCCTTGTTCCTGCGGTGCTGTATACGTCGGTACCACACAACGCAGTTTCAACACCCGGCTTTCAGAACACAAGCGTAACTGCCGTCTGGGACAATGGGACAAGTCTGCGGTCGCGGAACATGCCATTTGGGCCGATGGTGAACATATTATCCAGTATGAGGAGACAAAGGTGCTTTCTTCTACACCATACTACCACGCCAGACTACAACGCGAAGCTATTGAAATCTATAAACACTCCAATAATTTCAACAGAAAGGGAGAGGCTCTTAAACTGAACAACATCTGGCATCCGATACTGGAACGGCTAAAACAAAACCAAAAGGCAGAAAAATCACGAGAGCCAATCAACTATCAGTACAGGGAAACCCTACCCTCCGAGGACACACCCCCTCTCCAGCCGCACCAATCCAGTACGTCCAACCAGGATATAAATACGACACCTAGCGAGCGCCTCAGTTGTGCCTGAACCTTCACCTAGAAGATTAAGACCACGCCACTGATGATGTCCACCGCAGGGATGGACGAAACGTATGGACAGCTTAACTCCATCAGACCACGGCTCCAAAGCCCGGAAGGAATCTCTTATATTAATTCTGACCCCGGCCGTGAAAGCTTCCGAACACTCATAGTAAATATTTTAATTTTTCGGTAGGATGGCATTTAGCAGGTGGTTTAAGAAGCCTAGTGATCCCTAGTGATTGGACGAGATCTAAGGCGATGGCCATTAGCCATATTTTTCACTCTCATGAATATTAACCTGGTGAATGCTTATGTTATCTACTATGTATTCCCTGGGAATCCTGAGCTAACCAGGTTGGAATACATCAGACGGCTTGCCTAAGAACTTGTAGTCTCATCTCAAGCACGGACTTTTGAACACCCGGTTGCCGTGTGAGTTGCGACTTGACATCAGTAGAATACAAGATGCCAGTTTGATATGAATTCAGAAGAATCAGGCAAGCATGTAAGGTGCAAGAAATATCCACCAGGCTCTGACAGAAAAACAAAAAAGCTTTGCTGCAGCTGCAAGATTCCAATATGTGGAGCCTGCAAAAAGTTCCTGTATGCCGTGATTGCGTAGAGGTGCCAATTTGTAGTCAAATCGAAATGTGTTTTTCTAAACTTTCATGGTTCCTCTATAATGTGATGTTAGAATTTGGTTTACTTGTTTATATAAAATTAGCCAACATATGCATAATGTAACATGTAGCAATTTTTTAAATTGGTTTGCATATGTTCCCAAATTTGCATGTTCTCTTAACTGTAATTTATTCTCTATGTTAAAAGTTGTTCAGTGGCATCAATATAGGTTAATATTGAAATGTCAGCTGAGGATTTCCAATTTCACTTCACCAATGAAGTACGAGTCATGGAAATTACTGAATATCTATTCCCCAAACTCACTAGTTCCGTTAAAAAAATATCACCTCATCAGTTAGAGGTTAACTACATCAGGAACAGCGGATATGGAAATCCCTTACAGCGATGCAGCTTCATCATACTTTAAGAACCAAGTACACAACCAGTGTCGATTCCCTTAGATGAAATACTTGACAAGTCAACTTCATGAACTATATGGAACATCATCTGTCCGTTATCCAATTAAGAACTTGCAGCGCCGAAATCAAATTATAATCTCACGACTGCGACTTGGTCATACAAAACTCACACAATCGTATATTCTAAACAAAAGCTGTCGCCCAGTTAGAGATATGTGCCAAACAAAAATAATAGTACTTCATATTGTCATCTTCCCAAAATATGAAGGCCAACGCAGACAACATAGCATCCCAAAGGTTCTTTCTGCACCACTGAATGATGCATCTCACTTATTATTTTTTAACATTTTTTTTAAATCTGTATGAATTTTTAAACTTTTAAGTATTCTTGTCAACTGTATGCATTTTTTCTGTTCAAAATGTTATTTATCATGTAAATTTATTAACCAATGTATTCACAATGTTAATGGTCACGATAAAACCTTAAAGGTTAAAGCGAACTTAAATAAAGCTTTATACCGCAAACAAATTTCTGTGTTATGCAATAAGAAACGCTCGCTTTCGAAGCACGTTTGAGAGACACCAAAGTAAATTGAGCCTGGTATATCTTAAAATATATAGTAATATCTTATATATACGAGGGTTGGGGCAAAAGTCATGGCAACTATTTTTTCTCTTGTAGATATGTAAACGGATCACAAACGTATGTGTGTCATGTGGAAGTTCTGCAGGCATAGTGTGTACGCAGAACAATAGATGGCTGTGTGATAGCTGGTAGTAGAACAGCAAGGGCTGTGAAATCAGTCAGTTGGCGAGTGTCGTGCAAGATAGAAGTAACCCATGCTGAGCAGCGCCCTTATATCAACATAGACGTCCTAGGGAGAAATGCGATGAAATGGCAGTGAACTTGAAAGTCCTTGGTAATAATGCCCTATCACACCATACAGTAGCACGGTGGATAGGAAAGTTTCAGCAAGGATGTGTGTCAACCAGTAATGACGTTCGGGACGACCTGTCAGTGTGCGGACCGACGTAGCACCTGCCGTCATTGAGCAGCTCCTGGACGAACACAATGGACAGTACTGGGGTTAGAGGTGGCAAGTGGCATTGAGAAACGCACAGTCCACAGGATATTGCGTAATGAGCTGCAACTACGCAAAATCGCATCGCGGTGGGTACCGCATGCACTGAGGTTGGTGTGCTATGGAATATGCTCCGACCACCTTGCACACTGGCAACAGGACGGCTATCAATTCTTGTCACAAATAACGGACATCGATGAATTTTGGGACAGGGCATATGAACCAGAACAAACGTCAATGACCGCACAGTACTACCGCCATTTCCTGGTGCAAGAGGTACGACGTGGCGTTCAGGAGAAACGTCCGGATCTTGTGGACAGTGCAATAATCCTGCATAACAATGCAAAACCATATAAAGGGGAGGGCAATTACTGTGACATTGGGGATGAGAATTGGAGCACCACCGTACTCTCCTGACATTTTGCCCTGTGACTGATCTCATTTATAGGATTAAGGAACCACTACGCTGTAGGTGGTTTGCAGCACTAGAGGACATTGCTAATGCTGTACGTGAACAGGTGACGCGATTCATACATGGGGCGGCAAATGTGAGGTAGGTGGTATTCAGCGCCTCCCGTATCATTCGCAGCGTGTGGTGACAGTAGCAGGGGACTACTTTGAGCATTTTTAGCACCAGCTTTGTCGTGTCAACTGTGTGTGTACTGTGTCGTCATTCTTTTGCACCGTGAGGGCCATACTTCTCTGTATACTACCATAATAATTTAGTGTTACGTTATTTCAGGGCTATTCATTGTCCACACATGTAGTTCACACCTTGGTCTTTCGTCTGTATATGTCAAATTTTCCATCCGGACTGGTATCTTCAAGAGAAAGGTACTTTCCATGATTTTTGCTCCAACCTTTGCATATATATCACCTTAGGAGAGGGGATCCGTCCCCTTCAGCTGCCGTAGTGCGGGCACTGCGGACCCCTAGCACTCCTGGTACCGCTGACGTTACTAGAGGAACCTCGTGCCGAACATTCGAGCCCCTCCCTGATGGGTAGTTGTTCGGATTGGGTTGGACTCGAGGGGCAGTGGTTCCCGATTCCCGTGGAAGATCTGGTAGGTCTCCCGACGGGGTTGACGGAAGCCATTAATACTCTCGCGTACTAGCCTGCATAGCTAGTAGAAGGTGTGCTAGATCACCAGGCGGCCCCACCGAGGTCATATCGGTAGCCTTCCGATTTTGGAGTTGGCGCGCGTAAGTGGCGTATCCACTTCCATCCAGTCTTGAGTCCACTGGACCAGATGGGGGGGCTTGTTAGTCTCTAGGTCTTGCCCTATGGAAAGAGTCACGGATGCGTCGGGTGCCCTTTTGGGACAGCTCGGTAACTCCCTGGTCAAAGGAGGCCCGGATCCTTCGTCCTACAGGTCCAGGAGTAATGAGAGTAGAACCTCTGGCATTAATATTAACTATATATAGCGGGGCTTCCCATTTTTACAAAGCTAAGGTAGGAAAGCTCTTCAACATTTCATTAAAAATGCAAACTACATCTTATTTTCATACTTGACAATTAGATTATTGCATATGAATTTCATTATAGCTACATTTGATCAAATAAGTTAAAATACTATTTTTCTAAGTAAACGATTGTTTTATGGCTGGGAAAATATGTTAGCAGTATTCTTGAATGCTTAAAAAGTTGTTCCATCATAAACCGGTATCCGTGTTCCTATTGGCTGGTACTGAGCCCACGTTTTCGAAATAGCTGCAAGAATTCTAGTCCTGCATCACTTATGGCCCTCCAGATTGTAGGCAATCGGGCTCTGCTGACTGGTAAAGACTTGGTTTTTGAGAGAGATAGAGAGAGAGATAGAGAGAGGATGTCTGTGAGTGCTTGTAAGTATTAATACCACCGATAGCTTAGTCGCACTTTGCTCTTAAGGTGGTTGTTGCTGTTGTAATTTACGTCCTCCAACGTTAAGTCATATCGGATGATGAATGGAATGGGTGAAATGATGCTCAAATGAGCTCAGAGTCCATAGAGCTTAATTACTCGACATTCGTCTTCCAGGATAAGTGAAAACCCCGGAAAAACCTTATCCAGGTAGCTCACTCTTACCGAGAAGCGAACTCGGGACCTCTTGAACGTGAGGCAGACACTCTACCACCACGCTACCAAGGCGGGCTGCTCTTAAGGTTAACGGAGCCAAAGACAAAATTTTACTATGGTTTAATAGCGCCGAAAAATTAAGGCAGAGGTCTGACGAGATAACCTAGGTACGTTTTTAGCATTTAATTTCTAAAAATAATTTTAAACTCGGGTTTTATTTATAAAACTCATGCAAGTATCTGAACGTTTGAAATTTACATATCATGAATGACGCGTTTTTGTATTTTCATCAATGGTTAGCAATGAGTAAAGCTGCAGGATCAGCCAAAGTCACCAGCACGAGATCGTGCAAAGAATACAGCACTCTTCAACTTTACTGGTCGAGTTGGCGATTCTGCTCACACCTGTTGTCCAATTAGCGACGCTAACGCCTCACCAAGCAACTAGATGCGAGCTTAGCCCGATTTCAGTCCTACGATTTTTCACACTTGCGATTCCAATTACTGTGAATGATTTGCGATGCCAACCCAGCCCTTCAACAAGACGTGTAGTCTTTTGATCCAATTCATGATATGGGATTGTTCATAAATTTCCCGTCAACGCTACAGCACATGTACATTTTTTGTAATCTTTTTAATATCTCTAGTTTTTAAATTACATGCCGCTTCTTCTATCATAGCATGTATCCGTATTTAAGCACGTCCATAAATTCGTTACTTCAATTACTTTCAGCTGTACATAGGTTCGCAATTTACAATCACAAAAAGGTTTTGATTTTACAGTTTATCGGTATGTATATCCTCGATTTCCATTTCATTTTATGGCCCACATTTTTTACGATCTTCTGCAGGACATTGATCTGCAATTCTCCCCACAGAAATGTTGCATACGTGTTCCAAGAATACATTTTGAAACATTCTGCTTATGCAAAAGGCAATCTAATCTGTATTTCCTCTTTATTTAATGGTCTTGGTGTTTTTATGAACAAGTATAAAGTTTTATTGAACTACTATCAATATACGCTTACGTAAAAATACTAAGAGCAGACCATTAGTTGATCCTTAAAATTCAAGAAGCTCTTGTCCGGCTTTTCTCACCACTGATGCAAAGTGATGGTATTTTAACCACATTATTTCACCTCTCACTAGGTTATTCTTTAGCTGGACTAGAATATAAAAATTAAGCCTACCAAGATCACCACCTAGGGAAGTAGCTTTAGATGAATTAGGAAAGACAAGAGGAAATGGAATAGTAATGGAAAGAATAATACAATTTTGGTATAGGTGTTTGGCCAAAGAAGGGGAAATTATGAAATTATGCATGAGACAGCAAAAAAGATTATAGAGCTCAAATAATTGGTGGCCAGAGATAGGAGGAATTATGGGAAAAAGTAGGAATGGCAGATATATGGAGATAAGAGGAAAGGAATACAAGCGATTTGGGTAAATTGGTAAAATGCAGAATAGCAAATATAGAAAGGGAGGAAATATGCGGAAGGCTACAAAATATGAAATCATTACATGTTTACAAACAAATAAAAAGAAACTGGGGACAAGAAGCATACGTAGATTACTGCAATAGGCAAGAGAGAGAAGGACTAGCTTGGATGAGAACAGGAACTATTTCTAAGAGGGCTAAGAGGTAGGGAAAAGGGAGTTTGTGAATTCTGTGGGGGAAAAGAAAGCATAGAACACTATGAAACAGAATGCGAGGAGATTGCAATGTGGAGAAAAAAGGGTTTTGGAGGCAAAATAGGAGAAATTAGACAAGAGAATAGCCATAAAAATGTTAATGGGAAAGGAGGAAGAGAAGCTAATAAGTATTGGTGAGTTCTTACAAGGAGGCATGGAGGTTAAGAGCTACCTGGCAGAGCTGAAGAGGACCAGGGTATCATGTAAGCTAAGGTAGCAACAAGATAAAGACAAATAAATGTAGCCAAAAGTTGGAGATCAGATAGGGTGCGCGGGAGTACGTTGTACCTACTCAATGTCCGGGAGGGAGGGGTTTGGAGAACGCAGGCAGGGTCCCCAACATCCCGACGATAGAATGCGCAGGAGCACACTGTACCTACTGAATGCCCGGGAGGGAGGGGTTTGGAGAACGCAGGCAGGGTCCTTAACACCCCGACGATAGGGTGCGCAGGAGTACATTGTACCTACTGAATGTCCGGGAGGGATGGTTTTGGAGAACGCAGGAAGGGTGCCCAACACCCCGACGATAGGGTGCGCGGGAGTACACTGTACCTACTGAATGTCCGGGAGGGAGGGGTTTGGAGAACGCAGGCAGGGTTCTCAACACCCCGGCGATAGGATGCGCAGGAGTACATTGTACCTACTGAATGTCCGGGAGGGAGGGGTTTGGAGAACGGAGGCAGGGTGCCCAACACCCCGACGATAGGGTGCGCGGGAGTACATTGTACCTACTGAATGTCCGGGAGGGATGGTTTTGGAGAACGCAGGAAGGGTGCCCAACACCCCGACGATAGGCTGCGCAGGAGTACACTGTACCTACTGAATGTCCGGGAGGGAGGGGTTTGGAGAACGCAGGCAGGGTTCTCAACACCCCGACGATAGGGTGCGCGGGAGTACATTGTACCTACTGAATGTCCGGGAGGGAGGGTTTAGGAGAACGCAGGAAGGGTGCCCAACACCCCGACGATAGGGTGCGCGGGAGTACATTGTACCTACTGAATGTCCGGGAGGGAAGGGTTTGGAGAACGCAGGCAGGGTCCCCAACACCCCGACGATAGGGTGCGCAGTAATACATTGTACCTACTGAAAGTCCGGGAGGGAAGGGTTTGGAGAGCGCAGGCAGGGTCTCAAACACCCCGACGCCGGCAGGTCCACCTACACAAACCTACCGCCTAAAGGAGACTCTTTAGAGGCTCGTCAAACCGAACGTCAGTAAGTTAATTGCTCACGGGAAATGCCACAACCACACCCCTGACTATGCCACCCACGCATCTGCTCCTCTTACACTAAAACAAGGTAATGGAATAAAAATTTTAGGAACAAAAATTCTCCACTTTCCCTGCTGATCTTGGAAGACTGCGAAAAAAAGAACAACGGCAATCGTATCCAAAACGCCCCGAATGGAGTCTTCTATGTTACCGCAGGACATCTCGCTCTGTATATTCCATCTTACTTATTTTCGGGGATTCGAAACATGAGATTGTGACGTTAACCATTTTAATTGTGTGGCTAACGTTGGCGAAATACTAGAAAACTTGTGGTGTCATATGCTACACCTATATTAAGAGAACCATGCTGATAGCCTTCATTTATTTTTATACTTGGCAACTTTTCCCCCCTTGCTTTCTGTTTTCCATTTTAATTTATTTCTCCCTAAGTGAAGGCGTTAATTGGCAAGTACTATGGAAATCCTGCATAGAATACGCTGTGGCTTGGCGGTAATGGCATGGCTTTTGCATGTTCTGTGTCCGGTATCATTACTTTGAAAATTATATTCGCTAACTTAATAACGAATTACCGGTCGGGCTGCACATTACCAATTCCTTGTTATCCAAAAGTACATAGTAACGTTTGTATACGGTAAAAGCTCAAATTTAAATCAAGGATACCTGCAAAGGGGATTGCACAGTAAAGGGTTATAACCCATAGTCTCTGTACTCTTTTCTTAACATTCTTAAGATCATAGACAATTTATATGAAGGAAAAAGGACCTTAGTAACATAAGGTGATCGACATATATACTGGACGTAACTACCGGTCAGCAACAGAAGTTAAAATACGAATACGCAAGTTTTGTATCTATTTCTGGTTTCTTCTATTAATATAATTGAAAGTGTATATCTTATTGTACTATTAGTACAATGTATGCAGATCCTACCACTACATTATTTGTAGGAAATAGTCTGTCGTTGTTTGTTACAGAAATTAAAGTTGCAGCAGAAACGTGGATGAATTATATTATTGGAGTAGAAACAAATTCGAAGAAAATTTTTTAGGTAGATTAGTTCCGTATATTTGTAGGGTAATGGAATCCAGTAACTGTAGGCTTAATTAGTTAAGGTAGCAAGTAGATTATATCTGCAAAATTTGTAAAAGGTTTTATGCAATTTGATTAAAAGATGAAGATAAAAATAAAGTTTGCATAATAAAGCCTGGAAGAGATTCCTGAAACCAGGCTATTAGATATCCAGAGTTTATTTTATTTTTATTAGTAGTTTTCCCCGAGAAAAATGTGATAAGCCTTACCCTTACAATTAAAAAAATTGTACCTTTCTGGAAGTAGTGTAGGGTAAACTGATGTAGCTTTCTGCCTTTGAGATAAAAATATATTAGAAAAAGCATAAAATTTTGCCTTTTGAGTATTACAATATTGGAAATTTGGTTAATGTAGGTATATTATTTTGCTTATCTTCAGGTTTTTAGACATTTAGAGGGCGACTGCTGAGAAAAGTATAATTTGAAAATCATATCTTATGTTTCAGAATTACTAAATAATAATTTTATAGTATTGCGGAAAACATACTTTTATTGTGGAAATTAATTGTTCTTTCACACTGGCCGTGTGTAGGCTAAATTGTGGAAACGTAGAGTCAGACTGAAAAGTTCAATGCCATTGCCGGGATTTGAACCACGGTTCTTCTGGTCTACGTCCAGCAGCTCTAACCATTGAGCTCAAAGTACAATTTTCGAAATGATTTGGCCTCAAAGAAAGAATTTTTGAAACCTTTTTTAATTCAGGTTAGGCAAAGCCTGTACATTTCCATATGTCTAATCTAAGTATTTTGAAATGTTTAAAAATAACGCTTACTCTATTTTCAACACTTTATAGTAAGCATTAAGAGGGCAATCAAAATGGAAATTGTAGGGTTGAGTAAGTATAAGATAACGACAAAAATATTATCCCTTACATGTATCATTTCTTAAATCTGGACAAAATATTGGACAACTATGCCCTACTAACGAAACTATTGGCTGCTTAGACTTCATAAAACAGTTTAGAATTTTTTTTAATTCCTAATTTACAGTATTTTCCGAGATATATTGGGAATGAACCTAAGTTTCATATAATAATTGAAAACTCATTGACTAAATTATAGTTTCTTGAATGGTTACAGGACATGTTTGAAATTACATAGGAAGCATTTAAATAAACAAATGAGGTAGTTTCTACTCGTGTATCCTCGAGCATTACCTGTCACATCATGAACATCTGTTTACGATCCATACTGTGTTTACGACGTCATTACTTGGACCACTAATTGCTTGTGCCTTCTCACATTGTTTAGTTAAAATATCAAGCGATACTACGACGGGAATTTACGCCATGGGCAATCTGGTTTACAGCCTCACAATATGGCGTTAATGGATATTTGCCGACAAGCTTTTGTTCTGCCTTGATAGAAAATGTTCATATGCATTACATTAGTCATGCATCCACTTTTATTGCTCTTTTTGGAGCTGGTTTCTAACATGTAGTTGTATCATACCTAGTAGTTTGTTTCTGGAAAGAAGTTCAGAGCACCTATGCGAGTGTGAAATATACCACAAGGCTTGATTGCACCTATGCGAGTGTGAAATATACCACAAGGCTTGATTAAGCCGTGTTTTGCGAGAAGCTAATTGCTCTGCAAGAAACTCGAAAGTAATGGTTTGTTCGAACCTATTTTAAAGGGGGGCCCCTACTAAACAACAAATGTTAAATGGAATATATAAGATTCTTACAGCATTTAAGAATTTCCTGATCACAAAAGAATGCACAGCAGGCTGGCTAATACACAAATTAATGTAGGGGAGACAGGGGTCATTTGTTACACGGGACAGGCTGTTACAGTTCGATTTTGAACTAACCGTCAGTTTTGCGGTATTAATTTTTAGCCAGATTGTAGCTCTGAACCTCCCTTCTCGCTGACCTAGCTGTCTTCAGGAAGCACTGCGTTGCAGACATACTAGGAGAGTGAATGTGTTTTTCTTGTTCAACAGTAATTTTACTCCGTCTGAAAGTAATTTTTATAGCGTTTAAACCATTCATTACATACGATTGAGATTTATATGTTGGATACATCGCATTTTCAGGTATGCAATTATACACAAGCGTTTTATAAAATGAAACGATAATTATGTATTATAGCTTGAGGTGGCGTACGATGGGGTTAGTTGTTACAACAAAGCGGGGGCAAAGTGTGGCACCGTAACAACTTGCCCCGTACAATTTTTTTAATATAGTTTGTTTATAAATTTACAGAAAACACGAGGAATTATAAAAGATAGACGGAGAAGGGCACAGCATCTCAAGGAACATATCTAGAAGCTGCCAAAGAAGTGCTAGCAAGGTCTTCTCTACGAAAGGCTGCAAGTAGCCATGGTATCAATTTCATGTCGTTGCAGAGATTTTGTATAAAGCTAAAAAGAAATGAGACTGGCAAATATGCTTTACTTAATGTGCTTAAAATCATAAAAATATTACGATAATTGTCATAATAAAAATAATTTCACTAACTTTTTTCCTTATTTTATGCTTTCAGAACAAAACCAGCCAACGGTGCCTAGTGTGGGGTACAAAAATTCTCGCCAGATCTTCTGACAATCAAGAATTAGAACTTCAAATATATCGAGCGTGCTTCAGAGATATTTTATAGTGTTTCTCCAAAGGAATTGAGAAATCTTGCGTACCATTACGCCATTAAACCGGCCAAAAAGCGTGCACAACCAATGAAGAGGCAAACGTTCTTCACAAAGAGGCACAAAGGTGACAAAAGGACAAAAAGGACCAAGAAAATAAAAACGAGTGCCCAAAATGACGAATTTTCCTCTTCTGAAGATGAATGCTTTTGTATTGAATGCACTGGACCATATTCCGCTTCAAGACCACCAACTAAGTGCCTAAGCTGCACCAAATGTTCTAAGTGGGCTCACGATTATTGTGCACGTTTTGACAGACATATTTGCAAAAATTGTAACTTGTAAGTTGTTGTAAAATTTAAGTTGTAAAATGTAAGTTCTGCAATGTGTCTCACCCCATTTGAATAATTATTGTTTCCAAACATGCAGGTGCTTTAATTTTCTATTTGCTTCATTTGTAACAAATTACCACAGTGGATGTAACGACTTGCCCCATATATGGGATAGGTTGTTACAATTTCCTTAATTAGAAATATGATAAATATCTGCCAAAATTAAAATAAATTTTGTTTAAATATAACATCGTTCTTTAACGAATGTCTTATAAAACAAATGGAATTACTGCAAAATATTTGAAATAGTTTTGGAGATAAAGGATAAAATAAGGAACTATAACAACTAGCCCCGGGCTCCCCTACCACTTTAGAGATTTTGATACTTGTTTGTTTTTATAACAGGTATTTCAAATTGAATTCATCAGTGACATGAGAATAACTATTGTTTTACACTTATTTCTTGAAAATCTTACTATTGTATGTTCCTCTAATAGCCACTAAGTAATAAAACAAAAAATAAAACAATGTCTAAGCTTACATTTTATTTTACCCCCATATTGCATAATTTCCATTTTTTAAAGAAAGAGGGAGAAAGGAAGCTTTCAAATATCAGGTTGAGTTAATAATAATGCACTAATTTAGTTCAAGGGTTTGAGTTATACTTTGAAAACGCATTTTAAGTATTTTCTTACTGTTCAATGACAGTTGGTCATATTGTGTTTAAAGGAGTTGGCAGCTGCAGTTAGTTACATTGTAATATGTTTTAGTGTTGAAACTAGTAATAGACTTAGTCAACGTTCTTCATACGTGATGTATGCAAAGTGTTTAGCAAATGATAAGTACGAAGTTATACTAGCTTTGAGAAATTAAATACATCAGTATAAGCATTAAACATTTTCTTCTCCTGACAATTCGCCAATTCTTCTACAATACAGTCCATTTAGGTTGTGAACTTTAATTTGACGGCCACAACTTACACTACGACGGAACACTTACTGAAATGAAAATGGTTCAAACTATAAATTTGTAGTTTAATATTTCTTTTATAGTGAATTAAACTAGTATATCACCTCGTATATTATGATCTATAAACACCTTTCACAATAAGTTCATATATTACAGGTGTAAGAAGACTATGACGTAAAGTGACTCATTGAAGACAATCTAAAAATTACAAAGGTTGACATTAGGAGCTGATAGGCTGACCACTTGGCGTCAAAAGTAGGAATGTTCAACTGAAGAATGTCTCAATATACTTCCAGAATAGAAACCTCAAGTATAAGTTAATTTCAACGCCCACAGCTTCGAGCCAACTTATTTCCAATGAATTCATTCGATGCAGAATACGAATGCGACTAGTTGTTTTCTTGTCTTGAAGAACGGAATTACTCATAGTATCCAGTAGAACGTTACATCATTACGCCTAAGAAACATTGCGCCGATTTCCCTCACTGATTTTCTTGATGTTTATATTGATATGTATCGCAGATTAAAACTTTTTACTGGGATGAGTTGTCATCTAGTTGTGATTGACGGTTCTTTAATTCTGAGGCTTGATTTGCTTGCTGGTTCGATTGACTGTTTAAATAACCTGGTTCCGAGTATCCATCACATGAGCTCTTTTACATGCCAGAGTGTGACAGGCACTGTCGCTTTTAAGCACACATTTGAGCTGGATTTGAATCCACGACCTAATTGAGCTATGTCAATTAAGTTAACTGCAAATCACCATTTTGGAGCCAAAGCAGATATTCATTAGCACAGAAAATATGTTAGCGTTACCAAGATTTTGGTTAGATTTTATACAAATCTCAGGCAGTAGTTTAATGACTGATAACTGGCCTAATTTGAAGTTTCAAATCTCATTTAAGACGTATATAATGATGTTCTAGATGTTAGGTCACAAAGAATATAAGAGGTGTATTCAACCTTTTTGATAATCTCTTATATAGACTTGTGTTCCATCTATTGCACCTAACAGGTGATATATGTATTACACATATTGGTTCAGGGATAAAAAGCATTTCTTAATTTTGACAAATTATTAAAAAAGGTAAGCGCTACAAAACGAAATTTACTGGGTTGATGTATAAGTCAATAGCAGCTGAAACTTTGCCACGAAATTTAAATGCTCTAGGAACTCCAGGTGGCAGTTTACCTGAACTTATAAACAATTTCTGAGCTGACCTATATCAATAACATGGTTTAGAACTCAGATTAATCACAGTCTAATGATATTTTTTGTGAACATCTACTCTCAAACATGTTCTGCGTACGACCAACAAATCATATACTTATCACACTTCGTCCACGGCGTTATATTCTTAGTTCTGGCACTCCAATTTGTGACCGCATTGTCATTCTCCTACGCAAGTGCTCTGGGAGGTCGGAGATTAAGACGACACAATGCTAAGAGAAGATCCTTTGGACGTTAGGCTAACTGAAGGACAGAGTAAGTGATGGTTTAAACCTCGTGTATCATCCATCCTTGCCTTAGAAGATAAGTGCTTCGAGCCTCCTCCATGAAACTAAATCATTTTTATAGAACTTTGAATACTTTCACTGTCAACAATGGTCGTAATGAAACCCCTAAATGTTAAAACACACTGTAATACCCTTAACGCATATTCTAAAGTGCATGACCATCTCTCTCGAAATAGACGGAATATATACTCGTATGTCGACATACAGCTGGCAGCCCCATGCTTCTTCCATTTCACGTTTATTTTAACATACGCTAATTATTCCTTTAAACTATTTAAACATATTCAAATCATTTCTTTGAAAAATTCTTAAATTTACATGTCAATAATTCTCGTATCATCTTACAGTATAGGTCAAAGGCGCATCATGGGGTCATCTTCAACTACATTCACTCATAAAATGACTGATTGCAGTAAAAGCCAACGGCATACACAAAAGTTGAATTAAATTGTTCTGTTCAAATTGAAACTCATCCCTATGTGACGTCGCCCGCTTCGTTGTCGCATTTGTTTTGGACCTGTTTCCAGAAGCGAGCGTTGCGTGACAAACCGCTGATGTCATCTCTCGCTATGATGTATCTTCATTTGTCGGACCATAAAGTGCGGCGCGACCTCCCGACCTCTTGCCACCAGCAAATCCTTCACCGCCACGCACGCTTTCTAGCCAGTTACATTACGCTACACCGATTCAATTAAAAGGTTAGAGGCTGAAAGAAATCCAGCTTAAGGGTTAAAGGTACTTCTGGTATGGCTGGAGGATCAAAGGGTGTAAATGACAAGTCAAATTCAAGCAGTTTGTGGGATATTACGAAAGAAAGAAAGAAAAAAAGAAGAATCTAATATGCTAATCACTCTTCTACAAAATACTTTTATGGTACTTATTCTGCTATCTGCTTTCTTTCCGAGATTCCAGGAATAGGTAACATGTATGGCACGCTACCAAGTAATAAGTAAAATGCAAATGGATTCAGAATACTTTTCATGCGGAAAGACGAGAAATTATTCTAAACGCAATCGGGAAGGCGTTACCATCTGTCTCTCAGTAACCTTTAATGAACTTATGCTATTTGTATGTCCATTTACTTATTGTTCATATTAAGGAAAACAGGCCTCTGGGAAGCCAGAGACAAATGCGGAGTCTTTAACTTACGCCACTTGCATCAAGCCTCTCTTCCAAGATTTGTTGACTGCATCAGATCTTGTAAATTGCAGTCTTACACCAATATTAAACCATGTGTTTACCGATTGAGCCTGCCTATGAACCTACACAGGCGTAGTTCAGAATCTTACACAGAAGTAAGAGCATTTTGGTCAAAAATTAATACAAATCATGTACTTTTTCTTGCTAACTTATTTTAATATTACTTCTTATTTAATAACCCAGATTTAAACAGGCATCAACTTGTAGGGATAAAAGGGGGAATAATGTCAATCGTACAATGGATATGTTATGAAATAATTACGATTTGTTAAAATTCAGTCAATGAGTGTGGTATAAAAATGAACTAGGTGTAGGCTACATTTCGGACCAGTTACTTGGGACCGGTTGTCCTCAAGTGGACAACTGGAGCAAACAATCGGTGTGTAAAAAAAGAGCATGTCAAAAAAGACGTTGCAGAATTCTAGATGAACCTATTACGCTGTTAAATCGAGAAAGATTGTGGATAATTTTATTTAAAATGAACGATTAACTTAATGTTCTCTTAACCGCTGTCTATCTGACAATATAAAGAAGCGTAGGTTTTCGAAAAATATCAGAGGGCATTGAGAACATGTGGCATTAAAATGGGATAGTGATACAAAGCGTATCTAATTTTCCAGAGTGGTACTCTGGGAACACATTTAGAGGAATGTGTTTTGAAAATCATTTTATACCTGCAAAATCATCATAATCTTTCTACAAAAGGTTAAAGGTATCAATTTCCGTGACACTCTTTCCAAATGCTACTGACAACACTAGGTCCGTCTTTTTTGGATAATTTACGACCTCCAACGTTAAGTCATATCGGACGATAAATGGAATGGGTGAAATGATGCTCAAATGAGCCCGGGGTCCATAGAGCTTAGAGTTATCCTTCAAGACGAATGTTGGGTAAGGGAAAACCCCGGAAAAGCCTTATCCAGGTAACTCACCCTGACCGAGATTCGAACTCGGGACCTCTTGAACGTGAGGCAGACATGCTACCACCACGCTACCGAGGTGGACCTAGGTCCGGTTGAGACATTGTCTCAAACTAGAACGATTCAGTTTTTAAACTGTGGCCTTTTCCTCCAGCTGGGTCTGCTGATACTCTGTCTCGGGTATCAGCCACTCTGGATGTGACCTTAGCAGCCTGGATCTCGGTGATCTGGCCGCCTAGTAGATTGCTCTATGAGTTGACTATTCTTTGCCCTGGCTAGTCATTAGAGCTGAGACCACGCTATCTACAGGGTATGCGTGAGATAGGTTGACGAAATAAAAACAACACAGTTCATAGTATCAGCTTTACTATTCAGTTCGTTTCGTGCTTACAGTTCACCAGGAGTTGCCGCCGCGTTCAGATCGAATTACTCTAGATTTCCACTATCACGTTAAAACTATACTGAATTGCTGAAATCTATCGCGATGGAATAAATTACTAACACTGTTTTGAAAGTATACTTCGCCGCTTAATTCACTGCTGGGAGATCTTTACTGATTGTACTTCTCGGCGCAATCCGACGTTTGTGTCCCCGGCAGGCAAAACACGTCTACACGGTATCACGTCTCAGACTAGAAGACCGACGCTGAAACCTAATATTCCTTACCAAAACAGATATAGCCTCGCCTCCAGCTGGATTTCTCTGAAAAAACTCTAGTTAGCGAGCTACAACCACGCGGACATTTCCCCGAAATACTGGTTTGGGCCAGGTTTGGACCGGTCTACTAATGACCCAGGTAGCGACCCTCCCGTGACCACAGCCTTTCGACGGAACATTTTCATCCATATAGACCAGCAACTTTATTACATAGCTCTGGGTTAAAATACTTATTCGCATTCTAGTAATTGAATTTAAATGCTGTTGCTTCGTTACATGAACTTATCCATCTGTAATATTCATTATCTTAAATTCTTTCACCTTACATCTTCATTATAATTTAATTATCATTTTATTCATTGTTAAAATCGTATTCAATCATACGGCTGATAAATACGGCATCAAAACACATGGGACCGAGTAACAGAGACACAGATATACTTCAACGAATGCTCTCAGGATGGTATTTAGTGAATGGAAATCCATGGGATGTTTATAGAGCAGTTCCCGGCGGACATCCGTCCGCAGTATTTTAACAGTTCGTTGTAGTTCGAGAGCATATCGTGCTTATTGACCTTGCTTAGCAATCCTGCCTTAATAAATATATTTCGTAAAAAAGGGCATATTTACCAAGGTAGACCAGGTGTAAACATATGGGAAACATGTCACGAGAATTTACGTTAACCTGTATTGTGTACTACAGTTCTTGTGTATTACAGTTTATTATCCCCATTAAGTTCAGATGGAATAAAAAGTGCAGTATGGGGTTTTGGAAGCGTGGAAGAGGCAATTTTATAGACAGTACATTTGCTACTGTCCCTCTGACCTCAAGCATTTTCCGGTCATTATTAAAGAGGACAAGACAGAATTAAAAATTGCAGGATAAATACTTATTTTTCTGTCTCGTTTGGATTTACATAGACCCGATGCTTATCCGATAAGGTGTACATTTGGTGGAATATTTAGATATTTATTTTCAAAATCAAAATAATTTAAATTTAGACAAATATCTCACTAGCAGATTGCAAACAACATTTTGTTTGCAAATACACATCCACAGTAAGTTTAGATAAAATACATCCACTGCCCATGTTCTTGGAACAGTTCATTTTGAAGCAGCTGATAAAGCAATTCCACTCACGTAAGCCGCTCCTTAAGGAACTGCACCCAATCCTCTTGAATCAGGCGATCGTCTCTGTCGTGGTCGAAAAGCCGGAATAGTCGCTCCAGCAGCCCCTGAAGAAAAAACAAAAACAAAACAAGACTGTCAGAGAGCAAGTTTCATCAATGTTACAATGTCCATTTTGTGTTACCTAATGTCTAAAATATGCAAATAAAAGTTACATGTCGGTAGCATTTCTGTAATGAATTATCTTTGATGGTAGTTTTTACATCTTGGAGATACTGGGCTCGATCCCAATGCAGATTGGTTTGGTTCTTCATAGCTTTTTCATCGCATATTCTTGCCATTTTACAAGGTAAGGGTCATTTGATTAATATAAAGAACGATTTAATAAATCTGGGATCAAAAGACATATATTCTTATTTAACATTTAGACCTTACTTTTTATCTACATTTTAATAACCTTATCCAAGATTTTATAGAAATATTGGGGTCATTTAACAGCGGAAAATTCTCTTAATTAGGAGCCTGTATCACCTGTCTTGAAATGTGAATTAAAATCTACTAAATATAAATATAAATATTAATATTAATATTAGACAAATTTATTCAGCAAATATAAATTTTGGTGTGGGATAAAGCAAAGAGTTCTATTGGCGCTTTTTTGGCCATTTTTAACGAAAAGTCTAGTGGTGATTTGCAGAGATAAACTTTTATATTTGATTGGATTAGTACTGCATTAAGCTGCACTAATTTTTAATTAGTTTTTGCGAGTCTAAACCAGGTTGATGTATTGATTTTAAGATTTATATTTTTTGGATTGCTATAAAAATTAGTGTAGTTCAGAATACAAATGAATACTTTCATGTCTTCACTCTCCACTCTATCTAGAAGTGAAGGCTAGTAAGTTGATTTGGGCATTCATTAGTGTTATCCAAAATTAAGGAATGCTTTGAAACATTTTAAACAGCTTATTCTTATCACTGTCTAAGCGTTGCCTATTGGCTGAATAAGCGCCTTTATATTTTATATTAAATTAGCATGCTCGAAGTTATTTCTTTTTATTTTCTATTTATTTAAATTCCCACAAGAAGGAAAAAGTATTGTGACAAATACTTAATTTTAATAGAATATTATTTATTTGAAATATAAATATAATATACATTGTTTCAAAGAGAATATATTGGATAAAAAGTTTGTATTTTGAATGATGCTCTCACGGAGTTTACTCCTCGAAAGATATGAATTTTTGTCACCTTGGTTATCTTAAAACATATGAAGAGCTAGTCGTGTTTAATTTTAATTTTTGGTACATCTATTTTAATTGGAAAATGCCATAACGTTATAAAAACTAGCAGATTCTACTTTTATAATTTAAAAGCAGTGTTCGAATTTAAGAATACGAGATATGCAAGATTACCTCACATACTTCCCCTTTATAGGGAGAACTCTTGCTTAAAAAGTAATAATGCAAATGGTGTTTTCTGAATAGTTTCAATTGTGCCAAGCAAGGATATCTATGTGGAATCCATGGGAGCAAATGTGGTATAACTCGGCCAACAGCTACTGCTTCTCTTCATAACGTTTTACAAATCATTGAGGTAATATATTTAATTCGTACTCCCTATTAGTTGTAATAAAGAATCTTTAGAATTTAAAGTCTCTAGTAGCTCTAGCTCAACAATAATTCTTTATTAATCACTTGATGAACGAGTCGATAGTATATGATATCCTGAAACTCCTGTTCTTGTTGCTAGGTTGAATATTGTCACGGCAACAGGCATAAACGTTTCGGCACAAATAAGAAAACAGTCGGCGGATAAAGTTTCATGGTAATAATGAGCCTTACTAAGCAGTTAATGATAGCGCGGCTATTGTAAACAAGCGCCGGCAAGCAAGATAACTGAGGTAAAGGCCTCGCCGGCATAGATTAAGTTACGCTTCTAGAATGTGATTGAATATTCGGATTACGTCATTAGATGCTTTGTTTTCCAGAAACATCTAGTGACTGACAGAACAGTCTCGTGTTCATGAATGGGTGTATAGAAAGAAGCCAAGGGTAGTGATGAGTCAGTTGTAAACAGTGTTGCGAACGAGAGTGTTGTTGTAAAGACAGTTGTGTAACAGGAGTGTTGTTGTAACGAGAGCTAATGTAATCAGCTGTCACTATTTGTTATTGTCATCGACCTTGGGATGTGATGCTACGTGAGAATGGAACAGTATCTCTACGACAGTAAAGGAGACTTAATTTCTGCAACTCGGCCTTTTAATTCTACGAACCCTCAAAATCACAGTAGGTCGTTTCGACTTCGGTATTCCATTGCATGGAGGTCTTTGGTTTCGGATCCCAACTCGGATTTTGTCCGTGTATTAGAGTGTGCGTCTGGCAAACTATGCAGAAAAAATAAAATGGGAAAAAGGAGGTAAGGAAAAAAGGAAAAAATCAAAAGAACATTTCAGAGCGGAATAAGTAAAATGCGGACGCATTTGAACCAATGAAAGCATTTTGGAAATGGCTAATTCTGTTTAGAACGTTATTGGTAAGCTTTATATTATAATGCGATCTACATTTATGGAACCTTCACCACTTTCAAATATAAAATTGCATTAGGAGTCAATTTCAAAGGGTGCTGAAAAATCAACATGGTCATTCTACAATATTGAACCCTAATATATTAATCACAAGTTCTGTTATTTTAAGAACAAAGAAATTTATCCAAGTAAAATTCCTTTCTTGTAGAAATTGATTTGGCTACACATCCTTACTCAATTATGCCTAACTCAAATATAACATTAATCTAGCTCTTGGGTTTTCACTAACAGACGTAAACAAACGAAAACTTCTTTTTAGTAATTCAAAGACATATATTTTTATTTTCATTACGTTTCTATTGAAATATCAATGCTATCTTTTGAACTGAATACAGGACGATCTCGATTCTTCGGTACCTAAGTAATAATGAAAGTAATATTCGTGTGTAAGGTGACATTACAATATAATATCTTATACTAAGACACTATTTTTATTGACCCAGTTGTGAATGAAATGGTGTTTAAGGGCAGTTGTCTTAGCTCTTACATGATGACGTGATTACTAATTCTTATTGGCGAGAACCACAAGGTGAACACTGACGTGCGCCAAATGCAGGTGTAGAAACGTATGTAGGAGTAGCCTGTCTAAAAAAAATTAAGGATTGGTCAACCTCACGTTGCCATACCTACTTTGATTGGCCAATGTCTCCCCTACCCCTGAACAACCTAGATACTGCGACCCCGCTTACTTTTTTTAACACCGAGGCTAAACTTAAGTTTAGAACTCTGCACATAACCATGAAAACCTCTACTCCTGAATAATTAGTTCATGTTAAATGTTTTACTCCAACAGTTTATTCAGGTAAGTTATGTATGACTACCGGAAATTAGCATCACTTATCATTTGGCTTGTAAGGTCTCAGTCAGTGATAAAGGCCTTCACTGAAGAAATAAAATTAATCATTCAATTTAAAAGCAATAGGAATGATTCCAACAATTTTAAAAATGTTATTTGCCGTAATTTATGCATTTAGTAATTAGAAAGGATGCTGAAATATTTTGTCGCTGGTTTGCACTCCACACGCTTCATTCCATCAAACTTTTATCTAAGGTTTTTGCTGAAGTTATTAAAGCCTTTTCAACAACATTCATTGATATTGGAAAATATTCATAGAAAATATATTCAAGATATATGTTCCTTAATATACTCTATGTTCTTAAAATTTAATAATTTTGAAAACAGTATTCCCTTATACGAAATGATATAGCATAAAAATGTTCGTGCAGCAATTTGCATAGCTTCGGAATTATGACAGAAGCTGCAATAAAAATTGACGCAAAACCTAATACAAGTAATTTGGAGTTGTATAAACGGATATATGTGAAAGCGTAGTAATATTTAATGCCCTTTTCATGAGGTGCGAAGGAAGTGAATTACTTAAAGAAAAATCTTAAAAAACTTGAAGTATTCTTCCCTCAGTTTTGAAATTACGATTTTAATTTAGTTTCAGAGTATTGCTTTCTACTGTCCAGTTCTTTTATTCCTTTCATCATGTACACACGTTAACGTTTTTTATTATAGTCTGAGTATTTATTGTAGAATATATTTGTCTTTAACAACACAATAGTGGTTATACACATGCTTCTAGTACAATTAAAACTTTAAAATTCTGTTATTAGAAATATAAATACAGTCATATTTGTTTATAAGAACTTCACTCTGAATTAATTCCTTCAATATAAACAAATGCATAGATGAGAGGATTTCTAATACATTTATTTTTTGGATTCAGGGAGCATCAGAAATGCTTCAGAAATCTTTTGAACCGAAATTTTTGTTGGGATACAAAACTTATTTACTGTAATGAGTAGTACAGGAAATTGAGCTTTTTTTAATTTATTTATTTTGTGTCGCATGAACAACTAGGTCATGTGCGACCATGTAAATATAAAAACAAAATTTACATTGTGTTTCAATACAGATATATTGGTAGCGCACATTGTGAGTTTGTGGGTTCGTAGAATTGAAAGGTCTTTGATGGATAGAGTCAACAAGAAAAATTCAATGCTATGGCCGGGATTTGAACCACGCATCTCCTGGTTTACGTCCAGTCGCTCTTAACCTTTGAGCTACCATGGCCAACGTGCCTTCCTGACATTAAATTCTCAATTTGACTCATATTTCCCCGGTAGACCACTAGGGGCTCTCGCATCCGAGATACACCAAACGGTGGGATACACCAAACGTGGCGACTTAGTATTGTAAGCACTTAGTCCCAGGCTTCATCATTTAACTTTTATTATTTTAGTTAATTGATGGAAATTAATATTTTCTCCACACTAGCCGTACATAGGCTAAGCTTTTTTATGGATAGAGTCAACATGAAAAATTCAATGCCATGGCCGAGATTTGAACCATGGATCTCCTGGTTTCCGTCCAGTCGCTCTTAATAGTAAGTCGCCACAAACTGTGTATCTCGGAAGCGAGAGCCCCTAGTGTTCTACCGGGGAAATATGAGTCAAATGGGGAATTTAATGTCAGGAAGGCACGTTGGCCATGGTAGCTAAAGGGCTAAGAGTGACTGGACGGAAACCAGGAGACCCGTGGTTCAAATCCCGGCCATGGCATTGAATTTTTCATTGACTATCCATCAAAAATCTTAGCCTATGTACGGCTAGTGTGGAAAAATGATTAATTTCCATCAATTAACTAAAATAATTAAGAGGTCTTCTTTGCAAAATTTTAAAATGCTCTTTATTGCAGTAAACGGTAACTGATGCCCCTTGCAGCAATAAAAATATAAAAAAGTGACATACACAATGGCAGTCTTCTAGGTCGTCTCGTTCTCAGCTGCTCCCGTAAACAAATGAAAGAAATCACTACGGTACGCTTCAAATGTTCACACACTCCAATTACTGCACAACTAACAACTCAATAACTGACTCCGCTCTCATCTCGTCTCGTAGCAGTTGGCAGACTGAGGAACAGCCCGAAGTGGGTTAAGACGTGTACTTAATCTGGATAGAGCTTAATCACGTAGTGGAGGGATGTGGATTTTGCAGGGTGTCGGGTCAAAATTAGGTAGGGGGAAGAAAGGAGGTAACATGTTGCTCCTCAATGGCTGCAGACTCGGGTGAAACTGATCTCGTGCACCGCCGGACTAGTTAATAAATTAGGAAAAGCAGAAATTTAGGCATCCAGACACAAATCTTGGGTGATTGTATATTTAGTTTAGGCTGGAATGAGTGCTTTATGGTTACCAGTAGTGTCCGAAAGCCATGCGGGGTAGCCGGTATCGCTTTAAGCGTCGTTCACGGGGTAAATAGTCCAAGAGATCTAACTAGGGCGCTCTGATGTTGAAGTAAACTCTCGTACAATTTGGTAGCCCGGCGCTTAATTTCATCCTCCACATAACGGATGAAGCCTCGCGAAGTAGCCTCACGGGGAACCCTCTGCATACAGAATAAATTATCCGGAGGCATTTATTCTGTACACGTTGGTGCAGTAGCAGATTAAAGCGTGCGGCCATGCCTCAGACTTCACACGCGTAGAGCATGATAGGGAAGACTATAGAGTCTGAAAGAGGCGCAACTTCAGTGGAACAAACATCATAGACCACCACAAAGGGTATAGCAATGCCAAGGCACCGCACGATAGATGCGATAGCTCCCGAAAAGGTTGGCCCTTATACAGTTTCACTCCCAAGTATTTGATGGAATTTTTGCACCTAATCCTTTGCCTAAAATAGGTGAATCTGGAGAAGTTGGCGGGAAAGCGGTGCTTGGTGAATATATGGCTTGGCTTTTCTCCGTGTTGATGAATAATCACCAAAGCGTGTACCCCATTCTTGGGATTAAAGACCCTGCGAGGGTGTATTTGTGCAATATAGCAGCACGTCGTCAGCATACTGTGCTATATTGGCTGACTACGCTCTAACACTTTGCGGGGTTTTTATACCTTCAGTCATTGTTCCAGAATACAGTCGATCGTTCGATAACAATCGCGATGCAACGAGAGAAAGACGTAACTATCTCTGTCTCTTTCTGTTACTCTCTCTCAGCAAGGGTTTAGCGCTGCGCGCCACTATCTTGTCTCTGCCCACGCATAGCTCCAACCAACAATGCAATCGGCGACAGTATGAACAGTAACCGTAATACAATAATTACATTACAGTATGGTAAATAAAAAATTAAGCTTTTGTAGGAATACAAAACACTGCGTAATCTCATGTGAATGTCAGATTTTTTACAATGAACTATGCTTGCGTTCACTTCCATAGATGTAGACTTGGAGACTGTGGGGGATAGGAAATGATTCTGGTCAAGGTAAAGGTTCCCTGCCCCAGGGAATTGAACCCATTACCACATGGAGAAATTAGAATGTGGAACTTCTATCATAAAGGCAATCCTACAATGCAGCATTTCCGAATTTGTCATCGTTTATGAAATATTTACAACAATACTGTTAAGTGTGTGCTAATTTTCATTAAAATTGCACATTCTGGTCTCTCGAAACGAAGTGAGAAGTTTCATTTTATTTTCGTTGAAAGCTGCAATCAGCGGGTGAGACGATACAAACCAAATGAGGAAATAAAGTATCAAGAGAAACGGTAAAGACAGACAGAAACAGACGGCTAACGAGAGAAAGAGAAGAAATGCGACGTTAGAACAAGAGCGAATAGAAGAAAAGGGGACATGTACTTGAGCGCTCTGGTAGAACAAACACAATATAAATCTGTCTTGTCCCTCGGTAAACAAGGTACTCATGCCCAATGTCTGTCCTACGCAAGGAGGCCACGCGAGTGTGACTGGTGTTTTTACATCTCCGTATGCAAATGCTGCAAGGTCTCAGAGGTGAAGAAACAAACGTTACACAGCCTCTGAAATTATGTTCCGCTAACGTGGATTGCTTCTTAGAATACATCTTGTTAATGTTTGCCATTCTTTTTTATATCAAGAAAGCTACATAGATCTATTTTCTATGCAGAGGTATGCTTGCAATTTAGCGTTAACTGACTTCAGGGTTCGTGCCAAAGCATCCAGCACTATAACTTTTTTGTTTTTCAATTTAGAAACTGATTAATCCATTCGTAACCGGATTCTCCATTACAGTCCTGGCTCTTCCGCTAATACCGCTGTTTGGCTTTCTTTCCTGTGCCCAAATCAATTACATTATCCTAATTTGGCTGCGCTACGTATTGGACCAGTTCTTGTAGGTATAACCTTTATTGGTTTTTTATCTGCAGCTCAAGAAAGAGTTCTTCGAACTAGAAAATTCATTACCAAAGGAGGGAAACTAATAGCGCAATAAACGAAGAAACGTTTTTCTAATGTGAATAACAAGAGTGCTATAACTTTGTTTTTGCTCAGAAGCTAAGAAAATTGTGAGTTTTATAATTTGTATCACGAAAATTACATAGAGCGTTAGATGCAATTTGTAGCAATAACTTATATCTCATTATGGCCCAGAAAGCAAAATACAGTATTTTGCAAGACAAGTATATAACGAGCTTGGATTATTATTGTCTATTAAGGCAATGCTATGAACATTTGAAAAAAATTAAAAATGTCTGGTTTCCCGGTCTTTTTCTGTAGTTTTACCTCTAATTCTGTCCTGTTTTATTTTCTCTAGTTTAAGCTCTTAGTAGTAATTTAAACACAGCTGGTCTTAAACTTCCAAGTCAGTTCCTTTTCAATCCTTTTATTTTAGCTTTGTGTACTTGTACGAGGGTGGGTTACAAAGTAATGCCTCCTACTTTTTTCTCTTTTAATTGCCAAGAAAATTGAATCCAATTTACATAGCTTGAAAACTACAACATTCACGATTAATTTGTCACTATTCAATATAATTTCCGTTCTTTTCCACAGTTATGGTCTACCTTTTACCTAGGGCATGTATTCCTGTGTGGTAAAACACACGGTCTCGCTTCCTAAGCCATTGACGCACGGACGGTTTCACAGCCTCCTCATCTTCAAACTGAATCCCACGATGAGCTTCCTTTAGTGGCCCTAACAGATGGAAGTCTGATGATGCCAGGTCAGGGCTGTATGGGGGTGAGGTAAGACTTGCCATCCCAATTTCTCAATTTCTGCAGTGGTGTAACGGCTGGTGTGTGGTCTTGCATTCTCATGCAAAAGAACATCCGCCATAGTTTTTGTTGGGTGAACTCGGCGAAGGTGTGCTTTCAGCTTTCTGAGAGTTCTGACGTATTGGAAAGAGTAGTGCATCCCTGCTCCAAAAAATCAATCATAAGCACACCTTCTGCATCCCAAAACACTGTCGCCATAACTTTCCCTGCCGACCGCTGAGTTTTGATTTTTTTTTCATCGGTGACGTTGTGTGATGCCATTCCATTGACTGCCTCTTTTATTCAGGTTAAAAAAAAATTAACCCACGATTCGTCTCCAGTAACAATTTTTTCCAGAAACTCATCTCCCTACAAATAAAGCGCTGCAAGTGTTCGGAGGCTATTGTTTTCCTTGTTTCTTTGTTTCGGGCGGTTAACATTCTTGGTACCCAACGTGAACAAACTTTTGAGTAACCCAGTTGTTGAATAATAGTCATCACACTGCCTTTACTGAGGGAGGTAATGCGACACAATTCACCTGTTACCCGGCGATCACCACGAATGATTTCATGGACTCGCTGAATGCTGCATGGAGCGGTCTGCCGCTTCGCCTTCCATCTGCCAATGGTGTTTGCCCTTCAGCTTCGTTACAGCGACGAACCCATCGTCTAACAGTGCTGACATACACTGTTGCATCACCATACATATTTTTTAACCTTTCGTGAATGCGAATTGGCGTTTCACCTTCCGCAGTCAAAAATTCAATCACTGAACGCTTTCTAATACGAATGTCGATGTCAGCCATTTTGAAAAGAGGATGCATTGCTGCTACCTGTTGACTTAGGAAGTTACTACAAAGGATTGGAGAAGAAATTGAGGAATTGCGCCAAATTCAGAGTTTTCACATAACTCACCTATTTAAGGAAAAAAATAGGAGGCATTACTTTTTGACCCACCCTGGTAGTTTTAGAAAGAGCTTAAACATAAAAGAACCAATTGCGATATAGTTCAAATTATACCAGTTTCCGAAAGTTTCTTTTGTACCACTTTCATGTGAAATAACTTGCGCAGTTATTAAAATATTAAATAACTCATTTACAACTGAATATAATCCATAGGTTGCATCGGTAAATTGAATAATTTGGTGCCATTTTGTGCTAACGTAACCATTACACAAATGAATGAGCACAAAGTTTATTTTATCTTTTTATGAATTCAAAGTACAATTTTTAAGCCAATGTAATAAACTTTTAGTATAAAGAGTACTTTGTAGATCATAAGCAGCAAGTGATAAAAATGAGATTTCTATTGTTGGCTCAATGTTCTAAAAGCGTGATATTTTAATCAAGTTAAACTTAAAGAAAATCATGGATTTCTAGTAAATAAATGCTCAGACTATAAATTTAATCATAAGCTTCTGTTCTTTAATTTTACTGTATGCATCACAGGTTGCGGATCATTTAAGCTTTACGCAATGGTGAACGAGAAACCAATCGGGGAAAAAATAAAATTGCTTTAGACAATGGATGAAGGAAGTTCTTTGTTAAAAATTTTAAAGGCTGTTGAACGGAATGTTTTTCTTCCGAGGATGCGTACAAACTGAAAAATAACTTAAAGGACGATATGTGAAAACAAGGAAAGCGGTAAAAGGATAAGAGCTGAGGCAGTTTGATTTGCAGTTAAGGATTTAGCTTACCGAGAAAATTATTTCTTGGCTTAAGTTTCAAAAGATTTAACTAACCTAAATCTAGCAGAGTAATTGGCACTCAAAACATTTTAAAACCTTTTTTTTTCATACTTAAACCATTTTAAGAAGTAGTTCCCATTTCAGTGAAACATTATGTATGCTTAAAAAGCATTTTAGAACACCAATATTTATATAAGCAAAATAGTTAAAGAAACAAAAACAGCGTCTTAAGGATACCTTTGACTGAAAATTTGAAATCCTGAACTAATAATGCTAGCGTTTTAGGATTTATACCAGAGATGCAACAATGCAAATATGATACTGCCCAAATTTTGTCAATTTCACTTCGATAGTTCGTAAAATATGGTCAAATTTATTTATTTTTGGTTACGTTACCTACAAAGTCCCTTGGGAGAAAATAAATTTTAGTCTAATATTTTAAAAACAGATTCCCAATACATCCATGTTTTGAATTTACCCTAGGTTTCTCTGTCTCAATAACTTTAGGTACCAGAAATTTTTAAATCTGTAAATATAGCCTTTCTTGCCCAAAATTTGATAATATCGTGTTTTGAATGTAAAGAAAGTGTGCTAAACATGTATCTCACAATAAAACAGAGCAACTTATATTTACTGTGTCTTTATGAACCTGTGTAATAAGTCTCATTAGTTTAACACAAAAAATGCGACGCAAGGAGTATTTTAAATGATGGAAATTACTGAAAATTTAAATAGCGAGTAAACAAAGATAAAGAATTAGAATTCATATCTAACACAGCGTTTAAAAATGGTTTGCGGATGCTATCTAAGCATTCTTTGGATTCAGGAAGGCTTACACTGTTTTATAGAATAAAATGAGAAAAAGGTGATTTCTTTGAAAATGTTCATTACATTTCAGTCATACATATCCGTAATACAAGGCTATTAAAATGAAGGAACAGATTTTAAACATTTCTTTCTTTCAAACTACCAAAGATAGAAACAAGTCCAACGTTCCTGGAAACAGAAAAGTTCAATGTTCACTTTTTATGCATTCCATATGACCACCATGTGTTACACGATAAATATAAAAAAAAAAAAAAAAAAATTCAATTTTGGCCACACACGAATCAGCTGGTCTTCAACAATTCAATGTGAAATATTTCAAGAATGTTTGCAATGAGGGGGGGGGCGTAAAATAGGCCCTTTACGTAACCCTACAGATTAAAGTCACAAGGAGGCGGTCTAGAGACCTGGGAGGCAATAATGCAAGGCTTGCAAAAGTTGCGGTGTATACCCCTTTAGGTGCAGACGGTATTCTAAAACTTGCCATACCATTAGTTGAGGAATGTTGAATTCCTTGCTTGTTCGAGCTGTAAATTCTTTGGGGCTTCTTTTGCAAACTGTAGGATTACGCTCGACATTTTCATTCACTGTGCGTGGATGTTCTGTTTTCATATACCACTATTTTCTAAGAATTTTCATGCCACTGGTAAATCTGCTTATGCTGATGCGGTTACTTATTAAGTTGACTGAAGTGGTGAAGTGACTGAAGTACGAAAGAGGGATGTGCTTTATTACCTGAAATCGCCCTACACATTTCACTCTTTGTTCCATTTACGCCTTTAACTGCAGTGGTCATATCGGCGGCCGTTCTCCTCGTATGATACTGGTATACGTTGGGTTGTATCATTAGATCACGCACACATTCGCACTCGCATTCATTACTTCCAGAATTTGGGGACTTTCCAACCCAGCTGGAAATCGATCCCGGGACCCCTATCACGGCAGGCAGGAGCTCTACCTACTGAGCTACGGGCCAGCTATTTTCACATTTATTTCTATCCGTTATGGCTTTAATGTTTAGACATTCTTCAGCGGCGCTTTACTAATCCAAAATTGTAACCTTCAAATTTCTTTAGTGCACAGAAAATTTTGTAAATATTCAGTATCAGTGAATGCATTTAAAAATTTACTGTCCTATACCTGAAATGATGAAGAAAAGGCTTAAGCTTTTCAGTGATTTCTATTTCATAGTGTTTGCTTTAAAATACCAAAAAGTAAGTATAGCCACAATAGCAATAAATGAACGAAAATATAAAAAACTGCAAAAGTTCAATCTCAAGCACATGTGTGAACTGGGTGGTATCAAAGTTCGCTATGCTGGACGAGTGACCAGCCTCTAGACAGTCATTTTATAATTTGAGAGTGCAGCTGCTAATGTATATAGATCTGAAAACATAACTATAATAAAGTATTAGAAAGTCTGTATTAACTAAAGTTTCTACAAAATCCAGGTGAATAATGCTTCAGGTTACTACACGATTTGAACACCTGGGTTAAAACTCAAATTTACGTTCTATTTTTAGTTCATATTATATCCTAAATATATTACCTAAACATCTACGCAATTGTTAAATCTGTAAATCAATCAGGGACCTCAACTTTAGCACCTGTTAGCTACAGAGAAACAATATGTAGATGCTTTCATACATTATGAACATGTTGCGATTTTTGCAGGCCTGTTCTTTTATCGCATGTATATCCTGTCACCTACGAAGTAAGTTATATAATTAAACTTTAAGTCTGTCCATTGAACTCTATCGAGGTTCAGTATAAGCAAGTATGAAAGGAAAAGACATTACGTCTATGCATCTCGCATTCCACATGCTGAGGTATGTTTCTTGTTGTAGATTGCTAGGTACAAGTCTGATCGTGGGTGGTTCTGACGTCTACATGTAGTTATTGCTCACAAATGTAGTACTTTGATTCAAAATCTACAGAGCTAGGCTCTGAATAACATGCATGATCTCCACTTTAGGTCTGATTAACCAATAAATACTTTATACGACGTATTCTGATTGCAGTGTAAGTCGGTTACTCCCAAGAAAATGACATGAAGGATTTTTCTTGAACTTTAAAGTGTTGGTTGGTATCGATATATCAAAGCTTGAGAATCTTGCTAATTCGGAGCAATCAAAAAATTAACCTGAAATTGTTTTCACGATTTATGATATGTTTCGGCATTCCAATACTTTACGGTTGCAATAGTTTATAGAGCTTTGAATTACACAATTTCGGGAAGTACCTTACATGCAGAAAGTGGCCCATTTGAAAGGAGCTGACGGAGATTGGTAATGGAATACGTATCTCAGGCCTTCCAGACAAGGTTGCTTCTATCTCTTCTGGCGCTTCAGTAATAAGCTACTGACCTCGCACCAAAAATTGGGTGGCGTATGACAATGCCAAAGAATTGCTCATTTTCTTGCTGGTAGAGTATGTAGGTCAAGCCAATACCAGTAAACAGAGCAATAGTATGTTTTTGGTAGCTGCAGGGTCATATCAGTTTTATAAATTAATACTGCTAATAGTAGTGCTAAAGCTAATACCAGTTACAGTAATTATAATAAGTACAGTAATAAGAAGTACAGGAAGAGTACATTAATAGTACAGTTTATTAATAAACACAGTATTGTCACATCACCATATCACATCATTATCGATATGCAAGTACTTATAGATCAGTACAGTTGCTGATAATAAGCATTACTGAGACTGAATAGTGTGTTGCTTAAATTTTGTATAAAACACGCGCAATTTATTACTCCTTGGAATTTCGTATTTAGTTTCTGTATTTAAATATATATTTCAAATTGTGTTGTATGCATAATGGGATGTCTTCATACTTCCACAATTTTCCCGAATTTTCTTAATTTTACTTTTCATCATTTAACCATATTTTTCCTAAATAATTTTATACTTTCTTCATATATTCATCTTATCTCTAGTTAAGAGTCCTGATTTAACTTCACTGGAAAATCTTTACATTACTTAGCACTAAATTCTACCTCCCTTTTCCATAGCATTGTATTTCAGAATAATGACAGCTATAACTCAATGCACGACATTTAGAGCATCGCTGCCCTTTCTCTCCCTCTTATGCTACTTAAATTCATTACAGCTGTCTTTTGTGTTAATTACATCCTCCAGCGTTAGTTCATTTTGGACGATGAATGAAATGGGTGAAATGAAGCTCAAATGAACCTAGTGTCCATAGAGTTTAGAGCTACCCCATTCGTCTTTCAGGATAAAGGAGATCCCGGTGAAAGGCTTATCCAGATTAACTCGTCCTGACAGACTAATTTGGGACCTCTTGAACATTAGACAGACACGCTGCCACCTGCAGGATGACATGCCATGGCAGAGATTCCCATCTCTGGCATGGCTGCTTCCGGTTTCCGAACCGACGTGGTGGATTGTTTCGAGCCACGGTAGGCGGGGATATTGGTTGTACTGAACTGCCGGGGAGTTTCAAGCTGGTAAATGCTAGGGACACTTCCCTCTGCATTGTCGTGACTCCTCGGGGTCAGTTGTACTTGTCTCCATTCACCTCATCCTTCCTCCCGGGATGCCCCGCTTGGATTATAGGTACAAACGATCAGTCTGGTCGACCTGCAGAATCCCCTCCGTAAAATTCTTTCCTATCTGTGCAGTACAAATAGACCTAACCATCTCTAGTGATTTATACTGTCGCGAACTCGATCGCCACAGCGCGGCATGCCGGCAAATAAAGATAGCGCAGATAATTAACCGACGGATAGTATATCACGGAGGTAAAGAGCTTGCATAGCGCCGGAAATAAACACTTGCCGACAGATATAGTTACATTCTAGATCAGTCGAGTTGTATCTGGTGACATGTTATAGAAACTTCCGTAACAGTCTCGAATTATGAATGAGGCATTTAAGGAAGTGACGACTCGCCAATAGCGAGTTGTAAAACAAGAGTGAGTGGTAGAACAGCTGTGAACTGTTGTAACGAGAGCTGTTATTGTAAAGCTGATGTAATCAGAACGTTTGTTATTGTCATCGACCTTGGTGTTGTAGATTGTGTTGTGTGATGTAATTCTGCTGCTACGCATTGTGTTTCTACAGAAATAAAGAACATTTAGAATTTCGGCAAATTGGACTTTTAATTCTACGAGCCCACAAAGTCACAATACTACTCAAAGCCAACTTCTTTAAAGAGAGAACATTTCTTATTTTCATTTTTTATTTAAAGATTTTTTAATTCATTGGGTTAGGTATGTATATTTAAGTATATTTAATTAATTTTTATACTTTAACCTCCAACCAAACTATTATACAATAAAAATATATTAAATAGCATTCCAATTCCTATTAAGTATTCAAAAACTCGTAATAGACCACAGAATATAATACCACGTGTCTTAATGGAAATTAATAATTTCTTTACACTAGCCTTATATAGGCTAAGGTTTTTGACAGAGTCAACGTGAAAAATTCAATGCCATGGCCGGGATTTGAACCACGGATCTTCTGGTTTCCGTCCAGTCCCTCTTATCCATTGAGCTACGATGGCTAACTTGTCATGATATTAAATTCTCCATTTGACTCTTATATTTCCCCGGTAGACCACTAGGGGCTCTCGCATTCGAGATACACCGTTAGTGGCGAATTACTATCGTAAGTACTTGAGTCCCAGGCGTAATCATTTAACTATTATTATTTAAGTTAATTGATGGAAATTAAACATTTCTTCACGCTAGCCGTATATAAGCTAAGGTTTTTGTAGATAACAGTCAACATGAAACATTCAATGCCATGGCCGGGAATTGAACCACGGATTTCTAATTAAAGAATTAAATGTTTCATGTGGACTCTATTAAAAACCTTAGCTTTTATACGGCTAGTGTAAAGAAATGATTAATTTCCATCAATTAACTAAAATAATAAGAGTTTAATGATGAGGCCTGAGACTCAAGTACTTGCCATAGTAGATTGCCACAAACGGGGAAACTCGAATGTGAGAGCCCCTAGTGGTCTACCGGGGAAATATACGAGTCAAATGGAGGATTTAATGTCATGACGGCAAGTTGGCCATGGTAACAATGGGTTAGAGTGACTGGACGGAAACAGGAGATCCGTGGTTCAAATCCAGGCCATAGCATTGAATTTTTCATGTTGAATATCTACCATATGACTTAATCTTTTTGTTTCTTGCAATTTAGAGAGGGAAATGAATTGAGACCTAGGCTGCTTTGTATCAGAGAAATGCGAAAACAGATTCCATGCTGACGATACCTTTTCTTTAATTAGAATATTAATAGAACTTTAATGGAATTAAAGAGCCCACATTTGTTTTAAAAGAATAAAAGCAATTCTAATTCAAATCAGGTGAGATCGATACGAGAATATCATTTGTATTTACTTCCTCCTATGATTGAATGTAGACTTAAGTTGAACCTTAGTCATGCCAAATATCAAGCAATTATTAATTATCTTTGCTGAATATTCTGTTACCATGAATAAAGTGTGTACTAACATTTTTAATCTGTTACATTTGTTATGATAATGAAGTAAACAAGGCAATTATTGCCCAGGCATTTGTCTTCATTATTTTCTAATCCCACTCTGTGGTCTAGTTCATAGGAAATAAGCATATTGTGTACATTACCTATATAATGAAGTGAACGCTTAGTTGTAATTGGACAATGTTATAAATTAAGGAAATATGGGCGTCATCCTCTCATATACCAATTACTTCCTTTCGTACATTACCTATATAATGAAGTGAACGCTTAGTTGTAATTGGACAATGTTATAAATTAAGGAAATATGGGCGTCATCCTCTCATATACCAATTACTTCCTTTCGTATTAAAACAATATTTGAATATTTCCTCTCACAATACAAACTTCACGATACTGCATAGGATGTTGCATGCACGATTCTTACACTTTCTGTTTTTACTTCTGGTTTTTAGTGACATCTATGACAGCTGTGTTGATACCGCTGGTTGAAACCACTTCCGATTTATTTCCTTGCCTTTATAGATTCTAACGATTCCTTCAACTTCACAAATTCATAAATACAGAAATTTTACTTATGATTCGATGTATTTAATATGTCTGAAGGGGTACAATAAAGATAAACACAGGAAATAGCTTTCTCGTATCCTTGTAGCATACTATAAGTTACATAGGACCGAGAATGATTGTTACGGCTATTCTTTGTCATACAAAGCAGGCTAAACAAACAGTATATTACGATGCATGTTTCAAATTCATTCATAGAAATGAGGGTAGGTTTAAATCTAATAATATTTTTTTCGCTGACCAAGTTTAGACTTGCTGAAAGGCTCAATTGGAATTTTTTTTCTAAATTCATACCCTCCTACAATACCGAAGGTTTTCTCTTTAATTTTTTTGATAAGTTTTATATTTGAATCTTATCTTTAAGATTTGCTGATTTAGCGTACTTAAACTTTCTGATTCCAATAACTAAACAGCATGTGCTCTTTATATTAGTCCAACTCGTCTTTTAGCTAAAAGGATCAGAGCAATAATTGAAGCAAAGTCTATAAAATGTACTTTACATCTTAATATACGCATGATTTAAGCTTATAATAAAACGTTATTGCAATTCTACACTCAATAAACGTCAATTTCAGCTTCTAACAGCTCATTAATAACCTCCTGCTGCTTACAAAGTCACTGTAACGTTGTAAGGCAAATTTAATCGCCTTAGAAGCAATGTGTCTTGAGTAATTCTGAAAACCACACTTTGTTCGCTAGATAGAGTCTGTTATCTAAATATTTGCATTGTTAGACTTGCGCAGTTCCTCAGATTATTGGAAGCAAAGGTTTAATTCAACAGATTTTGTAATTCGTGAAAATAGCACATGTTTGTCAAGAATTATAAGTGAACCTGCAAATATTGTTGACTTCCCATGCAGTGTGATGCCAGCAGATCCATCACTGTTTCCTACACTGACAGGTACATAAAACTCTGAAAGCTGGAAATGAAACTCCAAGAGATATGATGTATCAAGTTACCTGGCTGCGTATGTCGTTTTTGCTACGACAATAATTACTTCTCTTATCTGAACCTCATTTGCATACGCACATTTATATGCAGTTTCAAAATTTCTTGAACTCTCGACTTCTGTGACCTACGCAACTGAATGTTAACTTGTTTTCTGACCATAAGGATGACTTTAGCTTCCACGGGTGTCCTCGACCGAAACAGCAGCTTGGACGCTGCTTCTCCATAAATAAAATTTTATTTTCTTTACTCTATAACACCACATAATCGCACTATAATAAGCGCTTCCCTTCTTTTTCGGCTTCCAATTAACTTTGCTACCCTCAAGTCATGATTATCACCTGAAGATTCTAGTAATACAGCTGCAATAATTACCATGTTGCAAGCTTTCCGAGAAAACGATCTGGGTCTAAGCGTGATGCAAGGCGAGCAATTTAATTCCAATGCTCCTGGATATAGCTATCAGAAATATAGCGTATGGTGTTGCCCAATACGTTAGGCCTGGTGGTGTTACAAGTTGTTTCCAGAAATCGTGAGATAGTGTTTTTATTACCTAATTATCAGGATAGAATCTAATTCTAATATCTCAGCTCATGCAAAAAGTGGTAGTTAGTGTTATCTGATGCTTGGAGGTGATAATAACGGCCGCCAAAGATCACGCCTTTAAGAGATTGTTGTCGTGATTGGTTACAGAAGCCAAAAATGTCTTTTAGATAAGCCCTTCGGTGATCAACATCCATGGATTGTGAATGTTGAATCATTGCGGTGTTATGACCTCAAACTAAATTCTCTTCTGGCTGAATGTTTTAGTGAGAATTTTTTATCCTAAGCTTTCCTGTAAAGGATTATCTTGAGAAATCTAACTTATTTCGTCAACCTGAAACTTAAATTGTAAAATTTTTTGTACTAAGTACATTTAAGGGAGGATCATGATACAACGTAACAATTTGATATTCTAATTTGAACGAAAATTAATTTCAAGTCTAGTGCTTTTTGCTGGAAAATGTTTTATGAACAACAAAATTAAAAAAAAAAAAGAAAATTATAAATGCTGAATTTGGGCTTAAGTTAATGCCTTCCAAAATTGCGGCACGAATTTCAAGAAGACACTCCATTCCCAAACCACCCATAATATGGAGACTTTTTAGTCATCTTTGTTCATAGAAAGCTCTAATTTGATTAAAATAAAATTTTTATATGCGTACTGATTTTTCTTTGGAAATAGTCTATAAAGACCCTTCCAACTGGAAATAGTTTTTATAACGTTGTTTAAATAGTAAATCATAAGAAATAGTCCAAACGTATTACACAAATCACAATAGGGTTTCATACGTCATGTGCTTTTCAAGTTCAGGTAATTATGTTTTGACCCCTCATTTCTTTTATCGGTTCTCTATGTGATTGACCTTATAGGAATATTATGTAAATTGAAGGGATGGTTCGTATACCGTCAGGAATAATACATAAGAAAACCCTAAAACAACGAGACAATTCGACCTTCTATGCGAAGGAATCACAGTTTGCTATTAATTTCTGTGTCAATTGCCGGAATTATAGCAGCGTCGACAGTGCACCGTAATTCTTCCCGCTGGAATTCTTGTACATGTTAGGATATCTACTGACATGGGGCTGTCTCATACTTCAAAACCATTGATATGGGCCATATTTGAATTGGTAAACTTCTGATCAAGTAGTCCGACATTTAAACTGAGTCACCCGGAGGAAAGGGTGGTGGAATAAAGGAGTAAAGAATTATTTCTGTATTGTTAAACTAAAAGGCAGCTACGACATTTGAGTTTCCATCAACGACAGAGACAAAGACAAAAGGAAATTTTTTTGTTTACTTCTGGACTTTATTGAATTTAGCCCCCCCCCCCCCGGAATTAAATTTATAATAAAGCTTAGCCTTTACGGCATTTCTTTAGTGAGTAGTGCAAGTAGCATTTCGGTTATTCATTTATATGTTGAGAGGAAAACTACCCGGTTAGAAGTTAAACCCGAGAATTAGGTCTCATGCTGATGGAGAGGTTATATTTGTCATTATCAAAATAATCAACTGGTTTCGTTATGAACCACATTGTATATGTCAACATTGGCATTTATCTTTAAATAAGGCTACTCCAAAAAAGGTATTCTGGCATGCAGTGTCTGCATTTTTCGGTACGACGTAACTCCTACCCAGAGCAAATTTACAGTCGTTACGGAAAATTTTTACTGTGTGCTTTAGCATCAACCTTACCAGTCATTTTGACATTTACATATTTTATGCAAATAGAAGTTAATGATATACCGGTATGAATGTTAAAAGATCACTTGACGGTATGCATTTTAGTCTTGCAAATTGTCATATTAATAGCAAGCCTTTTGCCTAACATGGTTGTCAGGACACTTTACTGACATTAATCCCATATCCGTTACTTCACATACAATTTATCATACATTTGTAAATATTTAATCTCAAGAATCATCTTGTATTATAGGAATTGAAGCAGTACACTCGTAGTGTGGCCGCAATGATAAGGAGAAGTACTCCAAGGCGTAAGGGTTATTCATGTTGAAGCTGGACTAAACAAAGCAGGTAAGAAGGTTTGGTCATTACCCTCAAAACGGAAGGTTTACTATTAACTGGATATGCAGGAGACAAGTCATTGCTCTACAAGAGGCACTCTTGGTCAGGAAATCGACAGAGGCAAGGGCGTTCGGGAAGGCGGCGTGATTTGTAGGTGATGAGGTGCGTATGATGTAAAACTAAGCAACGTACGTAGGCGAACGTACGTGTGTGTGTGTGTGTGTGTGTGTGTGTGTGTGTGTGTGTGTGTGTGTGTGTGTGTGTGTGTGTGTGTGTGTTTTATTATTCATTTATTATACAGCATATTGCATTACATAGTGAGTAATACTATATGCTTGGGTGCACAGTTACATTAAGTTTTGTTTTCACTATTGTATTACATATTATCACATTTCCTCGTGACTTACAATTCTATAAACTAATAAAAGTATTTGCATCCCACTTGACTATTTACAGATTATCAAAGTTGATACTGTTTACAAATTTACTGAAACCTTTGGTGTGTTTTTGTATAAGTTCCTTTTTTTCTAGTGTCCAGCGTCCACCAGCCATTGTTATTGCTTTCTTTAGATTTTCCCTTTCTTTGTCTAACAGATTCCACTCAAAGATTAAGTGGTTCACAGTTTGTTCGTTTTGGTTGCACTTACACATTGGATTGTCACTAATTTTAAATCAGTGGTAGTACACTTTAGTTTTCCCGTGACCTGTTAACAATGACGTTAGATTTGATGTTAATTTTATTTTAGTTTTCATCCTGTCATTTATGTTGGGAAAATAGGATTTTGTAATTTCACCTTTTGATGTTTGTTGCCATTCTTGTTGCCATTTTTCCTTACTTGAGCACTTTAGCGTGCTGATTACTTCACTTTTTGGTATTTTGTTGTAGGTTACTTCTAACACATTATCTTGTGCTGCTTCCTTTGCAAGTTGAGCCGCTATTGTGTGTGTGTGTGTGTGTGTGTGTGTGTGTGTGTGTGTGTGTGTGTGTGTGTGTGTGTGTGTGTGTGTGTCTCCATACAAGAAGGGAGAGCAACAAGCAACAATAAAGGAACAGAAAAGCGAAGCAATCCACTTCTGAGACCAAAGATTCATGCAATTTTGAGCTAGGAGCGAACCCAGAACCTCTCAAATTCCTTGAAATTAAGTGCATGCCTGTCCTCTTCCAGCAACGCATTCCGTCTCAAGAGTTCACTTTCCCTAATTCCTATTTTTATACCTATTGGTTTTTTTACCCAATATTCCTGTTTATCGGTGTCTAAAAAGAGATTGGAAATATACAAAATAATTCATGTTTTGTTGCATTCATTCCCATAAGTAATAGCTCAATAGCTCCCTTATGCAAAATCTAGGGCATTAATTTTTGATGACCATTAAACACTGGCTGGCTTAAATATTCAGATATGCTGGGTAATACGGAGTCAAGTTTTTTTCTTCAAAACCACCATTAGGACCTTATTCATACTCCTTGCCGACAATGACTCCCTTGATGACATGTACACATTCTCATGAGAAACGACTATTTTGTTAAACTATTTGTGACAAATAGGTCGTCTTTCTCCAGATATCCAAGTACAAGAGAGGGTTATGATAGGATTGGTTCTTTAGATATATTACTTCCTCCAAATACTGGGTGGCTGTCTGCATTTTTAAGCATTTACTACGGCTAGGCTCCAAGTAGCTTTGTCTTTTGCAGCTCTTTCTGCTCGTTTAAAAATGTACTTTTGCTCTTTGTATATAATTCCACAACTTTATACGCATGAAATATCTCGTATACTTCTATACCGAAATCTTAATTGCTGAAGGCAGGTGTATAGATAAAAGTAATTTGAGGTAACTTGTCAGTTTGAAAACTATACAAACTTAAGGGATTCGAAAGATAAAGAACAGAATCTATATAAATTTTGTTTCTTTTTCGGTATGATCCAAAGCTGGAGGACATGGATAGAAAATCGTTGCAGAAAAATGTTTCTACGTAGGCGAGATACAAAGTGTCAAAATTATTAGAGTACATGGTATGCATACTGACATATGCAGAATGACTCCTAGAAGTTTTAATAAGTACACAAACAACATAATTTAGTGAACATTTTATTTCAATTAACTTAGTCGTAGCCTAGCTTTCACGGAGGCTAAAAGCATTGTCAATTTACTCTGGAGCTAGGTTATGTGCAGCCTCTTGTCCATCGTATTTACTGCGGAGATGCTCATGATGTATACTGAAGAACAGCGTGCAGTTCTACATTGAATATTATCTTGCATTTATAGACATTCCCTGGTACCATTGGTTCTAAATACCTGTATCTAAGTATAAAATTTAACTAAATGGAGCGTCCGTAGAAAAATTTCCTAATCTATCGCTGTCTAGGATTATGTTTGATGACAAGAATACTATATAAATTATCTATGAAGAAATTTTTGAATACCGAGTTCTGCAACATATCGTATAAGGTGCCAATATTCGGCGTTCAATTTTGCAATAGTTCTATTGCTAGAGTTGAACATGTTAAACAGGTGTTAGAACTGTGTAAATATAAAGTTGTATCATTTCGAAAGCGTTTTATAAGGAAAGGTATGAGCAGTATATTGTCACCCAATTATCGGAAGGCACGACCAACTGGAGCTGGGTAGGGGACAGGAGGCATTAAGCCCACGCCCACCCATTTATCTTGTAGCGCTAACATAAGGGATGGATAGGCAGGTGTCACTAAGTACTGTACTGTCTCTTTTCCCTCCCCCTGACTTCTGGAACAACCAGGATATTTCATCTAACCCAGAACCTTCTAGATTGGTCAGTTGGTCCTATATAAGCGACGCGGAGGGCTGGAGGAGAGTTCAGTTCTTTGCCAGCAGCCGTGAAGAGCGCAGTGCTAGGGAACGGACTGGAAGACTGCGTACGTGTATCAGAGGAGTTGTACGTAATTGTGAGTGGCAGACGAACTGGTGGATTACAATTGTGTGCGCTACGTAATTCTATGTAATCGGCAAGTGATCCAACTGTAATTCGGTGAAAATAAAGAACATTGAGTTTGTGCAATTGGAGTTTTAATTCTACGAACCCACAAAGTCATATCAATATTGTTTAGGTCTCATTTAGAGCAAAATGACCACCAGTCCACCATTTCTGAATATTCGTACATAAGTGCCAGTTGCGATATTGAACACAAGCCTCCTACCTTGACTATTCAAGAAAGGGGATTTAGTACCTCGATCTATAGATCCTGTGTGCCATGCCTCTAAGTGGCACCCCACGATGGTTGTATCTAAGGAGGGACGACAGCAGAGACCAGGGTACCGAAACTACACAGTTGAATCCCTGGTGGAAGTTCGCACAAGCTTTCCCTCCTCCTGCCGGAGAACACTAAAATAGGAAGAAGGCTGAAGTGAAATGAAAAGTGAGGTGAAATGTACGGACAGGAAATTTGGGGCATTTAATTATCCTTCTATGTTCGCTTATCGAATCGTGGAAAGCGCAGAGAAACCCAAACGTATGTACGATAAAGTACATGCAAAATAATTCGAAGTTTAGAAGTCATCGTAGTTGAAATGTTAAGTATCTTAGTGAGAGGAGAGCAACTAAATGAGCGTGATACAGTATTTCAAAAAATGATTACATTTACAAATTCTGTAGTATAAATTAAGAGTAGATTGACCTGCTGACAAACGAAGCCAAATACGTCAGAACCAGCTACTCCAGTTCTTGAACTAAAGAGAGCAGGTGTAGGTGAGGAGAGATATGTGAAGAAGGGCCGACTCCTGCCGTACGCGGGTTCAGGCCCCACCCCAGTGATTTAGTGCTGGTAACTGTGCCATTAAACTGGGAGTCACCCTTCTATACAAACAGGATTGCGCTGGACTACATCGACTGGAGTGTAACCCAATGGCATTCCGCTCTGGTCGTGTAACTTTGTGGGCAGTATGATACCTCTGTAATTACGCCCGTATTGTTTCGTGCCGTTTGTCTTTGTTGGTGTAAACCATCTCCATAGTGGGCGTCGCAGTCGGAGAGACTGAGTTTAATTCCTGGGTTGACGAGAAGAGTGGCCTTAAACTGGAGTTCAAGCAAACTGGTCTCCGTTATTCTCCCTCCTGCCGACTCTTAAGTAGTTTCGTCTTGAATCGCACAGTCAGAACTTTAGAAGGTTCTTTTTCACTCAGCGTTTCAGAATGGTAGCGAAATAGTTCTAAAAATAATAACCATCATCATGCAAAGAAGGTTTAGACCTGAGTGATCTGTTCCGACTCCAAACTATAATTGTTCTGAAAATTTAAGTGTTCTTTCACACTAGCCGTGTGTGGGCTAAAGTGTGGAAATATAGACTGAAAAATTCAATGTCATAGCCCGGATTTGAACCACGGATCTTCTGGTGTCCGTACAGCCGCTCTAACCATTGAGCTACTATAGCCAATGTGCCGATATTACATTAAATTCTCCAACTGACTCGTGTTTTTCCCGGTGAACCACTTAGGAGTTCTCATAAACACACGAGACAACTGCCTTAATGGCGACTTACAACATGTAAGGACTTTAAGGCCCGGGCTTTATAGTTAACCATTATTAGGTCAACTAATGGAAATTAATTGTTCTTTCACACTGGCCGTGTGTAGGCTAAAGTATAGAAATATAGTCAGACTGAAAAATTCAATGCTATAACAGGGTTTAAACCACGGATCTTCTGGTCTCCGTCCAGCTACTCTAACCATTGAGCTACTATGATCAACCTGCCGATATGACATTAAATTCTCCAAATGACTAGTATTTTACCCACTAAACCACTTAGGAGTTCTCATAAACACATGAGACAACTACCTTAATGGCGAATTACAACATGTAAGTACTTTAAGGTCCGGGCTTTATAGTTAACCACTATTAGATCAATTAATGATCCTAAGTGATTTACCGGAAAAAATACGAGTCATTTAGAGAATTTAATGTCATATCGGCACGTTGGCCGTAGTAGCTCAATGATTATAGCGGCTGGACGGAGACTAAAATACCCGTGGTTAAAATCCCGGCTATGGCATTGAATTTTTCAGTCTGACTATCTTTCCATAGAATTGTTCTATCGATGTTCTGGGATTAACTTTTTAAAATATAATTATAATAAAAATTATTAGAGGATTTACTTATTATTATCTCATAATAGTATAAAATAATAAATAAAATTAAAACAATAAATTCTAATCTCAACAATGTTATTAATAAATGCTTACGCTTAGATGAAGAAACTCATAATCCACAAAAAATATAAAGTAAAATATTATTAACATTATGTTTTAATAGTTTTTTTTGCTTATAACTTAGTGTCCTTTGGGGACTCCTTGTTTCCATTCTGCACACATGGCTGTAGCATCTTTCCCTGTACCCTGCTAATTTTTCTACTAGTTTAAATATTCAACTGTTCTCGAATATCTACACTTCTGTTTGTCCATTAAAGTACGTATAACCTGCAATAAACCTCAGGAAGTTCATTTCCGCAACTTCTAAGCGTCTCAATGTATCTATTTGGAGTCCAACACAGTCCCATATAATAGAGCTGAAACTACCAAAATTTTATACAATTTAAATAGGGTTTCTTTGCGAACTTGCTTTGATAAAGTTCTAATTGTTCCACATGTGTTGAAATTAATTTTCTATTTGTCTTTTGTTTAATAGTTCTCAATGAAAACTTATAGATACTTAAAATCCATAACTTGTTCCATGAGTAAATTATCAATCATAATTTTAGCTCTGACAGGGTATTTATTATTCATAAAATGACATAATTTTTATTACATGTTTACTCGTAGCTGCAATGAAAGTTCGAGGATGTAGTAGGTGTAAGCGAGGTTTCTATGTAATGACTGACACTCCAGCAATGATTTGCTACTTAAGAAAAGTAGCAGATATTTCAAAATCAAACCAATATCAAAGACTATATCGAAAATGGTTATCTCCAGACAAATTGACTTAAATTACGCGCTTTAACTTGGTTTCACTTTTAAAGTAGCAAGATCGTTTATATCTTGCGCTTTATCATTTATGCAAAAATCATACTTCAGGGGCAACTCCCAGAAAATAAGATAAACCTACTTTTAATTATCATAATTTTTTAAAAATTTGGTACTTTAATCAAAATTGTAAGTAATTGAGAAAATGAGAATGTTTCCATATAAGGGGTAGTTTAAAATGGTGGAAGTTTTTTGAAAATATTCCTTCCGCATTTTCGAGGATCTTAAATACCAGGTTTGGTATTTAACTGATGTTTGGTTTTCACACACACTTTTGTCCTAAGCATTTTATTTTAAATTAAGGATGTTTCAAAATATGAATTTTTGGTGAAACTGGTGGAACGCAGTACCTTCCTTTCTTAATTTAAGTAGTGCATAAATAAATATTTTTGTTGTTGCAAAATTTATTATTTAAGACTAAATCAAATTTTAGTACGCGATAAGACTGTCAATTAGTTGTTGGTTTGTCTTTAGTTTCTGTATCATTCAACTTGTTTCAACACTATTTAATTTTTTGTGGTATAATTGTAATTAACAATGCAGTCGTAACTGCTGTTGAATAATTGGTCACACAAGCACCTCAGCCTTTTATCAGGGCTATTATTAGATATAGCTAGCTCTTATGTATTTTAATACTGCATGTTAAAGCATTATATTCCGCTGTTGGAATGAGTAATAATTATTTACATATATGCCCAATTTGGAAACAACTTAAATAAAACGACGTTTAGGTTATTGAAGTACAAAATAAAATTCTCCCAGGTATTACAATGGATCCTTTATATTCGGAATAGCTCTTAGGGCATTTATTTATGTAATAAACTTATCGAGTATTTTTTTAATTTAATAAATTATCGAGTATTACTTAAAAATTTAAAATTTTGAAATAGGTTCTTCTTTATGTTCTGCTTTCTCAAGTAAAAATGTTGCATGCAAAGTAAAACGTTCTGATAGTCTATTTCTATTAATTGATAGATATAGATATAATGTAAAAATAGCATAGTTTTAGTATGCTTATTATATACTCTTCATTCGCATGTCAATAAAATGGAGTGTCAAGTCAACAGCAAGGAGCATTTTGGATACTACCTGCCTTTGCGTTGAATCGAGGTGCCAAAGAAATTGAAACTGCTCGAGGAACTGTTGCCGTCACATTCCATTTTATTGGCCTAAGAATAATAAATAGTAGTATAAAAAGCATATAAAAGCTAAACACATTATGATGTCGAGCATATGTTTTTTTATGGAATAACCAAAAGCCATTGCAAAACCGTTATACTTTGCAAGCAAACTTTTGCTTTAAAATAATGCCAGTGCTTGTGGGGTCAACTATCAGATAACACCGGCATCAGTAGCATCACGTAACTAGACTGTTTTTAAAAATTTTATGTCATATAGTATTAAAAGTGCTAACATTTTGTGCACCCTGCTACAGCTATACAGACGGATAAACACCGCTTTTGAGATGCAGTTAAGTTTGAACAGAGATTACACAACTCGGGATGAGGAAAGCTGGAAAGCTAGGTGAGGAAAAGAAGAAAAAAAGATTAACATCTTAATGTGTGGCTTGCGCGAACGTTTAAAACTTACAACCACGTTCTGGCTCGCACTTTATGGGGCCACATTCTGGTACCAGACCCCTTTTCGGCGATTGCCGAGATAACGCTTTTAGTAATTAATTACATGGGGACACTATAATAACTCGTGTCGTGCTAACGCATATGTATTCCGTAAGGGATTTATGTTCGTGTAGTGCTAACAGCGAAATAAACGCAAGTAACTCTTGAATGCCATGTTGTAAGGAGCTCAGGATGCAGACTCGCGGAGTAGCTACTTATGAACACTGTATGGTTAAAAAACAGCACGAGAGTTTACTTTGGAATTGGATTTTTGGAAGCAAGAATGTTTTTTGTGTTAACGACGCTGTCAGTTCAGATCACATCAGCTGGAATTTTACATGCAAGCAACCCTTACAAGAGGCGTGGCTTTTAAAGGCACCTTAAAAACCATTGATCTGAGAGGGATTTTAACTCACGATCTTTGGTTCAGTAGGCCAGTATGGATTCCTTCGGAAGGGAAGTTCTTTGTTATAGATTTACTGCACGAAACGAAAGAGGTCTATGAGGAAAATTAAACGTTCTTTCTCGCCCAATTATGGAACGGAATCTGAGAACCAAATAGTAGAAGCTCCGAAATGAACTAGATCAATACTTACCTGAGCTACCCGAAAATAAGGCACCAATCTCTTAACTTATTTATGGAACCAATTTAAGTTCATATTAATTTACACTTATTTCTTGTGTTAAGCCCGGTCGTTACTACACGACATGGAATGCAGCTTTAGAATTAATGTAGACAGAACCTAAATTATGGTATTTAAGAAAGGCATCAGGTTAAAGAGGACAAATGGTACGGCAAGGAAGAGAAATTGAAGTGGTCAATACATTTAATTAACTATGAGTACGATTAAGCAGCACGGGGGTTGGAAAGAGCAGAAGAGAATGGCAATGATAACAGGTAAAATTGCATTAAAGGCTATTAAAGCATGCCTAGATGAATTACCAGGAATGCAAATAAAACAGCTGGAGAGAATTTACACGGCCATAGTAGAAACAAACATACTCTATGGGGTAGAGATATGGGGTTTGAAGGATGGGGTGCAAATATGAACGTGATACACAAACTTTTGCAAACAAGTTTTGGGGTTACCACGAGCTTCCTCAAATGGAGTGGCGCAAGCAGAATTGGGAAGCTGGAAACTAGAGGGATAGTGGTGGAAAGGGTGTTTACATATTGGTTGAGAATTAGGAGTTTAGATGAGCAGAATATTCTGCGTTAATGCTTGATAGTACAGGAAAGACAATCAGAAAGATTCATGGCTGAATAAGAAAGTAAATGATGCTAAATAGCGTTTGGGGTCATGTGGGAGAACCGGGAATTACTGCAAAGTGGATTGTCGAAAAAACTTAGGTTAAGAACGGAATATATTGAAAGACGAGAAATGTTAGGAAGCTTCAACTTGAAAAGCTCACTGGAAATTTATAGAGAGATGAAAGTGATGTGGAACAGGGAAAAAAATACATTGATATTTTTGATAAAGCAGCAAGTGAAGGCTTTGCATGGGCCAGAACATGGGTGGTAAAACTGAAGGGTTTGGGAAGAGGGAGGGATCTGGTGAAATGCCCATTGTGTCACCAAAGGTATAAAGAATGGCATCTGCTTTTAGTATGTGAAGAAACTAGTTTGCTCTGGGAGAAGATAGGTAAAAAAGAATGGGCAGGGCTACCAAAAGAAATTCAAGCAATGAAGTCAATGAGTGTACAAACTAGGAAAAATTTAAATGTAATTGGGAACTTCTTGGGCAAAGTAAGATCCAAATGGTTGAGGAAGATAAGTAAATATGACGAAAGTGAAGATGAAGTTATTTTAGATAAGTTTCTAGTAGGGACCCATTAGCTCGACATCCTCAGAGTTTGAGTCTATTGGGCCCAAGGGTAACCAGCAACTCAGTGTAGTAATAAGTATGTAAATGTATAATAATTTGTAATTGAAATGGAAATAAAGATTACTTACTACACGACATCATAGAAATGGATTTTAGGGATATATGAAATTAAAAAAAAAAGTTCGGAAAGAAAGTTTGGCCTATATTTAGAGAACCATACTAGCGTTTGATAGTTGTAGGGACTGACGGGAAAGACAAAACAGCCAGCCTGTTTCACCATTCAACTTAGCACTTTTCACTTACAATGCTGTAAGTACTTTGAAGTCCGAGTTTCATAGTTTAGACCCCTAGTATTATCATTTAATGGAAATTATTCTTTCACACTAGCTTTCTGCAGAACAAGGCTTGGCAAGTTACACTCAGACCGAAACACTCACTTTAGCATTGTTACCATAGTGCCTCAGGACTAAAATTGATGGAGGCCAGAAGATCCATGGTTCAAATCGCAGCCATGACACTTAATTTTTTCCAAACCTTGTCCTACACATGGCTAGTGTAAAAGATAAATTGAAACCTTTGACAAAACTACGATATTTTGTTGGCTGCATACTTAGGTTTTGAAGTGTTTAAAATTTTTATGTATGTTTTTCCTTAGATATAGTGCACATAAATTGTACTGTTATTCCTCGAAAATTTAAACAACTGCAGAGTCAATTTGAGCATGACAACCGCCTCACAGTGGTTATACTACACTTTGATATTGTGTCCGCATACACCTGAAAGGCAATGCTTCACTAGTCCGCCAAGTAATGCGCTACGTTGTTTCCGTGGTTCGCACATTTGATGGCCGTGCTGTACAGCTGATGCCATTCATACTCTGTCCAGTTAATTGCAGCGCATGCGAGATCACATCTCTCCGGCCTTTACTTATGCTAGAGAATGTGGATGTCAAAAGTTGAGCTCCCATGTTAAATTACAGAACATGCACATTTCAAACACCTATCTTGAATATTTTTCTGCACCAACTTTTCAAAAGAATGCACATAATTCTCTTTTTCATTTTAAAGTTAAGTTTTAGCTTAATGGATTCCGGTATTGACATAAATGGTATAAAATGCGTCCCGTGTTTAAAAAGCAGAGGGAGCACGAATATGAAAAAGTTTGGATTAAAATTAGTTTGTAAGCTCTCTGGAAACGAAATTATAAAGGAATTGGGTAAGCCAAATATAAAACGAAGGAAATGCAACTGTGAAACATCTAACAGGTTCAAAGCTTTATTTTCCAGCATGTATTGACTTTTTCCATCATGTACTCGAATACAAAACTTAGCAGAGAGGTTTTAAACAGCTATGTCAAACCGCTGTTAAGATATTCCTTATTTTTAGTTTTTATTCTTATAAATTACCTTTATACACTATTGTTTTCATAATCACTTGATATGGTCAAATTCATTGCTTCTCAGACTCTACGATCATTCTCAAAGTTTTAAACAGACAGGAATTATTCCAGTACCATTACATGAAGACATAATGAATTATTAGAAAATAACTAATAAGGTAACACAAGGATTAATCTTTACTATCATTCCAGGATTAATGCTAAGCAGGCTTAATAGAATATATTCTTACACAAGTCACTTAAATTTTTCAAATCTTTCAGTGCGAGCTCTTCAGACTTATTTCAAGTGAAATATGTAACAAGTATAATAATGCGCAATTTCTGTAAATCCATTGTCTCAAACTCTCAAACATTTCATGTTAATACGTTTCAAGCATTTGGAATACTGAATAAAAATAAATAACCAGTCCAAAAAGACAATTACGGCTTTGACTTTATATCAAAATAATTGTATTGCAGGTGTAAGCTTTTATGATGAAACCTAAAACAAATAAAAAGGTAAAGAATGTTCACATTGTTAATGAAAATTCACCTATGTAATACCTGAACGTCAACTGAAAAACATCTCATGGCACGAAGTTTTTAACTTTGCTATGGAATACAAAGTGTTCTAGTTCCTATCCCGTTCACTTAGTGAACATTTTATTTTAGTGCTTATCGTTCTTGTAGGTACTTCGTTACAAAAGTAAAAGCTGCAAGAAATAAAATAAGCATCACGTTATTGCTTCTATTGCTTTCTGAAACTCGAGTTGACACTTATTCCATCTCGATAATGGCCAAGGCATTCGCGTGTTGCAGTTATTCTGTATGTGCCAAGAATGAAGAATTTTAAGTGCTTTGCATGATGCCGGATCTCATTCCAGTGTTTCTTTATGAATGTGCGAACAACAGAAATGTGTTGAGAACAGCACCACACAGACTATAAAGTAGTTCTGTAAGGTCTCAACATGGTTTAGATATAACCAGAGCAATGATATCATCTGAAATAAGCGTTGCCGACTGCAGAGTCAAGAGGTTTTATGTACCCGAATTTTTTCTCACGTGACTGAAATATCCTGCCTTTTTAATGTAGTCTAACATGGCACTGCCTCGAGTTTTCTTACAATCCTCGCACATATATAATGAGAGTTATACATAAAGTCCTTAAAATCAAAATGACATTTAATTTTTTAGACTTAAGCAGAGCTTCATATAAAAATCTAATGAGTCACTTCCTGTACTTCTCTATCAAATATGGTTTAATTGTTATACCATTTCCACAAAAATGTCTTACGAAAATTCTTTAATTTGTCCACGTTAATGAAAATAAACCTCGCATAATTAGTTTATTTACAGCTTTAATTAAGGATACAGAGAAAATAGGAGGAAACGGAAATCGATAGCCAGAAGCTGGCTTTGAGAGTCCATAGTGCTTGACTTAAAATCGCAATAGACAACTGAATTGCACCATCACATAGGCCTCATTTGTTTTACTCGGAACTGTTATGTATTTCATGTTAATCCAGATAAACAATGCAGAAATTCTCTTATTTTCTTGTAGGCCCAAGAGCAAAAGAAAATCTTATACTTAGGCGATATTCACATTTATTAAGAGCTGGCTCTTTGACATGACTGTGAAATTTCGTCCTTTCATAGCCTAAAACACAAAATATTGAATAACAGCTTCCTGTTTGACTAAAGAATGAGTATTTTAAAAGTCAAACCATCAGTGCAAAGTTGTAACTTGCAGTTAGTAAGTTAAAAAGATGTATTTAAGTGATAATTTGTATGCATTAGTGAGACAAACTTTCTTCTGTAGCAATATATTTTGGCTTATCTCAGATATGGAAAGTGTCATTCATAACGAAGATAACGCTAGAGACTTCTCCTACAAAATTCAAAATGCACCATTTCACTGGCGAAGGTCTTTATGGTATTTTGAACAAATTCGTTAAAGAGTCTTTCTGGAGAAAATAAATTTTAATAATGTTTGTTTGTAAAAGGTAGTTTAATGTGTGAGTAACTAACTTTTCACTTTAAGTTATGCTTCTCCCCCACCTCTCTCTCTCTCTCTCTCTCTCTCTCTCTCTCTCTCTCTCTCTCTCTCTCTCTCTCTCTCTCTCTCTCTCTCTTTCTCTCTCGCACTGGCAGTCTCAAACCATGTATTTCTGATGAAATCTCTGTACTAAATTTTTCGATAGAGTACAATACTTGCTTTAAGTAAACAGCAGAGAAAGTAAAACACACGTACTGATGAATGTTCAATAACGTATACCTAGGTAACATCCACTTGCCTGAAATTGGGTGTTCATAAAAATATTTTCCCAGCAAGAGGACTTCTGAATCTATTACCAGGAAATTGAATTTGTGATGTACGTATCTTCAGCACACATGTATTTTTAATAACCGTTTTTGAAAAAAGTAATAGATAAAAGTTCAAGTAAGGATAGTTCGGCTAAGGTGAATTTTTTTGAAATATTTCATTACATCATAGGAAAATACCAAATTTTGAAATATTAAGTTTGATATTTATTGAATGTGTTAACCATTTTTGGAATTCAGGTGGCCTCAAACATATTTTTAGTGAAACCTCGACATTGAATACACACAATATGGAATACAGTAGACAATTAGAACGGGTATTTCCTATTAAATTACTTATAGAAGTTACTATGTACTAATAATCCTTTCCAAATGTTTTTACATTTTCTTTGATGGCTTCAAGATTTACAAGATTTACTGTGGAAGCTATTTAAAAGCAAAACCTGATTTTGTCAGCGACACCTGAGTAAACTTAATATCGTTTTGTTCCTTTCGTGTTAGCTATACTAAAATTTGTTTCATTGCTTCACCACTTAATATGCTGTGATTATGCAAAAATTGATCAAATTACCTTAGCAATAATAATTTTTAACGGACTTAGCAAGTTCCAGGGTTCTGGAATTTTATTTTGTTACAGTTGTTTAAATCTGCAGACTTGAAGTTGTTATACATAGCTATTTTCATAGTCTGGTATCGAACTTTAAACTCGCAGCATAATGCCAGTTTCCCTTCAGCCACCATTCAGATTAACAAGCCAATGAAAGTGATACATAACATAAATGGAGTGTTCTATGCAGTGAAATACAAACAAGTAAATGGAAAATTTCAAAAGAAATTGGATGCCCTGAGCAGCTACTACAAAAAGCAAAATTAAAAACAATGGAAGTAAAAAGCTATGTAAATTACAAGCTTTTCAAGGAAAGAGGCAAAAAGCTGACAAGTCACATACACGAAAGACAAATAAACAAATCAAAAGTTTTCAAGACACCTACTAGAAAAATAAGACATTTAAAAAAGACGAAGGCGATAAAAAACATGGCCACATACGAAGAAAGGTTTCACCGTACCGCCTGATGTAAGTTACTGGTGCTGAAATACGAATTAAATTAGTTCAAACATTTTTATGGGGTAATAAAGGTAAAAGAAATCGCCCACGCAAGGAGGCAGTCGTAATTATTGCACCTTGAGCAGGAAACTGTTTTTGGAGCGAGGACATCGCCTGTTTTCTGCCCACCACGAGGAAGGTGGTTTCAGTTGATGCTTGGTACAGTCCAGGACAAAGAAACTCCACACGAGGGCTTTGTTACTCCTCACTAAACAGTTATTGCAGTTTTAACAACACTTTTAGCTCATTTTATCACGCTATGTAATTACATTACGCTTTCTTTGACTTTAAAAGATAAAGCTACTAGTATTTTCGTTCTATGCATTCCGAATAAGACTATGAAAGATCGCTTCTTAATATTGCATTTAATTTCAGCCGTCAACCGTGAGAACAGAATTTTCTGGTTATCTGATATAATATTCGCAATATTATTTTCAAATTTCAGCAGTTATACTGCAATAAAGTATTCATATAACAGTCAATGGACGCCAATGGACTTGCCCAAATAATTAGAATGTCATTTGAAGGAATAAAATGGGATAATTAATTAATTTGTAACCCAGTATTTACTCTAAATTCTTCTAATATATCTTTGTAAACAGCTGAAGTCCTTGCTAGTTAAATATCGATAAGTTATTAAGCACAAAGTTAATTCAGTCTTTTTAAAATAATGGATTTAACCACGATTTTTGACTTCTAAAGCCACATCTATGCCACTATGCAATGAAAGCAATAATCAATATTATTGCTAAAGCTTAAAAATTCTGAAATAAAGTAATTTGTTAAACCAAAAGTACACTGTAGTGGTGGCTCAATCAATTCAATGGTGGTCGTTATTTTAGGCTTCGCTTCATATTTACTTTATGACGTACATTTGAGAGCTGCGAGTAGCTTATGTTTCGCCTTCTTCAATTTTGGGTCGTTAAGCGCGTTAAACCAGTTCTACTTGTTTACACCAATAGAGTAGAGCTGTTCTCTATAAGAAAAGATATTAGAAATGCGAACTTTAACGATATTCATTTGTGTCTCGTAGTTTTAAAAGTCCTAAATAGACTCATTTTGAAAAGGCTGCAGTGCCACGCCCCCTATTATCCATTTGTAACTGTGTTCTCTCCTCGGTTGTAACCTTTATTGAAGCTATTGAGGATAGAAAAATGGGTTAAGGAAGAATGCCCTCACTCAGGCAGGCCAGGCATTGAAGCATCTACAACCTCGGTAGCGTAGTTGGTAGCGTGTCTGCCTCACGTTCAAGAGGTCCCGAGTTCGAATCTCGGTTAGGGTGAGTTACCTGGATAAAGTTTATTCGGGAGTTTTCGCTTATCCTGATAAACGAATGTCAGGTAACTAATCTCCATGGACCCCAGAGCCATTTTGAGCGTCTTTTCTACCATTTCATTCATCGTCCGATATAACTTAACGTTGGAGGACGTAAATTACAAAAAAGCTCTGTGAAATTGGAATGCTGAACATTTATTTCACCTCGCGAGGAAATGAGCATGTTTTCGTATTGCCTCTGGCAGAGTGAGCCTTTGACTCAGACGACATTGTGTTTTCCCCCAGGGGTCTACTTCGGTAGGTGCGGGTTTGGCGCACCCGGGGTCCCGAGCCAACAGTCTCCCTCGTGTGGGCTCCTCTGTGGTTGAGGGAAACGGTCAACAGGCCCACCCACGTGTAGGCCGTGCGTTGAGAAGGATTTTAGATTCTTTTCTAGTTTAGAGTTTAGGATTTAGTGAACGAAATTTTTAGTAGGTTTTGATTGATGTTTTTTTATGTACGTGTATTTTTAATAGGTTTTGTTACACTTGTATAGTTTTTAGACAGTCTTATCTCTGGCTTTTGCCATGACTAGTTTTTTAAAGGGCGCTGATGACCGCCGTAGTTGAGCGCCCTTATGTATATATCATCATCGACATAGTGTTTTTCTTTCGTTTGCGGTGCTCTAAATATTCCGATGTACCTTAATTCACTCATTAGCAGATATCTGAGGGTGCAATGCTTTGGGCAAAAAAGCAACTTATACCGGTAGGTTAGGAAATTGATTTACCCAGTTAAAATATTTAAAATATTTATATATCACTATTGCAATTTTAATAATGGAAGGGTGATACAATTTTAAAGCGGAACTGAAAACCATGTGAAATACAAAAGAATATTGCAGGAAAAGTAGCTAATAGTGCAAAATGAAGCAACAAACCATGTGTACATAAAAAGCAAGCGAAGGAACAGACCATAAGATATGTTGTGTTGATTACCTAAGGATACTCTTACTTGTGATGTAGAGGTTAGCTCTGATGTATTTATTCTTTAATGAAATGACCTCTTCATGTAAATCACACACTTTTTGTAATGTGAAACAGAAGCAAACAAACCTCTCGCTATCTAACTCAGCGTCACTGTTATTTGGCTTTTGTTTCGAACAGGTTTTGAAACTCCATGTCTAAAAATGGAAGTAGGGTAGATGGAGCTGTAGACAAACAAATGAAAATGATAGGTTTACACCAACATTTGAAATAGACCAATAGTTGAGATAGCGCTACACTTAGCAAAATTAGCAGGTGGTTCGATAACGCTCACAGACTTATGTATGTGTGTTTCTGGAACAATTTGGCAAGCTTCCTATCAATTAACAGAGTATGGCATAATTGACAATTACGTTTTATCCAGGCAATAAAAAAGCAATTTAAGCGTTTCAAGAAAGCTATAATTGAACTGCCTGTTACTTACATACAAAATATGATGTGCATCTACTACTATAACAAGAGTAATTCTCCGTCAACTTATCAAAATTTTTGATCATGCGGTCCCACCCAGCTCTCAATATTCTGATTTGTCTCTGATATATTTCCAGGTATATAAACTATATACCTATATATTATAGAAATAAGGTTGCAGTGATGTATAATCGAAAAAAATAAACAACCTCTAACTTATTTTACCTCCAGGTTTGTTCTGATTAAATTTCAAACTTCTGTATTCTTTAAAGGAAAATTATACCTATGTGTAATTACAGGTATTTTCGTTATCAGCGCAATAGGATGGCTAATTAACCCAATAGGAGTTCTAAAAGTAAAACATGTAGAAAATGATCCCCTGCTTCAAGTAGTTCTTAATCTATGTTTTATTCTTTTATTCTATGAGAAGCCCGTCCTCCTAGCCGTGGTCCCTAGAACGTATGTCTTAGAGTCCCACCAGGGGCGGTTCCTCCATAAGGTTGCAGGTTTGCGCTACACCCACTGATTCTGAATATACAACAGGTGCATTTTGCACATTAAAGCTGTACTTGTTTGCATTGTTTTATATACAAACATGTTTCAATTACGCTTATCGTCTGTAGCTGCCCATGACCGCAGAAGTCGAAATAAACAGTGATTAGCTGTAGGAGCCGCAGGTTTGCAGCGAAGAGTTAAACTAAGATTTCGCCCAAAATTTAGGCCCTCTGAGGGGTTTGCGGGAAGGTGAAGAGATGGGAGGGGCTTCTTATACATTGCTTAAATGGAGATTTATAAACCTAGCTCCTCCTACTCTTAACAACGGCTATAGCGTGACCTTCAGGCTTAGCTTCTGTGTGCTCTGCTTTTCGAACACAGGGAGAATTTAATTAAATGCATGGAGGTGATTCAGAAGAGAGCTCTGTTAAACAACAACGCCACACTTGTTCAGGCTTCTGGGTTTATGGCCACTTTAAAAGATTATAATTTTGTATTCTGGCTGTCTTTCTTCTACAAGATCATGTCACATGTGGCCATTTTGTACAATCAGCTGCAGAAACGAGACTGCAATGCAACGTTTGCCATCGCCCAGCTAAACGCATTTAAAAGGGAAGTGCAAAAGGTAAGAATAGCGTGGATATCGAGGAACACGAAGAAATTGCAATTAAGAAAAGAACAGAAGATCATGATGTGAAAAGAAGAGAAGCTCTTGAAGTATGTGACATTCTTAGAGAAGCAAAGGACAGATTTAGCTTCATGGGGCATCTGGTAGTCTCGACTTTGTTTCACCAAGAAAATTTCTAAGACATTTCCAGAGGATTCCCTTAGAGAAACAATAAGGTTATATCCTTTTATCATTCGAACAAAAATTCGTAGAGAACTGACTGTAATTTACAGTCGAGAGGAATTTCGTGGAATGTCCGGCGCTTTGTGCTTGATGGACTTCAATAAGGAAAACAATTTATGTACTACATTCAGCGAATATGTCAAACTTCTCCGAGTACTGTTAACTATGCCAATGTCTACCGCTGAAGCATAATGCTGTTTCTCAACTTTAAAAAGAAAAACTTTCCTTAGGAACACAATGTCACAGGACCGATTGACAGCATTAGCAATGCTTTCAATTGAGAGAGATTTTGTTATGAAGATCAGCGACTTCAGCGCAAAAGTTATCGATAGATTCGCCAGGTCTAAGGAGAGTACAGCAGAGAATCTGTATAAATAGGTGAGTAATTACTACTCTGTATTTTATTTTTCATTTGTGCACCACCAATAATTTAACCCACCAGCCGCCACTGAGTCCCACCAGGGGCATGGGTGTTTATGTGTATATTATATATGTGTAAAAAGTACAGAAAAACAAACTAAACAAACTGAAACAAAACGCGGTGAAATAAGGAAAAGAAATATACTTATATAAAGTTAAAAAAGAATACAATATTTCACTGAAAATGCTTGTTTTACGTTATTTATAACTAAAGAGTTTTTTTCCACAGCTATATTGCACATGCACTGTACTGTTATCGATCATGTAAGCAACCGCCGGTTAATAACCGCTCCACTGCAAGAGGGGGGGGGGGGGGGGAGGTGGAAGAAGAAAAATTGCATTATACTACACCTTGACCTTGCATCTGCATGTACTTCAAAGGCAGTGATTCATTAGTTCAAAGAGTACTATGTTACGTTGTTTTCGACTTCTACACATTTGAGAGTCTTGATCTTCATCTGACGTCATTCATACTCTCCAGCTAACTTGTATCGCAAGCGAACGCATATCTCTTTGGACCTTATTTGTAACTAATAAAAATACATTTTTTTGGATATGGAAAGTGTGTGAGATTTCTGATTTAACGAACAGTATAATAAAATGCCATGCAAACACCGATTCTTTCATGAGTGTAATCAGCACTTCGCGATACTGCCTTTGTGTTTATATGAACAATTTTGTTACGCTTTATTTTCTTAATGCTCGTTTCCTGATGATTCTGACTGAACCACCAAACCGTCATTATATACATGTTATTTCCATGAGCAAATATTTACCTCAGATTTTGGTTGGAACAGCCACTGGTTCTGAATGTTTATACATGATGGTCTAACCAAAGTTTTAGACGGACAGATTTCATGAAAAACGGAGCTGATTAAGAGTCATGGAAGTAATTTCTTTTCGTAGCATTTGCCAATTCAAAATATATTGTATTCTGCACGATGATGGAAGCTGTCGGCCGTTATTGGAAACTGACTACTGAGAAGGCGTCTTTTGACAGCTCAAGTAACATAAAATTCAGTTTTTATACTATAACGTAACTAATTATAATTCAATATAATATAGGGGTGTCTGACAGTGGATGGCAGCTATACTAAATATCTGAACATGGACGATGTGACTTATGATTTTATTCCACATAAAATATATAAAAAACTGAGCTTTATACTTCAATGAATTTGAGGTGCAATTTTTACACCTTTGCTACCATTAATCTTTCAAAGGCAACGTGATCAATCTTCATAGTCGGGGATCGTTTTACCTGTATTAAGGACATACTCAGAGAAAGTTTCAGATTTTATAAAATAACGAAGGTCTAATCGTTGCTGGTTCTTGGTCTGTCAATCTGAATATAGCATCGTTCATAGGTTTATTTTACATTTTTGCAATTCGTTTCAAACCAATCAGAGGGGAGTACTAAAGAGTAGGTAGTATCTTAGTAGTATGTTAACAAGTTTAGAGGACTACAGAAGAAAACCACTACTGCAATCTGGAAGATTAGAGCACAGATTTACAGCTAGAGCTATATTATCCAAGAACTAACTCTTGTAAGTAATGACATTGTCATGTTTACACACTTCAAAAAGACTCATGAAATCTCTCAACGTTTTTAAAATTAATATTTATTTGAAACTCTTCTTCATTTGTGATATTATTGCTCTCAAATTATTTTATTAAGTTCAGAAAGTTATATCAGCATACTTTTTTTTAAAAAATAAGTATCCTTAATTATTATGTTTTAATTAACAAACGTGTAATATACAGGGTGGCGCACAAATATCATACATTGAAATTGTGTAACACATATGTTAATTGCGGGTAGGCAACGCTGGAATGATGTGACAATTAGCCTTAGTTCGTGCATGGTTCAACAGATTGTCAATATCGCGCATGAGTGATTTCCACCGCTTCAGTTTAGTAAAATGGTTGACAAAGGCCGGTTGATGCTTGAACAAAAGGTGAAAACTGTGGTGTTTTACCCGAAAAGAAGAGCGTAGCAGAGACGCAACGACGTTTTCGTGTTCATTTTTGTACGAGGTGGGCCCCTGCAGACAGTGTATAGACTAACCACACAATTTCAAACTGGCGGCCATATTTTAGAGCAAAAGTGACCTCGTGTCAACAATTCGTACTCCAGAGAATATCGAGGCTGTGAGAGTGGATTTGACACGAAATCCCAGGAAATCCACGAGACGAGCTTCGGCCGAAATGGGTCTCTCACGTCGTTCACTTCAAAGAATACTTCATGCTGACGTGAAATTATTCCCATACAAAATGACAGTGTTGCACAAACTGACGGAACATGACAAGGTACGGCGATTACAGTTTGCGAATGTGTAGTGTTTAGCGCCCGCTTTTACTACATACGGCACCGCAGGCGATGACACTGATGATACATGAGATGAAGATGGAGCACTGGTGGAATGAGATGGCGGGGGAAACCGGAGGTCCCGGAGAAAACCCGCCCCAGCGCCGTGTTGTCCACCACAAATCTCACTTTGCGGTCGCCTGGGATCGAACCCGGGCCGTCTTTGGATTACAGTTTGCGACTTCGGCTCTTGCAGATGATGCCGTGATTCATAACACATGGTATTCCGATGAGGTTTACATATCCAGCCATGGAATAATTGGGCCAATCTTTTTCAACGGCACAGTTAACAGTGCGCGCTACTTGGACATGTTGCAGTACAATTGAAGACATGCCCGGAAAAATGGGCTAACCCTCAAAATAAAATAGTTTGCGATAAGTGCTGCCCTCTGTTGTTGCGGCAGAGAGCTATCTTTTCTTGTGCTGGTCTATCATCCGGCAATCCTATTACGCTAAATAAAGGGAGTTGAAGTTCTTGCGTTTCGTGATATGCTATACCTATAATCTCAAAAATGGGCTAACCTGTTCATACTCTGTGCCTGCCATCTAGTGGTCGGTCATACATTTGGGCCTTGTGACCGTGATTTCGGCCTTATAGCAAAAGGAAGACACGCAGCTTACATTTATGTTCCACATCAAGGGATGGAGTTAGTGAAAAACCCAGGGTAAAGAATTCTTTTCATGTTAAAATTAAAACTAACACGTTCATCTCTGCAAAGCCTTTTCACGATAAAGAACAGAAAAGAATAGTTTCAGAATCTGGTAAGTGCAAGGTGAGCAAGGTGACATGCATGAAAGTGTTTAAAGACCATCCGTTTAAGTTATATTTTAAATGCACTTACGGTGGTATTGAGGATTATGACACTTTGGACATTAGAAGGAAAATATCTGGTAAACTGTGGTTTAGTTATGTGACATTTCCTCCAAAATACAATGGTCCAAGACCTATAAATCCTGCAAAATTAAAAGGATTACTGGATTGATGAATTATATCCCACCAATTTATTATGAGTACTATAAAACTCTTAAATCTGAGACCACAGCTTCTCACAATATTACTGATGAAGCATTTTTGATCAGATGCACTACAGCTGAAAAGGTAACTACTTACCAAAAAGATATACCCACTTATTGAAAAGTGGAATAATCCAAAGCATGCCTTGTTTAAAATCCAAAAGACATAATTATTAGTTTTACCTAAAAGGTATTTAAAATGTATTTAGAATAAAACTTGAATAAATGGCGACAAAGTTTTTCACCTTATTTTTCATATTTTACTTTTATTAATGTGATTACATTAGTCATGTTTTGGGGGTCTATTAAGGACAACACTGAAAACTATACTGTATTCTTGAGTCTCATATTCTCAGAAATGAAGTAAAATAATCTTAACAAATCCTTTAAAACTCATTCACAAAACACAATTTTCTCCATTTTTAAAAAATGTGGGTTAACCCGTTTTTATGTGCAGGTCTTCAGTTTTCTTCCGCAACTTTATACATGAAGACTCAATTGTTTATGCAAGATGGAGCTCGTCCACATACAGCAAACGTTATTCTGGATTTTCTGCACCAACATTTCGAGCACCGTGTGATGTCCCATCGATATCCTGAACGTTTCCAGGGCGGTTCAATGTGGCCGTCACACAGCCCGGATATTAGTCCTTGTGATTATTTCTTGTGGGGATATTTGAAGGAGACAGTCTACCGCAACAAACCACGCACGCTAATGCAATTGTGAGCGGCTATCACAACCTTATTCCAAGAAATAACAGAAGACACGTGTCGTAGAGGGGTCGGAAAGTTCACAGTTCGTCTCTAAGAGGTGGTACGTCAACAAGGTGGATATATTGAACATGTACTCCACGCTCACTGAGCATACACATTCTGATTATTAATGTAAAAAAAAAAACATAATATTGAGATGCTTTGGTTATTAAAAATTATATCAACAATTTTAAATGTATGCCATTTCATGCGCCATCCTGTATATTTGAAATGGGCTCTACATTTTATATGCAGATACTAAAAGTTTGTAAAAGTAAAAAAGAACCTGCTGAAAATTGATGTCTTGACCTTTTGATTTTATTACTACCTTAAGTGCTTAAGATTTTTACTGAGTAAAAAGTTTAAAAGATCATTATTTATGCTACCTAAATACCTGATTAGTGATGGGAAATAAATTGGCCATAGAGCATGGCAGGCACTTTTACGACCACAACAATTTATCAGAGGATGCATAACGAATGATTAGATGGTACTCTCATCAAACCGCTAACAAAGTGCCAGGTTTTTAACGCTTAAGTGGTCATCAGCCGTGGACCTTGCAGAATGGAAATGCTGTTATATATTTCCAAGTAATCTCAACGGACCATTATGCTGTGAACAGACCTTTAAGATATCAATCAAATGATGGTCGAGAGCTGATTAATTAGCCGCTTTCCTATCTTTAATTACACTGATAGCGTTAGTTACATCCAAGTGTGGTCCTCTTTGTTATACATCAGCGTTTATACACCATTAAGATAAAACTACATGGCCTTTTGCTGCAATTCATTTGCTTTTACTAAACGGGCCAAATACAAAATTATGATATAAAGTTCAGCATTTTGAAAATAAAAAACAGGTGGTACTAAATTAATAATTAGATTTAAAAGACAAATAAAAACAGGTTGCTTCACCTAAGTAATGTCAGAAGTTCATATCTGAGGAAAAGATAAATTTCATCAGATCAAATTGAGACTGACACGTTTAGGTGAAAATTTTAAGACTTGGGATGGTGAATAAAAGGTCTGAGTTTCAAATTCAGCTATAAATCTCACTTGACCACTTTTCATTTTTTTCTCAGTCCTAATAATTGGCAAAATGTCGGGGAGACACTAAAGTTTGACTCGAAACAATTCCTTCCAATGTTCAAGTTCTTCTAGGGCAGCAAGCCATGTGAAAAGACGATTAGAAATAGACGTTTCGGGAGCGTACATCTCTCCGATCATCAGGATATTTATTAAATGGTAGAACCACAAATGAATCACTGGATATAATATAAACAAAGACAAAATACTATCAATATTCGCATTACTGAACAAAAGAATTTTCAGTAAATTAAACGCCAGGTCAAGAGATGGCGTAAGTGTAGAAACTTAATTGGTTCAAAGAAACGTAACTACTTTTAAGTCCGACTAACCACTTTCATAGTGCGTCCTACACACGGCCAGTGTGAAAAAACAATTAGTTTGCATTAATTGTACCTAATAGTGGTCCGAACTATAAAGCCCGGGCCTTAAAGTACTTACAGCATAGTAAGTCGCCATTAAGATAGTTGTATTCTGTATTTATGAGAACTCCTAATGGTTTACCAGGAAAAACAGAAGTCATTTGGAGAATTTAATGTCATGTTGGCATGTTGACCATAGTAGCTGAATGGTTTAGAGCGGCTGGACGGAGACCAGAACATCCGTGGTTCAAATCCCGGCCATGACATTGAATTTTTCAGTCTGGCGCTACCCTTTCACAGTCCGTCCTACACACGGCTAGTGTGAAAGAACAATTTTAGTAACTATTTAACTTTATTATCAAGCTGTATAGATCTGTGCTCCTTAGGTTGACGGATTTCCATTTCAAGGCCGGTTTCCAAGAGGAGCTGAACTGAAATACGGCATTACGAATATGCGTGCTCCTCTCGGAGGAAATGGCCAAAGCCTCCTTAACTCTCCACTCCCAGTAACTGTCGCATTTTGCCAAGCAACATATTCATAAGTGTTTTGTCTTTATTTATATTGCTATTACATCCAGTGATTCATTTGTGGTTATAACATTTAATAAATTTCCTGATGGTAGGAGAGATGCACACTCCCAATTCGTCGATTTCTAATCGTTTTTTCACCTGGTTTGCTTCCCGAGAAGAGCTTTAACATTTTCGTCGCCAGGAAAGTTTCAGGTCTTATAATTCCTTTCAAATTTAACTTCCCAAATATTACTTACTGCATTTCACGTTATCAATGCTAACTTCCTGTGGAGGAAATATGTGGTAGAAATGGACGTTAAGCTGTACTAAAGTCCAGTTGGTAATGTAGACATAATTCTATGTGCTGCAAGGACTGAGACTTATGGTGCCTGCTCAGGAACTTCTGCTCCAGCAATATTATCAATTTTATTGTTTGCGCTTATTGTTTAGTAACTTTTAAGAGATTTCATTAAAATATACTCTGTGCGCTTCTCCAATATCTTTTGCAGCCGATTTAACTTCTACGGAAGTTTAGTGATCTGTAGAGTTTCCTTAACTCGTGAATGTCCCAGCGTGTATTCGATTCGGGTTTGGCATCCGTACCTTGAAAATATTATTTTATTCTCTATAATACGAGTTACGTTGAGAAAGTAAGTTCTCTTTTGTGATAAAATCAAATTGTGTACAGATATAGAAAAATTATTCATTGCACAAAATGCTGCACCTCACTTCTTTGCCTCATAACTGCCGAAATTTTTCAGGCATTTGTCATAGCGAGGCACAAGTTTTTGTATACCTTCTTCATAGAAGTTTGCCGCCTGTGTCTTCAACTAGTTGGAAACATTTTCTTTCAGCTCTTCGTCATTGTTGAAATGTTGACCTCCAAGGAAATATTTGAGATGCAAAAACAAATGAAAGTTGCTAGGAACGAGGTTAGGGCTGTACGGGGGATGGTCAAACACGCCCCAGCCAAATCCCTGTAGGATGTTTTTCGTCGCATTTGCAGTGTGTGGTCGTGCGTTGTCGTGAAGAAACAACACCTTTTGACAGCATTCCTCCGCGCTTATTCTGTATTGCGTGGCACAATCATAGCATTCAGAAAACGAATCACAGGTCTGATTTCACAAGCTGCGGGATTTTCAATCAACACCGACATTATAAACAAGCACAACAAAGCGTACGTGGCTGACAGCGATCTCACAATGTCACACGTTTCTTCTTGAAACAGAGCGTCTACCGCATATGTGAGGAACTGCCATCCCAGCACTGCAGCGGAGATAAATTGAAAGAGAACTTACTTTCTGGAAGCTCCTTGTATTTGTGAATCAAAGGCGATTCTAATAAAGCTCAGTCACACATTAAAATATGTTTACATACATTTATAAATGTAGGGCGCCGGGGTAAAGCAGTGATTTCGTTCGCGGCTCCCGTGCAAAGTGTCCCGAGTTCGATTTCCGGCTCTGGATTTTGCGATTTTAAGTCGACCCTAGCAACATGTGAAGTGCCCCTTATGCCTAGCGTAGTTCGGAGTCCACAGTATAAGCTGTAGGTCCTTTCGCCTCAGTCATCTTCACCATCACCCTATCATTGGAGGTAATGGACACCGCCCTCTGGGTGCCTACACCTGAGAAATGGGTCCAGTCATCACTTGGTGGGGCGAGGTTACCCCAAAGGCCAAGGTTGCCCTGTGAGCAGTGTTGGGAACTAACCAACCATTTATACATTTATGTAAACTACCGCTAGCATCTGCTAGTAACTCATATCTTACAATTTCTGTAGAGATTTATTCCAGAATCTCGTCCAACCCTCACATGATTCTGTTCAGTTTGTTGATGCACTTTATTCTGTGTAAAAAGGCCAGGATACTAATGTGAAATCATAATAACTCACTCAGTTGACTGTCCAGGCAATATGCAGGCTGTTTTTACCGCAACAGTGAGCAGGTTTTCTCTCAAAATGCTATTGCATTTTTTTCTTTACCTGTTTATCGTGAAAGCCATAGCAATGTAACAACAGTTTCGAAAACTAATTGCAGAGTAAAGTGCGCAATTGCAAGTATAGTGCGCAATTGCAAGTATAGTGCGCAATTGCAAGTATAGTGCGCAATTGCAAGTATAGTGCGCAATTGCAAGTATAGTGCGCAATTGCAAGTATAGTGCGCAATTGCAAGTATAGTGCGCAATTGCAAGTATAGTGCGCAATTGCAAGTATAGTGCGCAATTGCAAGTATAGTGCGCAATTGCAAGTATAGTGCGCAATTGCAAGTATAGTGCGCAATTGCAAGTATAGTGCGCAATTGCAAGTATAGTGCGTAATTGCAAGTATAGTGTGCATCTTCTTGTTTTCAATTCAAGCCAGCAACAATTCTCTGAACATAGAGATGTAAAATCATGGTTAATTTAAGCTTCAAACGAACTGATATCTTATAATATTCCTTTATTATTCAGTATTATACTTTACAGAAATATATGCTTCCAAATAAGAAAAATATAGGCATGTGATTATTTTATTAGAACCTGATACGAGAGTAATAAGACTGTTTTAGAGCTATTAGTCCAGTTTTGTCTCATCTGTATTGATGAATATGAACCTCGTTAATACATCGTACTATTAGAATAGTGAAACCTGTTGATTGTAGTGAAATCCAACGAATCAAATTGAGGCTATGTGATTTTATAGATTAGGCGTTTTATAGTGGTGATGTAAATATACGCTGCAGCACCTGTGACCAGTGATCATAAACATTTAAGTCACAGGTATAAACAACGTCTAAAATAACGTTCGTTAAAACTCGAATCAGATCCGGGTATAGGAAGAGATTTCGCCATTTTCTTCTCCGGCACTTTACTACGTGGTAAAACCATAACATACGATTTGACCACAGCAAGTTTTTAACACTATTAGGAGCTCTATAGATGAAAATGAAGATGATAAAAATTCAGTGGCAGTCAACGTGTAAGCATTTAGTGTGGATAAAGCGCAATTTAAGGATTCTCCCGCTGTGAATTTGTGGTCTTCGCAGGTTGCACATTATGCCAAGAGTGTCATATTTGGAAACTGTTGGAGGCAGTCTTGAAGAGCTACGTGCTCGAAATCCCGCTTTTAACCAACGTTTTGCAAATAATGGGTGGGATAATAACCTCCAACATTTCACATGCCTAATATTAGTCCAATCAATACGGACTAAGGACTTATGCAATGATTTGTTGAATTTGTCCAAACCATGAAGTGCAATGTGCGAGTGATGCTGGAAAATGAAAACTTGATTATATATTCGTTGAAATATGAATCTCAAAATATTCATGGTTATTAAGACATTTGGCCGTGGTTGGCCGAGAGGTTAGACCCCTCGACTCTCACCAACGCGGCCCAGGTTCGATCCCAGGCGACCGCAAACAAGATTTGTGGTGGAAAACACGGCCCTGGGTTGGGGTTTTGTGAATCCTCCAGTTTGCCTCATCATCCATCCTTCCAATTATTCATTTCACCCTCATAATGTCATCCACTTCTCTCGCTCTCATCCGAGACATTGGGCTGGCCCCTTAAGGAAACCCATAACTGAAAATTGGAAATCGTGAACTAAAAACGCCAGGTTTTTAAGATTTATACCACAGATGTAACTTAGTGCAAACATGATATAGTCCAAATTATTTAAATTTTCCGAAAATATTGTCAAATTTATTTATTTTTTGTTAGGTCACCGAAAAAGTTCCTTGCGACAAAAAAACTTCTATTTTGATGTAATATTTTAAAAATACGTTTCCAATACATCCAAGTTTTTTTATTTGCCCTAGATTTCTCAGTGTGTTAGTAACTTTTGGCTCCAGAAATTTTTAAAGCTATGAATATGGCTTTTGTGCCCAAAAAGTTCAAAGTTTTTAGTTTTGAAGTAAAGAAATTGTGCTTATATGCATCTCACAAAAACCCAGGGCAATTTCTATTCATGGTGTCTCAGTCAACGTGTGTAGCAAGTTACATTAGTCTTGACACCAAAACTGCGACGAAAGGAGCATTTTAAATGATGAAAAATGATTAAAAAATAAAATTAAAAAATAGCGAGAAATCAAGTATAAGGACTTGGAATGCATATGTAACACTAGCATTCGCGTAGCTTTCAAACTAGATTAGAGCATTTAAACGGCTTGCGGTAGCTATTTAAGCATTTTTTGTTCCATTTATACCCCGCCTTTAACTACAATGGTCATATTTGCGGCCGTTCGCCTTTTGTAACATACGGAAGGTGATAACTCGTATTCGTTGGTTTGTAATCATTATATCACGCACACATTCACTCTCATTCATACTTCCAGACTCTGGGGAAAATGAATTATCTTGGCCGGAGAAAAATCTCCACCCCTACTGCTGGGAATCGAACCCGGGACCACTAGCACGGCAGGAAGTGCTCTACCAACTGAGCTACGGGGCCAGCCTGATCATTATTTGGTTTCAGGAGAGCTTAACACTATTTTATAGACTAAATAGAGGAAAAAGTGATTTTTTGAAAATGTTCGAAATGTTCATGAAATTTCAATCATACATATACTTAAGCCTGGTTCCTCTATCAGGCTCAGTGCTTCAACTTCCCTCGCCCCGACTTTCCGGGCTAGTGAAATCCGTGTCCTCTAACACCCTTATCGGAAATATACGGGAGGAAGAAACCTTGCAATATTTCATTTCGCCCACGTTTAGGGAGTTAATGGGATCGCTGAAAAAATAAATCTCGTATACAAACTGTGAAGAATTTTTAATTTCATTATCTGGTTCTTTGGTATGTATTATGAATGCATCTATCGAAATATATATCTTAAATTTTGGGGATATAGCATCCTAATTCTTTATTCCGGATAACTTTGCATAACTGGTAAAGAGCAGAGATTGATAATCATACTACACGAAGATGTGGATTTCTTTCACCTCTTTCACCTTTTCTTGCTGATATACTTATGAGTCTTTTTTTACTGAATGCAAGTCACTAAAGCATTGCCTTTAATTTTTAAATTTTGGTATAGGTATGTTAATACTTTCTGCAATTGATCCTGATAAACTTAAACGATGCTTTAAAATTACTAAGTTTTCAAGATAAAGCTATAAAATTTACATTAGAGACTGAAATTAGTCGATGTCTTCCTTTTCTATATCTAAAGATAAGAAATAATAAATTAAACTTTAGTATTTATAGAAAGTCTACTCATGTTGATAATTACATAAAAATAAGTTTTAACCCTTTTCCACATAAATTTAATGTTCTCAATAGTTTGATTTATAGAATAATAATTATACTCCTGAATACAGATGAATTTAATAAAGAATATGGACATATTAATGCTGCTTTAATTAATGGTTTTAATAAAGACTTTATAAACAAAAGAATTGAAAAATTCAAATTTAAAAAAACCAAATGATACTTCTACCCTTAAAAAATAAAAGACGATTACAATTTTAAAAAATGTACTTACCATTCTTGGGTTAATAAATATTTTCAAAAAAAAAATTGTAAAGAATTTGGTGTAACTTTAGTTCCTCAAAGTATAGTGTTAAAAATTTATTGAATTTCTCTAGAAAAGATACAATTCCTAATAATAAAAAATCTGGTATTTATCAGCTTGTGATAGTTTATATTGGAAGGACAAAACGTAATTTGGAAACCAGAACGAAGCAACATTTTCGTAACATGAAGTATAAACAGACTGATAAATCGGCCTTAGCGGATCATTTTTGGTCATTTAACCATGAAATAAACCCAGAAGTTAAATTATTAAAACAATTAAATGGTCAGATAGATTTAATGGGTTGGGAAAAGATATTTATTTTAAAAAACAAACATCGCGTAATGAATTTTGAAATACCGGCAGTCGATTCTGTTTTTAAATTTGTTTCATTTGCAGATTTTGGCAGTACTAGCAGGATCATTGAGAACTAACTAACAAAGCGATCAAATAGATCAGGTTTTAAAAGACTTAACTATTTCTTAAGCTTACTGTATCTACCCTATTCTCATTGTGCCTTCAAGAAAATATTTAATAAAACTGTTTCGATTAGCATTTTGATTAACTTGAAGAAGAAAAAGGACACTTTCAAGAATGCCTCGTTAGACAATGAGTAGGAAAGAGGAGATAAACTATCAGAATTTTACTTTCTCTACTGCTTACAGCAAATGGAGGACGGACTGCATTCCACGTAAATTGCTCTAATGAGATTTTACTGGGAATATACCGTTTAAGTCTTTAAATCACAAAATATCTGCAGAAAAAGTTAGCGCTTGCCTCTTTAAGAGTGGGTATGGGCGAGAAGTGCAATATTTTCTTTATCATATTAGCACCTTGGTTGTGGCGGGTTCGATAGTGTGATATACTTCATTATATATTTGTTAGGTCTAAAGCCATCGCTAAAAGAGCCCACTCTTTCCAGAACAGAGTTCGACTATCCCAGCATGTTACACAACATGGAGGTGGGACCCAACTGTCTTCATAAAGTTAAGATTCGAAACCTCGCAGCAGTTATCAAGGAGTGATAGAACGTATACAACTTGATAATATTATTTGGAGCAAGGCTTGTGTTTTAATTAGAATACACGCCCCTTCCACTGCGCAGCTGGCTCCAATTTTTACGATGTTTGCTCCTCCCCAGTTGCTTCCATATCGGAATGGAATGGAAGATAACTATCAGTATGACACTTGGCACACATGGCGAGAATATAAATTGATATAAAACTAATGCATGTTGCCAAATACAACGATATTAGCGATAAAATACAGGTTTTATACAGTTTCCAAATCAGCTGCACACAAATTGAGGCACAATAGTCTCATTTGCTATGCTACCTTTAAAGTGAAGTGCAACATATTCTTCGTCGATAGCCTACTAATTAATAATTACGGAAAAAAGCAGCTCTGAATACTAAATGAGGGAGGTTCTGGAAGAAGGGCACACATTCAAAATTCATTTTGTGATAATGATCTCTAAAAGTGCTACATTGGCGGCAGTGCTTCCATTTTCATGTCCTTCACATTTTATAAATTCGTTTTATGAGTCCAACGTAGGTATACAAAATGTAATAACTGTATTTAGCCTTAAAACACTCATTTGAGGTAGGCTGGTTAAGTTGTAATCTAAAAAAAAAAAAATCACAATGTGTGAAAAAAGGCTGTTAAAACATTTGTTGGTTCCTTAAAGTGTTCAATTTTATACGCAAGGGATTGCCGCTCTCATGCCCTCGGAGATTCTATGGAATAGATGTATATGAAAATTAGAAATTATAGAAATAGTGACAATAATACTTCAAGGCTGGTGCCATTAAAAAGTTGGAAACGACATAATCTAAGCATGGAACTACATTAAGAGGAAGAAAAGATTCAGATGTATCATCATTATATCATATCATATCCTCAAACTGATTCGCCAGGAATGTTTACAGGAATTACTACGAGTTTCGAGAAAACTTGAAACTTCTGTATTCTATTACAGCCTCCCCTCTTTGAGGAAATACATATATCCGATACGTCTTGCCTTAGAGAGAGGCACAACCTGTGTTTTCTAAATTTCGTTACGAGTTTTTCATTCTTCAATGAAAAAGTCACCAGTACCTAACATGTAAATTTTGGATTCGGAGAATACACAACCAATTATGCGAGATATACCAAGACTGTTCAATAAAGAATGATCACAATTTTTTTTGACAACGTACCTTTACTCATCCTCAATTTTGTGGTCTTTCTCAAAATAGTCTCCCCTGAATGCGATACGCTTGTCCCAGCGTTTCTGCCAGACTTTAAATACATGTTGGAAACCATTTTTTGAGAGATCCTTCAAAATCGCCTCCGCAGACTTCACCATTGCTTCTGATGATGGATAATGCCTCCCACGAAGGTGTTTCTTCAAGTTAGGGAATAGAAAAAAGCTACATGGGGCTAAATGGTGAGTGTGAGGGATGCAATTCACGTTGATTTTTGCAAGATATTCAGCAAGAACATTGGCAATATACGGCCGCGCATTATCGTGGTGCAGTATTCAGCCTGCTTCATGGAAATGTGGTCTTTTGCGCCTGATATGGACTTGCTATGTTTTTAGGACATCCCTGTAGTACTGTCTAGTTACTGATGTATGTGCAGGTACAACATGCTGATAAGCCATTCCAATTCATCAAAGAATTGAGATGACTATAAATTTCCCAGCAGAAGCAACCACTTTTTCTTTTTCAGAGGTTGTTGATGAAGGAGATTTCCACACTGAGCTTTGCTCTCTGCTCTCAGGATCAAAATGATGTAGTCAGGTTTCATCAGCAGTGATTAAGTTTGAAAGAAACTCCAGATCTTCCTTTAACTCAACTTTAACTGCATGCAGCCCTGCATGCAGCCCTGCATCCATTTGTTTGCGAATCAACAGTCTTGGAACCAATCGCGCACAAACGCGTCTCACGTGTAATGTTTCTGTCACCAACGTGTGGGTGGCACCCAATGAAACGTTTAGTATTTCTGAAAGTGATCGTCGGTTCTCACACAATGGCAGCAGCAGTGTTGATGTTTTCTTCCGTAAGAGCAGTAACTAGAGCATCGGGTCCACCTTCCTTTGCAATTGATTGCCTCCCCACTATAAACATTCTAAACTACCTTCGAGCTGTGCTGTAGTGAAGAACATACACTCCATAGGCCTCTTGTAACACTGTATGGGCCTCAACTGAAGATTTGTCGAGACGAAAGCAGAACTTGAAGCTGCATATTGTTCCTCGCGTGTTAACTCCATTGCAGCGTAGGCAATACTGAACATGTCTGAACTTACCTGGTTCTCACAGGCGGGAACAAGGAGTACCAAAAACGAAGCTACTACGGTGTGTTTGTTTCGCATTAAGCTAACAGAATATAATAAGATTGAATTTTAGTGCGAAATATTATGACCGTAATAAAATTATGATCATTCTTTATTGAACAGGCTTCGTATTTACAAAATGGAATACAAGGAAGCTTTGGTTCATTTACCACTTTATCATAATATTGGCAGAGCGTAACTGCTTTAGTCGAGTTCTCCTCTCAGTATCTTGGCAATATTCTGGGGAAATATCACTAATTCTGAGGAAATATGATGCAACTTATTCATTGGCTTCCTTCAAGTTAAAAGTCCGTGTTTTCATTCATTTGACGTAAGCGCTTTGTAGACGAATGATCCTTAAAGAGCCTTGAAGTTAACCAACTGGGTAATCATTGCATCAGGAAATATAATGTTCTGTAGAAATACCATCCTATTTAACCCTATCTTTATGGAGCGAACATCGTTTGTTTCCTCAGGTGGAGATTCAAAGCAGGGCAAACTTTACATCCTATATTTAAATGATTTTAAAAATAACAGGTTGTGTTTCCATATTTTAATTCTTATTCTGCTTTTGAGGATAGATTTCACTCATAAATATCTTAAGGAAGATAAAATTTGTCTAACTATGCAAATATTTAATGTGAACTTAGTCTACCCAGCAATTTCTTCAATTTTAGGAACAAAAAGTAATCACTAGGAACCAAATACAGCGAATGAGAAATGTGGAAACACTTTGTAGTGTAGTTCATGCAGTTTTGTAGCAACAGTACCATATGTATTTGAATCAGCATCATAGTAATGAAAGAATATATTTTAGTAAGAGGTGGGCGTTTAACCTAAGAGCATGTTTCAATTAATTCGGTAATGAAGAATAATCTTGACTAATGTTTCAGGTGTTCTGCTGGTAGTTTCTAAGCATACCACGAGAATCTCGGGAAAAACCATAGTCATGACTTTCAATGCAGAAGGAACTGTTTGGTACAATTTCACCTGTACCAATTATTTCAATTGCTCCTTCGTCTCCATGTTTCAGTTTTACATACTATTATCAAACTCACTATAATAGATTTAAGCAAGTCTAAACAACCTTGAGATATACTAATTCCAGTTTAGATCCACTATAGTAATAATGCTACCCATTCAGCAGAAAGCTTTTGTGGGTTCAAAAGTTTTAAAAAGTTTTGGATGCAACCTGCAGTGATCTTTACAAAGCTGGCAATGTACATTCCTTCAAGCGACGATCATTGAATACAGAATTACCAATTTTTCATAATTTTATTGGTAGAGTGATTTTAGGAGGTCCCATGTGCTCGTATGTTAAAATTAGTAGTCTAAAAACACGACTCAGTTGGAGAATTTGATGTCATATCGGCACGTTGGCCATAGTAGCTCAATCGTTTAGAGCGGCTGGACGGAGACCAGAAGATCCGTGGTTCAAATCCCGGTTATGGCATGGAACTTTTAGTTTGGCTCTACCCTTTCATACTGCGTCATACACACGGATAGTGTGAAATAACAATTAATTTCCATTAATTGTACCTAATAGTGGTCCGAACTATAAAGCCCGGGCCTTAAAGTACTTACAGCATAGTAAGTCGCCATTAAGTAGTTGTCTCATGTGTTTATGAGAACTCCTAGTGGTTTACCGGGAAAAAACTAGTTAGTTGGAGAATTTTGTCATATCGGCACGTTGGCCATAGTAGCTCAATGGTTTAGAGGGGCTGGACGGAGACCAGAAGATCCATGGTTCAAATCCCAGCTATGCCATTGAACTTTTCAGTCTGGCTATACCCTTTCATAGTGCGTCCTACACACGGCTAGTGAGAAAGAACAATTAATTCCAATTTAGTAGTCTGCTTTTATCTGTTGAAAATGAAAGCAAATAGCTGTTAATAACTAAACTACGATTAATTCCTCTTGTATTAACCGAGATTACTTAAAACAATATTTTATCATAGATATGTTTCCGCTTTTATTTATTATGTAGAAGACACAGATGAATGAATGCAGTATCAAATTTTTCACACGATCATAAACATATGCTCTTTCAAATTTTAATGAGAGAATCTGAATTTTATGCTATTTAAAAAAAATACTTCCCACATCGATTATGATAATTACAATACAAATAATAAAAAGCATTCCACTGCTTGTCATGCGGCAGTTCTGATTTCAACTTGAATTTCTTATAATTCGTTAATCCTAAGAGATTTTAAGAGAACATTTTAATGTATGAACTCGTGAAATAAGAAATATTTTTTAAGTTGTTGATTATAATATTTTGCTAGGGTTAGGTGTATGGGGGCTGAATTATTATTCAATGGTGGGCAACATGATAACATGATAACATGATAATATTTTGAAGTAATTTTAATATAATTATTTAAACTTCTTAGTCAGGATTTATTTTCTTCTAGTGGTCATGCAAAGAACAAAACTTCAAAGTCATAATGAAGAAATGTTTACAATATCTGAATACCACTTTAAACTGGTGCATAGTTTTATACCTACTTATAGCGAAACGTGTAAGCGTGAAATGAAATGTTTTCCGGACTAGCAAAGAAATAGAAAAGCATGTTTTATACAAGAATATGTACACAAATGAATGTGAAGCAGCATATGATTATTTTATTGCGAAACTAAATGCCTCTGTTCTAAAAAATTAAAAATTGTTAGATAGCCCATTTAAAATCCACAACAATTCAAATCTTCACATGGAGAAAACCTAGTGAAGACTGCCTCCCATGTTGCATCTGCTAAGGATACCAATTTGCAAATAACTTGGGCGCAGCTTGATATGAAGACTCTTGTAATCAATTTTGTGGCTGTAATCAGTGTGAGACTGTGGGAAGACAGACCCCGAAACAATGAACAGTTAAGCAATCATCTTTGTGAATGGACACACATACACTGATGGATGTCTACAACTTTCATCACGGTGAACAACCTGGTGATTTGTCTTTAACAACGCCAATATCGCGCCGATGTCAGTGATCAACACGTATATGCAAGGGTATGTGATCCAGTACTTGTCAGGTAGTTACTGACATTCGAAGTTGATCGGTAAAAACCACAAATTTGAAGTACTCCAGCGGCATTTTCTTAACCTTTATATTCACCAAGAAGAATAGCATCCTAATATCGGCCCGTTTCGGTAGCGTAGATGGTAGAGGGTCTGCCTTACGTTCAAGAGGTCCCCAGTTTGGATCTCGGTCAGGACGAGTTATATAGATAAGGGTTTTCCCATGTTTTCCCCTCATCCTTAAAGACGAATGTCGGGTAGCTCTAAGCTCCATAGACCCCGGACTCATTTAAGCATCATTTCACCGATTTCATTCATCGTCCGATTTGACTTAACGCATGAGGACGTAAATTGCACCCAAAAAATCCTCATATCGTGTTTTATGGGGGAAATGTTACGGATTTATTGATAAAGAGGTCTTATAGATGAGCCTAAAAGTGCCAATGTTATTTTAGAAGAATCTTATGGAATAAATTCACACTTTACCTTGGGTAACAATTTCGCAGATATGCTTCTGAATTATCATATATTTGAATAAATAGACTCCTCAGCCCATATTAACCTACGGTATGCGTAATTGTTTATGAATTATCTAGTTCAGGAGTGCTGGTTACTTGCATGTGGAAACAGTATGCATATTGTCGCGAGTGCATTGTTGCGACGAGGCGGCGCGGCGAGGAATTCAAAGAGACGGACAGTGCAGTGCGGAGATAAAAGCTCACCACAACGGTAGGGGGAAGGAAGCGGGTTTTTGGAGAGTTCGTCTTTGTTCTAGCATCCTCTCGATTGAGAACATTCCGGATAGTGAGTAATCTATATAAAGGGAGTCACCGCCCGCCAGAGGCAGTCAGTCGGTAATTGGACGCGTGCGCGTCAACAGCTGTGTGTGCTGTGTTTTTGGTCGATGACTTGCAAGTTGTATTGTGTATGTGACGGAATTCTGTACTGTAAAGGTTGATAAACGTGTTTTACGGAAATAAAGAGTAATTTTTGGTGTTTGTAGCCTGGACTTTTGATTTCACGAACCCACCGAGTCATATATGGTGCTCTCATGCTTAGGAAACTAGATACTTTTAAACTCGGATTATTTCCGAAAACAGCATAAGATAGTACAAAATGTTTATATTGAAGAAAACTTATGTCTTCTTTTGTCTCTCAGTACACGAAATTTATTAAAAGTCAGTCAGGAAGAAGGAGACTTCAAGACTTTAGAATCATTCAAGATATACATTTAATTTTGTTTGTTAATATGTTAAAAAGTTGTTTTTCTCGGAAATACCTATGAGTGTTTTGCTGAAAACTTGAAAGTTTTTACACAATGTTTAGTTTGGGGTAAGGGAATTTCTTGAATACTTTCGCGTCGCCTTTTACGTACAAAATGCGCGTTATTTATCGAACTGAACTTTTCGTTCCCCTCTTACTCACTACCTCCTCCCTCTGTCTCTGTTCCTATTTACAAATATAAACACACCCACCCACCCAGCCACCCACCCACCCACCCACACAATAGTTTATCCAAGTATTTGGCAGAGAAAGTAAAAGTAACAGCAGAATCTGACTTTACCCCAAATTTTATTAATTAAATTCCTGTAAACTGCAATAATAAAATGATTCATTCATAAATAAGTGTTCTTGAGCATATCTGTACAACCTTTGGGAATGTGAATTACATTGGATCTCCATTATGAAACACTACAAGATTAACCACAAGAAAACTGTTTGGAGCTCATGATAAGGTATTAAGTGGTCATACGGGTTAGCAAAACGTTCCAAGCTAAGAAAGCGGAAAAAATTAACAAGTATAAACGTTGTGCAAGAAGTGTAAGTTTAATTTAGAGCTTTGACTAAATGCATTTTATTTAAAGTAGGTTTAGGAACTGCATACATTTTAATATGTAGCAATCTTAATTTTAAAACAAATGCCAGTTGGAGTGAGCAGCTTGGTCGGCCAGTGTGCTGTAATTATACTTCCTTTCTAAGAAAAATGTACATTTATGCTTGTAAGTTCGCAGAGTATAAATTCGGCGAGGTTTTTAGATTTTAAAACGAAAACTCTTGTAAACCTTTTCGCTTAGAGAGCACTAAATCTTAAATTGAAACCAGTTGATTAAATAAACTACCTTCCGTAGATGATTGTATATTCCATTCACGTTGATACTGAAGCCACACGACTCATGCAGTATCTCCAATATTTTGAAACGAAGGAGTTATTTTGGTTCATTAAAATAATTTGCTCTAGTAGCGCGTGGAACAGCAACCATTTTGACAAGTATAAGGATTTATAAACTAACTGGAGAGGGTGTATAATTTCACAAGGAAACGGAGAAGGAAACCAAACCTCCGCTAAAACATTCGTGGTATACCTGGCAAACTAAATGTAGCATATTAAAGTATTGCTTCTCTTTTGACATTTTATGATCCAAGCACTAAAGCGGAAATACCAGCGAAATAGCATGCAAATTCCCTAGTTGCTCCCTTGTCTCAGAAATCCCTGACGAAATCTTTTTTATTCGTTTACTTTGTGAACATTAGAATTCTACATAGCTCACATAATTTAGGAAATTTTATAGTATAAAGATTTAAGAAACAAAGAGGAGAAACAAAAAAAAAAAAAAACTGTCAATGAAGTGAAGAAACAAAAAGACATAGAAAAAGTGTAAATAAGTTTGACTTTGTATGCCATTACGCAGAAAGAAACAAAGCCTGTGTATATTTTAAAATACCTACAGCAATTAATAAAGCTAAGCAAAGTGAAGAGAGTGTGGGAATAGTCACTTAACGTTTCAAATCCAAAGCATTACGCTCAGTACTAGTTGCTGAGTTTTGGATATGCATTTCAAATGTGGTGGAAAGTTAATTCTCGTTACGAATGAGTCTAACCAAATTTCCCAGTGCAAGCAAATAAACTGCATTTGAAAAATAAGCATACTAATTCATAGAAGCCATTTATGTATTTATACTTGTGCTTATGTGTTTAGTGGGAGAACTGGAGATGTCATGGGCGATGAAGATATGCAAAGATTAAGATATTTTGGCAGGGACAACCGACAGGACAAAGTGTAAAAACAGCAGGGTTAAAGGATACTGGATGCGAATTAATCCACCCGATGTAAAATTCTGTGTTGAACGAGAAGATGCACAATTGTCGTGGTAACATCTGTATCGAAGCAGAACGGGAACAGGAGACCACTTTTTAATTAATCTCCGTATATCCACATCCGAACTGGCATATACTATAAAATTGTGCCAACGTGGAGCCAGATTTAATTAACTATACCCCTTATTGACTTCACAACAGAGGATGACACGTATCACGATGTCAATTCCTTGGTATACATCACTATGATCACCACATTATAATCTACATTACACCACAGACAGGAATTAATGCAAGAACGTAAGTGCGCATCTCCTTGTGACCCATTTAGAATCTAATCCTGGATTGGATTCGATTGCGCTATGGCGGGGACTTCTCTATTTTACCCATGCTCCAACTGTGGCATCCCTGAGAGGAACGATGAGGCGAGAGGAGACAGAGGAAAGCCTTCCAAGGAGTCACGACAGTACAGAGGGCAGGTTCCCAACAATTTACCTATTGGAAATTCACCGGCGGCCAGTAGAGACTGTATGCCACCCACCGTGTTCCCGAACCGGAGACCATCCTACCGAAGAAGGAAGCGTTTGCCAGGAGTATATTATCCTGCTATGCATCCCGTAGGGGAAGGGATCCGTCCCTTTGAGCTGCCAAAGTGCGGGCGCTGCGGACCCTTAGCACTCGTGGTACCTCTGACGTTACTAGAGGAACTTCGGACCGAACAGCCGAGCCCCTCCTTCGGGAGTTGTTCGGATTGGGATGGTCTCGAGGGGGCAGTGTGTTCCCGATACCCGTGGGAGATTGGGTACGTCTTCGGATGGGGTTGAGGGAAGCCATTAAGTTTCCGGGTACTAGCCTGCTTAGCTAGTAGAAGGTGTGCTAGATCACCAGGCGGCCCCACCGAGGTCATATCGGTAGTCTTCACCTTGGGTGTTGACGCGCGTAAGTGGCGTATCCACTTCCATCCCGTCTTGTGTCACTAGGACCAGATGGGGGGGCTTGTTAGGAAACTAGGTCTTGCCCTAAGAGAAAGCCCCACGGAGGATGCCGGGCGCCCTTTAAGGGACAGCTCGGATAACTCCCTGGTTGAAAGAGGCCCGGGTCTTGTTCCTACGGGTTCAAGGTTAATGGGAGTAGAACCTCTGGACTCAACTCAACTATCCTGCTATGCAGCGCCGAGACTCCCGCCGACCCTTCTAACTTGAAAGAGATCACCAGATGAGATATGTGAAATAATGGAGATGGAAAGGAGGGACATGAAATTCGCCTGGCGATCGGGGAAAGTCCCCGAAAAAAACTCATGGGTCAGGTAGACCGTCTAAGGGAATCGAACCCAGATCTTCCAAATGCGGGTCACAGACGAAACCGCCTGAGCCATCCTCACATTCAAGAGGTACCGAGTTCGAATCTCGGTCAGGGTGAGTTACTTGGATAGGGGTTTTCCGGGGTTTTCCCTTGTCCTGAAAGACGAATGTCGAGTAACTAAGTCGAGTAACTTGGAGCGGTCTATGCCGATGGAATACCTTTTTGTAATGGAAAATTTTTATATGGGTTCTCTCTGAATGCAAGTGAAGCAGGATGTCATGTGTGATAAATTAACGGCTTTAAAATAACATCAAGCCCGATAAATTAGTTTTTCGTGGCCAATACTGAGTCACTGAGAACCATAATACCTAAAGAGTCTCCATAAATAAAACTAAATTTAATTTTCTCTCGCATCCATATCCGAAACTCATACCTTAAAACTCTTAACCTTTTCTGTATACTGGCACTGCTAGTTTGCAGGTGCAATACGCAGATTTTGTTTACCATCTGTTAATGAAAAATTGTTGAGCCGCTTTTTGAAAACCTATTTGATGAAAAATTACTGTAAACACTAATACTTGTAGCTATGTATGTCAATTGTTTTACTTCTTGAACATCCACTTCTATGTGTGCTGGAGTGACATGTCAATACTGAATTACCAACAAAAGTGTTTGTAAAATATGCTGTCAACTAAAAGAAGACCCAGAAGTATGCATTTAAAATGAGAAAGAACCAAAAGGGAGCACTCTATGTAAAGGAAGGCTAAAACATACAAGAAAGATGTGATGTATATACAAAGTAAACTAATAGTCTTATGGAACTTGTTAATTCACTTTTGATCCTAAAGATGCTAACATAATTAAAGAAAGCACAGCACTGTTTATTATTTTTAGTCATTTAGGAACAATCAGAGGCATCAACAAGATAGGCAATAAAATCTTCAGTTTTCTACAAGAATTGATGAGACACTTTCATCCCGGCTGTTGTCTTGAAGTTCACTTAAGATGTTCACTTCCATCATATTACGATATCATAAATCTGTCTTTCTTGTTTGGATACATCTGTATATTATTCCCATTGTTCACCATGCATACCTTTACCCTACTACAAGTCCTTCCACTGCCGAATGTATCATTAATTCGAAGCTGACAAATAACCCATGGTGTGTGGCGAATATTCCAGTCTTTCAAAATGATTGATAAGGCACGGAGTTGCATCTTGATTACTAGCTGGCACCCTCAGGAATATTCTATTACATTTGAAACAAGCAGTAATAAAATAAACTGCCGAAACTGCTTTCCTTTGTCTTTGTCGTGGAATTTCTCAACGCATGTCCACTTTAGATAAGAAACACATTAATATTGAAGGAAGATTGATAAAATACAGTTTTTCTATGTAATATTAATTCACACATATTCTACACATTAAGTATTACACCCTTCATATAAGAAATTACTCCTTTTAAGATCTTATGTAACTGCCATAACTATTTAGATAGGTTTTAAGATATTTTAAATAAGTCCAAAGCATACGGAACGGAGACAAATGTTAACTGTTCACCTCTAAATAGTAGTTTTGCCTACCAAGAGATGTAAAGAAAAGGAATAGCAGATTTTGTACTCACGTTCAAGAGGTCCCGAGTTCGAATCTCGGTCAGGGTGATTTAACTGGATAGGGTTATTTCTGGGGCTTCCCTTATCCTGAAAGACGAATGTCGGGTAAATCTAAGCTCTATGGACCCTGGGCTCATTGAGCATCATTTCACACCTTCCATTCATCGTCCGATATGACTTAACGGAGGACGTAAAGTAAAAATAGAATTGTACTCTTTCCATTGCCCACATTTAGTGGACGAATACTGAATAGTACCTAAAAATATGTCGGTGTTTTAACCAGAACCCACGTCACTATGAACCCATAAAAAGCACTTTATGAAAATATATCATCTGTATTGCGCGCACGCGTTTGTGTGTGTCTGTGTAAACAGTATAGCTCCAAAGTGAAATTAGCTTGTACTTCAAAAATTCCGCACCCGGAATTTTTTTTAAATAGAACTATTCATAGCTTGATTTTCTCAAAAGCTGTTCTAATGTGTTATATTAAAATAACAAGTTTAGGATATTAGCAATATAAAAGGTACAGCTTGAATTTTATGCAAATATCCTCCGATTTTCCCTTTACTTTGACCAAATTGTGTAATTTTTTGTAACTATGGCGCCATAAAAGGTAGAAAAAGGCTTTTAAATAAAAATTTATGGATCTGGTTAATACAGTGATTATCATATTAAGTACCTCACGTGATGCTGCGCCAAGCTGTAGCAGTTTGCGTCTGCTTTCCTCTTAAACAGATATCTCACGGTACGCATCGGTGTATGTTCAAAGAAAGAATGACACCGGCTCCGACTTTGAAACTTTTAATAAACAATATTCTCTTGAACCGAGAGGTTAAAGACTAATGGAAACTAATATAAACATTTAGAGTTTACGTACTTGAATCCCATACCATGCGATACCACGCTGTTCTAACCTCCAGACAAGAATGCGCCTAATCCAGCTACATCTTGTTTCACCAGCGATCCGAGCAGAAAGTGTCCAAGATTAGGCTCAGAATGTCCTACTCATGCTGAATATTCAATATTCTCCTAATCGCTTCCCGCTTTGCTAATGACTTAAAGTCCGCAAGGATGTGTGCTCGCATGCGATACAATTTAGCTATACACAGAGTATGAATCACGTCAGATGTACAGCACGACCATCAAATGTGCATACGTCGAAAACACAGTGCCGTAGTACTCGGCAAAATAGTAAACCATTGCCCTGCAAGTGTATGTAGGCGCAAGGTCAAGGCGTAGTGTAACGTAAGTGTTGTTTCCTCTTGCTGTGAGGTGGTTGTCATGGCCAGGCTTACCTACCTGCAGTTCTTTATATGGGCACTGTATCTATGGAAAAACAGCACACGCCTCCGGCCTTTACTAATGACTAGAGCCCGGATTTCTAAAAAAAAAGTGTTTATAAATGTTTTCTTTTTTCCTGAAATGCGGCGTTTGCTTGCTTATTTTACGCTTTTTAATTAAAATAGCTTATTTTAACCAAATCATATTACCTAATTTAAAAGATAATTTTCACTCCTAGGTATCATCGAAAGAGCCAGGAGTCGAGATAGAAACGCGGATCTTGTCTCTAGCGTAAAGCAAGTGTCCTGTCACCGATTAGAGTTAAACATTTCATGAAATCCTTCCAAATTGGTCTTTACCTCCTCAGCCATTTTAACTCGATCGGGTTCTTGGTTAAATGCTGTGTCATTCTACGCAGAACATTTCAATTACATAAAACAGTCTTATACTCCTTAGATGTAGAAGATACAAGCAACATCGTCACAGCACAAGAATGTTTTGCCAAAATTGACATTCAAGATAAGAGAGTACATCCATAATCGCTTTTCCAAAATACCTGCTATTATAACACAGCTGGAAACTCGAAATAATACGTCGAAGCATTCACTTTCTTTGATATATGAAATTTCAGTAACTTTGTTTCCAGAGATTCTCAGTATTGCTAAAACTGCCTTTGAGAAACTCACTAAGGTATCAATGAAAAAGTCTGGTTACGAGACACTGTAAAATGTCTACAGAACTTTCTGGTGCAGAGACGTATATCTAAGGGAAATTCATTCAAAAAGAACTGTGGTGCCTTTCGCATGTTCCAGTGACGTCATGCGACGTTGAGAGTTACCTTTCATGGTATAAAATTTTTTCACTGAAAAAACGTAGGAGCTTCCCAGAAGAAAATCTCAAAGGGGTCCCGGGTCGGATTCCCGGCTGTGGGGGTGGGGATTTTTCTCCGACCAAGATAATTCCTCATCTTCTCCAGAGTCTATAAAATGGCAGTGCGAATGTGTGCGTGATCTAATGATTAAAACCCAACGAATATGAGTTAACAGCTTCGTCATGTTCCAAAGGAGAACGGCCGCCGCTATGACCATTGAGGTTAAACGCGGGGTATAAATGGAACAAAAAATATCTCGTGATAGCTCTCGTGTGCTGTAACAAGCTTGAGTAAGGTAAAAGTTTTACCAAATACGTTTATGCTTAAATGTTTATTTTTATTTACTTATTTTGGTGCTTATTTGTTTCATTTTTCGTACTTATTTGCTTGCTTATTTCATCATATAATTGTGCTTACAAATCCGGGCTCTACTAATGACTTAGAAACCCCTCCCCCCTCCCACTACTAGCTTCTAATACGGTGTTGCCACTTCATTTCTACATTTCTAGAATTTGCTTCTTTCCATGCTAACATCTCTATAAATTTCTAACAAATACTCTGATATATTTTAAGAACTCCAAACTAGCCTGGTTTACCTAATCTGATAACTTCGGATACTTTCACCCCTCGCTAACGTAATCTACCGAATCACTTCTAAAATTTACCTGAGAACCAGCCGTATTTAATGACATCTTACCCCGAGCGAAACTGTACTGGTAATCTATTGCCAAACCTACAACCTCTTAACATTTAATACAAATGCACAGCATATTTATATTTAATTTTAATATAAGTATTATCATTTATTCAACTGATCCATAATTTCTGTATCACATACACTTTGCATAAACTATTTCAAAGAATGGAAAGATAGTCAGACTGAAAAATTCAATTGAATTTTTCAGTCTATCTTTCCATACTTTAGTCTACACAAGACCAGTGTGAAAGAACAGTTAATTTTTCCATTAATTGACCTAATAGTGGTTAACTATAAAGCCCGGGCCTTAAAAGTACTTACACGTTGTAAGTCGCCATTAAGGTAGTTGTCTCATGTGTTTATGAGAACTCGTAAGTGGTTTACCGGGAAAAACACGAGTCAGTTGGAGAATTTAATATCATGTCGGCACCTTGGCCATAGTAGCTCAATGGTTAGAGCGGCTGGATGGAGACCAGAAGATCCGTGGTTCAAATCCCGGCTATGGCATTGAATTTTTCAGTCTGACTACCTTTCCATACTTTAGCCTACACACGGCCAGTGTGAAAGAACAGTTAATATTTCAAAGAATTTCAGGTGAGGCAAAATTCCAAAAAGACCAAAATTTTAATGACTCCATTTAGTTATATTATGTATTTCTCTACCACAAATATGTACTCTCAAATTACAGATAGGAATAAAAGTGTTCTTTTGAAAGGGCACTAGCTATTTCATGAAAAAAGTTGAATGGTTAAAGGTTGTTCGAATTTTTAAAGTAACATACCTGGAATATGAAACGTATTAGAGTAATGTTACTTCTTATTTTTGAATTGTTGAATATTTTTCAGATTATTTAGTGTCAAACCTAACAGATTGCTGTTCGAGTAGTCACCACAGGGACACATTCATCAGGATGGTTGTCTTATTAATCATTAAGGTTATGTTTCCGCTATACAGAACCAGTTACCACTGTGTCGACAGCCATGATATACAAAGATACATCCATTTTTATATAGGTAGTTCGAGGGAAAATACACTTAAAGTTCAATGGCATTAGCAAACGCAAAGTAGGTTGGGACTGATATTTTATAACTTACCTCATATACACCCTTTCAATTATTAATCGTAAAGGAGATATGAAAGCAATAAAAGAGCAAGGGTTATCGAGAATTGCATGGGAGGAACTTGATAAATAAAACAAATTACTAACCTACACGAATGTCAGATTAAAGGCGTGAAGAAATTTAGGAGCTCTAGACCACATGCAGTGTGATGAAAATTAATACATAAAAGCAATTTACAGACATAAGGCATTTCTCTTCAATGCACTGAGGTGGTTATAAGTTGCACTACGTATATGCGAAACACTCTTCAGCACATCGCATCAACCCTACTCAACAAGGCTAACAAAGTCATCTCATCAATAAGGTACGTGGGTAGGTTTGAAATTACGTATTTTAAAGGCCATTATCTGGTGCATGTAGTATTTCTGCTACGCATATGTAGTGCATGGTGACACTAACGGAATAATTCCAATAGTAGCGTACACTCAATTGGAATGCTTGCTGGTTGGCTGCCATTTCAAGAGTTCAACAACATCCTGGCTCAGACCAGGTGTGCTTAGAAAGTACCCACTTGCTGGATTCGCACATCGCTCGTTCTTCGTCATTTGCAATAAACCCAGCAGGAATCCAAAACAAGAGAAAATAAAAGTGTATCTATCCCACATTCAGCTGTAAATGTCACAACAGCTTTCAGAGGAACGTGACATGCAACTTGTCGATGACTTACAAGGGGAGGTCATAGATATAGGGTAAAGAATGTCGGAAACATTACACGGCCTGCAAATAACCAATATGGTCACGAAGTGTATTTTATTGTTATTGGCTGATGTTCAGCTATAAAATTAAAAAGCACAGATTGATAATTACGCTCAATGTGTTTTCACAGGGTGTTTTGTAAGCTTCTTACTGAACTTTCAACTACACGAGTAGGATTATAGAGAAGTCTTTACAATTAATGTTAAGACTTTCAATTATAATTAATAATTATTAAAGAATGATATTTTTTCTTTGAAACACTAATCCATGTTAGCTTTTCGGTGAGTAAATGGCTCATTTAGCCTACTGTTGTACAAGAAATGTTCCGAAATATCAATAATTATATTAATTACAATGATATATTTGAGAAGATCACAACTACTCATTGTAAGAAAGGTGGAAATTTTAGTGTATTTGGCCAGCTCATTTTATAATTATTCACGGTAAATAAAATACGATTTCAGTGGGGAAAATGAGTTAGTTTGGCGGTGAAATTGGATTCCACTCGTTGCTGCTAGACCAACCCATTCACAATAATCGACTGGAAACATAAGCTGAGCATATATTTTGAAGAACATACGAGCCAGTAAAATCTCTCCGACAGGTGACTGCATATTATTCGTCTCCCAAAATTTTGAGTCCAGTCGACAATCCCTTCGCTTGTACTTTTTCGTAGCATCTCACCTACTGACTGTTCATACTGTACTGCTTTGTTTATATTCCTTCAAAGTGTACCAATGTAGGATTGGAATGGGCAATGAGCGTTTGGTAGATAGTTGCCTTTTATGTGCCCAAGGTGAATGGACGGACGTACCACGACCTATGAATTTAAAATAATGAATAATGCTAACTAGTAACGATGAAATATAAATGAAAATAAGATGTATAGTAATTTAAATATTTAATTTTAAAACGATGAACTGAGATTTAAAGAACTCTTTTCAAAATCATTTAATACATAGTCTTAGCACAAATATTATATTATTTATAATACTGCAATAAAGGTAATAAAAGTTCCCAAGTAACCCAGTTATTACACGGAAAACTCATCTGCTAGATAAAGCAATTTTAGCACATTTATATTGACCTCCGTCATTTTTAATGAATACAACGTTTCATGAAACAAGGCACTTCTGTAAATGTGTATTGCAAAATTCCAAAGTAGGCTACGCAGCTTTCACTGCACATTAAGTAAAATGTGCACAAATGTTTCATTCATAATCTCGTATGCAACTGAACAAACCTAGAGTTCAGAGGATGCGTCCTGCGATTTCGATATTGAACTATCGAACAAATGTTTGCACTATAGTGGAAGATACTCGTATTTCATCTCACTTTATACGGAAGGAAAAATAACGATGGTGGGGATTGCAAGAGGTTATTATATATAATTTGATTACCTGAATACTATCCAACTGCTACAGCGATTTATACAACATTCACAAATTGATGAGACAAACATTTCAATTACTGAAAACTCTAAAGTGAGAAGCAGGGGATTGTAATGTGCACTTTTATGTCTATTGTTAGTAAATGTGACGTTTGCTTTTTGTTATTACTTTTAGAGGAAAGAGAGCGACCTATACTTTTCGCCTTCAAGCAGTTGTCCACCATGCGTACCTATCTGTGTTAATATTTTAATCACTAAAACCGTATGTGAGCACTGTATGTGTAACCAAAATAAATGAAAGTAACACAGCGTGTTACCAACGCTCTAAAATAGGTCTGCTTGGTGTGAAACATAATCGATGCTCTTCGGCTTTGCTGACCTGAAGTTTTTGAACGCAATAGTTGTTCACAGAGTAGCCAAACTTTAACCCTTTAACCCTTCGTTAGTCGCGCATGTATCTGTGAGATACATGGCCTAAATTTGTTTCATTATTATGGCAATAAGTAGAGGTAAAGGCTTGCCGAGCCAGGGCATCTTTCATCATACCTTTGTTATTGTTTCCTGTAAGTTTCAACCATTTCTACCTAATGCTAACTTTACAAACGAGTCAAATGTCCTCACGTGTATGCTGTAGTATCTGTCAGATACATGGCGCCAACTCGCGTTACACATTGTCACCGCTATTGGATCCAACCACGTCATTGCTAGAGAATGCTGAAGTCGTTGCGTTGTTGCAAGGTAAAATGAGAGTGCCTTTCTTTATTACTGTGAATCGTGCATATATTTGAAAATGAGTCAAGTATATGATTTGGAAAATACTGAGGATTTGGAGGAGGTACTTCACCTTATTTTAGACGATGATGCGCTGCTGATTGAGGATAATTTTGTAGAAACTGGTTCCGGATATGAAGACATAACTGAAACACGATCTGTTGACACCGATACAGCTTATAATGTTGATGAAGAGGAAAGTCATAAAGTGCTAGAAAATGATGACAATTACAATTTTGGTGAGTACAAAAGATACAAAAAGATAACGATGAAGATATTGATGATGTGGTAATAATAATACTAATAATACTAATACTACTACTAATAATAATTACAGTATGATATCCAGTGATTCATTTGTGGTTATAACATTTAATAAATATCCTGATGATGGAAGAGATGCATACTACCCAAACGTCGATTTCTAATCGCCTTTTCACCTGGTTTGCCGCCCGAGAAGAAAGGTACAGACGCATAGAGGATTTAATAGTGAAATATGAACGTGAGAGTGATTTCAGAGACATACATAACAGAAATAAAAGCCTTTATTGTCTTATTATACCTTGCTGGTGTGTTCCGCGGAAGACAAAATATTCAAGAATTCTGGACAACAGATGACCGTGGTGTCAATATTTTCAGGATAAGTATGTCTGAGAACCGCTTCCGATTCATATTCGTTTTAAAACAATTGAAACTAGATGCTAAAACACAATTAACGTCCTATGTATCCAGCAGATACATCGCGACCAACGGCGTCACGAAAGTTGACGCGCCCAATGGAAGGTTAAAATGCAGTTGCGATAAGTTTCATTGCGATGTTTCTTCCTTTGAAAAGGTCACCAAACATGGAGTTGTAGGAACCAGTCGAAATGATCTTGGTTCTACATCTCTGTAAAGGCCAGTGTGAATTCCTTCCTTAGACAGCGATAAGTGATAGCTGACCGCTTGCGAAAATATTATCCTCATTTCAGAGATTCTCAACCAATGAACATTCTTGTTTTTCAACTTGAGGTATCTAAATAGTTCTTTCGCCAAATTTGGGCTTAGGTCTGCAGTTCTATCAACGGCTTGCTTTGTAGTATTGTTTCAGTAACAAAGGTAGACAATCTTCGCTGTTGTTCAACACAGGCTGAACAAGGTATCAAAACCATCATGACTTGCGTCCAGCTTTAATAACACAAAGTACACATTAACTGTCGCTGAGAGCACAAGGCAAACTCGCTCTCGTGTAATGGCTGTCTCGTCAGGGGCGGCGTGGAAATTGAAATGTTCTCATGACGTGGAACACGGCTAAAACAAATAACTCCAGCCCCGCTTATCGTAATTGTTTTGCGTCACAGTCTCAGCTCTATTTTCATTTTGTTTTGCTTTTTGACTCCTGCAGGATGTTAAAACCATGTACAAGGTGTTCTGGCTGAAAGCAATCGTGACCTTCATTTGTTGCACATGTAGATCGAAAGTTGATTACTGAGCCTTCTCGATAACTTTGAACATGCGTGCAACAAGCTAGTGTAGGTAGCCCATTCATTCATCTTTCTGTCCAGTAGCTTGTCCCCAAATTAACAGCATGTCTAATCTCTTAAATTGATTTTGATGAAAGTAATGGAATTCCATCTCAATCTAGTGACCGGAGTAATAAAGCTGTAAAGAAAATTCACCAAAAGCTCAAATTTGTCTAATATTTTGTTTCAAAGTAATATAATTCCTAGAGTTCTTAATAAAAAAAACGAAACTCTACCACCTGAGCGATACATTAGTTATGAAATTATTACACAAAACGGAGAATACTTCGACATCTTGACCTCATAAAACTGAAAATACTTTGTAATCTTATGGTTATCACTGCATAAAGCTGTGGCAAGGGATACGCTACACCATTTAGACCTTCAACACCATGGTATTCAATTTCTCCAATTGAATTTGCCGACGAGTAACAATATCAATTGTTCCAATGATGTCAGTCACAGCTTAATGCAATGATAACGATCAGACTGCAAATTACTTTCAATTGCATGGGTTATTGTGTCAATGATGCGCCGACGAGCACAGAGAAACCCTTCTCCGTGGAGGCATGATGCCAAGTAATGCTACCAAGCAGGCCTCTAAAGGTACGAGACAAAACGAGGGATAAGTTGAACTTACATCAAGGTTAACGGATAACGAGACATGCAATTATCAGTTGTAATACCAATTGTTTCCTGATGTTAGTGATTTTATTTCATATGCTTTACGCCCTTGGCGTAAAGGTAATGACAATAGCAGTAAGAAATTCATGCAGTCAATATTTTACATTCTTAGGTATGCTATACGAATATTCATTAATTAAAATGTAGTGTTGCGAACCCGTATTTACGATCGCGTGGTTTGTTTAAACAAAGAGCCTGGATATAAGGTGTATGCCGGAACAAATAAAGATAGCTCGAGATAAAATACCTGCCGGCCCAGATAGAGTTTCACGCTTCTGGAAGGTGATAGAATATTCGTATTACGCCATTAGATGCCTTGTTTATTCTAGAAACATCTAGTGATTGTACAGAACATTATCGAATTTTGAATGAGGTATTTAAGGAAGTGAAGGGTCGCCAAGAGACAGTTATGTAACAAGAGTGAGTAAGCAGAGAACAGCTGAGAGTGTTGATGTTGTAAACAGTGGAAGTTGAGTACGCTGTTTGTTATTGTCATCAGCCTTGGTAGACTGATTGTGTACGTAACGCAATGCTGCTGTAATCTATAAGTGTATTTCTACGGAAATAAAGAACATTTAGAATTTCGGCAAATTGGACTTATAGTTCTACGAACCCACAAAGCCACAGCATGTATTGATTTGTTGAAGAAAAATAAAATTATGCATGGAAATGCAATTACACCGCTCGCAAAAGTTAGACATATGAACGCTGGCCAATTCTGAAGCCAAGCGTTGTTACCAAGCGTGGTGGGTGTACCGGTAGAAGTACCTTTTACACACCAGCAAAGGTTCTGTCTATCTTTCCGGTAATTAAACAGCACATTAAATATTTCTAAAACATTAAAATCTTACCTTGACACACGTCACAGCAGTGGAACAGCAAGCATGGTTTCCAATACGTAACCGGCATTCTGACTTCATGGATCTTTCCCGGAGATTGAAATACAGGCACGCTCCCTTTTTCTAAGGATGAAGCTGCTTCACTACAAAATTCATAACACTATGTACACTACCTACACCACAAACTTCTAGACGTAATTGCTGGGGCTTTTGAAAAATCTACACTTGGCTTGTCTTCTGGTTTGGAGAGCTTTCGTAAAACTTGCTCATATTAAATATATTTTTTCTGCCCTGAGAATGAATCACTTCACGCTTATTGATCGACAAATCACTTGTCCCAGCTTCGAGGAACATGTTCACACATTCGGATCACAAACACTGGAGAAAATGTGAATAATAATAATAATAATAATAATAATAATAATAATAATAATAATAATAATAATAATAATAATAATAATAATAATAATAATAATAATAATAATAATAATAATAATAATAATAATAATAATAATAATAATAATAATAATAATAATAATAATAATAATAATAATAATAATAATAATAATAATAATAATAATAATAATAATAATAATAATAATAATAATAATAATAATAATAATAATAATAATAATAATAATAATAATAATAATAATAATAATAATAATAATAATAATAATAATAATAATAATAATAATAATAATAATAATAATAATAATAATAATAATAATAATAATAATAATAATAATAATAATAATAATAATAATAATAATAATAATAATAATAATAATAATAATAATAATAATAATAATAATAATAATAATAATAATAATAATAATAATAATAATAATAATAATAATAATAATAATAATAATAATAATAATAATAATAATAATAATAATAATAATAATAATTTAATGTAATGTTAGCAGTATTTCAGCTCGAATTTTACTCACGACTTTACGATGCCGTTCACTGTAACAAAATAACTAACCCTACTCTTAAAACAAACTGAACATTAGGTCTGTCTGTTTCAAACTGCATACAGTAGGCAAACTTTGTTTATGCTTGAGATAAGTATTGTCAAGATGGAATATTGTTTTCAGGCTTGTCTGTGTTGAATGAATGCACGTTGGGTATTACAAAAACATATGAAAGATTAAACGTGCATCGCTCGCCTTCTAAGTATTGTAGAGATTGAATTTTTGTACGGTCATGATCAGAAAATAAAAATTTCTTATGAAATCGGCATTTTTCATTTTCAAATATTAATATCCGAGTAAACTGTGACTGTGGGTTCGTAGAATTAAAAGTCCAATTTGCAGAAATTAAAAATGTTCTTTATTTCCGTAGAAATACATTCTGTTCAATTCTTACAGTAGCAGAATTACGTTACATATACAAATACAATCTACCAAGGTCGTTGACCACCACAAAGAGCTCACTTTCCAAACACCAGTTTCAATTACAACTCTTGTTACGCCTCTATTTACAACTCCGTGTACTATTATCCCTTGGCGAGTCGCGGCTTCCTTATATATACCACTACTCATTACTAAATATTTCTGGAGTATTCTATGCCTTTTATCTCCGCGCTATGTTTACCTGCTTAGGCAAGCTCTTTATCTCCGTGATACACTAATCTGTCCCTTATCTCTCCGCGCCAAACCTTTTGTGTGCTTCACCGCAGTCACAATAATTAATGAGATAATGTCTTCAGTTTGGGCGCGTGAGATGCGTGTACCACATTTGGCAGCGCTGCTAGGAGGAGCAAGCGTAGGATTGATTCGCTGGAGTCGGCCCGCCTCAATATGCCCTTAACTTTTGGGGAGATTATAGTGATCAGAGCTTACTCAGTCAAAACCGGCAAACAGGATTTGTTGTACTGCCATGACTCCCGTTTTACAAACTATTCTATAGATCCTTATTCTATACACTTCGTATTGAGATAGAGAGCTATTTGTAGAGATGCATTAATGTACATTTCTTTGTAGGTAAAACGGGAATACATTAGCAGCAATAAAATAAGCTTAAGGATAATCAAATACTTTTATGTTCTGGTTGCTAATGATGGCTTTGAAATTTGATTCTTTGTAAAAGACCAAGTAAATGAAAAGGACTTTCTATCCTTTTTGTGAACTAAAGGTCTGTCTCTTACGGTTTAGCAGTTACGCACAGGCAGTTCAAAACAGAGAATTTCAGAGGCTGACTAAAGATATACCTACATTTTGTTTGATAAAATAATCTTAAGCATGTGAACTGAATATAATCAGTCATTTTTAAGAAATTTAAGATTTTCAACAAATTTGGGACAGGCGGGAGAGAACCTTGCGAGTTTTCTTTCCTTTCTTTTTACTTTTCGTTTCTTTTTAACATCTTCGTGTCACATCCGTTGAAGACGCTGAACTTAAATATCAAATTTGACATTTCACTTTACTTTTAGCTATGATGCTCAAAGACAAAGCATACGCAAGATTGTTTTGAACGGCTCACAAGCACACGCCTTCTAAAACTTCTATTTTGTATTCAGGAGGCTTCAAAACATTTTGGAAACATTGACAGATGAGACTGATCCATTCTCCTAGAATATTATTTTTACCCCCTCGTAAGTTTTTCACGTTTGCCTAACATTACTCTCAACTTGGTCCTATTATTACTCGTATAGCTTAAAAAGTTCTAAGAGAGATGAACTAATAAGTCATATAGCGCATCTGCTGCATTTGAGGTGTTAAAATAGATGTTCCTAATACATTCTACTCTAATTGGTGCAATGGGTGCAATTTTTGCTAGTCCAAAATGTCACGATTGCTTACTCGATCTTGTAGGCTGAGAGGTGACAAAAAGTGTAGCATTAACTACACAGCAATCACAGCATTTATGTGAAACTTCCTTTTTAATTAGGCATAGAAAGTGTCTTAAGTGAATAAGCATGCAAGGCAGAAAGGGATGCTGAATTAAGTGAAATACCTCGAAGAAGTGAACATAAAAGGTAATTGTTTCGAAATAATAGAAAAATAGGTGATTGTGTAAATGAACGTTTTAGACATAACATTTCGACTAGATTTACTACGGAGGGCATTCGGCACTGATCAGTCTTGATCTATTGTATCTTTGCAAAGTCCTCCCGGCATCCCCGGGAAGTAGGGTGAGGCGAGAGGAGACAGGGAGGCAGTTCCAAGGAGCCAGGACCGTACAGAGGGCAGGTTCTCTGCATTTTACATAGATGGAAATTCCTCCGGGCCAACGGACATCCCCCCCCCCCCCCCTGCTGTGGTTCGGAAGTGGTCCCAGCAGCGGTTCGGAGGCTAGAAACCGACCTACCGGAGGAGGAAGTGGTTTACTCAGAGCATATCACTGCGTTATGCACCGCCGAGACACTTGCCGACACTTCTACTCTGAACCGGGTAGAAGGTGGTACTATTACTGGGAAAATATACTTATACTAGTCAACTGGAGAATTTAATGTTAGGACGGCACGTTGGCCATGGTAGCTCAATAGGCAAGAGCGACTGGACGGAAAAAAGAGATCCGTGGCTCAAATCCCGTCCACGACATTGAATTTTTCAGTTTGACTATATCAAAAACCTTAGCATATACAGTTAGTGTGAAGAAATGATTAATTTTCATCTATTAACTTAAATAATAAGAGTTTAACGATGAAACTTGGGACTCAAGTGGTTATAATGGTAAGTCGCCATGAACGGTATATCTCGAATACGAGAGCTCCTAGTGGTTTACTCGGAAAATGAGTCAACTGGAGAATTTAATGTCAGGACGGCACGTTGGCCATGGTAGCTCAATGTATAAAAGCGACTGGACGGAAACCAGGAAATCCATGGTTCGAATCCCGGTCATGACATTGACTTTTTCAGTTTGACTATTCCAAAGCTCAAGCTATTTGTCCCGAGCAAGGTGTGTTACTTCATATATATTCCTATTGTCAGCTGAATTTGAAAAATAACCCTGAGTACCAAAAATATCGTATCTTGCAGAATAATTATATCAAATGAGCTGATATGGGGTTTTCCTATGCCATAGGAGATAAAACACGTTTAACGACTTTCGACCTAAATGAGAAAACGGTGGCAATTTGTGCTTATTTTCATTGTTGTACTGAGATAATAACTAATGTCCTATTATACTTTCCACGCTGTGGGTTCATACATAACGATTAACTGAGCACTCCATTCAGATTGAAGGAAATGGAGCATATTCACGTACCATGGTCGGCACATCCAACGAACAAGACATCACCATTAAGGCAATCCGACACAGTTCCTCAGCGGAGCAAAATTTCTTAACGCCAGCCAGACGTGCATTGATTTGTCACGAGTTCCAATCCGTTCCACCAAAAACCTCGCCCACCTGCTCTCAATACTTCTGTTCATGTCGGAATTCAAGCTTTCCCAATTTTTAACGTATGCAAAAATTTAACTCAATTACTGAACACATTCTTCAGATATCTTACGGTCAAATAAATTTATACCATGAAATGGGAACCTGTAAAAAATGCATTATAATCTTACAGGTTGAGGAGTATTAGCCAAAGAGCAATACAAAACTAGAGACTTCATAAAAAGTTTATTAAGTTAGGGAAGCAGTTAATTCCTCCTATAATGTTTATTACTAAAGGTAATTATTAGTAATTATTACCATTACCACTATTACTATTATTATTACTATGGCATTAGATACTGGAAATATGTGTATTGTTTCTTTATAGCTTCCACTGAATAATAAATTAACAAAAAACGTATATAGATAGTCCCAACCTGAAAAATATAATACCATGGCCGGGATTTATACCACAGATCTCCCGATTTCCGTCCGGTCGCTCATAACCTTATGGTATTATCATGCCCAACTTGCCATCATGACAAATTATCCAATTGACTCATATTTTCTCAATAAACCGCTGGGGGGGGGGGGGGGGTCCTCGTATTCGAGATGCACAGTTTGCGGCGAGTTACTATTGTAAGTACTTGATTCCTAGGCTTCATCGTTAAACCATTATTATTAAGTTAATTGATGGAAATTAATTGTTCCGCCATACTAGCCGTGTATAGGCTAAGTTTTTGGATAGAGTCAACCTGGAAGATGCAATGCTATGGCCGGTATTTGAACCACGGATCTCCCGGTTTCCGTCCGGTCGCTCTTAATCTTTGAGTTTTACCATGGCCAACGTTCCGTCATGACTTTAAATTCTCCAATTGACTCGTGTATGTTTTCCATGCCATTCTAAGTTCATTATTAGGAGGAAACGTATTATCAGCATAAAGTCAGGAATTAATAAGCCGATTTTCTTTAATTATACATATGGAGATTAATTTTCTCAAAGACATTATATCCTAATTTTTAAACGATAAATTGGTTATATGGGAGTGTAAAATCTTCATACTCCGTTTCGCACTTTTTGCTGTAGGTATGTGATGAGGATTTCTATATTACCAAAGACTGGGAGAATAAATATTTTAAATTTCACTTTTTGTGATTATAAAGCAATCACGCGATCATTCCAGTAATTTTGGTTAATTAAAGGTATACACAATCAACAGCACGGTTTGGGTCCCATGGCCCGTTCCGTTCCACTTAGAACTGCTAGGTCCTCGTAATCTAGGACGATCAACAAATATGTCTTCTTCCTCTTGAATTGTAGTTGAGCAGGTACACGTATGTTATACTAAATTTCTTGAAGGTTTCAGTTTTAAATCGAAATATTTTACACGATAAATTTTGTTTTACTTATTGCATAAAGGGAAGTTTATAAACATTTTCCTTTTGAATTTTTTTTCACAAACCTATGCAGAAAGAATATTTAAGTTATCCACATTTTTAATTTACTATTACTGTGTATTAAACATTGCAATAGTAGTCTGTACAAGAGAGAAAGTCATGTAAGTGCAACAGATTTTGTTCAAGTATGATTCAATTTTCCAAAACTTGCTCATTATTAAGACGAAAATCAAAGAGTATTTTTAGACTTTTGCATGAAACTTTGCTTAGCAACAAAACTATTCTAGACTTTTGTACTATGAAACTATAATCAAGACAGAAAAATGCTGTGTCACAGTTTGAAGGCAAAGAGATGCGAACATAAAACTACACACGCAACACAGAATATAACTATTCATTAAACATATAAAAACATCAGCGGGTTCTTGCAGAAGAACCACTACAAGGTATGTATATTCCCCGCACCCAACCTGAGGTACATTCATCCATCATAGGAGTTAACAAGCAATTCCTGCTCTATGTGTCACTAACTCATTCAAATTCTCCTGGTTATCTGGATGTTCGGGGCATTATCTCTAATAAGGTGACGTCATTGCCATGTTCCATGCATACTATAAGTGATCAATCACCGTCAAGTAATTACATAGATTATTAAAGTTATACGGTATGGTATGCCTCTCATGGAAAAGATAACTTTTTACATGCTTTTACTCAATGTGCTCTTACCCCAGTGTGCCATGAAAGTATGAAAACCATTCTAACTGGTCAGAGGAATAATGGTTAAAAATTACGATTATACTTGATAATTTCAAAGTACCGAATGGAATTAAAGGACCTGTCATTACTCGTCCAGTGACGTATTGGCTTCTCCAACCAGGCTCCGAGCACTATTGCCGCATACCCGCGAGTACTCATTTTCAGACGAGCAGAGATTAGCTGCGATCTTTCTCCAGATGAATCAAACGAAACCAAAACCGCACACCCTAACTCGGTTCAGAAGAAAATTACATTTTGATTAGATAAATATCGGAAGTTCTGTGAAGTGTATACAGTTAATCACTAGGTAATATAGTGCTATTCTTTGGGAAGTCAGTTTAGAAGTAGTTTAGGATTAGATAATGAGTTTCTTAATATAGTACTAGTTTTTTCATTTGAACTGTTCAAAAATCGCCAGAGGAATCATTTTCTCTTATTATATAAGGTAAGAAGTATTTGCGAGTTCTTACAGAAAGTAAAATAAAAATGGGCAAGAAATGTAAAGAATATAAGAAAGGAAGATGGGGGGAAGAATGGAGCTAATTAAGTTACAAGGAGGCATGGAGGATAAAAGCTACCCGGCAGAGCAGAAGAGTAGGGTGTCATGTAAGCCAAGGTAGCAACAAGGTAAATACAAATAAATGTAGCCAAAAGTTGTAAACAGTAAAGATTTTTAATATGCACAGTAAATAATTCATTCAATATTAAAACTTAACAAATGGATTGAAAGGTCAATCCAAGCACTGAAGTAGCAAAACGCAGAAATTGCCAGTTGCAAAATTCTATTAATATCCACTACTGACAAGTCCATCGAATTTTTTCGCCATGTTTCAAATAGTTACTCTAGAGTTCTCCAGATTTATTTTTGTGTCTCCATAACTTGTGATGAGTAAAAACAAACCATTTACTTTTCAATATCGATAGAAAACGTGTCCGTTTAACATGGTTTATCAAGGATAAACAAGCGACTTCCTCCTACTCCATTCATAAACCCATTTACTCAAGAAGTGATCACAAGGACTACCATTAAATAATATCGTTCCTGAATACATTTTATGGCGATTTAATCGTATCTCTCCGTAGGCGTTTGTAATAAATACTTGCGAAGCAATCCATTAATTTCGTTCCGTGTAGAAACGTTACGTAGGTGTTATGATTAAGGAAGAAGCCATCAATTACTTCCTATCATCTAACACACGCTCTTACATCGCACAAAAAGAACATTTGGAACTGCTATTACAAGATAAATACCCGTTTGTGTTTGCCAAAGCTTAGGCATTGCAAAGTGTTAGATAAATCAACACTGCAAATAAAGGAGGTGCTTATTAATTTTTGCAATTTTTCTTCAGACTATTTTATGTAGGTCCATAAAATGTTCTGTTCAAGAAACATTTGAAATCCAAAAGTTTATAGAATCACGCCATTTCGTGTATGTAAATAAATAGTATTTAAAGCTCCATAAACCGGGAGAGCTTTTTTATAGACAAGCTGTCTGTATAAAATGTACATTCATATAATAGGGTGCTGACAGACGTGAAATAATTTAGCAATTTTATCATATTTTTGGTAAACTTCATTACTGTCTACGAAGATTTCGTATAGTAATTTACTCCACAGGAAGGTGGACTTTTAAGGAGGGCTAAGGCAACTAAAGCTTAACGAAATTAAGGATATTTATTACTAGTAATGAAAACATGAATGGGTTATTTTTGCTTATTTAAAATAAAATGAATTAGTAGGAATGTTGAAGTAACCATTGTTAGAACTCTGACATTAATCAAGCCAAATAAACAATTTCTTGGAGTATCAAAATCTAAAATGACACCTCTATACGATTTCATCGAAATTAATTACAAAAAAGGGGTACTATAATCACGGATTTTCTGTAGCTACTAGGCTTTATCTAAACTTTGTAGCTAATTGAGATAAAAGCTTGCAGGACCAAAGGACTTACAGGAGGCTGATGGAGTAATCACAACGGAATCTGTCCTTGAGATACTAGTATTGTGAGAAAATCCTATTGTGGAGCACTCCATAAAATGAGAAAAGCTTGAAAAATTCTAAACCAAAGAAGTTACGAGGCACTCTGTATCAGATGAAACTATTGCTACACCTCACCAAGACCTCATCAGAACATAATTAAACTACATGAACACTGGCGTCATAAACGATTATTAGAAAATATCACATCAAAAATATTTGAAATAGTGAAAATCAAGAGCTCGATATCCCATGGCATTCCTCAAGAGAACGGAGCAAATTGTAATTTCCCGTCTGAGGACAGGAAACTCGAGACTCATGTCTACTCACGAAGACTGAACCGCCAGAACGCCCGCCTCGGTAGCGTAGATGGTAGCGTGTCTGCCTTACGTTCAAGAAGTACCGAGTTCGAATCTCGGTCAGGATGAGTTACCTGGATGAGGCTTTTTCCGGGTCTTTCCCTTATACTTAAACGATGAATGTCGGATAGCTACAAGCTCCAAGGACCCTGAACACATTTGAGCATCATTTTGTCCATTTTATTCACCGTCTGATATGACAATGTTGGAGGACGTAAAGTTACAAAAGCACCACAATGTACAGAATGTAATACAAGACAACCCATCAGACACATAAAGTGCCCGCTTTATTCTAAATACAGGGAGCTGCACAACCTTCCACCAGAATTCCACGCAGTTTTGTCAGAAGCCAACAGCATAAGGAAACTCGTACGCTTCATCAAATGCATCAATCTATCAACAAAATTGTAATTAAAAGTACTGTAATGCATATGTTTTTATCCATTGCTACATGTATTTAAATCTACGTCGGTTGCAATAAGACCTCTGTATTCAAGCGACTTGAAACAAAGCATTAAAAATATATCGAGTACCTCACAATTGGCTAACGACAGGAAAAAAAATATTTGAAATACATTTTGCAGTTTATGTCATTGTTCATCTTTTGCACTTTACGAGTTGCATATTAGTTTAGAAGACCTGTCTGCTAACATAAAATTCAACGCATTAAAAATATTTGAGTAAACCTCTGAATGTTAAGAAGATAGTCATAACTATGTGATTATTAAAATTCATACGATTTTTCGTGGACTTGACTTATATTAATTATTTATTCTGCATTGTTTGAAAAGTAGCCATACCTTAAATGGGAAATTTGCCTAAAAGCTAAGTCAAAATAATGTATTCACTTTATATAAGAAACTACATATGGAACCGCGGCTACTTGTCTTTCTAAGGTACTAAAAATGATGAACCGAGCTTTTACTTTGTTTACATCTAGCCACCATCAGGACAATCACCGTACAGTAAGGTTACTACGTCAACCTCCCAATGATTTTCAGATAGAAGCTTTTCCCGGGGACAATATGTCAGTGACTGCCCTAGATGGCTTCCATGTTTGAACCCGTGGGACCAGCAAACAGCTCTGACATAGCTTATAGAAATGAGGAGCAAATTGCAGCGCAGCAAGTTTTATGGATGGAACGCCAAAAGGCACCTTGTTTATTAAAGCGTCTAACTTAAAACAATAATACCTACACTCTTTCCTACGCATTTCTACGTCTAATTTATTTGATACGCTAAATTAGGTACTAATTACACGTTGGACTTATCTTAACAGATTTATTGTTCACCGCAGGGGCCTAATGGTGTTAATTGTATAATGAGAGGATGTTAGGCCCATAGGGCATGATTTCTGACAGTGACAAAATACAAGTTCCTCTTGCGTGTTTTACTGTGAACACCCGTCTATTGCTTAGCAACTGTACATACTTCTGACAAATGAGAGTAACTTTTCTCATCAACTACAGTCGATGTCTAGTTAAGAAAAGTCAGATTCTATGATGTAACCTTGGAGTGGGTGATTAATTGATGAGTAAATAAAGAGCGGGCAAAATTGTATATCTCCAATAGAGGGAAAATAGGATTGAAATTAAGAAATAAACAAGAATAATTGTTTTCAAGCTCTTATTCATATTTAATCTCATTTTATCCAATGCTTGTCGTTATATCAGAAAAGCATGGATATTCCTTGATAAGAAATATAAATTTTATGTTCAGTAAACTTAGAGCATCGTACATGTAAAATACAGTATCGAGTTTAATTAGACAGGTTACGAAGTGTTCCAGACCTGTGCAGCAGCTTTAACACCCCCTGAATGTAGTTATCAAATGCTTTGCGTAACTCCATTGCGGTAAAGGGAGGCAATATTTCTTTAAGTCACATTTTAGTAATGAACATAAAATAAAAATTCTATTTTAAATAAAAATAATTGTATTTATATTTATACCAAACAAAATTGATTTGGTAGTTTCTCTCTTAATATTAGTAGAAGCTTGTTTGTATTCAAGGGATGTACATTCCGATATGACTATTTCGTCTAGGTTTGCTTCAACAAAACAAGGATTGTTGAACAGTTATTCAGAAAGACCGTGTGAAGTGGATCTTGTTCAGAAGTTGAGCATAACCTACCTAGATATTTTAAGGCCGGGTACCTTTTTTGGAAGTTTGTATCACACTTTTTTGCAGATGACCATTTAACACTATGGTACAAAATAGGTTTTAAGTCTCGGTTATTAATAGTTTACTACTAATAAACACATATTCACTATTAACTAGGGGTATTATTCTGTCCAGTATAACTGCCAGAATTCAACCGAGAAACACTACAACAACTGCCACTCAGTTGAGTTATCTTCTGAATCAGTTTATCTTCTGATTAGTGTAGTATAATTTGTTTAGAGCCGATTTTGAATGGAAAATTTTGTATTTTACTAACCACTATATTTGCTAATCAAGGAGTCATTCGTAGTATGATGTTCAATTTCTGAAATCATTTTTTGCATTCCATATACAAATGATATAAACTGTTCCACTCACATGAATTTTTCCACCTTACTACATATTACATATTTAAAAATTTTTTCTTCAATTCTCACGTTAGTCAAAAATTAAATGTTAGGAGAAATATTTTCACTAATTTTCTGCAACAGTGATGAGATCTTATAGAACCATCTATGTGTTACTTGAACTCCATAAATATATTTTACGATTCAAACCGAACATCTAAGGAAAGGTTAATAATACAGCAATTCTGCATATAAATAAAGAGATCCATACTTTGAAATACTTTATTAGTTTCATTTGTATCTTGTAAAACACAAGTTACGCAGCATTTTACGCAATTCAGAATCAAAGAGCTTCACAACTGCTTTTCGCAATATATATACCAGGAGAGTCAGCTCACCCTATTTTTCTTATCTATGCAACTCACAATTTATGGTCTAATGTGAAAACATTGACCCTTTCAGCACAAAAGCCTTTATTGCAGCTCTGCTCTTCTACTCGGTAATATACGCACCAAGTATTAATACTTGCAGCCCTGAATAAGAACCAAGAATCTGCGAAAAGCTTAAATAAATGACGGCTTTTCGTTCATATAATACTATCAAAGTGGTAAACGGATACTCTCCCAAAGAAAGACAGCTGGTAGAGTAAGTTAGTTAGCTGTTGGATTATGATGTAAAGACTAGGTTCGAAACGTCATATTCTTTATTTTTCCTTTCTCCAAGACTTTTTTGTCTGTATTTTAGTTACTAATTTATTGATTGTAAGCCAAAGACATAAGAATTGCAATCCGATAATTGAGGATCTACAAGGATTAGCTCACCATATAAGTTGCGCGAGCACACCCTCTCAACAAGCAGAAGAGCCCCTTGCCCTTTAAAGGGTAACTAAGAGCTATCTTGATCTTTTATTAGGGATCATTTTTAACACGTTGACCCTTATAATCTGTATCGTATCTGGTGTTGTAAACCATGTTACGTAGTTGGCTGTTATTTTTAGGAGCATGTCGATGACGTTAAAACTGGTGGTTTCTGTTTCATGCTTAAATCGTATGTTTCACTTTGTATTTGGTAAATGTTTGAAACTTAGCTGAATATGTCAAGCACAATACCGACATAATAACGTATCTACTACGAGCTATATATTTATAACTATCTGTCAATGGTAAACATGGTTATTGTATTTTATAAACCCACAAAGTTATAAAACGCTATTTGTTTTATAATGTCAAATTATGTGCCCCAATAGATAAAACAAAGGGTAATAAAATTTTCGAGGCTGAAAACGAAGCATTTGAGCCCAAGTTAAGCTGGCAGAGTGATTAAGTAACCGGTATGATACCATTTAGCGAACACTACCTTGAAAGGAGAGGTTCCTACAGGAAAAAGTACCCGCAGAACTCCGACCTCCACCTTGAATGTTTACACGTTTTTTACAGCTTGATACCTGTTTTGAGCTCGTTTTGGTAGTTTTAACATAAAAAAGCTGCATCCGCATTTACAATTACTGTATGAGATCAAGCCTGTCGTAATTTGTGACAGAAGCCAAAACAATCTAAGTCTTAGTGCAAACCTGTAAATCTTAATTCTTAGCGGTTAAGACGATGCATCATAAAATCAAATGAAAAAAGCAGTGTTTTCTAACGTTTACTTAGTTAATATTAAGAGGCAGCGATATGTGAAATTCATTAACAGAAAAATAACAGCTGAGTTGAGGGTGATAAAATATACCTGAGATGATTACAACAAGGAAGAAGCTAATGCCCGCCTCGGTAGCGTAGTGCTAGCGTGTGCCTCACGTTCAAGAGGTCCCGAGTTCGAATCTCGGTTAGGGTGAGTTACCTGGATAAGGTTTTTCCGGGGTTTTCCCTTATCCTGAAGGACGAATGTCGCTTAACTAAGCTCTATGGGCCCTGCGCTCATTTGAGCACCATTTCACCCATACCATTCATCGTCCGATATGACTTAACGTTGGAGGACGTAAATTACAGCAACAAAAAAGCTAGTGGTATTGAAGTGAACATTTTAACAACAATGGAAATATTATTGAAGGATTATTGAAGTCCTTAAGGTCATTTAAGACACAAGTTAAGTAGTATTAATCAGTTTTAATTCAACGTGGAAGGAAAGAAAATCTGCCAAAGAAAATAGAAACAAAGAAGAACAAGTGAAGAACCCTTGTAGTATACAAATTAACACTCAATTTTGCAGAAACAAGTCCAAAAGTTGGATCTGAACAAAAATTAAACCAGAAACTAAAAGTCAATATTTTTAAAGTTAAAGGCAATCTTGTATACGTTTTACTTTATTTCTAAGATGGAGCGAAGATATTTACAAAAGAGGTTTTAAACTACTAAAGGAGGCAATGAATGCTTAGAGAACCGTCGGTTGCTTGTCTAAACGAGCTGGATTAGAGGGTGCAATGGGTCTATAAATGACCCATGCCATTAAGTTTACAACTGGAGCGTAAAATTAGCACATCCTAAGTGACAGTTAAGTATTGCACTACAAATCTTTAGGATGCAAATTAGTAACGGAACTCGAATATAAAGTTATTTTGTTGAAACAGGGTATTTAGTATTAAAATAAATATCTCGATTGGAGAGAACGTTAGTTCTGTTGGAACAAAGGTGTTACATCCGCTCATAAACAAGTCACTCATGATTTTGTAACGATCTTAGCGATAAAATGTAACACAGCAAAACACCCAATTATAGTTTATTAAATAAGGCCCTTAACGATTGATCCAGAAATTATTTTCAAAAGTTCTAACACTACTTAAGAGAAAATTCTATCTTTTTCTTTTAAATATTTTCTGGTTGAAATTTTGCTTAATTTTTAATTTTATTGAACTCTTTCATAAAACAGACATCAGAAACACGTGGTTTTAAAGTAAATGAGAAATACGTGGCGTGTACGTAAAATAAGGTCTCCAAGGAGCTGGAGCCGTGAGGAACGCTATTACGCGAAATCCGGCAACACTGGCGTGTAGCGTGGTTTCACCCCTTCAAATACCCACCACAACGAACCCGTTGCAACCATTAGTCTTGGCTGGGCAGCCGTTTGCGATGGAGCTTCCTATCACTTCCGCCGCCAAGTGCGAGCTGCGTGCAGTGATCCGTTTTTGAGTGTCAAGGGCACTACTCCACTGAAATTCATCGTCAGTTATGCGAACTCTATGGACCACAGCGTATGGGCCTCAGAAAACGCGCGAAAGTGGGTCAGAGAGTTCAAAGACAGACGTACAGACGTTCATGACTAACAGCGTTGTGGTCAGCCTTCGGTTTCAGCTGAAACAATTGAAAAAGTGGAGCAAGAAATGCTTAAAGATCGGCGTGTGACAGTTCGCGAGCCGTGCGAACTTATCTCTGAAGTCAGAGAGAGTACGATAGACACGATTTTGACCGAACATTGGCATTATCGCAAGGCTGATCTCCTGGCCCAGTTCAGATGAAACATCCTCACCCATCCCTCCTACTGTTGAGGCTTAGCACCTATTGGTTATCATCTGTTTCCTGAGTTGAAGTCACACTGGGTGGAACACATTTCCACACCGACAATGATTTGAAAAACGAGGTTGAGCGCTACCTGCGCAACTTGGCGGGAGAATGCTATGACAAGGGTATACAAAAACTGTCACAGCGCATGCAAATTGCGTCGATCGCAATGATAATTACGTTGAAAAATAGCTGTAAGGTCTTCCTTTCCATCAATGTAACATTCATTGACAAACACGTTTTCTATATTAAATAAAATTGGAGACCTTACTTTACGGACATGCCTCGTACTTCTGTGAGGTACAAACGGAGGTTCAATGAGAAAGTTTAGTATCAACCAGAGGTGCCATCGAGTGTCTAAGGGTGACTACCCTCCTTTCCCCTGTCAGTTTTTTGCTTAGCGGCGCGGAGGTGCACGTGAAGAGCTGACTGGCATTGGCTATTGCGGTACGTCTACACCCCTTTGTGTTCTAAAGCAAATACAACATGCCCTCTTACAGAGCCCGACATCGACAAATTAATATCTAATAAGAATAAGGACTCGATTTAAATTAAGAACTAATAATTATTAACGTATAGCTATAATAGTATAATTCAAAATGGTATTCAATACACATTACGCACATAAAAATATGAGCAAATATTTTAACAACCCGCCACTGAATCTTCCGCACGCTCTTTCTCACCCCAATATCTATTACGTCACCTACGAAGGTTAACTAGGAGGGGAAAAAGGTAACCACCCTGTTTCCCCTCAGTGACACCACTAGTATAAATGTTTACCTAGTTTCAGCTATTATACCAGAAGTTGTTCAAGTAAACTTCAGTTTATATATAACACCACAAAAGATATGGGTAATTGTAGTTTTAAAAATATAACTAATAAACAAATATATTTTAAAACTACCAGAAATTACTGTAATACGTTTTGTTCTTTCCATAAATTCAAAATAAGGATTTTATATCCTTTAATTTGGTTCTTTTAATTTTCTGAAGTGGAAAGCGATAATTTGAGCCGTATAAAAGTGTATTTCCTTTAATGAAATATAAAAACGTCCTAAAAACAATTGCTATTATTGCAGCTGTTTTAATGCACTAGACATACCTAGCTGAAAAAGTCAAATTCATTTTTTATGTTAACAAAAACTCCTGATGTGTACATTATTCACTCAAATCATTCAACAAAATATAGTTACGAAATATATACTTTTAATTTCTGTTAATTGAGATATACATTTTTGGAAATTATTTTATTACATATTTCTTTATGCGTAGCATTCAAGATTTCCCGAGTTCGAATGTCGGTCAGGGCGAGCTACCTAGATAATGTTCTTTTCGAGTTACCTGGATAAGTTTCTTTTTATCCAGAAAGACGAATTTCTGGGAACTCTAAGCTCTATGGACTCTGGTCTCATTTGCACATTATTTCACCCATTTCCTTCATCGTATGACATGACTTAACTTTTGAGGACGTAAATTACAAAAAAAAAAAAAAAAAAAAAAAAAAAAAAAAAAAAAAAAAAAAAAAAAAAAAAAAAATCAAACAGCATCATAATAGCCGGGATATTCAAATCTTTAAATAGCTGCCGCTAAGTCCATAACCCAAAAAATCGGTTTAATTTTCAAAAATGGAAAAACTACCTACTTTAAATTTTATAAAAGTATATGCACTGGGAATTTCAAATCAATAACAAGAAATACCTCGAGGATAACAGTCCCACAAAGCAATTATGTATTTTAACGAAGAGTAAATCTTTTCTGTTGCAGTACGATTTTATATATCGTATTTTTACGGTTTGCTATTTCTGTAAAATAATTTAGTACGAAGAGGACATTCATAGAAAATATAAGACATACATATCATTTATTAAATTAGTATTTTCAAAGAACTATTAGGTAAAATCTAATTCGATGTAGAAAATTTCCTTGAGAATGTTCTGTTATATTCTTCGAGTAAACTGAACTTAAATAAGCCTGAGTTTTAACAATTTCTCAATTATGAGGTTCAAAGACAAGGGACTGACACAAACATAGATGTGCACTTTTCAGAAAAATGGTTTTGTAATTCCTGGAGCTTTAAACCTGTATTTTCGGTGAAAGCTAAATATCACTTTTATAGATGGAATGAAATGCATTCTTTACCAGTTATATAGAGGAGAGAAAGATGTATAAATACACGTTATCAAATGAAGGTAGCTAAAAACTGTAAGTGATTTTATAGTAAGTTGCAATCTCCTACCTTTTAGCCCCGCTTAGTGTCCCATTCACTCCTTCACTGTTACATCACGTTCATTGCTGGAGCACTTGTAAACTAATTCACCTCTAGCTTTAATATCCTGACCTCGTGCATTTGGTTCACATGACGTCCGTTAGGGGTCGTTCAACCACTTACATTCATAGAGGGCGAGAGTGGTAGACGTGTAATCATTTGAAACTGTAGGTAGTATGACAAAATTTAACACAGTTGCACTATTTTCATATACTATGAGACCGTACCTTCTTTGGAGGTTATGCAAGATATAAAAAATGTTTAAAAACAGCTTGATATTGTATTTTGTTATGTTTTCGTAAATTGTATAATATTTATAAATTTGTAAACTATATTCCTAATACACCTTTGGGTAAAATAGGAATCAACAAATTGGATAATAAATAAACATAAGTGTCATATTAATGTTAACCTTTGTATGTATATGAGATACGACAAGGTTCGGAGGGAGCACTTCAACCAATTACATATTTTATGGCTATGCCTCTTTCGGAGGGGTAAGATGAGAGGATACTAAGGGTAATCGGATGGAGGAGAGACGACAGCAGAGAAAAGGAAAACTATAGATTTGAAGTCCCACAACAGACTTATACATCACCTGGGGCACACGGGAGCCAGAGACTTCCCCCGATTCGGAGAACGAAGACTTACGGAGAATAATGCACCTGGGATGCATGCAGAAGCTCGGAACACTGAAATAGCCAATCAGGATGAAATGTAAAATGAGAAGTGCAGTGTAATGGAGGGACAGGAAATTCGGGAGATGTAATTATTCTTACCAGACGTAATTATCCTTATCGCCTAGTGATCCAAGTGAAACTTCGAAAATGCTCAGGTTCGGAAAAACGGTCACGGAAATCGAATCCACGAACTTCAGAATGTAGGCTATTAACTTTAGCTAATCCACTAGGTATAATTTCTCTAGGTATACATTTAAGCAGTAAACAGAAAAAAACAGTTAAAATTAGAATGTTAAAATGTAATTTCCCATATATTGGTCTTAAAATCACACTCTCCTTCCAAGTTATCAGGAAGTTGGCAATACATCAGAAAAGATAAACTAAAATGTACAAAAGAGTTACAACAGGTATCTGGTAGCTGATGACACTAAGAAAGATTTGCTTGTGTGTTTTAAGATCAGTGATACCGAGCGGGATGGCTCAGGCGATTTCGTCTGTGGCCCGCACTCGAAAGGTCTGAGTTCGATTCCCCTGGACAGCCTACCATAAGTAACCATAAGTTTTCTGGGGAGTTTCCTGGGTTGCCAGGCGAATGCTGCTTAGGTTAATTAAATCCCCCGAATTTTCTATCCCTCTATTCATTTCATTTATCATTTCATATTATCTCCCCTCTGATAGTCTCTTTCAGGGTAGAAGTGTCGGCGGGAGTATCAGCGCTGCATGGCGGGATGATAAGCTCCTGGTAAACACTTCCTTCTCCGATAGGACAGTATTCGTTCTCCGGAGCGACCGGGAGGGCGTTTCAGGACCACGGGGAGAGGTATGTCGTAAATAATAATAATAATAATAATAATAATAATAATAATAATAATAATAATAATAATAATAATAATAATAATAATAATAATAATAATAATAATAATAATAATAATAATAATAATAATAATAATAATAATAATAATAATAATAATAATAATAATAATAATAATAATAATAATAATAATAATAATAATAATAATAATAATAATAATAATAATAATAATAATAATAATAATAATAATAATAATAATAATAATAATAATAATAATAATAATAATAATAATAATAATAATAATAATAATAATAATAATAATAATAATAATAATAATAATAATAATAATAATAATAATAATAATAATAATAATAATAATAATAATAATAATATGGTCTTTCTCCACTACTCTTTAATTGTGCCCTTGAAAATGTAATATACCAATGGCGTAAACAGAAAATAATTCTCAGTATTAATCAGCCAATCATATCAAGGAGAGCAAAATTAATGATAGATTGCCTAGCGCATGCTGATGATCTAGCAGTTGTAACCAGTGGCATCGTAATAGCTGAAAAACTGGTTGGATTTAAAAACAAAGCAGCAGAAATAGTTAATCTTCAGATATCTTTCGTAAAAACTGAATGTACGGGGGATGTTCAATAAAGAATGATCATAAGTTTTTATGGTCATAATTTTTCGCACTAAAATTCAACTTATTATATTCTGTTAGTTAAATGTGAAACTAACACGCCTTAGTAGCTTCATTGTTGATACTGCTGGTTCCCGCCTGTGAGATCCAGGCAAGTTAAGACATGTTCAGTATCACCTACCGCTGCAATTGAGGTAACATGCAGTTAAAGTTGATGTTAGAGGAAGGTGCGGAGTTTCTTTCAAACGTAATCACTACTTATGAAACTTCGTTACATCATTTTGATCCTGAGAGCAAACAGCAAAGCTCAGTGTGGAAATCTCCTCCATCAGTAACCCCCCAAAAAGGAAATTTGGTTGCTTCTGCTGGGAAAGTTATGGTCATGTCATTCTATGATATTCATTGAATGGGTTGTCAACATGTTGCACCTGCACACACACACACACACACACACACACACACACACACACACACACACACACACACACACACACACACACACACACACATCAGTAGCTGGACAATACTACAGGAATGTTCTGAAAACATTGCAAGTCCATATCAGGTGCAAAAGACGACATTTCCGTGAAGTAGGCTGGATGCTGCACCACGATAATATGCAGCCACATATTGCCAATGTTGTTGCTGAATATCTTGCAAAAATCAACGTGAAGTGCATCCGTCACCCTCCCTATAGTCCAAATATAGCCCCATTTGACCTTTTCCTATTCCCTAACTTGAAGAAACGCCTTCGTGGGAGGCATTATCCATCACCAAAAGCAGCGATTTTGAAGGATCTCTCCAAAAATGGTTTCCAGAATGTCTTCGAAGACTAGCAGAAACGCTGGGACAAGTGCATCGCATTCAGGGGAGACTATTTTGAGAAGGACCACCAAAATTATGAGGATGATTAAAGGTACGTTTTCAAAAAAAAAATTGTGATCATTCTTTATTGAACAGCCCTCGTATTTCGTGCATAAACAAACACCAAAATATATGGAAACTAAATATGCAAAAATTAAACGTTTCACTATTTAAATATCTTAGGTAAATAGTTCAGAAAAATGGAATCGATACTAAAGCTAACAAAAGCAGATGCCACAAAACTGTAACAGCATATCGACTTACTCAAAACATATATGATAAACATGCATGTCCAAGTATAACAAATTTAGACACTATAACATTCCAATTAAACCGAAGTGACTCTATGCATCAGAAACATTATCTTTGAACAGAAAACCAGATATCGAAAATATAGAAAAAGAAGAACGTAAAATTATTAGAGAAAAATTAAGATCCAAAGGTGGTAGGGGAAGAAAAGACTTATATTAAAAAGGGAAAAATTATACAGCGATCCATAATGATATCAGGAAACGAAGGCTAAAATGTAATGGAGTATTAAACGATTAATTTCAAATAGGCCCATAAAACAAATTATGAGAAATGTAGACACTGTGAAATGTATTGGTGAAATAAAAACGATTTAAAATTGGCAGGAATCCTTGAAGACGATATTCTATACAGGGACGTCTTTAGAATGAAGGTGCATAAGTAACTAGAGGATAAACCGAAGAAAACGACTGGAAGAACGTGAACAGATGAGAGAAAGATAGGCGACAGCCAAAGAGTGGGAAAACTTTGAATTCACAGAAGAGTTAAGAAATCTCTCTAAGAACGTGGGCTGTTTCGCTATAAAAAGTACTATGTGATATAATGAAGAAAGAGGTGTTACTGAATCTGTTGATTATACGTAGCTTAGGCGGCATTTTGAGATTGCGCTGTGCTGATATGTGCAGACACACCTAAACAAGCCGCTAACATATTGAGGTTTAAGCCCATTCAGGCTCATCCACCCACGGACCCAGCCCCTTGCTTCATTAGAAGCGCTCTTCAAAACTCTTCTTTCTTATGGTAATGGCCTTTGTAAACATTCATGGAAACCTTCTGCCTCTGCTTTTGAGGTTAGAAATCCATGTCACATTCTTAGGCGTTGTTCGTATGTTTCCCGCTCCTACGTAACTCATTTTAGTTGATGTGCTTTTATCCAGTGTCACTACATTCTTCTTTTTCTTCTTCATATCAGCACGATCTTTCATAACCTAGGTACTGTTATTACTTGTAGCAGTATTACATGACTGGATGATTTTATCGCCTCCAGAGAACATCTAATGAGTTTTCTACATAGGTTTCGCTATTAATCATTTAAATAACACAGGAATATTCATCGAATAAGGTGGCGACTTGCATTCAAGAGCTCGCAGTTTAAATTGCTCTTGACTTCTGGGTTTTACTTCACTTGGTCAAATGTTACTGTGTTTACTTTCATGTCGCTACATTATTTCTCTTCAGTCCATTTCTTTATCGAAGATATTTTCGGGCTCGTGGTGTGAGGCAATGGTGGACAGATGGCGCGGATGTTTACCCATTCTAAATGCTTTTTTATCGTTCGGTGGCATTGTGTGGCCGCTGTCCTTACGTGGACAGATTCGTTGTTTCCCCTTGTCACTAGACCGCTGATGGGATAGTTAAACTATTTTCTTTCCATTTCTCATTCCATGCTTTTGTCATCTTTCAGGTTTGATTGTTGGCACGATAGTTCAGGCATATGCAGGCACATGGTGCAGACGCTTCCCTGAGTAAACCTTCCGCAACATCCCTACTTGAAACAACTGTATGCCGGTGCCAGTGCCCCACTCTCTGACAGTTTGAGCTGTACTTTCACCTAACTCTTCACCCCAGGGTGAATCCTCGATCACCAGAGCTAAGAAAGGAAAGCCTGTAATACAGCAAGCGTCAGATAAGCCTACCACTATAGCCTGCATCCCGTTTACCGGCAATACATCCGGCAGAATCAGCAGACCATTCACAAGCCACCTCCGAAGATTAAACATCTGTTGAGACCGGTGAAAGACAAACTGGATTTCTAAGTTCCGGGAGTGTACCGCATTCCCTATGAATGTGGGACACAGTATATAGGACAAACCGGAAGGACCATCGCTACCAGAATAAACGAACATGAGCGGAGCATTCGTTTAATGCAACATGGGGAGTCTGGACTGGCAGAGCAACACTTTCATAACGACCATAGAGCCAACTTTCGGGATAGGACCATCTCGGTAAAATTGCAACAGTTACTGGGAGCGGAGAGTTAAGGAGGCTTTGGCCATTTCCTCCGAGAGGTGCACGCTTAATCGTGATGCTGGATTTCAGTTCAGCTCCTCTTGGAAACCGGCCTTAAAAATGAAAATCTGTAGGCTTAAGAGGCACAGATCTACACAGCTTGATCATCAAGTTAAGTAGTTACGTTTCTTTGACATAATAAATTTTATACACTCACGCCATCTCCTGGCCTGGAATTTAAGTTACTGAAACAGTCTTTTGTTCAGTAATGCGAATATTGACAGTGTTTTGTCTTTTTTGAATTTTGTGCTATATCCAGTAATAAATTTTTGTGTTTATAGCATTTCTTTAAATATCCTGATGATGGGAGCGATGTACGCTTCCGAAACGTCAATTTCTAATCTTATTTTCCCCTGGCTTGCTTCCCGAGAAGATCTCAAATATAGTCTTTGCTTGTGTGTTGGCGAAATTTTGAAAGAAACAACCCTCACGATATGTTTCCTATATTCCCAATATTCCCTTCGTTAGGAATGAATGATATTTTGTGTCTCTGTTCCAAATGAGAGTAAATAAACGATTAAAGTACATTTTTTAGAAAATATCAGGTGTTCTGTTGTTGTTGTCTCGATCCTACCTCCTGAGAAAATTAAGAGTCCATGCAGGAGACGTTTACAGCAGCCAGAGGCAACGGAAAAGAAGATGGAGGACCAGCATCGAATAAGACCAAGAAAGGAGTCCCGAATTCAAATCCAGATACGTAAGCAGTGTGAAGCGGGTGAGCAGCATTATCACAAACTTCATTGAAAATTACGATTTGTAAAATAAAGAAGAATCTTGTGGAAGAATTTTCTGAAATTCTAACCAGTTGCTACATAAGCAAGCATTCACCCAGGGAAGTGCAGCGAATTGGTCAGTGTATTTCTAACTTGATGCAGCATCAAGTGCAGTTCCAAAAGTGAGTTTGGGACGACGGCGTGATGTATGTACAACGAATTCTGCTAACGGACTTCAAGGTTTTGTGTGCCATTCTCCAGTAAATAAAGCAGACTGAAGAAGAGGCTTTTTTCCTTTTTTGGCTACATTATTGCAAAGTAAAGTGAAATGACAGGAACTTATTAATTAGATTGTGACGAAGCCACAATATAGAGTTTGGAGTGGAGTATTTTATTGTAACGTTCACCTTCTTTCTTAAGCAGACTTAAGTGTTCTATTTGCTATTATCGGCCTGTTTGGTTTTGAGTTGCGTTTCCTTTTTTTAAAGATCTATCCTGGACGTTAAGTGGATTTTAATAGGTGATGAAATATTAAGAAAGGTTACAGAATGTAGAATACAAGTGTATGAGTAATCCGTTCAAATGTCAGGAGTATATGTTCCTGAAATAATATCTAAGTACGCCATCTGTGTTTTGGGACATTAATCTAAATAATAATATTTTGAGGAGTATGAGAATTCCTGCTGTTTTTCGTGGCGTTGGTGATTAGATAGGAAACGTTCGTGAATGTTATACAAACTTACTTTGGTAAGAAATTTGAAACTTATTTCTTATTACTACTATTATTTTTGTGCAATTAACGAGACTGGACTTCCAGGAGGAGAAGAAATATTCTGCCACTGTAATCAAGCTCAGAGACTATATTTCATAATCAGCACTATAATTATTATTTCCTCCCATTATGTGTTCTACGTTCCTTTTTAATTTTTACCTTTAGAGAGAAATTAACACAATTGTTCAATACTCCAAGTGCAATTTGATGAACATATGATGTTCGGTTTCTAAAGATGATATGTATGAGATTAAATGATTAGTCAACATTGGAATATTTCCAATGATGATAGGATTTTAATACAATCGCTTACAGATATACATTTTTGTGTCAAATCTGCTCTACAACTAAGGCCTATTAAGAATATAGTTAACCCATTTCGGTACTTATCACCCACGAGTACTTAGTAAGTATATGGTACTTATCACCATGTTTACAAATTAACAAAGTGACTTGTCGGAATCCTAAGCTTCACTGCTATGCTGAAAGCTGCCTATATATTTGATATATCAACGTCAAGAACATCCTAATACAAAAAACCATAGCATAAGTTTAAGTTGTACTTAATGTATAAAACAATTTGTACTCTATAGTATAAATGTTGAAATTATTTAAATGTAATGTTATGTCTCCTATCACGACTAAGCATTTTAGGTAACGTTTATGTTATTTTTTCAAATATTATTTTACAAAAACTTTGATAGACATAATTCATACAATTTCTGAAATAATGTGTCCTGAGTTTAAAGTATAAGTTCTCTTTATCAGTTATCTTAAATACTAAATCTTACCGCAGCTTTGAGAGGGATTTTCGCGGACCCTATTAATGATAGTTTATCCACTCAGCCAAAATTGAAAGTTTAGATTGCATTGCATTCTTACGGAACGATTCGGCAGTGCGACCAGTCTTGATCTATTGTACTTGTGCCCCAAATGAGGCTTCCTCGAGAGGAAGGATGAGGCAAGAGAAAACAGAGGGTGGCCGTCTCAAGGAGCCACGACAGTGCAGAGGGCAGGGTTCCTACACTATAACAGTTGTAAACACTTCGGCAGGTCCAAAACCGCCACCAGAGCGGGCTCGGAGACTGGAGACCGTCCTACTGGAGGAGAAAGTTTTACCCTGAGCATATCATCCTGCCATGCAGCGCCGAGATACTCGTCGACACATCTACTCTGAAATAGACCATCAGAGGAGAAATTATGTGAAATGATAATGGAGATAAAATGGAGGGATAGGAAGTTCGGGGGATGCAATTAACCTACCGAGCATTGGGCTAGCGAACGGTAAAACCCCCGAGAAAACACATGGAGCAGGTAGGTCAGCCACGGGAATCGAACCCTATCCTCCCGATTGTGGACCACAGACTAAACCGCTTAAGCTATTCCACTCGGTGAACTGTTTTCCTTAATAATGCTTTGTTCTGCATATGTGTAGTGGTTAAAAATGATTTCTTCCTGCAAAAAGGGCAATCAGAACTTGACGGATTAACGAAGAAATCAATAACCGAATAATCATATAGTAATATAAGATGGAGGATGCATTCTTCTTTGCCACAGATCATATGCTACAAAGACGGACGAAGAAAGAGAAGATGGATGTTTTGCGACTGGCAATGTTTGAGGTGCCGCCCAGTTTCAAACAGGCTTATCACCTTTTTGTACAAGGTAGGCGTTTTTCCCTCGGCAGGCGCACTCCAGTCTGGTACGTCACTGTCATCGGCAGTCTCAGTGTCATCAATCAAAATTACCTCGCTGTTGCGGTCTATGTAGATGACAGTCTGTAGACAAGATACTTGCATTCACCTCACGCACGGTTTAAAACTCATGCTACTCCCCTATACGGTAAAAACAAGCAGTTGTAAAGCCCACTTTTTTCACGTTAATCTTCCATTGGACATTGTGACCAAAGCAAAGAATGAAATATATCATTCGATGAAGGAAAGACAAAACCTGTCACTGCACACGGTAGTTAAGGTATACTGAAAGAAACAGCTGCCAAGATTTCTATATACTGGAGCCATTTGAAGTTAGTTTCAGAAGAGACGACATTAATGATTTTATCAGACTGGTCGTGGCCTCATTGTCTTAGCTGTTTAGTTATGTTAAGAGTTCCTGTGAACAGAACTGAAGATGGTTTTCATCACAGGCATCAACGAATTATTGGACATAGTTAATGTTCCACTTTTTCCAATTAGGATTAGCAGGATGCACAGTTTCACAAGTAATGTAAGCATAACTTCAAATTCTCGAGGATAGATAAAAAGTACGATCACCTAATATTTACACGTGAATAGATGAATATATTGTGTAAGATTATTTACTCTCAATAAAACACAAACCCCTTGATCGACATATAATAAACTATCAATATTCAGAAATCCTTTGAACAGTGTTGTCAGCTGTGTTTTAAATTTTAATTGTGTTACCATCTCTTTGTATTCTTTAATTGGTGATAATTCTATGCTAGCTCTAAAACTACCCAATATAATTTATGTTTAATTAGTTGTCATCAGGCGTTTTGTTACAACTTAGATCAGGGTTTCTGTTCTTGTAAATACAAAGTAGTGTGCTTTACATGGACAGTTTCGCTGTTAGAAGCTAATTGTTTGCCATATACAATAACAAGGGCATACGGCTTATGGTAGGCGAAGAGCAGGTTGTCAGTGTCAATTGCCTACTGGTGGGATGATTCCACTCTGTCAATGACTAAGAGGTTACTGAAAACGTTTAATTATGATATAATTGTAGCCCAAATTAGGACCAACACATCGAAAGTGAGTTCTGTAAAATTTTATGCTTACAAACCAATATGACCATGCCATATAATTATATATTCGACACTTGCAAATTTTTAGGCTCAGAGAGTAATAGAGTTCATTTGTGGACTCTCTTTAAATGCTATAGTTTTCTCATTCGATATGAGCGTCAGAGACTACTTAATTTTGTTGAGATCTTTTAACTGTAGAGCTATTACACGGGACTGAAGGATTTACTTCTCTTCGAAGAAAGCCGTGGTGAGAACTTTGGAGCCAAAAACTCCACACCAGATTCGGCCACGAATCTGGTTCTGCATAGATGGGGTTGAAACAATGAAATAAAACTCTGCATTCTAGATTGTACATGCATCTACTAAGTGGGTTTCCTAGCAACGGACAGTAGTTGCTTCTCTTTTATTTTATCCTCCAATGTTAAGACATGTCCGATGATGAATGAAAGATGTTCAAATGTGTCCAGCGTACATAGGCTTATTCATCTTTCAGGATAACAGAAAAGCTTATCACCCTGGCCGAGATTAGAACTAGAGACCTCTTGAACGTGACACTACCACCACGGTACAGAGATATGCCAATGTCCTCCAATGCTAAGTCATTTCGGACGACGAATGAAACGATGTTCAAATGAGTCCAGCGTACATAGGCTTATTCATCTTTCAGGATAAGGGAAAAGCTTATCACCCTGGCCGAGATTAGAACTAGAGACCTCTTGAACGTGACACTACCACCACGGTACAGAGACGTGCTAATATCCTTCAATGCTAAGTCATTTCGGACGATGAATGAAATGATGTTCAAATTAGTCCAGGGTACATAGAGCTTATTCATGTTTCAGGATAAGGGAAAATTTTATCACCGCCACAGAGATTAGAACTAGGGACCTCTTGAACGTGACACAACCACCACGCTACAGAGACGTGGTCCAACGTTGTCATATCACACGATACATGAAATGATGTTCAAATGAATCCAGGGTACATAGAGCTTAGAGTTACCAGACATTCTTCTTTAGCAGAAGGGAGAATCGGTAGACTGTATTGCTACTGCACATATGTACAGTGCGATCCATATAAACCTGAACCATTTCAATAGGTCGTAACTCTTGAAGCAATAATTGAACACATGTGCAACTTTGGGAGAATATAATACACAATTGGGAGATTACATTACACTATTCACATCTCAGAGAAAATAGAAGTGTCCTCCACCAGCATCTATGGATCGTTGGTTCCATTTTCTTTGATTCGACTGTAGACACTGAAGTTTATATAGGTATCTTCAAGACATTTGGGAGCAGCTAGACGATATCTAATTGAGATAATGTTATTTCCCCCAAGTTGGAGCAACTTTCCATACATCTAATGACACCATGGAACTTGTAACCAGTTTCTTTGATAATCGAATAATCTCAAAAGTCTGTGGCCCCCCAGTTTCACACTCCCAGAAGATACTTCTAACATTTTCTCAGAGATGGGAATAGTGTAGTGTATTATATTCTCCCAAAGTTGTATGCGTGTCCTATTATTGGTTCAAAAAGTTATGGCCTATTAAAGTGGTTCAAGTTTGTATGGGTCGCACTATATTTCATAAACTATGCCCTAAGAACTGTTCGGCAGGCTTCAGTTGCGTCATTCAGGAGAAATCTAACGTTAATGGTTGTAAACAGATGTTTGGACTTATAGGGCTGTTATAAATTGAGAAAACCAAAGCAATATTAGCTTTTTTGTATTTGGTTATTGCAGTCTTATTTATTTCGCAAATTATAAACATGTGATGCAGTATTTACATAATTGATGATCTACATGATGGATACAATACCATTCTCGTACTGCATTCCTTCAGGTGTTAAGAACAATTTATTAATGGCAGACGTATATGTATAATCGAAACTTTCTGCAGTATATTTTAGAGATTTGTTTAGTTTTTATTTTAATCATTTTATTATGTAAGATAAAAAGGATTTTATATCAGTATTGTGGAGGAATATCACCTACTCATTCATATGGAGTCAAGTATGAACCTGTATACAATGCACTGCTTGTTCCAGTTCTGTCTGCACTCTTTTCTCTAGGTAAGCAGTGTGCAATATGTCTTCAAGCTGTCAAACTCCGACCTCCACTACAATTCTCTGACCCAATTACCACATAGCTACGTTGACAGTTTGTGTACTCCCTTTTGTTAAACTGCTTTCTCCCTCTGTAAAACCTATTGCTCTGGACTGCCATGACAAATTCTGTAGTAACGTTTTCTAACACAGAAGCATTTCATGTTCTTTAACGTATTATTAAGGTGGAAGCAAAATTCACTTTTCACTGTCGCTAAAAGCCATCCTGCAAATTCTATAAATTATAACTGTGGTTCCCATTCTTTCTTAGAGGGATACTACACCACAATTACAAAATTTTCTAGTGTGTATATTTTCTGAGCTGTTTTTCCTGACTTGAAGATTTTATAATGCATCAGAAAATTCCGCGTTCTACATTGGAATTTAAGACTAATAAAATTCCAATACGTTACACTCACACGATTTCCATCTACTACAGAATTAGATTCATCTCTCATAAATGTTATTCTTTTATTCACTTTAACTTAATCACAAAATGTTTTTTTTATATTACAGAGTACAGAATATTATTACAGAGTTACTTGGTTACTTGGTTACAGAGTATTTGAAAATTACATCACAGCCCTAGTTACATGTATTATTTCTTATGTGGTCATGTGCAGCATTCCAGCTTCTATTTCACATATGTTTCATAATTATATTTCAAAAGCACATAAATTGGCAGTTAGGCAAATGTTAAAATCATAGAAATATAATTTTCAAAAGTTCATATTTGACAAAGAATGAACATTTTATGTGTTCTGTATCGTTTCCGCTCTTGAGTATGAATAAAGTTAGCTTTGCAGTTAGAGAAAATTCAAAATTTATTATTATTATTATATTGTTTCAAATACACTTTTGAGTCAACCGATTTTTAAAGAATAAAATATGACGAAGATTTCTCACAAAAGGCTGTTTAAGATGCTGACTTTTGTGAAAACTTGAAGCTTCTATAATGAAAACAAAGAAATCATGTAATCCATTGAAGGACTATTCTGTCTAGAAAAATAGGACGGCACATGACCTACTAACACTTTGAGTGTAATCTATATTAGTAAAATTTCGCTAAGGAAGACACTCAAAATGGAACATTTATTCACTAGCCAATAATAAGACCATCAAAAATGTATTTGGTGGAGTTCCCTGAGTTAATTTAATTGTTTTTAGTTTTAAAAATATTGGAATCTTAGAGGAGTTAACTTTCTAACGGGGTTTGATTCAAATTTTGAAAAACTTATTGTGATATGTGCCTAAACTGCTGCTTCCTTTTATTTATCTCTGAGACATTCGAATTTTTAGGCAAAAATGGCTCCTTAATACAGTAAATATTTTGAATGTAGTTCCTATTCATACTAAATTCTTTATCATCAGCATCCTTTATGGACCATCTCTCGGTGATCAATGCAAAACGGATTAAATTTCTGTTCTTCTTCTTCTTCACTTCATGGCGTATGCGATCAAGTACCTGTTCCGCCTTCGAAGCCCTCCAGCCATCGTTTCCTGGGTCTGCCCACCGATCTCCTACCTTTAGGATGATACTGTAATATTTGTTTTGTAAGTCTATTATCTGGCATTCTTTCAACATGTTACTTCCATTTTTGTTTGAGATCTTCTAACCTATCATTCATACTAAAAATTTTCCAGCTCTTCTCTTATATTTTCATTTCTTATTAAGTTTCTCTTCGTGCATCCTTTCACACTTCTCAAGAATTTCATTTATGAAGCCTGCATTTTACTCTGTTGCTTTTTAGTTAACGTCCAAGTCTCACTTCCGTATGTCAGTATAGGTACAGCCATAACTTTGTAGAACTTTAATTTTGTTTCTTTACGTATTTTGTTTCTAAATATTCTAATTATTGTTCCACATACTCTTTGAAATTTGCATATTTTATTGTAGACATCATATTCCTTGTCATAACTAACATCAGTTCCCAATTAGTTAAAATGGCTTATCTGTTCAACGCAACGATTATTTATAACTATTTTTGTTCTAATTGGCTCTTTCCCAAAGAATGAAATTACCTTTGATTTTATAAAAGACCTTTTCATATTGTATTGCTTAAAATGTTCACTAAGTTTAAATATAGATTTGTGCATGGCAGACTCGCTATTTTGTATAATAACTAAGTCGTCAGCAAACAATAAAATATTTAAAACGTTTTCATTTGAAATTTTAAAACTTACATTCACTAGCTGCTTCCATTTGCACCCTAGGTCGTCAATATAAGTACTAAAAAGTGTAGGTGATAAAGTACACCCTTGTCTGACACCCTGATTAGTAAGAATTTCTGTTCTTGAATGAAAATTAATTTCTAAATTCCACTCATTTAACTTCAGTTCCATACGGTAGACGTTTATTATCTTTAATTCAGTTTTACTTTATCTAGAGCTTATCTTGTCATATTAATCGTTAACCTTTGTATATATGAGGGGGCACTTCGACCAATTACATACTTTATGGCTATGCCTCTTTCGGAGGGGTAAGATGAGAGGATACTAAGGGTAATTGAATTGAGGAAAGATGACAGTAGAAAAAAGGAAAACTATAGATTTGAAAAAAAATTACAAATATAAGTGTCATATTAATCGTTAACCTTTGTATATATGAGTATGACACATGACAAGGTTGGAAGGGGGCATTTCGGTCAATTACAAATTTTATGGCTAAGCCTCTGTTGGAGGGGTAAGACGAGAAGGTACTAAGGCTGAAGTATAACTTTGAACTCGCACAACAGGCTTATATATCACCTGAGGGAGCCGGGAGTCAGAGACTTCCCTTAATTTTTATTAAATAACTTATCTCCTTTTATGTTAGCTGTTTTCCAAACTTTGCATACAGCATACTTAAATTTTTGCATGCGTAGGTAGTAAGCATTTATTTCCATACATAAACCTTAATTTTCTTAATTTAAACCTTAATGCTTAATTTTCACCTGAGAACAAAAGGTATTCACAAAACGGTGGACGTAAATGTTTTATTTATACCAGCCTGCTTTCATTGAGTTCTTTTTTAAACACGAACAAATCTGCTGCAATACAGACTTCACGTGCTTATGGAGATGTGTGCTTGGGACTAACGGCACTAGGAGATGGGTGAAAAATTTCAAAGGTAGAACGAACATCCAGATGAGCCTCATAAGAGTCACCCTCGAACTGGTTCTATGGAACGCACTAAGGTAGTTTATGAGTTCATTAGAAGTTACAACCGTATTATTGTGGATGATATCAGGACATAGTATAGGCGAGAAATAAATGGTCTGGACTGCAATGTACTACGTTACGGAGGGAATTCGGCACGGAGGTCCAAACTTGGTCTGTTGTAGCTATACCCCCAAATGGGACATCCCCAAGAAGAAGGATAGACTACTGTAGACTAGAAAATCTAGTCGCGAATGGATTGTCTAAGAGGACGGCAAGCAAAGGGTCCGTAAACAGGGAGGCGAGAGAAGACAGAGGACGGCCGTCCCTAGGAGGCACGATGGTGCAGAGGGTAAGATCTATACACTTCACCAATTGGAAACTCCACGACACGCCAAAACAACCGGCATCCCACCCTTCTGTAGTCCGGAAACGGTTCCACCACACGATGTTCGGAGACCGGAGATCGTTCGATCGGAGGAGACTTTTACCAAGAGCGTATCCTTCCATGCAACCTGGAGACACCCGCCAATACTTCCACCCTGAAAGAGATCCCCAGATTAAATGAGAAACAAATGAAAGCTTAGGTTATTGAAAAGTTAACACTCGCGTAGTCCAATGCGTCTATTGTTTATTAACCAAAGACAGCAAACCGAAGTAGAATGCTTCCGAAACCTTCTTCAGAGATTTCAAAAGAAATGTGATGCTTTTCAGACGACAATTATTTCACTGGTAGTGAAAGCTGGTTTCATAATTATGATCTGAAAACAAAACGCAGAGTTTGGAACACACGCAGTTCTATCGTAAGAGTAGTTTGAAATTTGTGCAAAGAAGTTTAGACTGTGCTAAACAGCAAGACAAAAAAAGAACAAAAGAAAAAGGCTGGGGTTACAACGATATCTTAAGAGGGCCAAAGCCTACCAACCCGACTGCCGGCCTCACGCCCACTTACACACGACAGAGGTGGGCGATCATCCAACCGATATAGGGAGGAGAGGTGGTCAGCATCTCGGCATCCCCCAGCCGGAACGTTGGTTTTCGTGACTAGGGCCGCTTACCTATCGTAAGCTGCTCACTTACCTCACAATGCTGTGTGGGCACCGGTACTACACCCGAGACTTAAAATCAGCACTCCATGGATGGGATCGAATCCGGGGTGCTTTCCGTGACCAGGGACCAAGGAATTCTGCCTTAGCCCAGTACGCCACGTCGCAGGACTACAACGATATATGGTTTGTCTAAAAACGAAGTGTTGAGACTTAAAAATTACTGTTCACGATTTTCAGGTTGGCCCTTGTGTCGGTATTCAATTGTAATAAAATGATTTATGCAAGATTTGTAAACAACCTCTTAGGTTATTTTAATGATGTTCCAGGTGATTGTTTTTTATTCGTCCTAAACTATAATCTTTTCTCCTCTTTCGCAAATGTTAATAAGAACTGATATATTAAAAAATCGCTTGACTATTGGAATGAAAGCAATATAGTTAGTTACGCTTCTCCAATTGGCGAAGATATCTCCAGCGACGACAATATAGAACAGTTCTCCCAATCAATTCGGCACGCGGAGAAGACTGGTTTCGCCCCAGGACACGCTCTGCGATTCCATTTTGTTATCTCACCATCTAATTCTGAGCACTATGTCAGCGGCGCCTAAGTTAGAACGCAACTTTGACCTCACCCGTTTCGCTTGCCTTTTAAAGTAACAACATGCACTTGCTGTACGAGTATGACAGGCCGCGTGACTTTCCGTATACATTTGGAACTGCTGAATTAGTCTCGCATTCTAGTTTCAAATTAAAACTTCACGAACTTTAAAATACGGGCACAGGTTTCGAGTTGGTCAGTTGTTAGCAATATAAGGTTGTGTCTCTTTAGATACACGTAAATATATGAAAGTATATTAATATTTAATTAAACTTAAACCATTATTCATAAAATATTAACAGTCATGTTTAAACGTCTGAGCAAATTTTTACAATGCGAATGTTAGAAATTCATGATTACCATAACCACAATGCAGTTAAAGAAAAGGAAGTGTAAATTCCTACCTGGTAAACTAATGCTCCTTGATGAGAAGTATAAATTCTTACCTGAAACAGAAAATTACAGAAAATGAAGTAAACATATAACAAGCCCTCTACTGGGGAAGGCTAAAGTATGGAAAGATAGAGTCAGACTGAAAAATTCAATGCCATAACCGGGGTTTGAACCACGGAGTACTTTAAGCCGTGTCTTAAAAGTACTTACATGTCGTAAGTAGCCATTAAGGTAGTTGTCTCATGTGTTTATGAGAACTGCTATTGGTTTACCGGGAACAGCACAAGTCAGTTGGAGAATTGAATGTTATGTCGGCACGTTGGCCATAGTAGCTCAAGGGTTAGAGCGGCTGGACGGCAACCAGAAGATCCGTGGTTCAAATCCCGGCTATGGCATTGAATTTTTCAGTCTGACTATCTTTCCATACTTTAGCCCACACACGGCCAGTGTGAAAGAACAATTAATTTCCATTAATTGACCTAATAGTGGTTAACTATAAAGCCCGGGTGTTAAAGTACTTAGATGTAAGCCGCCATTAAGGTAGTTGTCTCATGTGATTATGAAAACTGCTATTGGTTTACCGGGAAAAACACAAGTCAGTTGGAGAATTTAATGTCATGTAGGCACGTTGGCCATAGTAGCTCAAGGGTTTAGAGCGACTGGACGGCAACAAGAAGATCCGTGGTTCAAATCCCGGCTATGGCATTGAATTTTACAGTCTGACTCTATCTTTCCAGACCAGAGGAAGACAGCTTCGGAAGCTGCGACGTATTTCAGCTGGGAGCGAGTCCTGCAGTGCTTGTGGCGTCAGGCAAGAGCCGTGTTGTACCAAGAGGCCTATATAAATGGTGCTCCGGGTTCAGTTAGGTGTAGCGCACTCGATGACAACAATGTAGCTGACACGTACCAAATGGAACTGTTAACTTTACAATGTGACGATTTTTGAAGGACAAATATACACACAAAAATAACTCGGCTGAGTTTTACAAGAATGTCCTCCAAGGTTGATTTCCTAGGTTGTATTAACTTGCCGCACAGACATTGTGTATCTTTGGCTCAACATATGGGGAATGTGTGTGTGCAAACATTTCTTTTTTTTAAGAAATTAGTTAAATCCAAATTCCAAAGTATCTTGTCGGATCACAATCTAACATGCAGCCTTCGATCACAAATTTCCCAGACATTACGTTCCGGCATTGATAAACTAGTTAAAGAAAATCGAAAAATAAACTGTCGGAAAATGTCTACGTAATTTTGTTCTGAATCGGTCTGCTCTAATTTGCACAGAAAATTACTTTATGTTTTATTTTATTTACTTTATAATATGTCTGTTTTTCAGATAAACTACGAGTTGAAGCTTTATATGTAATTTTTTTATAAACTGTGACCAATTGTGCAATTAAAGCAGTCAAGATTAAGTTGTACATATTATTAACACACGTTTCTTTTCTTTCCTACGCTGCTGAAACCCGCACACATGAAACTATTTCCTTGCCCCTCCGCAGCAGAAATTGGTGCGGTGACGTCACACGCTAGCCTGCCTTTTATTCGGGAGTATATCTGGCCGTGAGAGCTGACGGAGCTGACGTCACAATGCCACTACCTATTTTCTACTGCACCAGACAATACATAAAAGCAAAACAATGACAAAGCCAACAAGTTAAACTGTAGAAGTCTTATCCTTATTTTTAAGCTCTATGAAAAGTGTCCCAATATTGTCAAATGTGACTAGTCCTTCAAAAGTTTTCTAGCTTCAACGCTTTATTTCTATTCACCAATTCCCTATAAATCAAGAGTTGTCCAAAATGGAGCTGCATTTTAACATTTTTTCTCAGTTTTGTTGCCAATATTACCTGTAGATAACTATTGAATTGTTCCGGACTTAGTAGTAACCTTACTGTTTGAGAAGCCCCCTCTGTGAAATGACATCGCTAAAACCGGGAGGTTTGGGTGTACTGAGCCTTGTGCGGCTACCGGTGATCAATGGACCTATTTCATCTAACAAAGTATATCTAACGTGCAGGGAGATTCGACTGGATGACTACAAACCATGAAACCATGCTGACAGAATCGGAAGAAAAAGGGACCGAAAAATATAGCGCACATTCTGTTGTTTCAAGAAACTCTTTCTGGACCGACATGAACTTTTCTAATGCTAGGAGGCTTGGAGACTTTCAGTTTCGTGAGAAAAATGAGAATGCACTGAAAACTGTATAGCTAAGTAAAACGAGTGTTGTATGCATGCGTAATGGATAAGCAGGATGTGTTATGGCGAAGCACATCTATGGCAGTTAACCACAAGGGGGGGCCGTATTTATATTTTCTTAAAACTCAACTGGGTCGATTGTAATTACTTATGATGCTTAATAATTTATGAAGATTTTCCAGTACAGGACAGTCATATTTCTTCACTGTAAAAGGCAAACCTATAAAAATACCTCTCAAGAGTCTCCCGCAAATGGAATAGGTTATCCCCCTTACTGTACTAAGCCTCTCGCTTCCTGCTTAAAAGATAGTTTTTTTTTTTTTAAATTTACGTCCCCTAACGTTCAGTCATATCGGGCGATGCATGAAATGGGTGAAATGATGCTCAAATGAGACCGGGGTCCATGGGGCTTAGAGCTACCTAACATTATTCTTTCAGGATAAGGGTAAACCCCGGAAATAACCTTGTCCAGGTAACTCACCCTGACCAAGAATTGAACTGGGGACCTCTTGTACGTGAGGCAGACATGCTACCATCTACACCACCGAGGTGGGCTAAAAGATAATGTTTAACATATCTTACTGCATACGGTATCTTACATAAAATGAAATTATAATTGGGGTGCAAATGTTCCAGGTCTAAGTTTAGAATATTCCCACATTTCTCAGTTATGAAAACTGAGTAAAACCCCGAAAATCCACACTGGTTCGTTTCATAACGACATCAGCCATACATAAATGGAAGCAAGGATGTGTGTAGCGATTGAGTGAAATGCTCATTTGCTCTAAAGTTTAATGTTACTGAGAAACCAGGAAGAGATATTTTGAAATTTTTACACCCAAAAAGCTTATGTTATATTTATGTGTTTCGTGAAGTCGTCCAATATAACCTAACGTTGGAGGACGTAACTAACCAACAAAAAATCATCTCAAGAATACTTGCAGAATTTGCTAAAAAATCGTCATGTTTCAGGTTTTAAAGTCTACATAAACTCCTAATCCAAATTATTAGCAAGTTAACTGTATTATTAATGACACCTTGGTATCAAACTCTTGTTTGCAATACTTGTGCTTAATGTAACTACATAGAAAAATAGACTAAGCCAAGCTGCTCAGTATCAAGTATAATTTCTGCCTATTCAAAATATATTTACGAGAGTCAACTTCTATTCAACTTGGTATTAAGAGCTAGTTTTGCAACGTCGTTTTATCCGGATTCATATTTCACCGTTCATTCTTTAGCGCACATGAAGCTAAACATTGTGCATAAATTAAAAGGCAGTAAATAACTCGACGTCTGCTAACTTCGGCAGCTGATCAGTTCGGTTGTTACAGGATTGACCCCCTGGACCCCGCCGTAAACACGTCGACAGCATCTCAGAGTTCATTAACGGAGAGAAATAAAATTCGAGCAAGATGCTGCAAGCCGATCTTGTAACAACAAGAAGCCGTAATTGCATCTGAAAGGAAGCGAGCAATGTTCCTTTGTTGTGCGGCGAATTTGAAAAGGTCCCGCTTACAAGGTACATAAATATCACAATTACAGTCTATGTTAATGTCTTTTTCCTTCGTCTGCATTCAGTACATCGCAAAACGGGCTAAGAATTTGACTTCTTTAGTAAACCAGTATTTAAATTCAAGAAGAATGAGTACAAAATGAAATGAGGCATAAATAATACAATACTGCTGGCATTAGCGGCAAATACTTCAAATCAGGCTCATAAATAGAAGAAATTATACCTTTACATTTGCGAAATCATAGACTGGTGGACTGATAGATACAGCATTTCATATATAAGCACAGCACCTTTCAATTTAAATTTCTCAAAAATACCCAAAACGATTTTAATTATATGTTTGACATATTGACAGGAAAATAGTAAACAGCTTTATGAAATACTATACATTCTTAGTTAATTCTTAATTATATTCATTCCTTCTTTTAAAGAACTCATACAGCTGCAAACTACAAGATTTATCATAAAATTTACTACACGAAACTGTAGAATCTAACATACGTAACAGTTGGAAACAGTTATGTGGGTTAAACCTTTTTCTAGAACTCTCCAATAAAACGTCGTGCCATTATAAACCAAAGTTATTTCAAACTTTTCCATTCCTTTGTTTTTTGCAGGTGGCGTCCTCCTTTTCATTTTCTCTAACCAAAATTGAATTCCACCCAATAATTCAATATTGGGATTTCAGTTGCAGCGAGCTCTACCCAAAATTCCGAATTCTCCGGCCTCTATCAGCCCGGGACCGATGGAAAACTCCGGGATTCTTTCCTTGGAGTCTAAAAAGCATACGCCACTTACGTGCGTCAACCCTGCAGGGAAGACTACCGAATAAACGCTGTGGGGCCGCCTGGTGATCTAGCGCACCTTCTACTGACTCTGTAGGCTAGTACCTGGGACATTTTAGGCAACCCTCTGCCCCCTCCGGGCGGCCGAAGCCTGGCCGGGGGTACCCGATCTCCCACGGGTAAAGGGAACACACTGCCCCCTCGAGTCCAACCCAATCCGAACAACTCCCATTCATGGAGGGGCTCGAATGTTCGGCCCGAAGTTCCCCTAGTAACGTCAGAGGTACCACGAGTGCTAAAGGTCCGCAGCGCTCGCACCACAGCAGCTGAAGGGGTGGATCCCCTCCCTATCATAAGGTCATCTAGTGGGATGGGGATGGGTGGGTACGTCTATACATCTAGTCTTCTTCCATGGCCCAGGTATAACATGCCATCTAATAGTTCCCGAGGCTACGGGTTGAAACTCGACGGAAGACTGTGGACTTATTTTGCTGCGTAAATTCATATTCATAAGGCCGCGCCATGGCCAAGCGGTTAAATCGCTTGATTTTCACCAAGGGGTCCGGGTTCGATCCCAGACGAACGCATGTGAGATTTGTCGTCGGCAAAACGCGAAGGACGCAGGTTTATTCTGGGATGTCCCGTCATAATTGCACCAATTGCTCCATTATCATATTCTCCTACATTCATTTCGTCCACATTCTATCATCTACTTCTCTCAATCTCATTGGGCTGATCAGCCAACCACAGTTCCTAAAGCCATAAGGGACAGAGGAAGTAGAATCCCCTAATACCACGACAGCGGTAAAACAAGGAAAGTTGTAGAAGAAGTAAATTTATTAAGTTAATTTATGTAAATTAATCGTTCCTCCATACTAGCCGTGTATAGGCTAAGGTTTTGGATAGCTAGAGTCAACCTGAAAAATTCCCTGCCATAGCCGAGATCTGAACCACGGATCTCCGCAGATTTGAACCACGGATAAGCGACCGGACGGACACGGGAGATCCGTGGTTCAAATCCCGGCTGCCCGCCTCGGTAGCGTAGATGTTAACATGTCTGCCTCACGTTCAAGAGGTCCCAAGTTTGAATCTCGGTCAGAGTGAGTTACATGGATAAATTTTTCCGTGGTTTTCCCTTATCCTAAAAACACGAATGTCGGGTAGCTCTAAGCTCCATGGACCCTGGGCCCATTTGAGCATCATTTCACCCATTCCATTCATCGTTCGATATTACTTAAAAAGTTAAAGGACGTAAATAACGACAAAAAAGTATCCCGGCCACCGCATTAAATTTTTCAAGTTGACTCTATCTAAGTAAATTTATATTTACGCACGATAAAAAACGGAAAGCCTGAAAAACAGGCATCTGAAAAATCTTAAGCTCTGTGCCACGCCCAATACAGAATAGGACAATTAAAGAGAGAGCGTCCAGAAATGATAAATCAGATTCAATTTCTATGGCCTATGAACGCATAACTGAAAAACAAAAAGTTGGTGGAGTACGAAATTTTGTATTTAAGTCCGTCATTGAAGTTTGCGGCAAGGACATTTTCGAGAAAACCCCGGCACTTCAGACTACAAAATTACCAATAACTCCTTAACTCGAATTTTATTTACATTAGAAGATGCAATTCACTAATGAACATGGAACATTTTCTCAAAGTTTTCATTTTCTCAAAACGGCGTTAATGATTTCGTTTAATATACCGTATTCCAAGATATTTTTGTGATAAACGAAAAGTTTATCTGACTTTTCTAGAAATGTCTTCAGAAGTCATCTTCATTCTAAATGACTTTTGATAACTGGTAAATCACAAGAAACAAACAAAATCTACTACAAAGTTGTAAAGCTAATTAAATCTCAAAATTTATATAAAATACATCTCTTTTTGTAGAGTGATCCATTTTAGACATATTCCTTATCATTTGATTGAATTTTTCCGAATTTATTCTTTCTGAAATCAAAGTCGTTATTCATTTTTTTAAACTCTTGGGCGTGGAAAGACAGCGGATCTTCAAGCCATCACTCATAGCTATACTAACGACTAGTGCTTAACTTACATGACAATAGCGAAGGCCTACTTGAACCTACAGAAAACTAACAATAAAGTAAAGTTCATTTCGATTTATGTGAAGTGGATAACAGAATAAGCTTTCGGAAAAATAATATACAAGTAAGAGGAAAGTCATACCAGTGCAACTCATAAAACTGCGTAGCATTTGACGCACGTACTGCTGCAATAAAGGACACCGAAACCAGACATAATTGGCTACGAAATGAAACCAAATGACCAAAATTAGAATAAAACTAATTGAAAACCCATGTCTGGGAAAGAAGTAAACAGATTACTGTGCTACTATCCAAATGGAAGAAGAGATAAAGGAGACTCTTTAAAGACAGTCTGAAGAAGATGGTCAGAACAGGCATTATATCCTATTCATAAAGATGATGAAATTAAAGAAGTTAGTAATATAAGAAATAAAGGACGGAGGAAAGTGAGTGAGGAGCTGAAAAGGCATTATATTCCTATTCATAAAGATGATGAAATTAAAGAAGTTAGTAATATAAGAAATAAAGGACGGAGGAAAGTGAGTGAGGAGCTGAATATAACAACAATTTTGGAGATACTGCTGAAACCATTTGCACATGATTTGGTTGGAACAGTTATTTTATATATCCTTAAAAGGGAACTAAACACCTAAGGAAAGAAGAAAGGAGAAGAATGAATCAGCGGTGAGTGAATGAGGAAATGAATGATACAATGAATGGGCGAGTGTTGAATGAGTAAATGACCATGTATTTTTTTAAATGTACTGTATTACATTAAGAATTATTTTTTTATTTTTAAATCACCCATTATCTATAGGATTAATTCTTTTTCTTCAAGCAATTCCAACGTTAAATTATACCTGACGATGAATGGAATGGGTGAAATGATGTCAATAGACCTTGGAGCTAGCTGACATTCGTCTTTCAGGATATGGGACAAATTCTTACCCTATATCGAGATACGAACTCGGAACCTCCTAAATGTGAGGCAGGCACGCTACTGTTTACGCTACCGAGGCTGGTAAATGAATGAGTAAGTGGGTGGATGTTAGAACGATGTCAGTTTTAGCAAAAAGGAGACACAAAGACAAGTGTTGTTTTAAGGAACTTATGTAAAGGTTTTAAAGAATTGTCAAAGTATTTAAAGTGAGTTATATTTCACATAAATATGAGTAGCTGGCAAGTTTAATTTATAAGAGTACTCAGACTGGTCGATGTTCACCATTCCTTCAAAAACGATTTTCAACTCGTGTCCGAGTCATCTTCAGTGAAGTCTGCTACAGCTACTGCATGAGAACGTTCTTCTTCTTCCCCAAGAAAGTTAAGACCCCGCCCATTGGAGGTCTCCTGATTTCTAATGCCAACTTTTGGAACTGGAACATTGGTACAAATCAAACTGGGCACAGATGATTGGTTGTCACCTGTGATATTAACAGGTTGGAGTTGCATCGTCTCTGGACGTGAAGAAGTTAAACTGTTGGATGTTTGTTGAGGGAATTGTACTTCCTCCTTTATCTCCATGTCTGGAACGATACAATGGTTACCAGCTCTCTGTTGAAGTAGATGTACTTTCTCTTCCATCTGCTTCATGGATGTCCTTCTAGGACACGAGACTGATGATGACTCGGACACTAGTTTAAAAAAGTTTTTGAAGGAAAGGTGAACATCGACCAGTCTGAGTGAGTACTCTTATAAACTAAGCATGCCAGCTACTCGTATTTGTATATGTAAAGGTGCTATGAAAATAAGTTATAATGAAAGAGTAACTTGATTAATGCTCGAGGAATTGAACATATGAGTGAAAATTAGGTTATGCAAGCGTAAGAGCAGCTTTTAAATATTTTCATATATCTTATAAGTAACGCAATATTGTGACGAGCTGGAATATCAGAACCTGAAATCTGTAAATTTTATGTTCAATATTTCTTGGTAAATTCCGGACTTAAGCATGTGCGTCAGAGAACGGTAGTCACACCTATTCATAGGCTATTTTAGTTGGCCTGGCTTCCGCTCTAAACCCACGGAGTTCATCCTTACGGATGGAAGGGATCCTGCTTTCAAGCTTTACAGGAAGCTAGAGGTTTACCGCATTCCCGGCTAGGAGAGTCCAACCGGAAGAACGCTCCGGTTTTCTAGGGGATGTGGAGACCCCTAGTGACGCACATCGGTGCATTGCTTGGGGAATTTGCCGGATATGGAATTGGTATATAATCGTAGGGAACAGAACGTTGAGAGGACTCAAAGTGCAGGTCTAGGGGACTGTCACTTAGGACGCCGTGAGACAACCCTGTTACACCAGCTTGCTGCATTTTGGTAAGTCCGGGCGTAGGCCATTAAAAACTATGTACTAGCTTAATATATAGTAAAGATTATACAGCAAGCACCTAGATTGGGTGTCTATTGGATGACCCGACCTCAGCCCTTCCTTGGTCTTTCCCCGAATGTTCACGGAATAGACGTAACAATATGTTCAGATGTCCACCAATTTAGTGCATACATACCTCCTGAAGGACCATTGTAATTCTTCAAGTAATAAAATACTTTTAGAGTATGTCCTTAGCTATATCAAGTTTTGGATAACTTAAAATGCGTAGCGAACCGTTCCTATTCTGACTTCACTTACAGAAAATCAGACTGTTAAGTCTTACCAAATAACATATCTTAAATCAGAATATGCTTACTGGGAAGTTGTTTGAATTTCATTTGATATGCTTTTTTTGAACTTTGAACGTTGATCTTCAGCCTATAACGCAAGTAAAAATTACATACTGTAAATCCTTGGGAACCGTACACAAATCTTCACTATCTTCAATAATTTCCCATGAAATCCCATGAGTAACAGAATTTACTGTAGTGGATTAGTGTTGACTTCACCCATAAGGTTTATCTTCCTTCGCCAGCTGATATCTGAAGTACCATATTCGCAATACCTCTTCTATCCACTATCATTTATATATTTACACTGCTGCCACTAAGTATTCAAACTGAAGAGTATATCTCCATTTAGTTATTTTAATCGCGGTAAGTAATGAAAAAAAAAAAAAAAAAAAACATTTTCATTACCATTTTTTGTGGCTATAAGAACGATTAGGAAACTGCAATGATAGATAATGTTTAAAAACAGTGGCTATATGTCTCCTTGAAATTTCAAACAATTCTATATCTCCAGAAACAAAAAATGAAAAAATTGACGAAGGAAAAAAAAAAAACATTATAAAACAAATACTTAAACAATTTCTTATTTTAAATATTACTAAGTTTTTTTTGCAATAAGCTGTCTCTTATTGTTTACAAGTAATAGAAAATTGTGGAATATTCTTTCCGAATGAGAGGACTTCCAGAATCTTTCCAGTAAATTTACTGTTTATTTTATTTTTAAAGGACATTTTTAAAGGTTTAGTATTTTAATCAACTTGTTAGAGCCATCTTCGAGGAAATGAAAAATGTCAAGAAAAATGTCCAAACAAGGCGCCTTTTGTGGTACAAACATTTTCTTTGAACTCTTGTGTCGCATCTGTAGGGTGCTAAGACTTCATGCAAATTTCGGGATTTATCCGAACTTTATACTCTTAACTGGTATGTGTATAGCCACACTTTTAATGAGTGGGTCTCTAAAGATGTATTTTAGCTGAAACTTTTATATCATGTTTTTGTATGTTATGAAGTATTCTTTCTGGATACTAAGTATGTGGTAGAGAAGTAAATGTGGAGTGACATATAGTTTCGCTAATCTCACTTCATCAGTTCTCTACTCGTAAACTACTGGTCCAATTATTTGTGGAGCAATATTATGTGTTTCAAATGGGAAGGTGTTTGACCTTGAGCGCTACTAGACGAGCAACCAATCGGAGTCCTGCGGTGTTGTCGTATTGCATTCATACTAAGTGGTGTGTGAGGAGCGCCAACCTAATCAATCTGTATGAAATACTATTCGCGCTAAGACAAAAATTCATATGTTGCCAACTGATCCATGTCGAAGAATGTATCTAACATAAGCATGAAAACCACATATTGTTAGCTCAAATAGTTTTCCTAATACAAATAAAGTAGGCACCATTATATTATATCAATGCATTGCGTAATCACTGTATGCGTGAACGTATATTTGAAATTACTCAGAACTGAAACGTAAACATTTGACATGATGTAGTAAAAGAAATATATACTTTGAATAAGTCAAGGTATTTGTTAAATTCGATAAGAGGAAACGATACACTTCTTCCTGGTCTGGCAGAACGTGTCTGGTCACATTATATCTTTGTTTATGAATGGTTCGTAATCTCTATTTACTGTAGAGTTCAAAGCAACATTATTCACTTACTCTTCCATGAAAAAGTGTATTAGCTGGATCAATGAGACGTAATCCACCTTGCCCCCTACTACTGCTAAGAACAATTCAATTGAGTTAATATGGGCTCAAATTATGTTGCAAACAGAAATAATCGTTTTAAACTGTCTGACGTTGAACGACTTATTCACAAATAATTTGGCAAGGAACACAACAAGATTGGGAAAACTGCTTGAGACATCAGATAAACTAAAAGATGACTTTTCGAAAGAAATAGCACGTAACGAAATTTTGAAACCTGTCATCATAAACTTGTAGTGTCCAGACGTAGAAGACAATGACAATGACGAATTATCTCTTAAGGGTATGTATGACTGAAATTTCATGAAAATCGTGAAAATAACGACTTTTTTTATTTTAATTCTATAAAATAATTTAGACATTCCCGAATGTGAAAAATGCATAATTTGCCTCCGGACGCCATTTTTAAATGCTTATTTAAATGTCGTTGGCCTTTAAACTCTGTCAGAGCCACGCCCTCTTTTGCCTACATCCACATTCTTTGTCTGTTTTCCGTTCTTAAATTTTCAAGAAAAGAAAAGCAAAAATAAGGCTTTCAGACAAAATAGTTCCTAAAATGTTGCCAATATATCAGAGGCTGTCTTCTACAACATTACTAGAGAGGTGCAAAACAGGAAAAACACAGAATGCCAATGAATCTTTGCATCATGTCATATGGAATAAGTACCCAAAGGAAGTTTTCATATCAAAACAAAAATTGGACCTTGCTGTTATTAAAAGCATCAGTGAGTTTAACATGGGTAGTTTTAAGTCATTGGAGCTGCAGCAAAATATCAGAGGTGAAAGTATAGTAGACTCAGCAAGGAAAACTTCAGTGCAGCGAGATCAGACTCGTATCCTGCAAAGCAAGAAGCGAAGTTGTGCAGAAGAAAAGCAACATCTAAAGTAGAAAAAGGTGGAAAAAGCAGCAACAGAGGAGAGGAAAAAGAAATCTGAGGGTCCAACCTATCAGCCTGGTGAATTTTAATGTGAGTTATGCAATCAAATCTTTAATCGCTGTTTTCTCAATGTTCATACTTCCAGCATTTTTCTTCCTGTAAAATGCTCCTTGCGATGCAGTTTTTGTACTACATTCATGAAATTTCCTACACAGGTTCAGAATATCATGAGGAATGGAAATTGCCCTAGGTTTTATTGTGAAATGTATATAAGCATATATTTTTAATTTTCAAACACAAAACTTACAGTTTTTAGGCAAAACAAGAATATTTGTAAATTAAAAATTTTTTGTGACCTAAACTAAGGGAGACACAGAAAAACCCAGAGCAATTTCAAAAAGTATGTGTATTATGAACATAGGGTTAAAATATTAGACCAAAATTCAAAATATTTTGTCGCAAGGGACCTTTTTAGTGACGTAACAAAAAACATACCAAATTTATCATAATTTCTAAACTTCTGGAGAAAAATGGTTTAAATTTAGGTTGTAACATGTTTACATTATACTACACCTATGGTGTAAATTTGAAAAAGCTAGCATTATTAGTTCAGAATTTGAAAATTTCAGTCATACATACCCTTAACGTAAGTAACATTCAACAGCTATACGGATGCACAGCTGGTATTTTCATTGGATTAGAAAAATAAGTAATTCATAAAGTATAACTAACTTTAAACTAAATATTTAAACCATTTGTGATTTCAACAACTGCATTATTATTATAAAACTTCGGAAAATTCAGTTTGCGTTCCCTTACGTGTAGCGCTACGAACACTCGCAAGTGTGCGAGAGAGAGGGAAATATAAAAAGAGTGGGGATAACGAGGTGGCAACAGTGAAGGCTCTAACGCATCTGATTCGCTACAGGCGAGAACTCTTCCCATTTGAAACACATAATAATTGCACAATTAAATTCAACTTCTTTAGCTCTCGTGTGCATAAGTTGGAGTTCTTGCATCCCTAACAGTGAGTGTTATGAGTGATCACAAAAGCAGGCGTGCTTTATCTGTACTTTATCCAAAAGGTCCATTGTCCATGGAAAATAAATAACTTACATAGGGGATGAGTTGATTCGAATTTATAATATTAGCTGTTTTTGGTGTTTTAGGGTAATATAGATTGCATTTGTTCGGAACACAAGCAGGGGACGTGAGGGTGTGGGAGATCTTGCCTTAGGTGAGACTGAAAACCTGGTACTAGCGGTAAAGATATACGATGAAAAACCCTTATATTAAACCAATAAGTGTAATTACTTGCTTTTTTCAATTTCCACCATCACAAAGAGCCGTTCGTTAACATTCAGCCCATAAAATGTGCATTAGTTTCTTTAGAATTTGTGTAAAAACCTTCGATGTACACGTGAACAAAAGAATTTTAATGTAATGCATTATACTTTGATGTGTTCTTCGGCATCAACATAAATTCTCATAACAATAATGGACAATATGAATAAAAAACTTGCTCCATTTTCATTCCTGGGAAGTAACATGTTATTTAATAGCCTTTGTGTCACATTGCATTGAATTACATTTTCTATGCAATTAACTTGTGAATCGGTAATGATCAGGACGAGAGTATAAGTATGCAAATATGTATTATTACTGATAAATCAGAACAGATTTATGTTACAGCTAGGGAGGTGCAATGAACACATAAACGCCCTTGTTTGCCCATCTTTACGGCAAATCTATTCATACAGTTGAGCTGAAAGTGCCCATTAGGTGGCGCTAATGGCTGCGACTTGCAAAACAAGTGACGTAAGAAATAGCCTCGTTCGTCGAGCACGACCCGCATATTTCAGATTGGTTCCAGATCGGAAAAATGATTGGGAACAGAATTTGGTCAGCTTAAGGAATAATGATCAGAATCTAGGTAAAGTAACCAGTCGGTTGAGAGTAACATCGTGCATACTTTTGAGGGTTCTGGAGCTGAAAGACTATAACAAAGTGAATGTTCCTTTTACGCCGAATTCCAACTTTTTCAGTGTTCAACATTCCTTCCGTGTTTTAGAAGTTGTCCGATAACTCCTCCGATGTTTGGTTTTTATTTTGTCCATTGCTTTCCCACTGGAGAGAAGAGAAAGTATTGTATTGAATCAACAGTTCAAGATATCACTGGAAATAAATGACGGTGTCGTGGTCTGAGTGATCACTTCTTAACAAGGTGGGCCGAGATCTATACCAGGACACTGCATGTGGGACTTTTGGTGGAGGTTTGGGAGATTTGGAGATTTCTCTCTCCATTTATTATACCAGGTACTTAATCATCTTTCCTATCATCAAGTTTAACTGCACTTATCTTGATCTTCCTAACTCTCGCCGTTTCCAGTTCTCTGTGCACAACACAGTTTCGAGATTACGAATACCGTATTCAGCGGCGGGAGGGATTGCTAACCATGTCTCGCCCACCAATTTTGCACCACGATCACGACGTCCTACTGAGCAGAGATGGAAGATGAGGAGGTCGGGTGGTATAGTTTAGCCCGGCAGGGGCTGTTGTGCCGTGGAGTTTAGTTGGAAATGCATTTTATGACCCATTCAATTGAGACAGCCCTCTTGGTGTGAGCGCTTGCATGTGTGTGGGAAAGGAGTAAGATAGAGGGAGAGAGAGAAAGGAAGAAATAATGTAGTATTGTAAACAACATTTGGCAAACTCGAAATAAATTAAGATACATGTGAAATTTTACACTTGAGTCAAACGTTTAATTAAGAATTGCAGGGGAAATTTTTCAATGAAATACTCTTCCTTAAGCTACCCTTGCTCAAACATAACTAGCACTTTAATTAAAACATAATATTTAATATTTGATTACCTAAGAAACTTGTATCTAAATGATTGCAGCCCACTTGGAAAATTAGGTGCCCTAGCAGGAATTTGAACCACGGCTCTTCATGGTTTTAGGACGTTTAACAGCATATTCTTCTACCAACAGTTTTATATTTGATTTAAGTACCCCGGTATATGTTCAAGGTTATTTGAAAATCTATTAACATTATTTGAAACTGGTGCCTACACCCACTAATGTAAAGAAAATTGACTCTATACTGAAAATTTCTACAAATCTTGAGAACCCTCTTCATTGTTACTATTGAATATTACAGGATTTTATATACTTTGGAACGTAGATACACGAGAGATACATAATTCAATTCAATTTTAGAACTTGTTAAAGTATAAATGTTATATACTTTTATTACATAGAACTATAACCTGTCGAAGGATTTGGTTAATTTCATTCCCCCTTAAGTGGTGTTCATTTACTTTGATTGTGTTTTAGCCCAAATATTTAGGCATGTATATTAAAAGTGAGATTTCATATTAGTTTTTATATGGCCCTTTTTACCTTTTGATCAACATGTATTGAAACATTAATCATGAATATCAGGAAATGGAAGATAAATTGTGGGTGAATAATTTGTAAAATAGGTTTTAAAATTAACAATTTATATTATAGAAATATATGTGATTACATCAGACTATAATTTTACAATGGGTAATTTTGGATAGAGAATCATTATGTATATGCGAAAAATGTCTATTTTTGTGAGGGTCCGTTCAATTACGATTTTATTTTTTCCAATAATGAACTCACTCGATTATTATTGGAAATTTCTGTGTGGTTTTCTGAAGAGTATCTTAATTTACACTCAAAAGTATTTCACTGTTATTAAAATGTATATTAATAATTTTATATTTCTAATGCATGGATATCGAACAGAAGTGATAAAAGACCTAATTATGGCTGCCAAAACCAGATTTCATAGACCATTGGCAGGCTATACTATCTCGGATGATAAGGAATATAAAATAGGAGGTTAACTAATACAAATAGATGAAATGAGGAAAAACTGGCAAAAACATCTGAGAGAATACCACCAAATAGGGATAATTGACTTATATAATCCAGTTTGTTTCCAAGATAGAAACCCTCAATTAGACAGAAAGATAGATTCTTCTGAAGCTGAAATACAGGATGGCCTAAGAGTTCCGCACCGTAGGGACATAATTTGTTTACTTCTTTTCAGGAAAACAATGTAAACTACTGAAGAACGTATGGAATTTATTCTATTTTATGGAAGATATTCACAGAGAGATGTTGCAGCTGAATTTAACCGCAGGCACCTGAGCAAAAGCCAGTGTCGCGCACAGTTGGGAGACTGCTTGAGAAATTCATTAGTACTGGAAGTGTGAAACAATCCAGCACAAAATCCAGCGTGTCCTAAAAAAGCACAAATTTCACTCGTAAAATTTGCAGTTAGTACACCATATGAGTAAAGATGATCCGGATCGTCGTTGTAAATGTGTGGATGGTTTCTACAGAAAATTAAAGGTAATTTACAATTTTTATCAACAGTTATGTTTTCAGTTAAAACACATTTTTATGTGAATAGCGAAGTTAACAGAAATATTTACGTTACTTATCTAACAATAATCCTCATAATCAACAAATCCCGTGTAATTCTATAGTGTTGTTTGGGAAAAGACTGTATCATTGGCCCGTACCTCCTTGACACAAATGTCAACAGAAAAATTTACCTGACATTTTGGCCTGATTTGCACGTCATTGATATCGCGCCTGAGTGGCTAATGCAGGAGGTGCACCACCACATTAAGCCAATAAAGTACGGACTTGGCTGTACGACAAATTCTCACAATAGATTGGTCCTAGAGGACGCGTGGAGTGGCCTCCTCGATCCCCTGATTTAAATCCAATGGATTTTGCGATATGGGGTTACCTGAAGTCAAAAGTGTACTAGTGAAGTGTACAAGTAGAAGATCAGGCATACAAACTATCTTCGATAGCGAATAGTAGCAAAGTACCGTACTCTGACGCCAAGCTTGGTAACCAATGGTTTATTGAACATGGTTAACCGTTTACAGACATGTTGTGAGTTGAACGCTTCTCAAATTGAACACATAAAATGGTATAATAGTATAATCCCTATGGTGCGGGACTTTTGGACCACCCTGTAGATCAATGAACCTAATCCCTGTTGTGAATTATAATGTTGACGATAGTGGTGTATGCTTAGTCTGTAATACAAATAATATCCCAAATTTATACCTTTAAATACAAATTTAGAACATTTTATTTGTAGCTTAGTTTCCAGAATTCCAAAATTACTTTCTTGAAATGTTAGATATACAGAAGCATGACAATTAACTTTGTGTTATAAATAGGTTAAACAAGTCAGTGACAAAATTTTTCAGTGAATTGGTTTAATTTTGTAAAAATACGCTTAAGTTCTTACCACATTTCTGACAATGCTGTTGAAAAAAATTGTAATGCATCTTTACTCCAAAATCTTTTTTTTGCTGGAATTAAATTGAATTTCTGGATGGAATGTCATGCTTCCTCTAACTTAGGTGTCTGGTAGAGAAAGTATGCGACAAGAGCAACTTTATCTAATCCGAAATGCTTTCTATGCGACTCATGGAAAACTGCACAAAGAAAAGAGGAAGTTGTCGATTCAACTTTACGATCACGTTCTGCATAGCAAAGGAAGGAAATCTCAGCGGTAGATGGATGTTGCAGGCGAACAGTCTGTCAAATGTTTTTTTTTCTCCTCTCTTGTTAGTTCTTATTCAGCGACATGTGAAGAGTTTTTGCTCCTAAATGAGCGATAATGTTGATCGAGACCATATAGGTACACGGCACTCACATGTTTCCTTATCTTGTATCTCTCTTCATCAGGCGGTCTGTGACTTACCGAACCTGAAGGCGGAAGGGTACCTCCATGTTCAACTACAGTGGATCTCAAGTGTATGCGAGATAGAGCGTCAACTTCATATCCTTCCCGACAGCTTGCCAACAGGTTTCACATTTACTTTCAGACTTTGTCACCATCTCTTACACTGATTCCTCTTGAGCGATAGTACTCTCTTAATTTCTTGCTAACTTTATTATTCCTTGAATCTGACACAGTTTCTCTTGGGAATTAAGAATTACTAAGTCGATAATATAAAATAAGGTAAATTCTTCTTCTTCACTTCAGGAGTTAGGCATTTCTGCCTGTTCCGTCTTCACATTCTAATACCTACTCCCATCTTTTTCTAGGTGCACTACATCTCTTCTTCGGTGAGGATTGTATCTCCTCTCTACAACAGGAGATGATTTTCTTCACTCATTCTAGTCATATATTCTTTCTATTCTGTTTGTTCTAGTCTATTTTATCTTGTAGTTTGTATGTACCTAATTCCCCTGGAATTTTTTCATTTTTTATTAAGTCTCGAAGAGTGCATTTTTAGCTTTACTTAAGAATCCCATTTCTGCCGCTTGTATTTTACTTTCGTACCCTTCTTTTAAAAATCAGGATTTGCTTTCGTACATTGCACTAGGACTGCCATGATTTTATAAAATTTCGATGTCGTTTCTTTCCTTTTTTTAAGTTCTTGCTCTGTTCTGCATATCCGCTGAAACTTGTTTACCTTGTTTTCTAAATTTTTGTACAAATTGAAGCTTACTTCACAACCAAAATAGTTTAAACTCGAAAGCTGTTCCAGGCATTTATTTCCAATACATATTTTTGTTTTTACCGGATACCTTTTGTGAATATATTTAAATTACATTCCTTTCTCAATACATAGACTTTACACAGGGAACGTGTTCTGTATTATCTGATAGATTCATGAACCATTACACCGGAAACCTTTAAGGCAGATTTTACCAAAACCTAGGGGCCTGATCACGCCCGCGAGCTACACCTTTAGGCATGTATAGAAATTAAAAAGCACCACAAGCATTTTTATAAAATTCTTTACAAGTTACCTGCATGCTTTTGTTTGATATTCTAAACGATAATTAACGTCAGTTCATCCGCACAGGCATTTCAGCTGTAGACACTGAAGATGGAAGCAGGCAAGCTGTTGAGGAACGAAAATATAACAGAACTAAGTTAAAATACCTCCTTGGAAATGATTTCAGCCAGGGACGACAATTTTTTTATTTTTATTTATTTGTTTTGTAATTTTACTTCCTCCAACGTTAAGTCATATCGGACGGTGAATGAAATGATTGAAATGATGTTCAAATGTGTCCAGGATCCATGGAGCTTAGAGCTACCCGACATTCGTCTGTAAGGATAAGAGAAAAGCCCGGAAAAAGCCTTATACAGGTAACTCAGTGACCGAGATTCGAACTCGAGACCTCTTGGACGTGAGGCAGACATGCCACCATCTACGCTACCGAGGCGGGCTGACGATAATTCTGATGGACTTTCTTGTCTTAACGACTTCAAACATCCCTGCCAGGAACCATGAGTTACATTGCTTTATTTTATTTGTATTCTTCGCTTATTACATTGTCAGGTGTTTTCTAGGGTTTCTTGACGGGAGTTTCGGACATGCATGGCAGGAAATTTGCACTAAGTTAACCATCATCCTGTAGATCGAGGTTTGGGAGTTCAGAGCACCAGAGGATGCCTAAGTCCGCGGGGAGAAAGTAATCTTGTCGTACGAGCCACCGGAATAGAGTTTTACTGCGCATTTGTTAGGAATCTGCTGTCGTCAGACCACCCTTAGCATACTTACACCTCATCCCTTATTCTCGGGCATAGCGTTTCAGTGGATAGGCAAAAAGAATCATCTATGGGCCCAAGTGCAAAGTCCCTCCAACTCTTTCAGTTGTAGAGTTAATGAGAGAAACAGTTTTCAATTATTGTTTAACTGGTGGAATTCCAATTTATACACTTTAAGAACTTCATTGAAGTTCTTCTAAACTTTCGGACTGACTCATCAAGAGTTAGTTTTGAACAAAAGCAAAAATTCCAAAATATTTTCAACAGTGGACACTCAATCTAAAGGTGGATTCAACTAATATTATTATATTGATTCTTTAAATACTCCAGACAAAGGATAATATGTTGCTATTAACACTTTGGAGTCAAATTTTGGAAGCACTTAATTGGTATTGTAGGCAATCGATACACATTATGAACCCTCTTGTGTTTCCAAAGTAGTTTCCAAGAATTATTTCAAATATATTTTAATTTTAGGGACAGAAAATAAACACAACGAAATGACATCACTATAAGATGAATGGCATTTGGAGGTCCTAAGGTCTAATTCCAATGTTTTTCTCGGTGGCAAGGCAAATGCTGTATTAACCAATATGATTCACGAGTTCTATTGGGAAACCTATGATTGGCCGAATACTGGATACAATAAATAGTCATTTTAAATAACATACACGCAAAGTAGAGATAGGAAGAACAATTAGGCTTAAAATTGATGCAATATTGATTTCGCCTCAACAATACTGCTCCAATTTGTAAGCGTCTGCATCTACTCCAATCTTGAGCAGAGATCTATCTCAGCGTATGCGTGGGTTCGTAATAAAAGTAAGGATGGCACTGAAATCTAAGTTTGAAACGTTTTAGTATTCATTTAAATCTAAAGGTTGCCGATCAATGGAATCTAATATATAAATATCCAGAGTTAACGTATTTGAATGTTATCCTAAGCTAGCACATGATTCTGTCACTGAGGTAAGAAACAATGCCTTACTCAGCTACGTCTTGCTCCATCGGCGACCAGACCAAAAGTGTCCAAGATTCCAACACTTCTTCTATCAGCCTCCCTTTTTGCTAAAGACTCTAAGATCTCCATTACAAGCTTCCAATAGGATTATTAGCTTCTATATTACTGAAATTTTCTGCTGTCCATCCTGAAGTCACTCAAGAAATTTCTAGCAAAATGCTCTCACATATTCTAAGAATTCCAAGCTAGCCTGCCACACCTAACCTGGCAAGTTTGGATAGTAACTTTACCCTCTCTAATTGAACCTAACTTCTCCGAATCTGCCTGAGACTACCAATTGCTAATTACCACACTTAATGTCCACTCACCCCAAGCCAAGCTGTACTCATAATCAACTACCAAACCTACAAGCCGTTAACATTAACACAAATGCACTTAATATTGATATTTAATTTTAGGTCTTAATTTATTTAACTGATCCATAATTTCTGTATCAAAATATACTATAATATATAATATGTGTATGGTGTTAAATATAGCGTAAAGAGTGTAAAGAAATCTCATATTAAATATAATAACATATGTTAAGTAATTTACATGTCACGTATGTATTCATATTTGCATAAACCTCCACCTATATTCTTTTGAAAGAAAATTGTAATACCTTTTGCATCCTATTGATCTTTCATTCCTTCTGCAAGTATCATGTCTTGCTGTGCAAGGAAACCAATACATTGTCAACTTTCTGCATCAATATGACCAAAATAGCACGAGGTTCATGCCCTGCTCCACTTGCTCCGATGAAACAAGGCTAGTTCTGCTTTCGACCTCGAATGCTGTGGGCTTTTTGTTTTCTTTCTTCATGTTGTCAAAAAAATTAACGCACATGATCGAACCGGGGACCTTCGAACGCCCTGATTTATCGCTGGTGATGTAAGCCCTATCGAAAGCAGGTATTTGCATTGACTGAGTCATTAACTACCTCATGCCCCTACCTCAGTCTATGTCCACTACAACTCGGCGTCGACATGCAAAACCTAATAAGGCCATAGATATGCAAGGTGCTACAATAGGTTACCTAGCAACTTGAAGACTTTACATACTCCAAAAAGAAAGACATCACAATAACATACGTCTGTGGAAAGCAGAGAAAAGATTGCGACCTGAATACTCACTGTTCTAATTTCATCGAAGATATGTTTCGATATCCTGTAAAGCAAAGCAGACGGGATTAGAAACTTATGTACAAATGCGAGTCTAATGATCAGAGATCAGGTATATCTGCGAAAAATAGAAATCGACAAAATTTGGATGGATAATTCTGTCATTATGCCCCCCATCTTAAGGAGATTTCAATGGAGGCTCTTTAAGACAGCTTAATGGAGAGTGCTTCGATGTTTTAGTTTTTCTTAAAGAAAGGTGATAATGATTTGATTAAAATATGTCAATTAAATATTGACATGAGAAGAAAGTGTGTATCTTGAGTTTTTGTGATTACCATATGAAATAACTCCATTTTTTTATAAAAATTCAAAAATATTTGTGAAATTCATAGAGTTCACTGAAGATTAATTTGTCACAAATATTATTTATTGTAGATCAAAACTGCCGATTACGATCTCTTGCGGAGAAGATTGATACTGCGTGATGAATCGAAGTAACTAATTAGTCTCCAATAAGGATACTATTGCACATGCAGTGAATGTTGCTTAGTAACAATTAACGGGCTAACTGATTACTGTCTTCGTTAATTTAACAAGGCTCACTGCAACTTTATTTGACACTTTATTCTGTCACCATTATCTCTAAAAGGTTACATTAACATAACCTTTTCGCCATCTCTCGCTTATTCCTAGTTATTCTATGTTTGCCATGATTCCAAATGTTAAACAGTCGTTCCCTAAAGGGTCAAGAGCTGGTTTCTACATTTCATTATGCAGCTCATACAATTCCTTGATTGCTTTGCTATTCCTAAGGTGATTGACTCAGTATTCATAGCCTTCTCAGGAGCGGATTGTTCTAAGGTAGAAGCCGCAATCAAGTAAATCGGTTTCTGCGAAGCAGATTCCCAGACGCTTGACAATGTGGAGCTTTGCAGCCTCTGTTGTTTGTAGGAATTATTATCTCTACAACAACACCTGTGTTGCAGAAGTCACTGTCAGCCAATTAGACGTGACAGCTGGTGACAATGCTGATACGTGCTTGACGTTCAGGAATGTATCATTCAACCATCTCTGTTGAGTTCCCGATACTTGCATTGACAGCTCGGTGTCTTCAACATGCAAACTTAGTGCATATAAGATCAAGACCGACAAAGAGGAGTGTCTGCTGGAACTGGTCATTCTTGCGCTCAAGGGATGTGTCTGATCGTCACAAGCGGAAAGGTAGAGTGGTAGAGTGGTCATTTATGGTTATCTTAGGATTGGAATGTTATTTAAAGAAAATTACTTTATATGCTTTTTACGTGGAAAGCATTTTCCATTGTGAGGGCAGAAAAGCTCCCTAAGACAGAAAGAAAGGCCCAACACTTGCTGGACCGTAAAAAATCCATGTGTTTACGGGAGTTGCAATACTCAATTGAAATATCCAATGTAGCGGCTCTCTCCTAACACAGTTAGAAATCAAGAAAGTATCCGAGCTCTATATGAGAGGTACCCTGTTTACACGGATAGCTAGAGCTTTTTTCATCAATTACAACCCCCTCTCGAGTTTTGTAGTCGAAAGCTGGGACAGCTATGGAATATAAGTAACTAAATTGACGAGGTGGGGGGAGGAGCGCGGGAAATCCTTAATTTAAGGCTAATACAAATTAAATTGGATCCAGCATTTCGGTGTGTAATGAGACCTCTTTGTACGAGTCGCTGTGAATTTTGCTACAACTCTCAAGGAAGTGAGAAGCGACGTGATCGTAGCATGCCTTAAGAAACAGTTACAAGGTAATTATCACTATGCTTATACCTGCATTCGCTTCAGAGTTTGATGACATCATCTCTGCTCTATGTGGGGCCTGTATACCAAAAATCGTGTGCAGATTATAGCTGTAAGTACCCCAAAATTAGTCCAAAATAAGTAGGAACATGTAGGCACAATAGCACAGCATTGTACTGGAAGGATTGTTTACCTCTGATGGGTAGCGGTCTACATATGACATATGTAAGGATCGCTGTCCCCAACACGAGCTGACGAGGGATGTCCAACAGCTACTTGCAAGTAGTCGATTGCGACATTATATACGCTTCAGTTTTGGGCGTTGCGCTTCTAATCCGTATCAGATTTATGGCGCACACAGTTTATTTACAACAAGCATTATACCATCATATTTTCAGGTGCGTAGCGTTGTGCGTACAGTGATAACTTGTGTTTCCTTGAAACAATGTAATGACAGTTACCAATAATTTAAAGGTGCCAACATTACACTATAGCTTGTCATACCCTTGTTTTAAAATAACATTTCTCTATTAAACATTTTCCCAACGCAAAATATCTCTTCACATTGCATTAACAGGTGTCAATTGGAATATGTGGGACAGTTATTCTCTGCCCACCACAAGAAGGCAGGGCAGAGGTATTCGCAACGTAATCACTTTTGCTGTTAACATGATGTTTGAGTTCGACTTCCGGATATGATAACGTTGCTAGGTTCATGTAAAATACACAGTGTTATCACGTAACTCACCTATGTATAATACGTATCATTTCAGTTACTGAAACGAACATTAGATCTGGCAGCATGGGTGAGTCATTACATAATAAACAGACCCACTACAAGAGCAAACATTTGAAATCCCTCTCCAGCTTCAGGCACCGCTTGCCTTCTTGTGATGGGCAGACAGTAAGTAATCCTTCAAAATTTTTTAAATAAAGCTTCCAAACCACATTAAATACAGTTATGATAAAAATTCAAATAAATACACACGTGGGACACAATGCAGTCTATACAATCAAGAATTATTTGTTGGAACTCAGCGTCTTCGAACATAATGCATGTGCCACAATGTAACAGCTGAAAATAAAATCAACTAAGACCACATCTTTACCGTTGGTACATTTTAGAAATAGCTGGTATAGGTGAAAACAAATGACCAAATATCGCCAAATATAATCCGGGAGAATTATATTCGGAGAAATTATACGACAGATTAGATAATATTTTGCTTTTGGTGACTTTTAGCTCATTTTCTAAAAGCGTTTTACTCACAAATCTAGGTCTAAAGGTTATGCAATTAATGTACGCCCTTCTATATCTCCATGCTGCGCAGAGATCATGGTCTCGCCAGGACAGTTTTATTGCTAATTTACATTAACAGGCAACTCAAATGATAAATATATAATTGAAATTTCGAATATTTCTTAATGTATATTGACTATGTAACAGAAAGCGAGGAGGTTGCAGTGTGGAGAAAAAAGGTTTGGGAGGAAAAATGGGAGAAAGTAGAGAAGAGGATAGTAGCGATAAAAATGTTAACGGACAGGGAGGAAAAGAAGGTAACAAGTATTGGTGAGTTCTTGGAGAAAGTAAAAGAAAAATGGGCCACAAATGTAAAGAATATAAGAAAAGAAGATGAGGGGGAAGAATGGGACTAATTAAATAATAAGGAGGTATGGAGGTTAAGAGCTACCTGGCAGAGCAGAAGACCAGGGTGTGATGTAAGCCAAGGTAGCAACAAGGTAAAGACAAATAAATGTAGATAAAAGTTGTAAATTGTGAAATTTTGGAATATGCACAGTAAAATTTATTCTTGAATCTAATAGATAATGGTGTAAAACTACTACTACTAATTTATTTGAGGATTATATAATTTACAAGTTTGTTATTTAAAAAGCCTACTTCAAGTAATTCAATAAAGTTACATTGAATTATTTTCAAAAGAAATTTACGAATTCGTATCAGTAGTGGCCTCCTTTATGACAGTCACTAATAAACATTCGTCGCACTGATCTACCTCTAGGACTAACAATGCATTCACGGTGCTCACCAGGAAATATGCACACCAGGCACGCTATTGGATCATAATTCTTTGGCGAGGATAGCCAGAAACAAACCCGTAGGAAGCGTTTGACAGAAATATGTATTTAACCCACGGCCAGACAAAAAGTGTTCATTATACTAATGTTTCCATATATACCCAAAGGTGCCCGAATTGGGTGTTGCCCTTTGCTGGTTAACAACCGTAACATGGCTCCGAGGTCGTTACATCGACTCCGACATCGGGGCAGATGTTTCTTGATCGTCCACGTATCCCCACTCCCATTAAAATTGCGGCTGTGTAAAAAGAAAACGGGAACAGCTTTCAAACCAAGCATGCATTTTTATAACTCTTGCTCCATTAAATCATGTTGCGCAAGAACATTGCCTGTATGAGAAGGAAACCTCGAGGTCCATTCACACACCTCAAGCTCTCTGAAGTGCTGATGCTGTTCGTATTCTTAAATCCTCCGTTATTTGTTACTTATTTAATCGCTCCTAATGCCTTATGAAGTTATAATGATTATTTATAAGCAAAAAAGAGACCTTATGCTGTCTCATTTCTATTGCTCCCCATAGGATAGGATAGAATCTGTACGTCGACTAGACTTGATCAGTGCCTATGTCCCAAGTGGTGTATACCCGGGAGGAAGAATGAGGCGAGAGGAGACAGGGTAGCAGACCCAAGGTGTCATGGCAGGGTAGAGGGCAGGTTTCCTACTACTGATCAGTTAGAAACTCCCCGGCAGACCAGTAGAACCGACATTCACCCACCGTGGTCTTGAATAGGCATACTAATCCGACCCGGTGACCATCCTGAAGAGGAGGAGGTCTTTATCTTTATCATCCTGCCGTGCACCGCCGAGAGACCCGCCGACATTTCTACTCTAAAAGAGACCAGCTGATAGAGATGATATGAAATGATAATGGAGATGAAATGAAGGGACCGTAAATTCGGAGGATGCAGTTAACCTTCCAGCATTCACCTGGCGATCCGTGAAAACCTCCGAAAAGACCTATGGGTCAGGTAGGTTGGCCAAGGAAGTGAACCCAGATTTCTCCAATGCCAGCCACTTCGTCTGAGGCATCCCGCTCGGAACAGCTCCCTTTAACTTTTGAGTTTATACCATATGCTCCCAGTTAACAAATAAAACGTTTTGTGTAGGTAATGAAACATTTATTTTAACTACAGTCACACTCACACTTCCAAATGCAGTGATTTAAGTAGAGTTCCTACCGTCTGTAATATTTCCATACCCGTGAACTTAAACTGGAATAAAAATCGTATGTGTTGCAATACATTTTGATTTGACTTTTAGCAGTCTTTTAAATTACCATATGTTTTAGGATATTTTAATAAAAAATGCAACTATATATTTAATTTTATAGTAATAACTTCTAAGGTCCGCTTCATTCTGTATATATATATGTATATATATGTATATATATATATATATATATATATATATATATATATATATATATATATATATATATATATAGCTAAATCTTAAGTGATAGACCAGATCTTATTATGGAAGCATTATAGATATCATTGAAGCACTCAATTTACTTTTATTTTCAATTTATTCATTTCTGATATATTTCTTGTTTTGATTTGAATTCTTTTTATTTCCTTCTGGTCATAGAAGCAGGGCGGAATTTGAATTCCATCCCATAGCGCTCAGTTGTTAAAAGCTATAAGTATGCTTAATCTACTGTATTTTTATATTCCCACTGTACCTACAAACAAATATGTCATAAAATATTTTAAATAGTTTCTGCTTTGGTCGCAAAAGATAACTTATCATCAGGATATCCTATTTCTAAAAAAATACATATATTAGATTTATTACGACACTCTTACCTCCAAACTATAGAGATGGGAGAGCAATAATTCTAGCCAAAGAAAAAATCAAATATCGATATATGGATTAGGACATTAGAGTGCCAACCATAAAATTATTTCTCCATATGCCTATCTCAATTAAATGAGCGTTTATAACTGTGAGTAGAGGAATTCACACAAACTATTTTCCAAAGAAATGTCAATGGGAAGTGCAAATAAGAATTTGAAACACTTTTGAAAAAGTTCGATCACACCTGTGGAAGACATTGAATTTCAATATCAGGTTTGGTACTCGTGTTTGACCTAAGCTGTTTACATATACACACACATGCGTGCACCTCAAATAACCTTTCTCTAAAATTGTTTTTCTTTTATTTTTTAAAGAAATATAAAAATGTATTTCCGATAAAATGCTGAGGTATAATTTTTACAATACCTTGTTTATTGTGTAGTCAAGAGAAAGTAAAGTTGTGCTAATTACCAAACGCACAAAGATTACACTCATCAATTCAGTCATTTCTTATATGCTATTCATATTGTCTCGAACCCGATCGCGATAAGGCGGCTTGGCAGACAAAGGAACTGATAAGTTTCACGTAGATAACGAGCTTGCATAAGAAGATAAACATAGCGCTTGAGATAAAAGACTTACCGAAACATACAAACTGAAATAAATGGAAATTTCTGGTAATATCTTGATTATTCGGTTTCTTTATTCTTCTGGAAGAGTCTCGAATTACGAATTAGGTATTTAAGGACGTGACGGCTCGCAAAGTGAGTTGCAAGTTGTTGTGTAACAAGAGTTGTGTGTAAAACGAGAGTCAGCTGTGAGGTGTTGTAATGAAAGCTAATGTAATCTGCTGTCACTGTTTGTTATTGTGATCGACCTTGGTGTTGTAGATTGTGATATGTGATGCAATGTTGTTACGTGAGAATTGAACAGTGTATCTCTAAGAAAATAAAGGAGATTTTTAATTTCTGCAACTCGGACTTTTAAGTCTACGAACCCACAAAGTCACAATATGTAATATATATAAAACACAATTTTATTAACTGTTTACATTACAATGAGGTTTCTTAAAAAGAGTTCAGGCAAAAAGAAAATTTCGTCTTTATATACGTGAGATATGTATCTCAAAGAAGTAAAATATTTCGAAAGCACCTAAACGAAAAAGTAATTACACTTAAAATAGCAATTTTACGGAGCTATGCATTATTCTTACTGTGCTGAAACATTTACCTGTCTCTAATTGTTTTATACTTTTTTATATTACAGCTATCTCAGAATGGGACAGCGTTCGCATAAATCTTAAGATTAACTATTTGCTTGTGCATGCTAACTTCTCAATCAAATTTAACAAAATTCTTGGAAAACTTTTGCGGAAAATATAAGTTGGCTCTATTGTTTCTATATAAACACATTAATTGACGAGATGGAAGTTCATAGGTGTTGTAGTAAATTAACATTGAATATTAAAATTTGTGTGCCTCTGGACGTTCGTTTGAGTTGTACCTTCACTGCCATCGCCACCACCTCCCTCGCCGTCTGCACCATCGCCAGCATTACCACCATCATTTAGGGAAAATCCAAAAGTATATTGTGGAGGAAAACAACCTCAAAATGTTTTGTCAATGTATTACGTTTTTCACTACACGAATGTAGGAATAGGTTGGCCATTTCACAGCTGAAACCTGCGCAGATGTGGAGGCATGTAAATGTATATATATGAGAGAGTGGGAGAGGGAGAGAGAGATGTGACGGAAGAGAGCTCTTGTATTTTTGGAATTTTGAATCTTTGCGGTAATAACTTTACTGTAGGAGTTTTACGTACTTTTTATGAGTAACAATTTCACGGTCCTAAAATATGATTGAGCCAGAATTACTGGAGCCCGTATCTATGAATAGGAGTATAAAATGAGTGAGTAAGTGAGTGAGCGAGTGTGTGTGTGTATGTGTGTGTGTGTGTGTGTGTGCATGCGTGTTTGTACGTGTAAGTTCAACGTCTATAAAAATAGCCTTCAAAGGAATACCAACTCAAAGATAAACTCATGTCTGAACAAATAAATGTGACTGTGGAGGAACAGTTCATTATTCCGAAGGTGCAAAACTTCCGATATTGACAATCATGTTACCGGTGGCGTATAAAATATAAGGTTAAAATTATTCCATAAAAGCTAAATAATAAGTGTAACTTCGTAGAATTACGTAAATACACCAAATTGTACCTTTTAAAATACCACCATTTTAAAAATTCCGTTGGGACCACACGCAAGTCTTCCTGGTACGAAGCTCAAGGAAAGTAAATAAGTGTTTTGCCACTTAATTGCGAGGTTGTATAAGTTGAAGGAGGCGTATACTCTCTCGCGCGCGTTCCTAAGAAAGGAGCTCAAAACAATAATTTATTTTCAGTATTATAGGGATTAGACAAAAATTTTACTCCTTAACGAAGGAATGTCTCCCCGAAATCTTTGATAATAACTTTACGAGGGCATTACCTTTTATGGCATTTCATACATTTTGGATTCCAGTGGTTTATTATAGTGCAGATTAAGTACCCCTTGAGGAATCTGGTGGTTTGAAATGTTTATCAATAAAGTCCGCAGGTAAATTTTCCTGAGTTGTCAATTTATACCTTACTCAATATATCTAATTATTCTTACCGGCTTCTAATCAATACACCATTAATTTGTCACTTGTACTATAATTGTATGTCATTGACGGTTTGAGTTTTCCTTTCTGTAATTCGTGTGCTGAAGACTTTATCTGGACATTATAGAGCATATTAAGTCTAATTGCTTTCCAGGATTATAGGGCGGCAAACACCGGCGCATAATATTTGGTATGGGAAACAGGCTACTGTCGGCTACGTCAATTTGTCAACTTGATACTGGGGGTTTAAGGTGGCGTATATTAAGAAAAGTGAAGCGAAAATTATTTTATTCGTTGGCTTTATTAATCTTTTATACCACGTTTATATATAATTATATTAGATATTATTGCATAAATATATAATTATATATGTTTTCAAATTTTGTATTCTACAGGTCTTCTACAAGTGGTGGACGTTGGTGGATCTCTGTTGCCCATCTACTGTGACCCTTCACTTCAGCCCTTCCTCCTGGAATGTTTTATTTTAATTGTTCCATTATTACCTTTTGTCTTTAACTGCAATGGTCCTCTCGGCGGCCGTTCACCTTTGGAACACATCGCGATGGTGTTATCTGGTGGACATTGGGAAGTGGTACTTGGGATTTCTTTTCTTAATCAGCAGATCACGCATACATTCGCACTCCTGTTCACACTTTCAGACTCGAGGGAAAGCGGGGAATCATCTTTTTGGAGAAAAATCCCCACCCCCAGCCAGGAATAGAACCCGGGACACCTCGCAAGGCAAGCAGGTGCTCTATTGACAGAGATAGGGGGCCAACCCTGGAAATTATTGCTCGTAATAGATTTGTGTGGAGGTCGAAATACTCCAGAGGTCAAGAGGTAGTCCTGGTCGAGCGGGGCAATTTTTCTTTTTCCCTGTCCGGGTGTCTTCTGCCGCAGTACCTCGCCGCTTTGCGGCTTAACCTGCGAAGTGAGTCAGGAATGTTTTGTATTGTTCTGCTGGGGGTAGGTTGTAGTTTTGTTTAACAATTTTTGTTTGGATGCTCTTGAGTAATCTCAGAAGGCAGCAGCTTATTGTTTTATTGCACTCTTCCATTGGGGGGGGGGGGGGGGGGAGGGGGGAATCGGTTTAGTTTTTTTGCCCCGTTTTGATTACGAGTGGACTAACGCTTGAGCCATCAGGCGTAAAATGAATTTTGGAGTTAATGGGTTAACCAAGGGACACCAGGACGTCTCTGGGGAGTTTGTATGATGGCAAGCGTCTTTGCTCCCTCTGGTCATATCTGCCCAGGGAGTTCACCAAAGGGTTACCATGAGTTTGGATTTTGTCGTACATTGATCGTGCCCTCTCTCGGATGACATCGACAATGTACGGGATTTTTGAATATTCATGAAGGATCTGGGCTGGGAATCTCCAGTCTGTATCGTATATCACTCTGAGCGCCCTGTTCTGCGGCGTCTAGAGTCTGACGAAAGTGGTATTTGCCACAGTTCCCCAGATCTCAGAGCTGTACAAAATCATGGGCGGGATGATAGCCCGATACAGCTGGAGTTTGAGACGGAGGGGCATGGTTGAACGGAATATTGGGTGTAGGTTCCTGAGCGCGGCGAGTGTTCCCCTTCGTTTTCTAACCTTTTAATTTACTGTTTATTTGCTATTTATTTCATATTAATTGGGATTACATTTACAGAAATACTCGTAGTATAACTATGCATTTCTTACAGATAATAGAGAAATACAAGAAGCTTAAGTAATAGTCAAATCTTTAAAGAAAAAGTCACTACGTGTTAGTTCAGAATTGTTCTGGTAGGACTTAAGACCATGGACCTCATCACACACTACACGGCGATAAAATACAACATGGTAAAAATGTGAACTTATCTCGATCTACAAATATACTGTCACGTGTATGACTGAGAAATATTTGGGATTGTATCGAATTCCTGTGCCGTGACTTGTTGGCACATTTGGCACATTCTAAAGTGCTTAATTCTGCTGATCTATGAGAACAGCATTATGCTAGATTTCACATGGCTTATAGCTTAGGGCATTAGTTTCGGTTTAACTCATGTTCACTACGTCTAGGTGGCCGGACGCTGACTTTGCTGACTAAAACAAATTGAGTCTTCCAAGAGCCGAATTACAGCTAGGACGTTTTGATAATTAAGATTATGTTTAGATTTGCATGTGATTTTTTTTCTTCTTTTGGTAATTTTACGTCCTCCAACTATTAAGTCATATCCGACGATGAATGGTATGCCTGAAATTATGTGCAAATGAGCTCGGGGCCCATAGAGTTCATCTGACATTCATCTTTCAGGATAAGGGAAAACCCCAGTAAAACCTTATCCAGGTAACTCACCCTGACCGAGATTCAAACTCGGGACCTCTTGAACGTTAAACAGACACGGCGTGGGAATCGTTTACATAGCTTCTTTGGCGCGGGAATGCTGATTTGGCAATAAGTCGCCATATTGACAGTAACAGTATTAAAATACTGCATATTTTGGCAGCCGTTTGGCAATCACGCTAGTTTGGATCATTCTAGTTCGGTTTTCCGAAGGTCACGCTGATCTTAGAATCAGACTCGTCATGCCACCCTCCAGTGTTGGCTATTCTATAGTCGCATTCTCTAACCACACATGGCTACCATCGTAAAGGTAAGCCCGTATCGGTCTTTATTATAATAATCTAACTGTTAACTCTACTTCACCCCTAAGTCTCTTAAAGACAGTTGGGAGTGGCTTGTATTGAAATCCACTAATTAGGATATAGTAAATTGGCATATTATAGAACTCTGTATTCTCTCTATTTTTCTCTAATCTGGCTCCTACCTTGCTCTACCACTTATCTCTACCATCTTCTGCCATATAATTCCAGCTATGCTGTAAGTTACGAAGTTCGGGGTAGACTGTAAACCCTAGGCTCCAAACTTTACAATTTACCACACGTAAGAGTATTACATTCAAGGAAATAAAGACACAAAAGTTTGCAACAACTTATAAGCCTAGATATGTAGAAGTACAACAACGAAGTTAAAAGTAAATAAAACTAAACTGATTTTTAACAGGAATGTTCGTAAATGTAAAATCAATTAATTTAAGGTATTTTAATATTTAAATTTGAGATTAGTTTCTAGCATGATTATAACACAAATAACAATAAATGAACGTTTTCAGGCATTTATTTTTGTAATATAGCTAAAGTCAGACAGGTCTATACGTTTAATTGTGTTTTAAATGAAATGCCTATATCATATTCTTATTTAGAAGTACTAAACAGACAGAATCTGTTCGGATAGTAAACCATCTTTCATTTTTCCCATTGTTTCAATGGCATTGTAACTAGTCATATGAATCCTAGTAGACTGACTATTCACTTCTACAAATTGCACATATGTTATTTTGACAGGTTCTACTGCTATTATGAAGTGCTATCGTAAAGTGCTACCATAAGCTGACAAGGAAATCTGACAAGGCATCTATTTCCCTGTTATACTACTCATGGGAAGCAATAACGTTAGCATATGACTTAAAACGACAAAAGACAATCAACAAGCCTAGTAACGGTTGTACAATAGAAAATAGTGGGCTCTCTCTACAATATCATTCTTATGTTTATGTTCCATTGCAGCTGGCTCTGGACCCCAGGGGTCAACTGTTCGAGTCCCGCCCTTGGACCTCAACATCCGACCTCCAACCGAGGCAGTGCTGGAGCGGTAAATGCTTATGCATAAATGTCACTGACGTATTGAATAAGGTATCTGTTTAACATGTCATATATTATATAAATATGGATTTTAATGAATAACAGCGATCGTAGAAGTTGATAAGGAGAGCAAACGCCTGTTAAATGATAATAATAAAGTGGAAAGTAATGGATGGAAATGGCAAATAATACGCTTTCTACTATACAGCATGTTTCGTGTAAGTGAGATCAATAATGTATACGGTAACGTGAAGACCATTATGTGCAAAGATGTCTACTAACAAGGGATGTGCTTCCAGTTCCTGCTTGGAATTATAATTAAACTGAACATGATCAAGAAGTAAGGAGAAGTGTAAGTTTTTCAACGCTTCCATATATGAATAGAACTGTAGGAAGTGTCCATGGAGCATGGAAGATGCATACCAAAGCTTGATTTTCAAAAAATACAAAATAACTAGCTATTAAGTTTTATCTCAGCATTTAGTTAAAGCCCATTTCTGTATCAGATTAAGAAATATATTAGGAAATACAAAGAATAAAAAATAGAAGATATTGATTTTCTTTTGGTAAGATTGTCAAAATCAGAAGAGCTACAACGTAGTATTAACTGAATAGCGTTAACGCAGAATTTTGTGTGGGGCGAAGGTAAATGACTGCGTAAAATTAAAAATGTGGAACACATGCAAAAGGGAAGAAACGCACCCTTAATGCACTGATACATACACACCAAACAGAAGCTATTGTTGGAAACAACTAACTCTTCAGATTCCGAGGTAGAAATCTGCATTATCTGTGCGCCATATCTATGTAAACACTAATTCCTAAAAAGTTGGTTTACAAAAATTTTCTCAGATTTTAATATATTTACAATTTTAATCTGTTACAAACGTTCTCTTAAAACGTAAAGAAGCTTACCAATACATAACGCCATAATTAGTGAACTAAAAGAAAGGTACTATGTGATTACATTTGTTATGCTTGTCATATTGTCACATTGTCTTAAAAGTTTCCACTGACTAGATAAACAATCCCTCTCTGGAGAAATACCTTTCCTAACAATTTATTTTTGTTCAATACGTTTGCGATTGTCTGCACCTATCAAACTATTTTGTACCTATCGCTCCTACAGGATGATAAGATGACGATGATGATGATGATAATAATAATAATAATGATAATGGTAATAATAATAATGATAATGGTAATAATGATGATGATGATGATGATAATAATAATAATAAATAATAATAATAATAATAATAATAATAATAATAATAATAATAATAATAATAATAATAATAATAATAATAATAATAATAATAATAATAATAATAATAATAATAATAATAATAATAATAATAATAATAATAATAATAATAATAATAATAATAATAATAATAATAATAATAATAATAATAATAATAATAATAATAATAATAATAATAATAATAATAATAATAATAATAATAATAATAATAATAATAATAATAATAATAATAATAATAATAATAATAATAATAATAATAATAATAATAATAATAATAATAATAATAATAATAATAATAATAATAATAATAATAATAATAATAATAATAATAATAATAATAATAATAATAATAATAATAATAATAATAATAATAATAATAATAATAATAATAATAATAATAATAATAATAATAATAATAATAATAATAATAATAATAATAATAATAATAATAATAATAATAATAATAATAATAATAATAATAATAATAATAATAATAATAATAATAATAATAATAATAATAATAATAATAATAATAATAATAATAATAATAATAATAATAATAATAATAATAATAATAATAATAATAATAATAATAATAATAATAATAATAATAATAATAATAATAATAATAATAATAATAATAATAATAATAATAATAATAATAATAATAATAATAATAATAATAATAATAATAATAATAATAGTAATAGTAGTAGTAGTAGTAATATTGCAAATATTTTAAATGATGGCTGCATCTTTATGTTTTTCAGGCGCAGTCTCTTATAGGAGGATTTAGCTTCAATCTCATTACTTGTCTTCTAAACGAGAGGTTGTTCTATACTTCTCCACAGGAGAGAACGTCTCCGATGCCTGAGACGCAGGGGGGTTGGCGAAGGATCCCACACCGTCCCTAGACAGGTTTATGACACCCCATGTCAGTACAGTTACACACCATTCAAAAGCATTCTGACGGCTTCTACTTTTGTGAATGAATATTCTCAGGTTTAGTGTACAGAGTGATCAGGGCGCAGTTGTTTTAACTGTCTGCTCCTTGTGTAGCATACGTTCTCTGTCATACACATTCGCTCTCTTTGTCCCACAACACATTCCTTACAGGGACGTTCTTTGCGTTTCTGGCCTGTAGTTGGATCAGGGTTAACGTGATAGTTTCTAATTTCCGAAGTTTGAGGAGGGCAGGTGGATGCCGATGGATTTTTTGGATGTAAAAATACTTAAAATCACTCCCTTCGGAAGGTAAATAAGGTCGGTGGTTTCCTGTTTAAAACTACGGCGTGAAAAATAACCTTAAATGTGTTAAAGACTGCAAAAGAGGCTGTTGAGCAAAGTTAAGCGCTCTTTCAGGATCAAAATAGAATAAGGCAGTGAAACATAGCCGCCAAGGAGCGCCCATATACAAAAATTCAGTTTTGTTTATTTCTGAAAGAGAGGCGTGTGCTATGAACCATTTAAAAGCTTTACCACTGTTGCATCTTTAACACAGTATTTCTGTTTTACGTTTAAGGAGCATTTATGTAAATAAATTATATGAATCATCCTGTAGAGCATATTTTTGATGAAGATAACAGCCTGCTGGAGAGTTTGAAATAGAGATCCAATACAATCTTCTAAAGGAATTGCCTTTATAATTACGTTAGCTAAATTTACTTCTCAATGGCCTCATAATTCAGACTGCCGTTATTGCCAAACCGCTTCAATTAAACCTTGGCTAAAATCCATTCCTTTGACCATTTGGCCAGCTGTTCTTTCTCCAGATATGTTTAAAGCAGTTCATAAATAGACATTAGCAATGCCGCTCAAACTATCTCTAATGACATGCCAAAGGCATCTCAATTACTGTCTCCATAAAAGAAATTAGATCCATACTGAATTCGATTAGTAATGCTTCAAGCTATGAACCAATTCTCTGAAGAAAATTAGGAAACGGAATATGAGAATAGCAGAGTGCCATACAATTTTACGATCAATTGAGTCTTTTCGGTTAATAGAGTAATTTTGTTTCTTTAGGAATTCCATCGTCAAAGTAAATTTTCATCGATCAGACCAAACAACCGTAGGAAAATGCTAAATTACTGTGAAGCACTATTATGCAAATCGGTCTATGAATTTTAATAGTTTTGGTTTGCGAATGTTTTAAATTTATTTTCCATTAAATATTATGGATTATTTACGAAAATTGCAAAATATATTATTTTACCAATTTTCACCGTGAAATTGCACGATCTCTAAAAGGGAAATTAAACTGAAGTCATTCTATCTAATTTTTATTTAAACTGGCAAAATACTTTAATGTTTGGGATGCTTAATGGAATTTTACGCAAGTTTAAGCGCCAGCTTGTCAAACTACCGAGATGAATTTGCCTAAAATACTTTCTCATTAGTTGTTACTGCATGCCATTCTTGTAAGTGTTTGTACGTCTGTGTGTTGTGCGCGCTCATGTGTGTAAATCTGCTGCTAGAATGTCTAATAAGTGTAAATTCATTAGCCGTCGTTAATTATCGTATGCATTTGAACAGGGAAATATATTTTAGGAAAATGTGTGTTAATGAGTGAGTGAGAGAGTGAATGAGTGAGAGAGTGAATGAGTGAGTGAGTGAGTGAGTGAGTGAGTGAGTGAGTGAGTGAGTGAGTGAGTGAGTGAGTGAGTGAGTGAGTGAGTGAGTGGGAATTGGGATTGGGATTTCATTACGGAGGGAATTCGGATTGTAGGCCACCAGGCTGGGCTCATTGGTTCTATGCCTCCTAGTGAGGGCACCCCCGGGAGGAAGGATGAGGCGAAGGAGGCAGGAGTCGGCCGACCCAAGGAGGCACGTCAGTACAGAGAGCAGGGTTCCTACAGTTTACTTGGATAGAGACTTCCCCCGACAGGCCAAGACAACGGAAAATTTCTACGGGACGGTAATGAGCCCAGCAGCCGAGCCCTAATGGTCCCAGGCAGGCGATCCGAGCCCCAAAGGTCCCTGGCTGGTGGTCCCGAAATGGTCCAAGCAGAGAAAGCGGAGACCGGCAACCGACCTATCGGAGGAGGAAGTACTTTTCCTGAGCATATCATGCCGAACAAATGTCTACCAATACTGGACTAAGACAAGGGTGTAGCTTATATAGATTTTAGTAGACCCAGGAATCAAAATAAAAGAAAATATATATTAATACCCTGCTGTTTGTGGATGACCAAATATTGATTCATCGGAATGAAAATCAACTGCAAAAATCAATGTATATTCTAAATAATATAGTACAAAAATGTAATTTTAAGAAGAAAAACAAAAATTATGGCTTTTAAAGGAATTGATAATGTAAGATCAAAAATTGTTTTAGAAAATAAGATTTTAGAACAAATATCAAGTTTTAAATACTTAGGATGTAACGTAAGTTTTTGAAACAGTGCTGATATAGAACAAAAAGTAAACAAATTCCAAGCAATATGTGGGACAATACAAAGAACTTTTAAAAACAGAGTGAGAAAGGATACAAAAATGAAACTGTATAAGGTAATGGAAGCGAAACCTGGGTGCCAACACAAAAGGATTTAAATAAAATACAGGTTGCAAAAATGAAATTTTTACAATATTGGACAAAATAAGAGAGGTGGATATTAGAAATATCAGAACGAAGGCAACAATGGCATGAACATATATCAAGAATGGAGGATGGGAGATATCCAAATGCAGTATTAAACTATAATCCAAAAGGATTAGAGGACGACCCAGGAAACGTTGGAGAGATCAATGAAGCCGGAACGGGGGATATGCCCAAACCATGGAGTGAAGAAGTATATCATCCTGCCATGCACCGCCGGGACACCCGCCGACACTTCTACCCTGAAAGAGACCACCAGGTGAGAGATAATATGAAATGATAATGGAGATGAAATGGGGGACAGGAAACTCGAGAGATGTAATTAACCTACCCAGCATTCGCCTAGCGACACGGGAAAACCCCAGAAAAACCCATGGGTCAGGGAGGTCGGCCACGGGAATCGAACCCGGGCCTCCCGAATGCGGGCCACCGACGAAACCGCTTGAGCCATCCCTCTCGGTGAGTTAATAAGTGAATGAGTGAGTGAGTGAGTGTGTATGTGTGTGTGTGTGTCCGAGAATGTCAATAAAATCCCCCAACTTAAACTGCCGTTTTGTGGACACATTTTCGAAAACTGTTGTTTATCTCAAACGGCGTAATGATTTGATTAAAATCGTATGTGAGTGGGTTTTCTTCTGTTTATACACACAGAGACAAAATTTCAAAACTAGCACACAGTGATCAGCTCTTCAGATATTCCACTATCACTACTGAATTCCCCTATTTGCATTGTACCTGCATGGAGTTATACAATAAAGCAAATATATATAACTTCCTGACCTTAAACTGAAACATAAGTACTGATACCATTTTCCTCTAAAGAGCATGTTTGCATAAATAAAAAAATAAAACTGATTAAAACGTTCATCGCCAATATGTCACCATATTTAGTTTACTTTTTCAATTAGGATAATGAGGTATAGCTACAAAGTTGAGATGTTAATAAAATGCGGCCACAAAGTGATGTTGAAGAACTAGATTTCAGCTCGTATATTGGAATAAAGTCGTGAGCATACACTTGGCAACCCCGCAAATTTGGCGTGTGTCTAAAATTCGTCTGGTTTAAAGTGAAGCATGACCTACTTAGCGCTACCCCTCCCTGTGACAAGCGAGGAGTGGAAAATTTTGTAAACACATTACCACTGCTATCCGCAACTGCCTAGTCTCCGTCAGACAGCGACAGGTACTGCAAACAGTGCAAGGCTTGATTATTTACAAACAGTGCTTTATATTGTCAGTGAAATATGGTAGCAAAACCGGTGTTGTATGAGATAATTGAGAGAAACAGAGATAAGTTCAAACTGTATACAATAGACTCCATAGCTGAATTAAATGGACATATCTTACCCCCGTGTCATTGTGATACGAATGCCATCGAGCTAATATAAGCACAAATCAATGAATGAGGTAGAAAAGATATATTGGGGAAAAGACGGATTAATTGATATGTTGGACAAATTCATTTTACATTTAGAAGAAAGTGACTCTGCAAAACATCCCTAATGCATGATGTATCTATACTACCGCCATCTACCAGTAGTCTTGAAAGCGCTGCTCTTGAAAATATTAAAGGGTTAGCTACAACATAATCACGCGGAATCAATCGGAATATTGCATGGAAGTAATGCGATGTGGGATTAAGCAGTCATGCATTAAGCAGACAAACTGTACATAAAAGTGATGCGATTTGGTATTACGCAGTTATGAGTTACCTACAACAGCGTGGGCAATAGTGCTCTCTCTCTTTCTCTCTCTCTGTCTAATTCCCGTGTTTCAAAATAAACCAGATGAACTGTAGAAGGAAGGTCAGGAATGTAAACAGTAAAACTACCTGCCACTTTGCACAACAACAGGTCCTGTCAGTGTCAGTGTTTCAAATGTGTCTAATGCATCCAGAACAGTAGAAGGTTTACAAATCAAGTGTATGCTTCTTGTCTATAGCAAAGCTGACTGAAGTATGCTTGAAAGCGCAAAGCCTTGCATAAGTTTCCCAATAGAGAATTTCGAACCCAAGAGTCATAGCAAGCTGTCCAACCATATTGATAATCTAGTGTAAATAGACACCATTTTGATAAAGCAGTTATTGGCCATTAAAAATTTCCTGTTTAGCAAATATGTGGCTTTAATTTAATTTTTGCACAACAACTGAATGAAGTATTTCTGTAATTCTTCTACTTCACGGCTTTGTACTTTTCTGTAGTCTTCCTTTGGGTTTATTGTTTATGCCTAATTTAGATATTCTGTTATTGTTCATCCTTTGTATTCCTTCTGCGAGGCATGTCCGTAAAATAAGGTCTCCAATTTTAGTTCATATAGAAAACTTGTTTATTGTAAATGAACGTTACATTGATGGAAAGGTAGAACTTAGAGTTATTTTTCAACGTAATCACCATTGCGATCGATGCAATTTGCATGCGCTGTGGCAGTTTTTGTATATCCTTATCATAGCACTCTCCCGCCAAGTTGGGCAGGAAGCGCTCAACCTCGTTTTTCAAATCATCGTCGGTCTAGAAATGTGTTCCACCCAGGTGTGCCCTCAACTCAGGAAACAGATGATAATCACTAGGTGCTAAGTCTGGACTTAAGGGGGGATCAACACGTTGCCGTTTATGGTCCTCGGCGAACATTTTGGGAACCCACCTCGCACACACGTTATGATAATGCAAATGTTCGGTTAAAATCTTGTCAATTGTAGTCTTACTGACTTCAGGGATAAGTTCGCACAGCTCGCGAACTGTCACACGCCATCTTTAAGCATTTCTTGCTCCACTTTTGCAATTGTTTCGGCTGAAACTGAAGGCCGACCAGAACGCTGTTCGTCATGGCCGTCTGTACGTCCGTCTTTGAACTTTCTGACCCATTTTCGAGCGTTTTTGACGTCCATACTCTGTGACTCATAGACTTCGCATAACTGACGACAAATTTCAGTGGGGGTAGGGCCCTTGGCACTCAAAAAACGTATCACTCACGCAACTCGCACTTGGCGGCGGAAGTGATAGGAAGCTCCATCGCAAACGACTGCCCACTCAAGACTAATGTTTAATAGGGTTCGTTGTGGTGGGGATTTGAAGGGGTGAAACCAAGCTACTCGCCAGTGTTGCCGGATCTCGCGTAATAGCGTTCCTCACTGCTCCAGGGCCTTGGAGACCTTATTTTACGGAGACGCTCCGTACTTTTCTTTCCTGAAAGCTTTATTGCGGGGTTCTTTTTAGTATATCCAGCTATTGCTCTTATAGATTTCATATCCATTGTCCTTATTCTAGCACCATTTCTTTTTGTTAATGTGCATATCTCTGATCTGTGTAGCAGAATTGTAATACTAATTCCATAATTAATATCTGAATTTGTTATCCTTCAACTTATGCGTAGGGTTTACCTCCTTTTAAGTTTGGCCTCATGAATACGACTAAATAGCTTAAAAGAAAAGCACATCACCCCATACACTACTAGCAGTAGCAGCTAGCTCATAAACAAACAGGCACGTGGCGATTCGCTTTCAAGCTCTAGCCTAGTTCAGACTTTCACCCGTTATAGTTGTGAACGCATATCTGACCACAAACCAAAAGAAAAATATTAAGCTCTGGAATCCTACTCTGTTGCCAGTCTCTGCAGTTCAGTAATGTTCAATTATCTCCTTTATTTTTCAAGAGAAATAAAATTGTTACGAGACTTTATTATTCGTCATATCTGGATCTCCCAGCTCACGAAGTCTGCACACTCATACCCTTAACACCCTGTATATATAAATTGTTATCTATATTAATATGTAGTAGATAACAAAATAAGATTTCATAAGGATTGCTTGTTGAAAAGTGAGTAAAGATATTCATGTGATTAAGACATGAGTATTTTTAAAATGTTATAATTCTGTGATACATTATTACCAATAAAATTAATAAATAGTAACTCAGCATATCCATTACAGAATATTGCATATGCACTATCTTCACCAAATCTTCTGGCGTTAGCGTGGTGTGTGCATGGATCCCTGGTCACGTAGGCTTGCGGGGGAGAGAAATGGCGGATTCAGTAGCCAAGACGGCTACCATGAAGCCCAGGGTTCAAGTACCATCTGTGACATCGGAAGATTTTAAGGCCGTATTGCGGAGAGCTCTGCAAACCTGCTGGCAGGAAGAGTGGTCTGCTCTCCGCAGCAATAAACTTAGATCTGTGAAAGAGTTTCCGATTCCCTGGATTACCTCCTGTCGTTCATCTCGTCGCGAGTAGGTGAGTTTAGCTCGGTTGTGTATTGGGTACTGCTTTTTTACTCATAGTTTTCTTTTTAAAAAAGAGCCTGCTCCACTGTGTCCGTTTTGCAACGAAGCGTTATCTGTCCGACACGTGTTGCTAGAGTGTTTTTCCCTAGCACACCTTAGGACGTCTCTGCAGCTGCCGGCCAGCTTTGCAGAAATGCTAGCGGATGATAACATAGTAGTGGAGAAGGTATTTAGATTCTTTTCTAGGTTAGAATTTAGGATTTAATGAAGAGAATTTTTGGCAGCTTAGATTTATATTTCTTCTTGTTTTTGTAGTTTGTTATGTGAATGTATTTTTTTGAAAGTTTATTTACACGTTTATACAGTTTTAGAAACATTTATATCTGGCTTTTGCCATGACTAATTTTTTAAAGGGCGCTGATAACCTCTGCAGTTGAGCGCCCTTATACCCATCATCATATTTACCAAATTATTACATTTTAATTGAATAACATATTAGTCAGTATATAAGCGCGTTAATATAATTATTTAGCATAGCTAGAATTGTCACAAAAGAAACCGTGTCACGAAAGATCTAAACTCTCTTTTTTTTTCCCTTCAAAAACTGTTAAGATTACAGATTACTCATCATTTGAAGTTTTTCTCCTAAGCCCCTTTTTCATGAATCTCCTACAGTTGCCTTTTATCTCGTTGTAAACATCATATCAAATTTCAGCAATGAATACGCCTGCTAAAGTATTTTTTTTTCGCGAGATGTCATGGATGCAAAGTAACGTTATGCATTCTCCACAGAGACTACCGCTATTGTTTTAAGAACCGTTAATTATGCAGATTTCGAATGTGGTGTTGTAGCCTCCACGGATCGCACCTTCCGCCAATCATTATCTAAACATCCCATGAATATTAATGAAGTGACGCAATGGCGACTGTAACATATGTCTTCCATTCACGCTACATCACTACTTAGTTTTCCAGTCGGTATCAGATTCCTTTCTCTAAGATTACTGCCACAGTTTGAGAACTGTGCAAAAATTATCATTTAGTATGCATCAATTAACTGTATTTTTGTGTTCATTTTCGAGGACCTAAGCACTTTACTGTATTGAAAATTGATTTGTGAATTTTGTTGTTATCAAAGAGAAATGTAGATGCAGCTTTTCAATCGCAGAATATTCAAATATAATTATGCAAAATAAATAAAATATCCATTGATTATGACATTATAAGTGCAGGGAAAGATACGCTAAGTCTAGTCTGAAATATTCTATTTCGAGTAAGTTTTAGGACACTCTACTATAAATTGAGGTTCCTTTATTTACCTTTGGTATTTTGTGTCATTAGCACAGTGATTTTTCAAATTAAACTAGGAAACATAGACTGCATAGAGTTTGACCAAACGTCTTAATATTGTCGCGGCAACAGGCATAAAAGTTTCGGCGCAAATAGATAATAGACGATGGATAATGTTTCACGAGCTTGCACAGGCAGCGCGGCTAGTGTACACAAAGAGGCCGGCAAATGAAGATAGCTAAGATAAAGGACTTATCGACACAGATAGGATTTCACGTTTGGAAGGTTCGAGAGGTATCTCGATTGACAGAGAATAGTTGCTTTTCTTATTTGCTCGAGAAGTCTCTCGAATTATGAATGAGATGTATAAGCGATTGTGACACGCCAGCAGGACGGTTTTGTAAAACAGTGAGTTGAGTTGTGTAACAAGAGTGTTGTTGTAAGGAGAGCTTATCAGAACGTTGTTTGTGGTGTGGTGTGATGTGACGTAATGTTGTTACGAGAGAATTGATCAGTGTATTTCTACGGAAATAAAGAACATTTAGAATTTCTGCAAATTGGATTTTTAATTCTACGAACCCACAGAGTCACAATATACAGGATGTTTCTAAACGACCCGAAAAAATATATAGAAGTAGTTTCTCGGCTTCTATATGACACATATAGATAGTTTTTACCGCCAAAAGAGCCGTATAGAAGCGCTCAAAAATGAGTTTGAATTAGGCAGTGACAGGTATAACATCTCATGCTTCACACTATCGAAGTTCACAGGTAGCTGACACATTGTGTCGCGTGCTGTAGCTGTTTGTAAACATACCGACATACTCCACGGTAGCTTGCGACTATTAGGAACTTCTTTGGCTTTTGAAACCGCAATAAAGGAGCAATTCTATAGTTACTTGTTTCTGGGTGTTTAACGTGTTCCAACATCCCGTTATAAAAGTCGATGACGGCAAATAAGCTGGTGGACATATGCCACTTTAAACCTTGTAGAAGGAAGTTAATGTTAGTAAGATTGAGGATGGAAACATTAAATGATAAAAAGAACAGAAAACAATATCAAAGAATGGTGGATAAATTTAACCAAAACTAAATGCCTTGTGCAGTGAGACAAGCATTATATTTCACCGTGTTTAATTATACTAAATAAGGCATTTGTAACTTAAAAGAAGTTTTAAGTTAATTGATGGAAATTAATCATTTCTCCACACTAGCCGTATTTAGGCTAAGATTTTTAATGGACAGAATCAACATGAAAAATTAAATGCCATGGCCAGGATTTGAACACGGATCTCCTGGTTTCCGTCCAGTCGCTCTTAACCTTTGAGCTACCATGGCGAACATGCCGTCCTGACATTAAATTCTCCATTTTGACTCATATATTTCCCCGGTAGACCACTAGGGGCTCTCGCATCCAAGATACTCCATTTGTGGCGACTTACTGTCGTAAGTACTTAAGTCCCAGGCCTGGTGTATCTCGAATGCGAGGGCCCCTAGTGGTCTACCGGGGAAATATATGAGTCAAAATGGAGAATTTAATGTCAGGACGGCACGTTGGCCATGGTAGCTCAAAGGTTAAGAGCGACTGGACGGAAACCAGGAGATCCGTGGTTCAAATCCCGGCCATGGCATTCAATTGTTCATGTTGATTCTATCCATTAAAAGAAGCTTTTGATTTTACAGTAACAGGTTGAAATCACTGTGCAATTAAGATCATAGCAAAATGAGCAACCGTGGAAGAGTCCGAGTCACTATCGACTATTTCACCCTTTGCTCCATTACCTGAAAGCGAGGCTACGGTCACTGATAAAGAGCAAGGAGCAATGCTCTTTTGTTTTCGTGGCTGGTGCGTCCCAATAACAACTTCTGAGGTTCGCACACCAGTGGCTCCTGCACTGCCTAATCACAAAATAAAGTAATATTTAAGGTGCATAAAACTATAACTAAGAGAATTTCGAAGCTGCGACACCTAAATTCGGAGTAGTTAAGTTATAAACTTCGCAACGACTATATTAGTTCCGTGTCGTTTCGAAACAACCTATATATATCAGATTAAAGATACACAAATATCTAGCCTCTTCTCACTAACTTACGATTAGAAAGAGTTAAACATTCTAGTAAGAAATTCATCAGTAATCACAGCTGTGGGCACAATGCATATTTTAGCAGCAAATCTATGGGACAACTGATCATATAATGTTCTGGTTTATCAATAGATCAGTCAAGTGCATGTTCTCTATACAACGATTATGATGAGGATTATACAAAATAGATCTTATCGCGACAACATATCCCCCAGTATTTGTACGAGGGCTGTTCAATAAAGAACGATCACATTTTTTTTTTTGACAACGTAACTTTACTCATCCCATAATTTTGATGCTCCTTCTCAAAATGGTCTCCCCTGAATGCGATGCACTTGTCCCAGCGTTTCTGCCAGTCTTCAAAGACATGCTGGAAAACATTTTTGAGAGATCCTTCAAAATCGCCACCACAGCCTTCACCACTGCTTCTGATGAGGGATAATGCCTTCCACGAAGGCGTTTCTTCAAGTTGGGGAATAGAAAAGGTTACATGGTGCTAAATCCGGACTATAGGGAGGGATGAGGGATGCACTTCACGTTGATTTTTTCAAGATATTCAGCAACAACATTGACAATATGTAGCCGCGTATTATCGTGGTGCACCATCCAGCCTGCTTCATGGAAATGTGGTCTTTTGCGCCTGATGTGGACTTGCAATGTTTTCAGGACATCCCTGTAGTATTGTCCAGTTACTGATGTGTGTGCAGGTACAACATACTGATAAACCGTTCCATGAATATCAAAGAATGAGATGACCATAAGTTTCCCAGCAGAAGCAACCACTTTTGCTTTTTGGGGGGGTTTGTGATGAAGGAGATTTCTACACTGAGATTTGCTGTTTGCTCTTAGAATCAAGGTGATATAGCCAAGATTTATCAGCAGTGATTACGTTTTAAAGGAGCTCCGGATCTTCCTTTAACATCAACTTTAACTGCATGTTACCTCCATTGCAGAGGTAGGCGATACTGAACATGTCTGAACTTGCCTGGTTCTCACAGACGGGAACCAGGAGTACCAACAATAAAATTACTATGGCGTGTTTGTTTCACATTAAGATAATAGAATATAATAATATTGAATTTTAGTGCGAAAAATTATGACCGTAAAAAGTTATGATCATTCTTTACTGAAAAGCCCTCTTATTATACACCAGAATTAGAAAAGTACCAACAAGGTGTTTTTAGATTAAGTGCTAAGAGTAATACCAATATACTCCTAAGCAGTAATAAGGCGTAGATAAATTAATGAAGAAATTCAGCAGAACGTTGTATCCTGGCTTGAAGGCCGTGGTCCAGACGATGAAAAAGCATCTGATGTTCCGTCCGTAGCTCCGTCGGGCATCTTCATAGAATGACTCCTGTCTGGTTACAACTAGAGTGGTCCACAAACCCGGAAATAACGTTCTACTGGATTAACGCCGGCTGACTAAGCCTAAGCATTGCATAACTAAGCAATTATTATCATGGCTATGGTTTATTTCTTTTCCCTGACATATTTTTGGAACTATTAACTACGTCAATTCAAGTAACCCCATTATTTGAAATCATTGGGATGCACATTTACACACAAAAGTTCTAAAACGCTGAAACGAATGTGGATTGCCATCGCAGAGAACGATAAATTTAGAAACTTGATATTGATCAATCCGATTTTGTATTCATTGCCTTGACCGTATATTTATTGTGATCTTGAAATGTTTTAGGAAAGCACCTATGCCAAGCCCAATGTGGAAAATGGGCACGTTTGCTACAATGATACAGAAGTAGTAAAGAATGTAAGTAATTCAAACAGGCATCAATTTCAAGTAGCCACACGTTTGGAGTACAATTTGTGAATTAAAGAACAACGTTACTGATTTTACGATTGTCTGGCATACTCCTAACATATTTATGTTCATATGAGTTATATATGTATCCTACAAATTATATCAGTTGAAAAAGTGTTGCCATTGTCTTAGGCACTCTTGATAAACGATCATTCAGAAGAATCAGAAAAATATTTACTATCCAGGAGATGTCTAGACATTTCTCCATGCTAATATGAGACATGCTTATGGTCAAAGAAAGCATAGATTTATATTCTGAATATGGATGAACTACACTTTTAGGCAATGATTGCGGTTAGCCGTCATAAAGCGACAGAAGTATTTATTAAGCCACGAGAACATTCTCATAAAAAAACGTTCCGTGTTTCTGTAACATAATGGAAGTACAAATGTATATGAAATATCATTATGAATATGAAATAAATGATAAATCTTTTTAAAAGTAGATACATATAAATAAATTACACTCAAAACGAAGTTCAGTAAAGGAAAAGCAACAAATGAATGCAACAATTGTAAAAAAAAAAAAACTGCAGCTCAATGACAGAGATTTTAAAAATTAAAGGATCGAGGATTATAAGTGGATTAACTACAACCACGGCTAAATATTTCACCACAACCAAACAATTTTATTTTCATAATTTCATTTCCGATACCGGTACCTCCACTGCAAGAGTATTATGTTTCATAGTGCTTTGTGCTTCAAACAATTCTCGACATTTCTAGTTTGCTAGTTCAATAATGCTCAAGTGCTGAGTGTATAAAAATGAATACAAGTTCCCTTCAGTTCCGAAACAAATACAACAACAACAATAATAATAGTAATAATAATAATAATAATAATAATAATAATAATAATAATAATAATAATAATAATAATAATAATAATAATAATAATAATAATAATAATAATAATAATAATAATAATAATAATAATAATAATAATAATAATAATAATAATAATAATAATAATAATAATAATAATAATAATAATAATAATAATAATAATAATAATAATAATAATAATAATAATAATAATAATAATAATAATAATAATAATAATAATAATAATAATAATAATAATAATAATAATAATAATAATAATAATAATAATAATAATAATAATAATAATAATAATAATAATAATAATAATAATAATAATAATAATAATAATAATAATAATAATAATAATAATAATAATAATAATAATAATAATAATAGTAATAATAATAGTAATAGTAATAGTAATAGTAATAGTAATAGTAATAGTAATAGTAATAGTAATAGTAATAGTAATAGTAATAGTAATAGTAATAGTAATAGTAATAGTAATAGTAATAGTAATAGTAATAGTAATAGTAATAGTAATAGTAATAGTAATAATAGTAATAATAGTAATAATAATAATAGTAATAATAATAATAATAATAATAATAATAATAATAATAATAATAATAATAATAATAATAATAATAATAATAATAATAATAATAATAATAATAATAATAATAATAATAATAATAATAATAATAATAATAATAATAATAATAATAATAATAATAATAATAATAATAATAATAATAATAATAATAATAATAATAATAATAATAATAATAATAATAATAATAATAATAATAATAATAATAATAATAATAATAATAATAATAATAATAATAATAATAATAATAATAATAATAATAATAATAATAATAATAATAATAATAATAATAATAATAATAATAATAATAATAATAATAATAATAATAATAATAATAATAATAATAATAATAATAATAATAATAATAATAATAATAATAATAATAATAATAATAATAATAATAATAATAATAATAATAATAATAATAATAATAATAATAATAATAATAATAATAATAATAATAATAATAATAATAATAATAATAATAATAATAATAATAATAATAATAATAATAATAATAATAATAATAATAATAATAATAATAATAATAATAATAATAATAATAATAATAATAATAATAATAATAATAATAATAATAATAATAATAATAATAATAATAATAATAATAATAATAATAATAATAATAATAATAATAATAATAATAATAATAATAATAATAATAATAATAATAATAATAATAATAATAATAATAATAATAATAATAATAATAATAATAAAGTTATATTCTGAACATTTAAGAAACTTCTTCATGCATATTAATTATTTAATCAAAGCACCCAATTCGTCCTGAATTTTAAAGTTTAGTATATAGCACATATTTAATTCCATTATGAATTTAATAGTAGATTTATGTTTCTGAGTAAAGTTGTCTACAATGCAATAAAAACCCATTTTCTCTATAGGGTTGGTAGCCTCTTATCATTCTATCACTCTCAGCTGTCCAGACAAAGTAAACATACCAGTCTCACTTATCTAATAGAAACGAAATATTTTTGAAAGAGGAGGTTAAATATATTAAATGAATTCAGATAAACTACTGTACATCTTCACTCTTACATTATCTGGTGTTTCAAGTCATGGAAAATAACCTGGAGTTATGTTTCAGGTCAGAAATCTGTGCCTGGGGCCAGGATTTGAGAATCCTGGGAAGTGTCACACACAATATACAGAACAGAAAATAGCAGCGCACTTCTACTATAATTTTGTTACGGTGTATACCCCACACAGCCCATTTACGATGATAATGTGATGGTCTTTAAACCCCATTAGTCATCATTACGTGCAATAAAATTTGCAAGTCTCGGTTGCTTAATTAAATCACGTCCTCAGATACCCACCGTGGGCAAAAACACGCCTATGTTAATTATTGGGTCGAGGTTTGGGTATACATCACGGTAGAGTGGAATTTGGATAAACTATCACCATCTATTAATTACAGCTGTCAGACACTGTATGAAAACAGCAAGTGGGCTTTTTTTCCTGGAATGTTTGTAATGTTTAAACAACCCAAGTAATTACTAAAATCCAAATAATGTTTTTCTCAATAAAGAACATTGTAAATTTTAATTGAGCCCCATCCCTAATACTGGTAAACTTACGGATAGGTCAAAACACTGGAGACCTGGCTACGATGGATGATATAATACAAACCATGTATTTTTCTAATTTCAAGTGGAAGTAAAATCGACATTATTGTTATACCTCCAGTTTACAGGTTGTATATGACCTTTATATGACAATTGTTCATAGAATGTTGGTTTCATGCAACTTTGTTTCATTTATGTAAGTATTCTCAGAATAGCGGCTTAATCCAAAAATCAATAATGTTTGAGAATAAGCATTCAATAAAGGGGAGTTGTGCCAAAGGTAAATAGTAAAAGTGAATCTAATGAAATCAAACTTACTTAAATATGCTTACGAAACAGAAACTAGCAGAGGGATGATAAACAATGAAAGCGTTTCCAAACTTGAATTTGTCAAAAAGCTTATGAAATAACATTAGAACAAAACTGACTTGGAATGCAATAATGCACATATACACTCTTTAACTAAGGTATAGAATTTATCAACTCAAATACAAGTATTTCATTAAATCCTATTCACCTTTACTACTCCATTTCAAAAGTTCGTATATTTCACTTTAATAACGGCCATCAGGATGTTGACTGCTTTTTGTAGAGCTCAGCTTAAAATTCACAAATCAAGACAATACAGATCATAGCTGCTGCCGCAATTCTACACTTCAGACTGTTTTTGGCACTTCTGCTGTTGAATTTACGCTCTTCATAATTCTCTTCGGTCAAGGAAATTCAAGGCTAACCATTATCACGATGGAGAGAACCTTTTAAAACCAACTGTTACTGGAGATGAAACTTGGTTCCAATAAAACAAACCGGAAACGGAAGGACTGTCAAAACGATGGATACATCTTGAAAACAACGTCAATGCTCATTTGAAATCCTTGGCGGCAAAATTTGTGAAGAGGCATTGCAAAGCTTGTCCACAGGTACAATAAATGTCTCAATCTTTCCGGTGATTATGTTGAAGAGTAACCATAAGCGTACAAAACTTTTTGTAATAAAATAAAAGTCCATGCCATGCCATGTGGTGCTGGCTGTATAATAGCCAGAAGGTTTTTGCTGCGTGCCCACCCGTTAAGGGTTTTACCGCAGGTAAGGTAGATTTCGGAATGTTGTAGGGTGAAATGTGGGTTTTTAGATTGGTGTAATTTATGAGGTTACAAACATGTACCTTGGGGTTGAAGGACTGGATGCAATTGCCTTGCACCCTGGTGCATTTATTTATTTTTACTTTGGGGAATAATTTTGATGCCAAGCAGCTTGTAAGGATTATGTGGAGCTGAGCTTTAGCTGCTGTTCGGATTAGCTCCTGGGTTATCTCGGATGCCCGCAAGCCATGCGGGGTAACCGGTGCTGTCTAGAACGGCATCTAGTGCGGTATTAATCTTCCAAGGACCTGACACGGGCGCTACTGTGGTTGGGTAAACTTTCGTATAATTTTGATGCCCGGCACCTAATTTCATCCTCCACGTATGGAAGACTCAAAATAAAAGTTTTCTATGAACTTGTCTTTTATTTATAGCCTATCGGATGTTGACGAAAACGGCTCTCATAATTCATTTATATCCAAATGGCATCATATTAGTATCAAATTATTCATTTATGTGACATCAGGTAACTTCGTTTCTGTGTATCAAAGTATTCAGCCAGTATGGTGAAAATCGTACAGTTTGGCGATAGATAACATATTCATATCACAGGAAATACCTGGTAAAAGAGGAAGGATGTAGTCAGGAAAAATTGTTATTAGGATTCCTAACAGCCAATCTCACATTTTTCCATCAAGGTCTCACTGTTCCGGTTTCATGAGTATGCAGATAACAATTTGTGCCTATAGTGTCAACCTTGAAGATAATGAAAAAAGGCGTTTTAAAGTCTGCAGAAAAATAGCAAAACCTAAGAACTTAATGTAGAAGCTTAGAGAGTACCTAAAATATGAGGGTGGATCAAAAAGTAATGCCTCCTATTTTTTTCCTTAAATAGACAAGTTATGTGAAACCTTGAATTTGGCGCAATTCCTCAAACCTTCTTCTCCAATCCCCTGCAGTAGTAACTTCCTAAGTCCACAGGTGGCAGCACTGCATCCTCTTGCAAAATGGCTGACATTGACATTCATATTAGACAGTGTTCTGTGATAGAATATTTGACCGCGGAAGGTGAAACGCCAATTCGCATTCACGAAAGGCGATGATGCAACGGTGGATGTCAGCACTGTTAGACGATGGGTTCGTCGCTGTAACGAAGCTGAAGAGGAAATACCATTGGCGATGAAAACCGAAGTGGCAGGCCGGTGACAGTAGTGACTCCATGCAACATTCAGCGAGTCGATGACATCATTCGTGGTGATCGCCTAACAACAGGTGAATTGTGTCGCATTACCTACCTCAGTAAAGGCAGTATGATGACGATTATTCAACAACTGGGTTACTCAAAGGTTTGTTCACGTTGGGTACCAAGAATGTTAACCGCTCAAAACAAAGAAACAAGGGAAACAATAGCCTCCGAACACTTGCAGTGCTTCAATTTGGAGGGAGAGGAGTTTCTGGAAAAATAGTTGCTGTAGACGAAACGTGGGTTCATGTTTATTTAACCAGAGTCAAATAGGCAGTCAATGGAATGGCATCACACATCATCGAAGGAAAAATAATTCAAAACTCAGCGGTCGGCAGGGAAAGTTATGGCGACAGTGTTTTGGGTTGCAGAGGGTGTGGTTATGATTGATTTTTTGGAGTAGAGATGCACAATAAATTCTGTCCAATATGTCAGAACTCTCAAAAAGTAGAAAGCACGTCTTCGCCGAGTTCGCCCAACAAAAACTATGGCGGATGTTCTTCTTTTACATGACAATGCAAGACCACACACCAGCCGTTACACCACTGCAGAAATTGAGAAATTGGAATGGCAGCACTGACATGGCACCATCAGACTTCCATCTGTTTGGGCCATTAAATGAAGCTCATCGTGGGATTCATTTTGAAGATGAGGAGGCCGTGAAAACGTCCGTGCGTCAATGGCTTAGGAAGCAAGACCGTGTGTTTTACCACACTGCAATACATGCCCTAGTTAAAAGGTGGACCAAAACTGAGGAAAAGTACGGAGATTATATTGTATAGTGACAAATTAATCGTCAATGTTGTAGTTCTCAAGCTATGTAAATTGGATTCAATTTTCTTGGCAATTAAAATAGAAAAAATAGGAGGCATTATTTTTTGACCCATCCTCGTATCAGAGTATGTATCTAACACGAAAAGAGAAGAGAGAGTATAAAAATAAAAACCTACATCGTATATTGCATTTTACTCTGAGGCAATGAAGATACCCTAGCTCTCTAGGTATACGATGAGCTTTAGGTGAACTCATGTGCCAGTCTAATGAATTGCTTACTTATAAACTTGGCTGTCTTACCATTCCATACCTTAGAGGTCACCAAATATGTATGATTTAGTAAAGCACTCCCATGAATACTCTCAGGTTTAATCGTAAACATTCCCTCTTTCTGTCTGAGCGAATGGTATTTGTAAAGGCTCATTCAATATCTACAGCTTTGTGATTACAGCCTTACTTCATTAGACAATGCATATTAGAAAACAGAAGGGCGTAAATCTGGGTGAGGGATGCTGACGAACTGCATGCTTATCCTTTTAAACGTGTGAAACATACTCAGTCATTTTCCGGTAAACCAATATAACCATTGGAAAAGGTACAGTGGGAAATTCCATTCGCTTTTATTCTCATGTTCCATACCTGACATTAAGTTTCAATTTGTTTTTCTTGTGCTAATCCGTAAACTTTGAAAATGTTCTTGTTATACAGGTGACAAATCGTTCCTGGGATTTGCACAACTGTGTGTGTATGTGCAGAATAACAGTTGACATTCTAATATTAAAATTATTCTTATTTTTAGTTTTTTTAGAAAGCAAGTATTCTTTATCTTAACAAACTTTCATCAAAGTTTATATTAATTCAAAACCAAAATAAATGTAAATAGGTTGAATATTACCGGACTTTATGCTGTACGTCGTAGATCCTTTCCCATTCCTTGCATAAGCTAGTTTTAATGCGCTAACCAATCATAGAGCCGCATTTTACCTGCCGTGAATGACTCGTGGTCGTTACATTGTAATCACTGCGTATGGTTTATGGTTTCAGTGCAGCTAATTGTTTAAGAGTCCCTATCACTTGGTCACTCAATTATTTTCGTTTTCCATAATTATTTTTCTACAAAGCTGTATGGGGATATATATTTTCCCCATAGTTCTCTAAAAAAATTGTTTACCTGGTCCCACCTCACTTCTCGATCGCATTTTATGACATGCCTATAACCTACAGTTGTATTGCTGACTGATTTGGAAGTGTTGCAAGGCCAATAGCTAAGGAAGAGTGTGAGATTTATAGATCTTCAGGATCATCACCTCGACGTTACAGGGTTGTAAATTGCTTTGTCTTCTTTATATTCAATTAGAACTCGTAAAATCCTCCTGTCAATTAAGGTAGCTTTACTGAACTATCACTCACGATCAACAATTTGAACTGTTGTGCATTTGTAGTTTATCTTAAATGCTGACAGTTCTTGAAGTATCTGGCTAATGCAATGGATCCACAGCTTTGTAGGACTGTGTGACATACTCATAAAGGTGACAATGACAATTTCTGAGAATAAACCAGAACCTTGGAATCCGATAAGACTTTATACTACTAATTAAAATAATAGCGATCTATCTTAGGTACTTCCTCTTTGACAGTATAAATACATTCTTACTATATCGTTGATGAAATATAGCATCTATGGTACGTCTTATATTTTTATTGTTTGTTTTTTCATATTTTAATGCTGTATGGAGATTCCGGCACATTTTAATGAAAACTTAAAGTCTAAAACTTTACCTGAATTAATTTCAACGAATTAACCGATTCAGATAATCCTATAAAGCCTGTCTTTTGAACATAACAGATGGACGGATGATAGTTTACTGGGATTATTTTTACACATTTAAATTTACGCCATTGGTATTGCACTTGTTCTGTAAAATTGCTTGCTGTACTGTGCAAAATGTTTAAACCCCCTCACTTATAAATATACGTATTTAAGAGAAAACGAGGTTTAAAAATTGCGGAAATCATTATAAATACAGTTGATATGTAGAGATTTTAATACGAAGTAATGCTGAGTATATATATCTGTATCTGTCTGTAAGGATTCGAATTTATATAAAAGCATCTAGTAGGAATATTACTTTTCTTTTTATTATGTCATTTCGATTCGTATCGTTCGAATGGGCCATTATGTCATTCCCTCTACCGGGTGGTCGTTGCTAGCAACGAATTAGTTTCTCTTTGATGAAGAGATATGCACCATAACAGGTAGAGCTGTCGATGTGTAAACTAAATTCCTGATAAGGTAGAATAAACATTAGTATTTTTATGACCCTGTCTCTTAGCTCGATACCGTCAAAGTCAATAACCCACTCTTCAGGTTTCGGAAAGATTGGGAACAAATAAATGGAAATGGAACCATTTGAAACCTCGAAATAGCTTGTAATAAAACCCGTTTATGTATTACACAAAAATGAAATTTCAACATTAATGATAATAAAATAATTATTCCCGTATTTGGAATTGGAAAACATAAACCGCGGAATACACATTTCTAGCTAATCGAAGTCTAGGCTGTGGCATATTTACCACATCTTAAGATTTTAAGTGTAATTCGGCTTATATTTGCGAGACAGACAGGCCATCTAGAACAGAGAAGATAAACCTTTAGTTCCTTATTCAGCATTATGGCTTATTGATTAAAATCCTCAAAAGGAAATTTGTTAGAAACAACATTCTCAGGTGATTCCTAAAATTTTATTTTATAAAATAAGGTTGTATTGCTATTTAAGAAGCTATATGCAACCTGTCACATTTATAATTTATATTTCTAAAGCAATTGGATCGTTCTTTTAGAACTATGCATTGGATGCAGTTTCTGCTTTGTTGCGACCTCTGTAACAGTCAAAAGAATTTATCGCATATTGTTTTGTTTCAGGGTGATAAATGCCATAAGACAAATATTTTATTATTATTATTATTATTATTATTATTATTATTATTATTATTATTATTATTATTATTATTATTATTATTATTATTATTATTATTATTATTATTATTATTATTATTATTATTATTATTATTATTATTATTATTATTATTATTATTATTATTATTATTATTATTATTATTATTATTATTATTATTATTATTATTATTATTATTATTATTATTATTATTATTATTATTATTATTATTATTATTATTATTATTATTATTATTATTATTATTATTATTATTATTATTATTATTATTATTATTATTATTATTATTATTATTATTATTATTATTATTATTATTATTATTATTATTATTATTATTATTATTATTATTATTATTATTATTATTATTATTATTATTATTATTATTATTATTATTATTATTATTATTATTATTATTATTATTATTATTATTATTATTATTATTATTATTATTATTATTATTATTATTATTATTATTATTATTATTATTATTATTATTATTATTATTATTATTATTATTATTATTATTATTATTATTATTATAATTATTATTATTATAATTATTATTATTATTATTATTATTATTATTATTATTATTATTATTATTATTATTATTATTATTATTATTATTATTATTATTAATTATTATTATTATTATTATTATTATTATTATTATTATTATTATTATTATTATTATTATTATTATTATTATTATTATTATTATTATTATTATTATTATTATTATTATTATTATTACACAGTAAGTTAATAAACATGTTTACTCTGGTAAGCACGAGGGAAAGTACTCGAAGACTCCGTGCTATCTCCCAGGCTCTCCAGCTTCCATAAGACAGACTCACCAGTTCAGCTTCATGTCAATAAATATATTCTAATATGCTGGTGACGTACTGCTGAGGTACACCAAAATGCGTTCTCAGAGGTTTCAACACTACATTGTGACATCTCCGCCTTGTCCATCAATGGTGCAGACTTGGCAAACAAGCACTTTGTCACTCTTCTAAGCGCTGGAGCCTCCTATGTGCTTCAAATTAGGTACCAATGCCAAAGAATGGAATGAAAGAGCATATTCAAGAACTGACCGCATAGACATAGGGAGCTATATCCTTCCTGTACTCCAGTCCAGTCCCTATTTGCTCTAATGTAAATCTTTTATCAGCCCTGATCATTCCTTTGATGTCTTGTTTGTTGAGGTCTTGGACATGACCGCAGAGAACTGGCTACTAACCGGAGAATAACGGACCTCGGTCTATTTATTGTGTCAGCTACTCATTCCCCTTGAGATTACTTCAAAAAGCTTAATCTTTTGCAAGTGTGAAACATGAAATTGGAGCTCAGCTGGAAAATTCTACTGTTTGTCTTGTTCTGTTGGCTACTCATTCCCCGTCAGATTACTTCAAGAAGTTTAATCTATACCAAGTGTGAAGTATCTCTTTGAAACTGGACCTGGAAAGTTTTATAGTTTGTCTAAGCATCAGTATGCCCTTGTTAGATCACCTGGAAATTATTAAACACATAACTCCTCTGTGCAAAAGACACAGGGATCCTCTCAATGCTTGGCTAAAACTAGAGCAGCTGCTCAGCTCCATTTTTGTTGGATTAACTTTAAAATTCTTCTCCCTATCCAACAGAACTTTAAATAACTATTCATCAAATACACAGAGGACTACTGTAGCTTAACAAATAGCCACCGAGGAGCAAAACATACTACTCCTATATACCTAAACACCCTAATCTAAAGACCAGTGTCCTTATACTATTATGAGTATAAAACCTGTGGTAAAATCCAATTTAGTTTCATTTATATAAAGACGAACAACCAAATAGCCTTTACAAAAACTACTTTATCCAACTTTATGTCTTTTTAATCTAAAGATTCTTGTAATGGCTTATTTTCTTTCTACATCAACTTAATTTCCATAAATATTCATCAAAATAATTCCAATAGATAAGTATTATTTTTCTCAGTGTTTGGAGGACAAACAAGGGCATTTATGACACCTAGCAATTTAGAAAGAGTTTAAAATTCTTCAAGTCATGTTATTTTATATTTCATGCATAGGAACATGAGAAACAAAACAATGATCACGTTATTTTCTATTTAAAATAGTGGCACAGTATCGAAGAGTAGTCATTATTTCACAAGAGACTTTCAACGTTAATGCTTATTCTAGTTGAAGTGTGAGTACATTTTACCGATCGTTTAAGCTTGCAAATATGTAAATAATTATCATTTGTAAACTAAGATTAATATATTGGTGGTTTTGAGTATTTTGAATAATTAATTTTTTATTCTTTCTTTGGAAAATTTTACACATTTGCCACAATTATTATTTTTTTCTTTCTTTCCTTCTTTCATTTTCACCATTACATTCATGGTCACTTTTCCTCCACTTTCAGTTGCCCCTACTTTTCTCAGTTAATAGTTAGTCAAATAAGACATCCAAACTTCAGGAGAGATGACTACAAAGAGACATATAAAGCTCAAGTAGAGATATACCTGAATAACCTTGAGTGGCCTGATCAACGTGAAAACAATGCAGATGTGCCAGATACTCCTTTCCTCTATGCAGTAATGGTTTTTCTTACAAGTGTAAGTAGTTTTCTTGCAGAGATACAGTATAAATAGATTATTTGCAGAGGGACAATGTAACAAATACCGTTTGTTCTCTTCCCATTCGGCAAGATGGATTCCTCCCCGTGGCCCGCAAATTAGTGAGCCGTAAAACTAAAGTTTTGTTTCAGAATTGTTATTCATTTCAGTTGTATTACTTGCTCGTGTACGTAATTCTACATTAACAATTCTGTGCAAAGTGTATTAAGTGTAGAGCGATCCATATAAACCTGAACCCTTTCAATACGTCATAACTTTTGAACCAATAATAAGACAATTTCAATTTCAATTCATGCCAGAGGATCTACTCCCATTAATCCTGGACCCGTAGGACCAAGGACCCGGGCCTCTTTCTACCAGAGAGTTACCGAGCTGTCCCAAAACGGCGCCCGGCGCCTCTGAGGCCCTTTCCATAGGGCAAGACCTAGAGACTAACAAGCCCCCCACCCCAACTGGTCCTGTGGACTCCAGACGGGATGGAAGTGGATACGCCACTTACGCGTGCCAACTCCAAAATGGGAAGGCTACCGATATGACCTCGGTGGGGCCGCCTGGTGATCTAGCTACCTTCTACCAGCTATGCTGGCTAGTACGCGGGAATATTAATGGCTTCCCTCAACCCCGTCTGGAGACGTACCCAATCTCCCACGGGTATCGGGAACCACTGCCCCCTCGAGTCCAACCCAATCCGAACAACTCCCTATCAGGAAGGGGCTCGAATGTTCGGCTCGAGGTTCCTCTAGTAACGTCAGAAGTACCACGAGTGCTAGGGGTTCACAGCGTCCGCACCATGGCAGCTGAAAGGCACGGATCCCCTCACTTACAAGGCCAATAATAGCACGCACGTGCAACTTTGGGAGAATACAATACAAAATTCAGAGATTACATTGAACTATTTATATCTCAGATAAACTGTTGGAAGTGTCTGCCACCAGCATCTATACATGTTTGCACTCGTCTCTGAAGTTTTGCGGAGAGTATCCTCGCCAATGTTACTTCCTTCGATTTGAATGGATTCCTTGAGAACACCAATTATCCGTGGCATATTCTTGTACACTCTATTTTTAGATACCCACACAGGAAAAAATCCGTTGAGGTTAGGTCAGGGGATATGGGGGACCACAGACATTTTGAGATTATTTGATTATCAAAGAAACTGGTTACAAGTTCATGGTGTCATTAGATGTATGGTACGTTTCTCCATCTTGTTGGAAATAATCTTCTCTCAATTCGATATCATCTCCGTAAAATTTAAGAGAATATAGTGAGATGAGTGCAAACATATATAGATGCCTGAGGAGGACACTTCCAACATTTTCTCTGAGATGTAAATAGCGTAATATGATCTCCCAATTGTATATTATGTTCTCCCAAAGTTGCACGTGTGCCCTATTATTGGTTCAAATCTTATGGTCTAATGAAATGGTTCACTTTTATATGGATCGCACTATATATTGACTGTAGATGAACTGTTTTGGTATTATGTTTGCATCAATTATGTGTTGTAAATAAATTATAGTGAAGGATTTCTGTTCTTTTATTCAGAAGCTGGTAGAGTATACGTTTAGTTATTCAAGCGAACAAGTATAAAGTTAGTACAAATCTGTTCTCCTTATAATGACATTTTCAGAGTAATTTAAGATTGTGTTATAGAATTTGATTACCAGAATTGGGACTAAACATGTACGCCGTGATTCCTCCTGAAAGTTCCACGTTATTCCTATGTAACCGTGAAGATAAGTAAAGCTAAAATTGGTTGCTTTTTTAAAACACTACCGATATGATATACGCCACGTATGTCTAACAATACTTAAGCTACATATTTCTTTTAAATGCTGACTCCTATATTAACTAATGTGCAACTGGTTTTTACAATTTTTCTCTGAAGATTATTTTGCATAAGAATGGATTCAGCTGAAGTGTCACATTCTAGACAAATATAATAAAGAAATAGACAAAAGAAAACAAGTTTGCAATGCTTGTTTCTTTACTGGAGTTGAACACTTCACGGTAGTACGTTTCAAGAGAATAGAAGTGGTTTCGGGAGGTATGTTTGGTCTGGATTTACGAGGGAGTAAGCCCCCGCTGTGCTGAAATTACTACTAGCACTCTCCACAGAATGATAAACAGCAAACTATAAACAAAACGTAACGGGGCCCCTCTGTTACTTGAAACCCTTGGGCAGCGCAAGGAAAAACTGTAATCTTTAGAAACGGAGGCAAAGAAATATGATGTAATGTTGTGGTATCACTCAAGTGCGTAGTGTTTTTGTGCACGACGCCTGGAGGTTTCCTTCCAAATACTCCGAGTAGTACGTCGTGTGGTGAGAAATGTACGTAACACTTCCTGAAGTGGATTACTCAACGGACCATAACATTCACTGTTTCCGTTTATCTAATATTCTTATACCTGTGTAAACAATACTAGTGAATACCCTGGGCTACTTTGTATTAACCTGCTGCTCGAAAGGTCACCATAGCTTTATCTCTGTTAATAGAAACCTCTGGACTATTCTGGAAAGAATGAGAATGGAACTGCCGCTAAACGTAAACACCAAGGAACACATCACTTCAGTCAATGGGATGAGCAGGAATCACAAATGACCGATAGATGTTATGTCTCCGTGGAGTAAAAGAGGTTTCTATTAACAAAGATAAACCCAGGGTAACCATTAGAGTAGCACAATAATACCTGTACAGTAATTCTTCCGTGCAAATTCTGTACATATCATCCCCAGAAGGATCGGATGAGCACAACGAACTCCAAGAGACTATGGGCCCTTGTCTTGGTAAGAACTTTCTCTTCTTTCTCTGTCCCTCGTGCCTTTAAGCATCGGGTTTGAGAAGCCGTAACTCCAGATCATATGGAGTACCCAGGATGGGTGATCAACACGAAGCCTGGTATGAGACTGAGAAAAGCACATGACATGAGGACGAAATAACGGAAGAAAAGGGGATAATTGGAGCGATTGGTGGAATGACTGCGGGGGAAACTGGAGATCCCGGAGGAAACTCACACCTGCGCCTTGTCCTGGATCGAATTGCCTTGGTGAGAGTCAAGCGGATTAATCGCTCGGGCACGGCACTGTTGTGCCTCCTCAGATTGTAGAATGTTTCCTTCTGAAATTTCCTTAAGGTATGTTCATTTTAGTATTATCATTATCGACCCTGATCTGTGAGGCCATGAGTAGTAAAAACGGGTATTAGGGATTACTTTTAAAAAGTGCGTGTACCGAAATTAAGCATTTTAATGAGTAAAGAATCGTAATGTATTTCAAAGGAATGTTGGATCGTTGTTACAACACGTGCAGAGGCAGTTGAGTTGAATCGTGTAACAAAAGATACGAGAGAAACAGAATTCTAAGGGATAGCACTTGACTTTGTTTGAAGAGGGTGTTCTTCGGAAGCCTTAATAATGGCATGGCCGAGACTAATAATCAAAATGGACAAAATAGTCACAAAGGGAATGTTTGTGTGAAAAGAGAGCTTCCAGAACTAAAAGTTACACACACACACGCACAGTTGTGTATAGTGTGAGGACAGACGGTCCGCGGCTAGCGGCCAAGTAGGAAGTTTTCTCTGTCTAGATCGAGGACAGATTAGAACCGGAGGGAAGATTTGTCAGTTCATACGTAACGAATTAAGTATTATTGAGTAATAAGCATTCCAACTTCTGACATATTGGTAACCCTTGGTCGGCAACTTTGAGTTAGATGTTATGATAAAAATAAGCAGCCATTAAACCAGTTTGAAACGGGCATTCCAGTGTCATTAGAACCATCCTTACTCATACATATCCACGCATACCCTGAGAGAAACCTCATTGCTCAACCCTGAGCTATCCATATTATTCGTTACAAACCGTAGCGTCAACGTGGAACTGTGCGCCACCCATTTTATTATATTTGCATCAAACTGTCGCGCCAACGTGGAACTCTTTTGCTCCACAGATCTTATTGCTTCAGTATTAAGAGATAGTATTATCGAATGTTTGTAATTTTACATCCTCCAACGTAAAATCATATCAGACGGTAGATGAAATGGGTGAATTGATGCTCAAATGTGTCCAGGGTCCATGGAGCTTAGAGCTGCCCGACATTCGCCTTTAAGGATAAGGGAATAAACTTGATCCCAGAAACAACCTTATCCAGGTGACTCACCCTGACCGAGATTCGAACTCGGCACCTTTTGAACGTGAGGCGGACATGTTGCCATCTGCGCTACCGAGGCGGGCATATATTATCGAATGATTATGTACTCGACCTGTAACAAGCCGCTATTCACTGACATCACAGATATTGGAAAGCGCCAGACTGAACTGGACAATGCTAAAGAAGGCATTTAGCACGGAGGTCGAAACTAGGTCTGTTGCACCTCATGTCCGAAAGCGTTATTTACCAGAACAGTGCTTATGAGATGTATGAGTAGATATATTAAACAATCGTGTAAGTCAACGTGTTTCGTGAAAGTTTCAACGCAAGAGCCTAGTTTAATCTTGTATGATTGTTTCATATATTCATAGCGCCTGATTACGCTCGTAGAAAAAAGTGAAGACGAAAACGGAAGTCATCTACAAAGTTCTAATGCCCTATTTAGCGCCACTGTGGCCTTTAGTGACCGGTTCTGATAATAACTCGAGCATCGATGACGACAGCGGTGCTAACGAAGTGAATATTGCACTATCGTTACTTTATACAAAACTGGCATAAGTTTAAGCATGTAACGATATGTTTTAGTTAGAACTTTTTATATGAATATTGTTTTCTGATATGACTTAGTAGGACATGTAATAACAATATTAAAAACAAATATATGTGTAATTTTGTGATTGGCCGTAGTAATAATTGTATTACGTAATGCGGTGACGTAACAGTACATCGGCCAATCACAAGATTAATAGAGGAGTAACGATAGTTAAGGAAAATTAATCTTGAGATCGATATTTGTTTTTCAATCTGGTTTCATGACGATGGAAAAATGTCGCGATGAATATAACGGAAAGTTAATAACCTTCAAAAAGAGTTATTCGGTATTCGTAATAGTAATGAGTGGACGTACAGAAGAGGAATTTTAAGAAATTAATATTAATTATATTAACTTAAAAATAAGGATTTATCGATGTGTTGGAGGTAATCTACAGTGACTGATTAAGAAAGAAAGTTCGAGTGAATTGTAATCCAGATTATACAATGAAATAATATATTACGAAATCGGAGTCATATAATATTTTATTTCTGTCACCAAAAATCTACACTTGAGAACAGATCTCATGACTCTTATTTAATCAAATCTCAACCTGGATCTTCCAAACAGTCTGCGTGCTTCCTATCTGCTGCGAGTGGAGGAATTAATGCCACAAATATAAGCATTAGAGGGGCGCCGGGGTAGCGCGGTGGTTTCGTTCGCAGCTCCCGTTCTAAGGGTCCCGAGTTCGATTCCCGGCTCTGGGGTTGGCGATTTTAAGTCGGCCCTATCCACGCCTTCACCTCTGTCTAGCACACGTGAAGTATCCCCTATGCCCAACGTGGTTCGGAGTCCACGGTAAAAACTGTAGGTCCTCTCACCTCACCGCCATCCTCACTATCACCCTATCATCGGAGGTAATGGACACCGCCCTCTGGGTGCCTCCACCTGAGAAATGGGTCCGGTCATCACTTGGTGGGGTGAGGTTACCCCGAAGGCCAAGGTTGCCATGTGGGGAGTGTTAGTTAGTTACTAACTATATAAGCATTAGATGAATTTATTCATTCATGACTTTTGTGTGGGTGTGGATATCCGTTGAGAATGTAAGAATGATTAAAGATAGATAATCGTATCCAAATATATGTCTTAAATTTCTTCAACAACAAAATAAATATTAATTATTCTTTCACACTGGCCGTGTGTGGGCTAAATTGTGGAAACGTAGAGTCAGAATGAAAAATTCAATGCCATAGCCGGGATTTGAACCACGGATCTTCTAGTTTCCGTCCAGCCGCTCTACCTTTGAGCTACTATGGTCAACGTGCCGATATGACAATAAATTCACCTAAGTGGTTTACCGGGAAAATACGAGTCAGTTGGAGAATTTAATGTCATATCGGCACGTTGACCATAGTAGCTCAAAGGTAGAGCGGCTGGACGGAAACCAAAAGATCCGTGGTTCAAATCCCGGCTATGGAATTGAATTTTTCATTCTGACTCTACGTTTCCACAAAATAAATATTAATTAACTATAGTCCTTACATATAACCCTGAACCATTTCAATAGGTCATAACTTTTGAACCACTAATAGGACACACGTGAAACTTTGGGAGAATATAGTAATACATAATTGAGAGATTACATTAAACTATTTACATCTCAGAGGAAATGTTGAAAGTGTCCTCCACCAGCATCTATGTATCGTTGGTCCCACTTTCTTTGATACGATTGTAGACACTGAAGGTTATGACAAGACAGCTGGAGCAGCTGGATGATATTGAATTGAGAGAAGATTATTTCCAGCAAGATGGAACAACATGCCATACATCTAATGGCACCATGGAACTTGTAAGCAGTTTCCTGGATAATCGAATAATTTCAAAAGCTATGTGGCCTCCCAGATTCCCTTACCTAACCTCACCGCACTTTTTTCTTGTGGGGATAACTAAACAATAGACTGTACAAGAATGGGTCTCGGACAATTGACGTTCTCAAGGAATTCATTCGAACCGAAATAAGTAACATTGGCGAGGATACTCTCTGTAAAACTTCAGAGAATATGGTGAGATGAGTGCAAACATGTATAGATGCTGGTGGAGGACACTTCCCACATTTTCTCTGAGATGTAAATAGTGTAATGTAATCTCCCAATTGTGTATTATATTCTCCCAAAGTTGCACGTGTGTGCTATTATTGGTTCAAAAGTTAAGGCCTATTGAAGTGGTTCAGCTTTATATTGTGACATAGTGGGTTCGTGAAATTAAAAGTCCAATTGCACAAACTCAAAATGTTCTTTATTTCCACTGAATTGCAGTTGGAACACTTGCCGATTACACAGAATTACGTAGCGCACACAATTACAATTCGCCAGTTCGTCTGTCACCGATCCACTCTACACTTACGTACAGCTCCTCTGATACACGTACACAGTCTTCCGGTCCATTCACTCACTCGGCGCTCCTCACGGCTGCTCGCCAAGAACTGACTGACTCGTCCACTGCAGGCCTTATATAGGGAAGATCGCCGTTTCTGGAGGTCTCGCGGTTCAGTGAATCATCCTGAAGGTTCCAGACGTCCGGGGGAGGGGAAAGAGATGGCTAGTGATGTTTTCCCAACCATCCCCTCGTTAACGCTACAAGATAAATGGGTAGGCGTCATCTGAATGCCACCTGCCGCCCACCCGGCTGCGAGCTGGCCGTGCCTTCCGATAATTAGGTGACAATATGGATCGCTCTATATAACAATAAATGTTGAATTAGTCAAAAATATGTAAAGTGAGACTCATTCAGAGACGATAAGGTAAATAATTTATTTACTGGGAAAGCGATGGCTGCTTATCGTATTGCAGTATACATTTCTGTGAAATGTTGTAACTATAGTGGCTTCTGAGTAGGTCATATCCAGTCAGTTTAGCACCTAAAATAGAAGTCGAGTGCAACTATTTTGTTTTAGACATGTCATTAATATTAAAGAAATACATAGAAAATGGAGGTATAAGAATATAAGTGAAAATATAAGCAAAGGCTACGCAGATGTGAAATCCCCACAAATATAACAATGCATTTAGACAGCAAGGAAAATGATTATCTATTTCTTATAATTAATTTTGAAATATCTTCCCATTAACTTACTATAGGAAGTCACATGTTTTCGGGTGTAGCAAATGACATACTTAATAATTACAGCCACTAGATGTCATTATTGCAAATGACGTCATAGATTTATCCTTGGCCTAAAACCTCTCCTTCGTCTATTATGAATTCTTCCTCATAATTTCAGTGTACTTGAACATCATGTAACATTACGTTAAAATGCTATTTTCTACGTTAACAAAACAAAGGATTAATGCAAAGCGAGATTACCGCTAAATGTAACGGTTTAAGAAAAACAAGAACGTCTAAGGGAAGGCAACATACAAATTTATGGTAAACCTTGGAGAAAATAGACTTTAACAAAATTGTTATCAAACTGAACTGGCTTAAAGTGAACAAATCAAAAACGTTTGCGGTGAATTCAATTCATTTATACTTTACAGATAATTTTTATTGTTTTTAAATAAATATATTCAGAAAACTTTACTACCATATAGGTATAACACATTTTAAGGCTGATTTTACACGTACGGGTTTACGAAACTTTGATAAATTTGCCACTGCAGATTTATACACTGAAACTGCTCTTTTTACTTTTGCTTTTGCGTAGTTAAAGTAAGTGGGATTTCTACTTATTTTTACTATGCGTACACGTTTAGAGGATCCATGAACCAAAAGGAATTAGAAAAAGTTTTGAATGCGTCTGTATTTAAAAAAGTCTAACTCCTCTTCTTTCTTGGCTCTGTTGTCACTCATATGAGAAATGACAGCCTCCTAGGAATTACAAGTGGGCGACTGACGTCAACCCTTCATCGTTTCTTCCTCCCTCCCTCCCTTCCTTCTCTCTCTCTCTCTCTCTCTCTCTCTCTCTCTCTCTCTCTCTCTCTCTCTCTCTCTCCTCCTTCCTTCCTTTTTGTTTTTCTCTCTTTACATCTTTATCCCTCTATCATCCCTTTTATCTCTCTCTTACTTTCTATCCTTGATTTCTTCTTTTCTTTCATTATTGTTTCTTTATTTTCTCTTCCTCTCTTTTGATACTTTTATTTAGTAATATACTAATAGAACTGAGAAAACTAATTTTATTCGACAGGTTCCGATTGGAAGCAGTCTTGCCAGAGATAAGTTGCATTCTCCGGTCAGGTACTTTGTTATATGTACACCCCTTGAATCATACAACAAGGTTCAGATGATTATTATTCTTACATTTATATCACAAATGTTTTAATGTATTCAGTACCCGTATTGTAATGGAGTGTCAGTGGGAAGTAAAAGGTTGATAAATGTTGAGGTCTGTTCCCTCCCAGGTAGGAAACCCTAGAAAAGTGATTTGCGATGCCACGGACACAATAATTAACGGGTCAGCTTGCAGTGTGTCTACAGACAGAAAATTATTACTTCGACGAATATTTTCCACTGATGTATAGTCGTAAGTGTTAGTGTTAGGCGGTTGCCATGTCGAGGATACGGCACCATTGTAATACAGCGACACATGACAGCAAAATTGCAAACCAGCTGTAATGTAGTTTTGGTGCTCAGTTGCTTCCTACAGGTAAATGGAGTACTGTGTGAAGTCCTATCTTTCTCTATTTTTATTAGCCTGTCAGTCGATAATGCATAACATGAAAGGTGGATTTGTGACTTCCCCCAGGAGGAAGGGATGAAATGAGAGAACCGTAGCCCACATAGTCGTCGGCAGACAGACCATAAAGACGCGCAGAAGTCGTTTCTCAGCCAGCAGCAAGGATTCTTTTCCCAGGCTTCAGCGCTCCTTTTCCAGTCCCGTGCAAGTTTCTCTGCCCCCCACAGCGCCACCCTGCGCCTAGAACAATTTTTACAATGCACAAGATCCGTGTCATTTATCCGGCTTCATAATACACCAAAAGTCTGTAAGCACATCTGAAAGCTGTTAAAGAAAAGTAATAAAAAGAAATTGCGGAAATGAATTCGTGGTGTAAAAGTAACCATCCAGCATTGAGGTATGTCATCAGGCTGCGACGGAGATCGAAGCTACGCTTCCTGAATGCGACTCATACAGTTTACCGCGGTGCCATCTAGCTCGGCAAGTAAGTGATAGCAGCAGTAAAAGAAAATACAATTTAAGCAATGTATTATCGTCTGGCCCCGTAGCTCAGTCGGTAGAGCACCAGCCTGCCGTGTTAAGGGTCCCAGGTTTGATTCCTGGCGTTGGGGGAGGGGATTTTTCTCCGACCAAGATAATTTATCATCTTCCCCAGAGTATGGAATTATGACTGAGAGTGCGAATGTGTGCGTGATCTAATGATTAAAACCCAACGAATACGAGTTAACACCTTCGATATGTTCCAAAAGAGAATGGCCGCCAGTATGGCCATTGGAGTAAAAGGCGAGGTATAAATGGGGGGGGGGGGTAATGTATCAAGATACATTTCTTCTTACTCTGCATTTAAATATATCAATATCTACCCTAATAGCAATTTTGACGAAGGAATTACGATGACAACAATAATAATGTCCTCCAAAGCACAGTGGTAGTGGGCCCACCTATGGTGAGGGGGACCCAGGTTCACTTGTGGGTAGTGGTGTGGAATTTCTGTCCGCTGGGTTGCCTGTTAAGAGGTGCACTTAGTCTCATTTTGTCAATTAAGTAGCTACAGTATACCACAGGAAAGAAAGTCTCTGGGGCCTGAGATGTAGGAGGATTGGAGAAGGTTCCTGCACCCTCCCTCGGTAATTTATGACACCCCATGTCAGTACAGTTGCAGACCATTCAAAAACATTCTGTCGGCTTCTACTTTTGTAAAGTCTGTCTAGTCAACGGGTGTGCAGTTCAGACTCAAAGGAACCTGACCCTCCCGCCCACTAATGACCGTCATAATCTCCACACTTCAGAAATGGAACCTGTCGTTGAGGACCAATAGCAACCCTGATTTTCTTGAAATGACAGTCGCACGTTTACTCCACGTGGAGTCTCATTTGCCAAAGTTCCAAATTCCAGTCGATATGTTTCATTACGTGCAGCAATTCGTGTTGTGTAACGATGTGGAGACCGTGGTAAGTAAATGCAGTGGTAAATGCAAATCAAGTGGTAGATAACTTTCAGTCAAGTGAAAATAATCAAACTGAAGACAATAGTGTGAATAAATTGGAAAGTGTTGCTGGGTCGAGTTATGTTACTGGAGAAGCCTCAAAAAACAAAGTTATAACGGGAACTGTTTCTAAGCAAATTCAAGCGCTTGTTTCGAACACATATAAATATGTGCTGACAAATAATCTTGGTAAGGGGTCATGCAATAAACCTGATGATAAATTCTGGGTATTTACAGAAATACAGTAAGAAGTATTGTGAGGAAAGGAATACCAAAGACGCTGATCAAGTGTGAAAAAAGGAAACGTTTCTCTAAAGTAGATAATTTCACATGCAATTTAATTCGCCGAGAAATTTATAGATTCTATGCAAGAGGGAGAGCGCCCACCTTAGACGAATTGGTTGCACATTTGCAAGACATTTGTGATTTTCCTTATGGACACTGCACTTTTCGCAGCCTCCTAAAGGAGCTGGGTTTCAAATACCGCACTTTGAATAAGATAAGGGTTATTATGGAATCCAGTAGCATTGTAGCTCGGCGATATATATATTTGTCAGAACTAAGGAAGCTTCGCAGTAATGGACATAAGATAATTTATTTAGAGGAAACCTCGTACGATACCCATGACGTATCGAGAAAGGTGGCAACCTTGCAGAACGGTCTGGGAGAAGGAGGGCCGGTGTTGTAAAACGATTATAAGGGCTCGTCAAAGGAGTCGGCCGACGTGCACACGAGTTAACTAAACAGACTTTAAATGAATCTTCTCGGTTTTAGTGTAGAGAGTGAACAGGGTGCATGCTTTTTAACGGTTCTGCTCCTTGTGTAGTACGTTTACGGTCAGTAGAGTGGGCATGCTGACTCCTGCTATCCCGCGCCCCCCGACCACAATCTTGTACTACTCCTCCCATTGGCTGCGAGGATGCAGCGACCGAGCAAAAAGGGTGAAACCGTTGCTTGCGTTTAGCACCAAAACAAATATTGTGTATAGGTTTTGTAGTGTTGTTGTGGATTTATAAAGAAAAGGAAAAAGGATGTTAAAATCTTTATATTATGTGTGGAAGTGGAACTGTGAGTAAAAGACAAGCAAGAATTATATGTAATTGTCTATGAGTGATCAGTTAGGGATGGATTCCTATGACATGTTGCATTTTTAATGTAGCCTATAATCTGAGTTTCAAGTAAGTAAAAACAAATGTGCATGTCCTCTGATGAAAATGATGCCGTATTTATTGAGTTTTTAAAGTGCTGTCACACTTTTTCAGAACTTTGGTCATATTTATATTTATTTCTATGATAAAGTTATATTTTGGTCATATTTTAGGGGTTACTATAGCGTAGTCCGCAATCATTAGAAATAAACCAACATTGTGTCTGTATAAAACTCGCCAGCAGTACTGCACATTTGTTTGTTAAAGGTTCCTTTAGTAGGTAGCATACTTTCGTACAGGTGGGCTTGAAGCAAAGTTTGAAGATTCTCAGCCGAAATTTTCCCAAATGAATTAATTTATTTCAAATATGCTCCTATAACCTCATGTGATGTAGAATGTATTTCCCCCAGATTAAGGACATTCTAACAATTGAAAAGGCTTCCAATTTGACAACCAAGTGTAAATATTTTATTTCTCTTAATTATTTTTTCCTAAGTTACAATAATTATTCTTCTCTAATTTGAACCTTTTAAACTTAAAGTTTCCTCAGTCCTTCACCTAATAATTCTGAACCAGGAGCTTTTGCATTTTGCCTGGCATGTGATCTTTAGATGATAGATTAGACTTTGAATAAATGAAAAGTATCTTATATACAATCGCTAACTTTGCTTCCTAACAATAGTGTTGTTGTTTGAAGCAGCAGATGTACGTGATGAATTGCATTCCTTTACGTATAAAGGAGTGACGTAGCCGGTACGATTGTTTCTGTATAAGGTGAGTGGGTGTAGTCTAGAAATCTAGAAACTAAAGGGCGTGAACATTTGTCACATTCTATTTCTTTCAGGGTTGACCACAACAACGACACCATTCAGTTAGCAAATAAACTTCATTCACAGTGTTAGGCTTGCATTCTGTAGAATTAAAATAAGAAGTCCTTGTTCCTTCTCCTTTTCTAGCCACACAGTTGGACACTGGATTGGCGTACCATCCTTACATCTCGAAGTTCATGTCACAACAAAGAGTAATAAAACAGATTTAGGTAAGGAAAGCATTGCTCACATAGAAACATTATAAATATGCCTTCCTTTGTGGTAAGGAGCGAGCACTTCCTCGCATTCAATACTTCCCCAGGTGAGGTGCCCAGATACATAAGTCTTCCTGAGGTTGTCTCTTATCCTAAAAAGGTGAACGTTATATGAATCCCGGATTCATTTGGTAACCATTTTATAGGTTAAAGGACGTTTAACTTAAATAAAAATAGAACTGGCTGTCGGAAACTAAGGTTAACTATTTCCTATAAATTAAGTTTTTCTCACAAATACTTACGACCAGATTCCCAAAATGCTGTGAAGCAATATTAAATTATAATTACCTACAAAGGAAACATAAAACTACAAATAGAGTACTCCTTTATATTTTCGCGGTTTACTATGTAGTACAAAGTTTGATTAGATTTATTACATTATTTTTATGTGTACCTTCCTCACCAATGCTGGTGTCAGGAGTCGCTTGGGTCCCCTCAGAGCGAGGGAGCCGAAACTCTGAGAGATGAGATCAGGGTTGGGGGGTCGGCCCAACGCCTTTGACGAATGATGGAGCAATTGGTAGAATGATGGGGGAAACCAGAGGTCCAGATTAATTATATAATTAATAAATTCTTTTCAAAGGTAGCAAATCATGAAAAATTTATGCCTTCACTAATAACTATAAGCTCAACGTTAAATTTCAGGTGCTTTAGTTCGTGGTATTTGTTATTAATATACTTACTCAATGAATTTAAAAAAAATTAAGTGTGTCAGAAAGTCCTCCATGCAAATCATTTTATAATTTCCACAACATATGAACAACGGAACATATTTTTCATTCCTATATATAAAGTTAGCTTACATTATACATTCGTATGCAGCTGTCAGCTGATCTAAACTGTAGTTTGCCCTTAGTTTAATACCGATTTCGTCTACATTTAAAGTTATTACATCAGTGATCTTCAAATTATAATGCACTAAATTTCAAATTCCTTCTGCAGTGATTTTGTAAGTTGTTTGTAATTTAGTACAAACGATCATGTTCAAAGGGGTATTAAAACACTAATAATTACCTATTATTCCACCTACAGTTCTTAACTATACCTCATTTGTCAAGCATTTAAATTCTGACAGCTCAGCACAACTCCTATGCAATATGCTGTGACTCATTGAGTACCTTGCAGAGCATGGAGAACTATTCTACAGACAACAAATTAGTACAGGACACACAGACATTAATCACTAATATCACTGACGCTGGTAACGACGTGGTTTTCATTTGGATTCCTTCCCATCAAGGAATAACAGTGAATGAAAGGGTGGACGAAGCTACTACAAGTGCCACATCACTACATCAACAAAGGAACGTCCAAATTCCATACTCAGATGTTATAAATTATGTCTCCAAAATACTAGTATAAAATGGAAATCTAAATGGAATCAATATCCAGGAAAATTACATAAAGTACGAAAAGGATACACTGCTCTCCACCCAACCAAGTCGCTCACTAGAAAGGAACAAGTAATCCTTACCCTTTGGTCACTTCAACTTCACTCATTCATATCTCCTCTCAGGACAGCCGCAGCCTACGTGTAGTGCTTGTCATAAAAACCTTACAATCTACCACCTTCTCATGGAATGCAATAAATACGAAAGAAACAGAAAACAACATGGAATCCCACAGGATATCTCTACAGCGCAAGCTTTTCACTTACCTAAAGGATATTGGCATTTGGAAATTAATATAAATATATGTACACTATACTCTATTCAATTGTAATTCACAATCAACACAATGGTGTAACAGTAATGATAATTATTTTCATCCAAAATACTGTTATTAATCTAAGAATATTGTAACGCGAGCGCTGGAACACCCTGTGAACCAGCTGGGAACGGAAGGCAGGGGAGGACCGCGTTAGCCACACCTCCCCCTCATTTGTCTTGTAGTGGTGACAGGCAGTGGTTGGGAGGAAAAACATCAGTGTGCCGTCTGTTTCTGTCCACCTGGTTCCAGAAATTACGGAATCTGGAACATTCTCCTGGTCACTAGAAACCGGCGATATTCCTATATAAAGAGGGTTACAGACAGACAGAGATGAGTTGGTCAATCAGTTGGTTAGTGTGTGTGTGAGTGAGGACAGTTCCTGGTGTAAGAAGGCAGTGTTAGTCAGTGACGTGTTAATGAACGGAAAGATTGTGCAACGGAAGACTGTACGTAACTGTGAATGTGTACCGGAGCTTACGTAACCGCGAGTACAAGGAAATTGTAACGGACGAACTGGTGAATTGTAATTGTTGCAGCACGTAATTCTGTGTAATTGGCAAGTGTTTAACTGTAAGTCGGTGGAAATAAAGAACATTGTTGAGTGGTGTAATTGGACTTTTCATTTCACGAACCCACAAAGTCACACTGGTGTCAGGAAGCGGGAAGATAACATCACCGAACATTACAACCATGGACGCGACAGTGGAAATTTTTTTGGAGAAGATGATGGAAATTAAGGCCGAATTAATAACGAAAATAGAAGCGGCAAATAACAACCTGGCCGCAAAGGTGGAAGAAATGCAGGCCGAATTAACAGAGAAGCTGGAGACTAGAAATAACCTGGCCGCGGAACTGAAACTAATCAGGACGGCTAGGGACAACATCGCCGAGAAGATGGAACAAATGAAGGCCGAGTTAACCACGGAAATTAGAGCAGCGAATGACGGTCTGGCTACCGAAATGAAGGTGGCGAACGAGGCTCTCGCCGCCAAGTTTGAAGAACAGTTGGCCGGCGTGAGGGATGACGTGACGGAGCTGGGCAAGCGGAAGGGTCAAGTAGACGACCGCCTTAATGATTTAGAGGAAAAGGCCGACAACATCGCAAAACCCCTCACCCGCCTGACGGAGGAAAACCGGCCTTATGTGTGGACGGAGGACGCCGAAGACGCTTTCCAGCACCCGAAGGGGACCCTGTGCAGTGCTCCAATTTTGGGTTTCCCACAACCGGGTGGCGCCTTCATTGTGGACACCGACGCCAGCGACCATTGCATTGGAGGTGTCCTATCGCAGATCCAGGACGGCCATGAGCGCACAAGAGTGGAAGAGAAGGAGCGTGTCGCAGCAGTCCGAGTAGTTGTGGCAGTGCCTGCAGAAGGCTGGGATAGCGCAGGCCTGTGGAGGTAGCAGCTGGCGGACGCAGACTTGGGGCCAGTCTTGAGGGAAGTGGACGCAGGGACGAGACCAACCTGGGAGGACATCGCACCGAGGAGCGCCACCTACAAGTCGCACTGGGCACAATGGGACTCGTTGAAGACCAGAGTGGGCGTGCTGTTCCGGGTATGGGAGTCACCCGATGGGAAGGCGCAGAGAGGACAGTTGGTACTTCCCCGGAGCAAGGTCCCGGAAGTCTTGGAGGAAGTGCACGCCGGTACTTCAGGAGGACACCTGGGAGCGAACCGAATGATTCACAAACTACGGCAGCGCTACTTCTGGCTGAGACTCCGAGCAGATGCTGGTGGTACACCTGGACCGCCTCGCACGCTACGATGGGGCTGTTCGGGGCGAACAGCTTTGAGGAGGGAGCAGTGTAACGCGAGCGCTGGAACACCCTGTGGAACCAGCTGGGAACGGAAGGCAGGGGAGGACCGCGTTAGCCACACCTCCCCCTCGTTTGTCTTGTAGTGGTGACAGGCAGTGGTTGGGAGGAAAAAACATCAGTGTGCCGTCTGTTTCTGTCCACCTGGTTCCAGAAATTACGGAATCTGGAACATTCTCCTGGTCACTAGAAACCGGCGATATTCCTATATAAAGAGGGTTACAGACAGACAGAGTTGAGTTGGTCAATCAGTTGGTTAGTGTGTGTGAGTGAGGACAGTTCCTGGTGTAAGAAGGCAGTGTTAGTGACGTGTTAATGAACGGAAAGATTGTGCAACGGAAGACTGTACGTAACTGTGAATGTGTACCGGAGCTTACGTAACCGCGAGTACAAGGAAATTGTAACGGACGAACTGGTGAATTGTAATTGTTGCAGCACGTAATTCTGTGTAATTGGCAAGTGTTTAACTGTAAGTCGGTGGAAATAAAGAACATTGTTGAGTGGTGTAATTGGACTTTTCATTTCACGAACCCACAAAGTCACAATATGTTCTCGTCTTGTGTTTAATCTCTATTAAATGTAGATTATTTTCCTAATTAATGTAATTAATGTGTAATTTTATATGTTCGATTGTGAAACCTGTGTATTTAACGTAAATTTTTATAAATTTTACTAATTATACTATACTGTTATGATGGTCGCGATATGATCTAGGAAGTTGAAGTGACCTTAAATAAATTTATACAAAAAAACAACACTTATAAAACGAACTTGGAGGAAATTAACCCAGATAATACTGAAATGAGTTTCACCTTAAATTTTCCTTCAATTCCTACGTATTGTGTTGTTTTAAGTTAGTTTTACTTATTTTGACAGGTTTTACTGCCAAACATACAGTTGTCTATCAATAATCAAGTGTCCCATATGTGGGACGTTAGAAACAAGGGCAGGTAGGAATAGTGACTATGTTTCAAGAGAGGGCGCTGTGTACTGTATACTAGAATCAAGAGTAACATTTCATTAGACAAATACTGCTATTAAATATATAGGATTTGTTTTAGTAGCAATCAACCTGAACACAAATTAGAGCTACTTTTCATACATAAAATAAAGGAAATTTTAAAAATATCTTCAATAATGCTATTATGCTTTGGTGTGGTATGCAAGAAAACATTTCACATGCAGACCCACTTCACATTTATTGCATGTGGTTGGAGTATTCATATGGCACAGTCGACAGCGTGTTCTGTTCCTCTGTGTTGCTACAAAATGATCAGGGCGATCATATCTGGAGTCCATATTCTCATACTTTGGAGGTTTACCAGCAGCTTGTTTTGGAACTCCATGTCTGCAGAGTATTGCTGTTGCAATTCTTCTACAAAATTCAAAATGATCCAGTTTCCCACCACATTTTTCTTCGATTTAGGCTCAGAAGTTCCTTCAGTTTCTGCAGAGTGGCTAGTCGCATGTATTTGTGCCTCAGTCCGTTGCACACTTCCGGGAAGATTGTTGATGCTCATGTTGTCTTCTTCTCCAGAATCTTCATCGGTAACACCTTCACAAGCATTTTCAGGAGGATAAGCAGGATGTCAATTTCATTGTATGTATCCAAATCATCTTCTTTCTTAAAAATGGCAAGCATTTCAGCTACACTTAACCCCCGAAATAAAAATATGTATTAATTATAAATTATCATATTTATAATATATTAAATACTGAATGTCTGACTTCTGAAATAGTAACTTCCCTTTCCTTTGCTATGCCTACCACATAAAAGATTCCATGTGTGCCTAGCGTCCCATATGTGGGACACCAAAATTATCATGACCCCATTGTCAGCATATTATATTGTGACTTTGTGGGCTCGTGAAATGAAAAGTTCAATTTCACCACTCAAAAATGTTCTTTATTTCCACCTTATTCCAATTAAAGTTTAATGTACACAATTCAACCTTGCCAGTTCGTCTTTACACGTCCGCTCAACTCAACTACACGTCCGCCCGGCTCACGGTCACTCACTCAACTGACTGTCGCCTCGCTTGTATCGATCGCCCCGAAGTCTCTCGATTCTTCCATTATGGAGGGGGAAATCATTCTGGAACCTTCGTGTACCTTCGCGCGGTAGGAGGAGGTGCCACCCCTTGCGTCCCCCCCCCCCCGCCACCGCCAGTCCGCATTATCGATCGGCAACGCGAGTTCGCCGTCTGCGTGACAATATGATAGGGAATTCAGCATTAGTCAAAGTAATTTAGACAATATTTCTTTCTAGAACTAAGTATGCACTAATACTCTAATATTATAATAATTCTGTAAAACCTTATCTTTGGTAACACATTGCAAAACTATGCAACATTTCCGGAGTTAGGCTTTAGTTCCAGCTGCTTTGTTGACTATCGCAAATACTAACACAAAATGGAGACCTTGAAACAAGTGTTTACAAATGCTTCAGTAGAGGAAAATATGAGCTGTCCCATATCTAGGACGTCAGGCATATCTGGGTAAAACCCATAAACATAGTCATTTTGAATTACTACTTTGGGCTTCAGAGTGCATAAAGAATCCATTATGGATTAGTATTTTCTTTATTGTCACACAGTTCATCCATTTGATTATCAAATAAAAACAACGAAGAATATTACCTGAGGTTGGCCTGGTAATTCAGCAGGTGAAGCATTTGGAGTGCTAGGAATTGTGGGCTCGATTCCCATATACAGGCGTGTGCAAATTATTACTCATTCATGTTTTTTTTTTTTTTTACTTTGCTTCAGTTTAACATTCAAAATAATAGTTATTTTACGCCGTAACTTATTTCAATTTGTAGTAATACTTTTCATTGCTATAATATGAAGCATTTTCAATGGAATTTCTCTCTTAATAATAGCTGGGGATTTTTCTTTTACTTATGGTGGTAGCTCTGAATTAAGAGCAGCCATTTTCTTCATATCTGTTTATCCAACTGTTTGGTGATATTGCCTTCGTTTGGTGAATGTAGTAACTGAATATTGTTAATATGCGCCTTTATTGTGTTTTGTGGCTAGTATAGCCTCAGTATTTCTTATTAATTTATCTCAAGCCAGGTAACATCGTGTATCTTATCATTAGCATTCACATTGATTCAAAAGTAAGGTTATGGGTAAAACTGCTGAATTATCCCCAACGAAAGTAGCTGTAACTGAGATCTTTTTAAGGAAACTCTTTATTCATAACGTGAAATAGCTAAGAAATTGTGTATTAAAAAAATCGGTTAGTCGCATTAATCAAGTTTTAACATTCGGTGAGAGATTGACCTCACAAAGGGATGGAAAATGCGGGAGGAAAAGAAAGCTATCACCAAGGATGCAAAGAAAACTTGTGTAGGTGGCAAAACAAACTATAAGAGCAACCAGCATTGACCTCAGTAATCAACTAAAGCAGTACGGTACAGAAATATCAGCCTCAGTAGTTCGCAGAAGGTTATGTGAAGCAGGTTTACCAGCACGCAGGCCTCGTAAAAAGGCTAAACTGTCACCTGCAATGGCAAAAAGCGTTTAGAATGGGCCAAAGAGATGCAGAAATATCCAGTGGAATTTTGGAGAAAGGTAAATAGTATGAAAATTGTATATAGCATAAAATTATAATATGTACATGTAAATTTTATGGAAATGAAATAAACAAGCTCAACTTTGTTGCTCTCATTGCTGGTTTTGTTATACTGTCTTTGAGCAATTTTAAAACTCTTTAATAGTAATAGAGGTTTTTATTGTTTCAGGTAATTTTCTCAGATGAATCCATGTTTGAAGTATGTGAAGAGAGCAGCCAATATGTGAGAAGGACAGATAAAGAAGCATTTTCCCCTCAGTGTGTCGATCAAAGAGTAAAGCAGCCAACAACAAAAATGGTCTGGACCTGTATGTCTGTCCATGGACCTGGAATATTATACATAGTTGTGGGGTCTATGGAGCAGAAACAGTATAAAAGTGTATTAGAGACAAGTCTATTTCCGCAAAGTAAAGAATGGTTTCCAAATGGTGATGTGTTCATGCATGACAGTGCTCCCTGCCATAGAGCAAAATCTGTAACCCAGTTCCTCAAAGAAAACAATGTAAAAGTACTACCATGCCAGGGGAATAGCCCTGATTTAAATCCAATAGAGAATCTGTGGGGTATTGTTAAACAGAGACTAAAAAAATTGAAAATAACAACAAAAGTTCACCTTATTGAGGGCCTGAGAAGCATTTGGCACAGACATGAAGAAATAAAGGAAAAGTGCTCCACCCTTGTAGGGAGCATGCCTAAACGCATCAAAATGGCAATAAAGGCTAAAGGAATGCATACAAAATACTAAGAGTTGAAAATTTTTTTTTGTAATATTATTTCTGTTAAATAAATAGAAAATAAACGGTATATGTTAAAACTTTCACCATTGAGTCTAATAATTTGCACACGTCTGTACGTAGGGTGGGACTTTTTCTCTAGCCAAGAGTATTCTCTATCCTTTTCAGAGTCAGTAACTATGAATAAGAGTGTTAATTTGTGTATCATATAATGTAGAAAGGAGTAGAATGTCTGGAGCAGTGAACCCCTGCACTTAATGATTTGATTGGGACAGACCACACCAGGCGCGCATTTAAACAAAAAGACAAATGCTTAATTCACGTTGTTCTGAATGTACACAATAGTGTAGAGATATTGCGTAGCTTTTATAATTTAAGGAATGATTTAAAGTAGAGTAAAGGGGATAAAACACGTCGTTGTTAATACCATGGCCATTTGTTGCATTTAGTACATCCCTGAGCGCTGTTACTTTGTGAAGGCAATCACCGTTAATCAACGCACCGTTAAACGCATGTTACAGAAACAGAAGTGATATTTCCGCCTTTCTTATTATGTATTTATGGCCCTTCACTCTGTCACAAAGTAGTTGCACAAAAAGCAAGATGGAAATCTTTAATTGTTTGGTCCGATGAAGGTATGTAAATCTGCTGGCCTTTAACGAACCTAGCTATAAAAAACGTAATCGTAAACCGTTTCTCGTCCAGCCCCCCTCCTCTTCCTGAAGCTCAACGCTTCGAATATAGTCGTCACATTATTTCCTTCGGACGCTTTTTCTCTCCTTTTTTTATTGCTTTTAGGTTAACAACCGCAATTAGAAATGCAACAAAGCTGCGGTTATTAGAGGGCAGCGGGAAACTATCCTCGATGGGCTATATTTTTCTTTCCAAATCATCATTTACAAACAGCTGTAGATTTATATCGTCTCCATTCATCCAAATGGCGGAGTTTATTTGCACAAGAAAAGAGCATTAAAATGCGTGTAGTAATGAACCAGAGATCCAAATAGTATTTGTTTTATGAGATCCTCTTTATCGCGGTATAGTTTATACTCATCTACTCATCTCTTTGTTAATGTGGCCACAGTATTCGTTTGCAAGCTTAGGCCAGAGTAGCTGTATAAGAAGTACAAAGTTGTGATTCTTCTGACTCCTTTGAAGAAATTCTCAAAATTGGCTCCGCGATTGTTAGTAAAGTATATAAGTGAAGGAATTACATTTAAAAGTCAATAAGGAAAAGCTTTACTGAATCGAATTAATAAATATGCTGTAATTGTATCAAACATTTGTCGCCGATATATTATACTTTGTAATCTCTGAAACAGAAACGGATACGAAAAAATAAAATACTTCATTTTGGAAATACGATTGAGTACTAATATCAGCTATATTTTATTAAATAAGTCAGTTACTGACAAACAGAATAATTCAGAAAGCGAGTATTTAATAAATACGAAACTGAAAGATTGATTTTGCATAAATTCTAGATACAATGTAAACTTTGAAGACGTTAAACACCCAGGCAATCATATAGCCGAAGAAATGTTGGTTGTCCTTCGAAACACTTCAGGAGAATTACGATTATGAGGAAACTGTAAGCTGTATAAGACAAATAGATTTTCCTAAAATACAAAAAAGTGAAAAATACAATAAGCATCTTATAAATCATGCTGTGCAGTGTATATACTGCTTCTTAACACAACTAATTGTATTCATGTGCCTCCCGCTCTGAGTATTTAAGCTATCGAGTAACACATAAGACGCATATTATGAATTAGTTCATTATATCATGAGATGGCGTGAGCAGTTCCCTCTATTTGTATTGCCTTTTAGGACAATTGGAAGTTATAAGAAAACGAAATAGCGTCTTCAGGAAATAATTACCTTTAAAATATTGTCACGGCAACAGGCATAAAAGTTTCGGAACAAATAAGAAAACAGTTGGCGGTTAAAGTTTCATGGTGATAAAGAGCTTTACTAAGCAGTTAATGATGGTGCGGCTATTGTAAACAAGCACCGGAAAGCAAAGATAACTAGCTAAAGGACTTGCCGGCCAGATAGGGTTTCAGTGTTTGGAATGCTCTAGTGATATCTCGGTTGACAGAGAAAATTTGTTTTTCTTTATTGTTTCGGAAATATCTCGAATTTACGAATTAGGTATTTAAGGTCGTGACGGCTCACAAAGTAAAAGTGAAACAGTGTTGTGAACGAGAGACAGCTGGAGGTGTTATTGAAACGAGAGCTAATGATGTAATCTGCTGTTACTCTTTGTTATTGCCATCGACCTTGGTAGACTGATGGTGTACGTAACGTAATGCTGCTGTAATCTATAAGAGTATTTCGACCAAATAAAGAACATTTAGAATTTCGGCAAATTGGACTTTAAATTCTAGGAACCCACAGAGTCACAATACAGAACTTCTGACAAAATATTTTTCCTTTAATGAAACATCTGAAATATTCGCTGCTTCTGAGTTATCCAAATGCATTGAAGTTTTAATAGTTCGTTTTTTCTTAGTCCATCTGTTATAATTATAGGAAATATACAAAGAAAAACAAGTTTTGTTTTAATAACGGGTAGAATCATATAGCGAATGAAGAAAATAAATGATTATTACAATACACTCTCTTAGGTATTTCTGCATATTACTCTGTTATGTTGGAAGTATCCTGAGGAGGATTCAGAAATGTTACTGATTACGTAATACAGTACATATTCAACAAGCTAAAATCAAGATCATTAAACCAGCAGTTTAACATTTTGCTGTAGTTTACGTGCTGTGTTTGTACTCATTTTACGGTGATTATTCTAAGTTCTTCCGTTAAGTATTATAACATTTATTTAAAATAATTCCAATGTTAAGTTTATTACAAAACATTTCAGGAATAACTCAATCATTTTTTCGCATATATATTTACTAATTTAGATTTACTAATATTAAATAGTTACTAGCAGAGTTAGGACTTTTAGGATCACCGCGGGAGAACACAGTTAACTGCTATGCGACGAATACAACCTACCACGTCATGCGTCAAAACACTCAGGGCCGTACAATTCCCGCAGGCGCTGCCATTAGTGGCATAGTGGCGGTGTTTGGAGACCATGATTTGTTCGCTGCTGTTCACGGCACACAGGCCTGCACACACATACACACACGACTTTTCCTAAAAACGTTTGACTAAGACGACCTCAAAAGGCATACATTTGTATTAAATTCTTGGGATGCTGGGGCAGTTTGTCAGTAACTACAGAGAGAAAGAAGACCTAGGTATCCATAGGAAAGCCGAAAAACTGCAGAAAAAAGCGAAGGCAGTCGTTTCTAGCATTTACCGTTACAGAAAACCACGCGTAACTTAAAGGAAGGCTTATTCACTCACACATCTGCAGAGGTGGAGGGGACTAATTTCCGGAGCAGAATGGAGATGACATAGAGATGGCTGTGTAGATGTATTCTCAATAACTCGCCACATCATATTATCATCTTTCCGGGGTTTCATAGAAACATTTGAGGGGATATACTTCAAAGAGTTTGAACGTCTTGAACCAATTGCCTAACAGTAAAACTGATTCTGGAAGAGTAAATCTGGTGGACTTAGGCCAAAGCACAAGTGGCACCATTATGTTCAGTGTTAGGGGAAATATAATGAGAGGAACACATATATAAGAAGAGAGAAAATAATACACACTACTTATTGTGGACTTATTTGTAGTGAGCTGCTCTAGGCACTTTAAGTGAGCTGAGCTGTTCAGTAGTGGTGCCAAACTGAGGTCATTCATGATAAAAGTAAATAAGGAATTAAAAACTAAAATAGGTCTCAAAAATGTTCTAAATAAACAAAATAATGAACGGCATATGCCATCAATCTAAAACATACTGAACTTAAATTAATACAAAAGAATATCCGAACACTCAAAAATTAGGAACTTTCCTTCAGCTTCTAGTATGTCCACCTCTATAGCGCAAGTGGTAGAATGCCTGTCTCACGTTCATGATGTCCCGCCTTTGAATCTCGGTCAGAGTGAGTTTTCGGATGTTTCTTTCCGGGGTTTGCCTGCATGTTTTGGTAACAAAGTTTTCTTAACCCTGGGCTTATTTGAGTAACATTTTACCTATTTCACTCATTGTACGATATGACTTAATGTTGGAAGACGTAAATTAAAATTAAAAAAGAACTTGTGTGCAAAATGTTTGCATCTGACATGATGCATAAGTACTAATATACAACCAAAGCTCACACCGGTACTAGTTCCGTAATATCGAACGCACCTAAAAGGCAAAGGATACCTGCTTCTTATTTGCTTCAATAAAGACATCTCAGGCTACGGGTTCACTAATGACTTTTATGTGCAATAATAAATATGGAAGAGAAATATGTACATGCAATGATCTTGCTTTAAAAGGTATTCCTAGCAGTAAAATCATTTCTTGATATAAAAAAGGAAAGTAAATGTCTCATCGCAGCAGGGATGCACCACGATTGTCTGAGGCTAAATTGCGATGTAACGACACTAGACATACAGACACAAAAGAAATACCTTCACCTTATTGGGCATGTTTAAGTATGGATAAAGTTATATTTACCGGTTTAAAGCCTTCCCATTTATTGCTATACTTACTTGTAGAACCTGCAGCTCAGTCCTCGTTACTACTTTAAATTGGGGAGATTCTTGCTTCCTCTTCATAAAACCAACCTAATATACATCTAATCTATTATTATCTGTCTGGTCCTCTTATGACCTCTTTATCTCCTTTTATATCTTCCTCTCAGCCTCTCTTTTTTGTTCTGTAACATTCCTTCTTTTCACAGTGAAGTATTAAATAAAGCTAAGTGACGCGTTTCGTGGTTTATATCATAAAAGCTGCATTGTAACAGACAATTGATATACGTTTTTAAGGAGAGTGGAAATAACCTATCTTACCTATGTTAATGTTTATCTCAACAACCATTTAATTTAATGAACTAAGTTTTAAAGCATATTCAACAATACCTTTACAATTATTGAATAAATTTTGCGCATTAGAAGGAATGTTATGATTTTTCAAATGTAGCACTCAAAAATTATGTCTAAATATAACGGTTTTTAAATTTAAAAATGACTAATCCATGGACATGAAAACTTTTTCATTATAATAAAGCCATTTTAGGTGCAAATGTAGGGTAAAATTTTAATCCCTTAGAGTCAATTAGATTCTGAAATAATGGGTTATTTGTATAGAAAATTTTACTTTTTCAGAAAATGCTTTCAAACAAAATCTTAAAAGCCTCATCATTTATGGTATACAGAATGTCTCAAAATGCTCCAGCTTCATAGTTTTGTATGTCATGTACTTCGGTATAGTTCCTTTTGTTCCTAGTCTCCTGAAACATATATCCTGCCACCTCTTCTGTCTTTAGTATCCTTGTTGCATTAAGCTCTTTTAGAGTATTTGTGGTATTATACCCAATAGTCATTTCCCATTTCAATCAGTAAACTTATTCTACCAGAATTACCTTCATTGAATGTGATAACTGCATCATTTGCACCAAGATGTAGAGCTTTTAGACCAACAAAAGGTAGGCACTCGAGACCAAGCTACACTATTAAGAGATTCATTCACATTTTGAGTTTTTGTTATCAAACACTTCTTCGGCAATTCTGGATTAGCCAGAGTTGCATAAAGGGGTTTAAAAGCCAAAATTGCTGCCTTAGGTAAGAGATTCTTGTGATGAAATTCATCCAGTTTACCACCAGCTTCTGCTTCCACCAATCCACAGAGCAGAATTTGTGCATTGGTTTGATATCAGTGGAAGCTTTGTAAAAGTAGGTAGCCCATACTGTTCTAGTAATGCCCTCAAGGTTATTTGGATTTTCTCCGATAGCCTTTCCAAAGCACCCAGCTCATTGATGGTTAAGTCTGTCAGATGTTCTCTGATTGTTTTGCCATCAGCTATTTTTTTTTTTCCAAATCTTTATGTACTTTTTCTCAATCTTGTAACCATTCATTTCTTTTACATGGCAGAAATATTCCAGTTTGATTGACTAAACCGTAAGGTTTAGCTGCAATCTCTGATTTGAAGAAGCAGGAATCACCATAAAAAGCACTAATATTTAAAAAGTTATTGATGTTTTACCAAATGAGTGTATAAAGATTTTATACAAAAATACTAAACAGTATTATTTTGAACAATATTTTAAAACTATTAACAATTAGCTTATCTCTATAAACTTTTCACCAAAATAAGTGGGGGATTGGAAATATTTATACGCAATTAAAACATGAAATAGGAAAAAGAGTTGCGAAAATTCGACTACCCATAAATACTCATACTATTGACATTTTAAAAAGGGATAGAAAAATGCCAGAAAGAGTAACAAAAAAAAAATAGTTCCATTGAACTTATAGTAATACAAGGGGCGTCCAGAAAGTAAGTTCTGTTTCAATTTATCGCCGCTGCAGCGCTGCAATCGCAGTTCCGCACATGCGCGGTAGACGCTCTGTATCAAGGAGAAGAAACGTGTGCCATTGTGAGATCGCTATCAGCCACGTACGCTTTGTTATGCTTGTTTACAATGTCGGTGTTGATTGAAAATCCCACAGCTTGTGAAATCAGATCTGTGATTCGTTTTCTGAAAGCTAGGAAAGTGAAACCAATTGAAATTTATTGGCAAATTCGCGATGTCAAAAGGTGTTGTGTTACTTCACGACAACGCACGACCACACACTGCAAATGCGACGAAAAACATCCTACAGGGATTTGGCTGGGACGTGTTTGACCACCCCTCGTACAGCCCTGAGCTCGCTCCTGGCGACTTTGATGTGTTTTTGCATCTCAAATATTATCTTGGCTGTCAACACTTCAACAATGACAAAGAGCTGAAATAAAATGTTTCCAAACCGTTTGAAGACACAGGCGGCAAACTTCTATGAAGGAGGTATTTGTAAACTTGTGCCTCGCTATGACAAATGCCTGCAAAATTTCGGCAGTTATGTGGAAAAGTAGTTAAAGTTTTGTAGAATTTTGTGCAATAAATAACTTTTCTGTGTCTGTACACAATTTAATTTTATTACCAAACAGAGCTTACTTGCTGGACGTACCTCTTGGATACTTTTGAGGCAGAGAATAACAATCCGCATGGCTCACTTTCAGTCTGTTACTTATTTGGTAAATTTCAAATTTTGGGGAGTCAAAATGGTTGTGCGGAATAGGGAACTGGGGTGCAGAGGAAAGTTGGGAAAAATAATGTTCTTCTAATTACTTTTACTAAATGATGTCACGAGCACTCATCGTTTTGCAGGGGAAGGAGTGAGTGAGTGTGTAGTGTTTTAGCGCCCGTCGACAACAAGGTCATTTGGGCCCGAACAGCAGGGGAAGGATCTATATTACAACGTGTCAAAGCAAGTGTATAAGTATGAGTATAGAATTAGTGCTGAAATATTGTTTTAGTTCTGAAATATTTATCACATACATTAGTAACACATTTTGAAATATTTATAAAGTACAAGAAGCACATCACTCCGAAATTGCCTAGTTGAAAAACTAGGTACCAACTTACATAAAGTATTATGGTGATGTATAATTAGGAAAAAATATTCAGTGAATAGGTTAAATTAGCTGGGATCGGGTTCGATCCCAGGAGGCCGCAAGTGGGATTTGTGGTGGACAACATGGCCTTGGGGTGGGTTTCCTCCAGGTGCTCTGGTTTCCCCCACCAATTATTCCACCAACTGCTCCATGATTCATCTCTTCATCCCAGGCGTTGGGCCAACCCCTCAACCCTAGTATCTCAGGTCAAATGCTTCAGCTCCCTCGCTCTGAGAGACCTCGAGTGACTCCTAGCACGAGCATTGGCGAGGAAGGGAGAAATATACATAAAAAGGAATAGGTTAAATACCATTTGGTAAAAGGATTCTATAACTAATGAAAGTAAATCGAGTAGCGTAACAATATGAAAGAAAAGTAATTGCATAGTTTAATCTGGGAGTTTGAAGATCAAAAGATTATATAGGACAGACAATAGCTGTTCCCCCTATATGCAGGGATAAAGACAATTCTTATTTTATAGGAATACAAAGGACTGAAAGAAAAGCCTTTTTCAAAATGTAAGTTGTTGAAAAGTTCAAAAAGCTGTCCTAATTAATAGCATTGTAAATACGCGAAGATTATTTTGCCTTAGAGTTTCAAAGAAATAGATCTAGTCAGTAACTTAAATAGAAATATACAGCACAAACCAGCCTTTTAATTATAATGTATAATAACTGTAACAATAATGTATAAGTTATGAACAAAAGTTGTAGTAGAAGTGGTTTTATCTATTGGATTATTATATTCTATGGCTTGGGATAGAAGGATGGTTAGCTTCACGCCATATGAACCTCATGAAGAGCTCACTACAGATCAACAAATACAAACTTTGGTAGCAAGCGTAGAAAGAGAAACTGGTTCACCTAATGTACTTGAATAATTGTCACAACTTAGATTTGAACGCAAATAATATGAAAAATTCTTAATATGCATTTTGATCTTGTGTATTACAACCAAAATGTTTTGTAAATAGGCATAAATAATTAACATTCTGTTATATGAAATAAAGAAATAAGAAAGGTTGTTTGAAATTTCATTTAAATATTGATGTCACTCAAGTAAATGATTTTGCATTTAAGCTGTTAGTTAATCCTGTTTCACAATTGTTGCTGAAGCCAAAGGTCATACAAACTCAACTGCAATTACGAATCAAATGATCAAGACAAAATAAATCGATGATATTAATATCAACAACTGGCATGTAATTACACTCAAGATAAATATAGAGCGGAAAATATTTAATCACCAGGAACTAACCGGAAAATGCTACAGGCACTTGTTAAGCGATGTTTTGCAATTCCAAATCGAAAGACGATTAATGTCCTGGCCACAGTTTTTATACTGTATCGTACCGGATGCAAGCAATTTTACGTACACGATGTATGTTTTTGGTCGCAAGCCTATTTCGGGCTTGTTGATGCAGAGCCGCTGGGAGTTCCTGGCACTGAAGGCACGCACAGCCTCTTACAACTCACTAATACATCCACTTTGTTGCAGCAGTATTAATGGGGAATTACGAGTTTTAATATCTGTCAAAAGCTTACATTCTGTATTTGTTTGTAACTTTCTAATGTATTAGGTTAGGTTCTCAAGGGTCATGTTGAATCAACCCAAAAGTATAATGTGTTATACTCACCTATATGACTTTCACTGCCTATTGTTCAACAAATTACTATTTCAAATCTTATTCTTCATGAACTTTATATCGACTTAGATAAGCATTCACATAAATTGTTTTATTTCATGCATTTTTAGAAATACGATGGGAATACTATAAGCTTAAATGTAGTTGAATCTTTTAAGACTTTCCTTTTGAGAAAGGCAGCATGAAAATTCAAAATAATATATGGAACATCTCGACAACAGCGCTCTAAAATTATAAAAAGGTTGTAATTTTCATAGCTGTCTACCTTGGTGAGAAATAATCTATGAGCCCGCCTCTGTGGCGTAGGAGGTAGTGTGTCTGCCTCACGTTCAAGGTGTCCCAAGTTCGAACCTCTGCCAGGGTGAGGGATTACATGGATAAGTATTTCCTAGGGTTTTCTGTTTTCCTGAAAAGTTGAATGTCGGATAATTCTAAGCTCTATGGACCCTGGACTGACTTGAGCATAATTTCATTAATCACCTAACATTGGTAGAAGTTAAAAAAATCTACATATAATACAGGATTTCAGAGGCAATTACCAGTAATTCAAACATTTATGTAATTTAATTTGTCATAAAGATATGTTAGATATGTGGTGCTTTAAAATCCTTAGATATTTATAAAAATATGTAAAATTTAGTTTGGGTTGGAGCATTTTCTGAAGAATGTCGTTTCACATACTTGGCAGATGTTAAACTAAAATATGGTGCAGAATAGTTTGGTGAAGGAGTTGGGAAGTGGGAGTTTGTTTTTGAGCACTGTTTTGGGGTTGTATGGGAGATGGTTTTCTTCCTCGGCTAGCTTGGGATGCCCTCCGCTTTCAGCTAGTGGTGAGCATTGAGATCTCTATCTCAGGGTCCAGCGTTGTGCAGAAGCAATGATACTCAGTAATTTTGGTTTCTATCCTCCGTTTATTGACTAATCACTGACCTGGACGTATTTGTCTCTCTATCTCTCCTGATCGTCACACCCGTTTCGTTGCATATAATTGTCTTACAGTTTCTCCCGTCTTCTATTCCTACCCCTATGTCCTGCGCCAACTCCGCGTGCTGCTCTCGTCCGCCGCTCTTAAATGCCGTGATGCCTGCATTCGTTAACTGACTAACAAAGCTGTGTATAACCACGAAGAACTACGTCTGGACTATACCGAGCAACATCTTTACTGCGCTGCGTTGAATTACCAAGTGTCGTCTGATCTATACCGCTTTCTATGAAGCAGACTTTACTGCTCGTCATCTAAGTAAGAAAAGTCCTCTGAATCCCTTTACTGTCTCCCTTCTCTTTCACTTGCTTCTAGGATATTTTTTCTATCTCCACCGGTTTTCTATGCTTTAACTATTTTACCCTATCACGTAAAGTATAATATTTTTTATTGGAAGCGAGATTTTCTTGAATTTAATCTTATTGGTTCTCCCAAATATTCTCGCTCTATGCAGTAGTTTTTGTCCTATTTGTTCTTCCAAATATTCTCGCTCTATGCAGCAATTTTTAGTTCAACTTAGGGTGTATGACTCTTGGCGTCATAGCAGTACCACATTCTCTGTGTCTCTTTTGTCACATGGTGGTGAATTCTAGCCCGGCATCGAGCTGTCTGGAGTGTTAGTTGCCATTGTTTCATTGTTTTCATACCCTGTTCTTGCTACCCTTGTAAACTGTGCGTCCTGGCCTATATTCTTTTGTTTGTACTGTAATTTGTTTTATCATTAAGTGTTATTTCTTACTTTATCTATGATATTCTTTAGTCTAATACATGTATCAATAAGTTATATAGCTCCCTCCCTCTGTCCTATGTTGTTTCTAACCCATGGTTTCTGCTTCAATACAGTAGAAGCCCGAAATAACGTGGCTGTTGGGGGACATGTTTTACCCCCGTGTTATAACGATTCCGCGGTATATCGAAATGTGAGCTTAAAGACGATCCTGCGGAGGTGTAAATAAACATTCGCGCAATAATAAATTACAGCAGGTTGGTACATAAAAGAATATAGTGTAAAGTACAGCACTTTTAAATACTCACCAGTAATGCTGGAGGTGTATTTTAGTCCTGAAATCGATGACAGTTTACACCATTGGTATTATCAACATGTGAATTTACACTGAAAAGGAGTAATTCAGGCTGAAATAATATTTTAACCTTCCCAGGTCTTAGAATTCCCGCAGATAAATATGTTTTACCCTAACAGGTAACCTATTGTTTCATATCCCGTTACAGCAATAAAGTACCAGGTTCAACGCTAGAGGTGTGATGAGGGCGAAAATTGTACTGCAGAGGAGATCGGTGAAGACATTTATAAACATAAACTTCAAAATTAAAAATGAATACATATACATTTAAAAAATACAGTTTTATTTTCCTGGGGACATACTTTCCCCCGCGTTAAATCCGAATTCATGATATTCAGACCGCTTCGAGCGGGATGGCTCAGGCGATTTCGTCTGTGGCCTGTACTCGGAAAGCCCTAGTTCGATTCCCGTAGCCCACCTATCTGACCCATGGCTTTTTCGGGGGTTTTCCCGGGCCGCTTGGTGAATGCTGGATAGGTTAATTACATCCCCGGAATATCCTGTCCCTCCATTTCATCTCCATTGTCATTACATATCGTCTCTCATCTGGTGGTCTCTTTCAGGGTAGAAGTGTTGGCGGGTGTCTCGGCAGTGCTTGGCGGGATGATATGCTCTGAGGTAAACTACAACTCCTCCGGTAGGTTGATTGCTGATCTCCGCTCCTCTGCTGGACCATTTCGGGAGAGCCAGCCAGGGAACTTTGGGGCTCGGCTGCTGGGGTCGTTGCCGTCCCTCTGTAGGGGAGAGAGTTCGTTGTCCTGGCCTGTTGGGGAAGTCTCTATCCAAGCAAACTGTAGGGACCCTGCCCTCTGTACTGTCGTGGCTCCTTGGTTTGGCCGCCCTCTGTCTCCTTCACCTCATCCTTCCTCCCGGGAATCCCCCTCTTGGGGGCATAGCAACAATGGACCCAGCATGGTGGCCTATGTACCGAATCCTCTCCAAAATGAAATCCTAATCCTTATCCTATTCGGAGCGCGCTATTTCAGGCTTCTACTGTACTAAGTATTTATCAGAATTTCGATGTATGATATATGCTGCTTACGACACGCAGCTCTGTACACACATACACACACGACTTTTCTTAAAAAACGGTTGATAAGACGACCTCAAAAGGCATATATTTGTATTAAATTCTTGGGTGGAATGCAGTATAAAGAAAGCATAGAACACTATGTAACAGAAAGCTAGGAGGTTGCAATATGGAGAGAGAAGGTTTGGGAGGAAAAATGGGAGAAAGTAGATAAGAGGATAGTAGCTATAAAATGTTAACGGGCAGGGAGGAAAAGAAGGTAAGAAGTATTGGTGAGTTCTTGGAGAAAGTAAAAGAAAAATGGGCTAGAAATGTAAAGAATATAAGAAAGGAAGATGACGGGGAAGAACGGGACTAATTAAGTAACAAGGAGGTATGAAGGTTAAGAGCTACCTGGCAGAGCAGAAGTCCAGGATTTCATGTAAGCCAATGTGGCAACAAGGTAAAGACAAATAAATGTAGCCTAAACTTGTACACTGTAAAATTCTGGAATATGCACAATAAATATATCATATCATAGAAGACGAGGTAAAAGTTAGACACGGATTTCTGAGGCATTGATCTTAATGCTATCATCTGGCAATTTCATCTTTTTGTCATAAAACTTTCCTTTCTTGATAAACAGTTTGTTCTCATCTTATACATCAAGTTATGAATTAAATAATCATTTGGTGGGGCCTTCATTAGCTGAAGCATAGCATTTGTGAATCAAAAAGCTTTTAATCCTAAACTGTGAACAATCTACAATATTTAAAAACTTTTCTATATAATAGATTCCTTTTTAATACGGATACTTCAAAAAGAAATAGTCCAGGTGTGTGGCAATCTAACGTCATTGGAAACACTTACAATGGCGTAAAGATGGAATGTGAACATATCAAAGCCAAGCCGATTCTAAAGGTGGGGTCTATTACACCTTATGATAGCACATCCTTTTTCAATTTTCCGCCTGCCTATCGCCATGACACCTAGCAACAAAATTATCAGCCTGGCCACCAGGACAATCCAGCAGGTGGGAAATAAAGCCCTGGTGTTGAAAATGAAATAACATTATTAACAACTGACGTGCCATAAATCAAGCACACGAGACCATTGACTTCGTATAGGAAACCTTCGACCTTAGAGGGGAGTGTAGCATGTAAGTACGTGTAATTTCACAATTTAATATTTCTTTTTTGTGTTTCTTTGAGTTTCTCTTCCTTGTAATTTTGTTTTATTCTTGTTTTATAGAAATGGCAAGGTGTTATTACGTTTTTGTTCCACTTGGAATTTGCGCTTATCCACGCCTCCCTCTTTTCAGAGATAATCTCAGCATTACTCCCCGCGGTAAGTGACTTGCGGATGGATGTCCGCCCCTGAACCGCTTCAGGTACAACACGTAATTTGTGCCAAGGCTGTTGCTAATCTCACGTCAAGCCCGCCACTACCGAAACTGTCATAACAAGTGAAATCGCCCGCCTAGACGGCTTACGTGGCAGTCACGTCACGAGCTGCAGTCATCAGATATAAGAGATGGTGAAGGTACAGTACTGTGTCCATGTTGGCTATGAAATATTCCACCACGAAAATTAGTTCCATTTGTCTCTGAAGGCAATATAACGTATCTTACCTAGGAGAAGGCATACAACCTTACCATTCAAGTTGTAAATTTATGACGTCAAACAAAAGTTGTCTTGGTGACAAACACCGCCAGACTGCAACAAGTGCTGTTGTGAGATCCAGATATTTTATAGGTTTTCGTTAGTTCTCAGTTCCTAGCGACCTGATGGAAGTGAATGTATCCCATGTTTCGACCATAGTTAAGTGATGAAACATCAATATATCAAACAGTATCCACATCATGCGATTTCATCAGTAAAGTCTCTGTCTTGTGATGTATTTCATTAAAAATTCAATTTTAAGTAACAAATTTCAGCATTAAGATAGATTACCGTTTTTGTGGACTAATAGCAATAGAGGTATTTATTAGATCTATTTATAACCCTTTGGGATATAATTGAGATAAATACACCGATCTGGATGGCCCAGGCAGTTTCGACTGTAGCCTGCATTCGAAAGGCCTAAGTTCTGTTTGTTTTTGTTTGTTTGTAATTTACGTCCAGCAACGTTAAATCATATCGGACGATGAATGGAATGGATGAAATGATGCTCAAATGAGTCCGGGGTCCATTGAGCTTAGAGTTACCCGACATTCGTCTTACAGGATAAGGGAAAACCCTGGAAAAAATCTTATCCAGGTAACTCATCCTGACCGAGATTCGAATTCGGGACCTCTTGAACTTGAGGCATGTATACTACCACCACGCTACCAAGGCGGGCTGGGCCTAGGTTCAATTCCCGTGGACAACCTAACTGACCATTCGTTTTTTCGGGGGTTTCTCCGCGTCGTCAGTTGAATGCTGGGTGTGTAGGCGTCAAAAAATTGAATGTTTCGAGCACTTCATAAGGCAAATGCTACTAATTTTGGGTTGAGAAAAGCAAATATGACAATGAAAAACCTTTATTAGCTCTACTTTCTATGATATACACAAGGTGATAGTATTACACATTAAAGGATTGAGAGAAAAGGACACATTTTAATTACATACATGCTAAAAACAATGAAAGTGCATTTGATTTTTTAACTGGTAATTAATTACATGCTAAGAGTTCTAAATTGCTGGAAAAATACTTCGCAGATAGTCGTGTCTGAACAGAATCATGTAGTGGCCTATTGACTTCGTCGTCTTTTAGCTTGCCTCTTGTGATGGAGTTCCGCAGAATCCCTATATAAAGACCAACAGTAATCCGCAAGCACTACTTCATTCCAACGGGCATGATATATTTGTTCCATAACAGAAGTGTCCTGATGGAAATCTCTGCCCATGTTCATCATTAACAGCTCCACAACTAGGAGGGAAAAAGTCTAGGTGAGAATGAAGAAAATGGATCTCAAGGGACATGTTACATCCAAGGTTACGGCATTTTTGCAGGATTACTGTCACCAAATGATTGTAGTTGTCATCTCTTTTGTTGCCTAAAAATCCATGAACAACACCCTTGAAGGCGTCCCGAACTTCCTTTTCTTTCCTTTCCAAAATTTGGTTAAATGCAGGATCCTTTACAAGCTCTCTTATTTATGGTCCGACAAAAACGCCTTCCTTAACTTTTGCATCACTTAATTTCCAAAATTTCTCTCTGATTGTGTTTTGTTATTTGACAGGTGTGCCAACTCAAAAAATCACCAAAATATAAAATCTTCACTCTAAACAATGAAATTGTCACTTTATCTTAAAAAAGAGCTAATCTATCACTTTTATGGTGATGTTTGAATTCAGCAGATGGAAATACATGTAAATTCACTATTTTCAAGCCAAAGACATTTTCACTGTTTCCCAGTGTTGTCTGTCGAATTTCCTGTTCATCCACTTCATCTCCATTTTCATTTCATATAATCCTTCATCTGGTGGTCCCTTTCAGGGTACAAGTGTGGCATGAGTTAACCAATTCCTCCTCCAGTAGGACGGTTGCCGCTCCGTAAACTCAGAACCACATTTACATTTAAGTAAAATGTAGGGACTGTGATCTCTGCACTGCCGTGGCTCCTTGGGTTGGCCACCCTCTGACTCCGCTCACGTCATTCTTCCTCCCCAGATATGCCCCACTTAGGGTCATAGGTATAACAGACCAAGTTTGCACCTTCGTGCCGAGACCTCCAAAGTAACACATCACACATCACACGCCACACTATGACTCAAGGGTTTTGTATTAGAGGTTTCATAGTAATTGATTCAGTTATTCTTACGAGTAAAGGTACAACTTCATCACGAGTTTCGTCTTCCACCCGTTCACCAATACATCCGACGGCTGGCACGTCCTTTCTTTTACCATCTCCAGGAGGTCCCTGGAACTGTTACTTACAAAGTCGGCGCGCGCACTCGCCAACCAGCTTGCTTTAAGCTCAAACTGCCACAAGATCTTCTCCTGATTGACGTCTCCAGAGCAGACGACCCACACGTGTGATTACTACCATCAGACTTTAAGTTCTCAGTTTGTGCTACAGTTATGCTGCCATATTTTGTTAAAGGAGCCGTTTATGGTTACCTCCATTTTCATGTGTTCTGTATAACAAACATCTATAAAGCATACTTGTTGATCGATGGATAATAGATTATAAAATACGAGTGAAATTAATAATATAGCGACTAGCATAGTAGGAAAAGAAATATATTATATTTAAATGTTATTTGATCTCCTTTGCATTAAAATTACAAAATTTCGAATTAGATTCACTTCTGATTCCTATCCTATAAAATGATAATCCATCGTTCAACGAAATCCGAATAAACATTCCTCCGTTGCTTATGTTTAGCACATTATGTACAAATTATTAATTGTTATTAAGACTTGCTGCTTTTTTCTACCTGCTTTACTTCAATACTGATCAGTTGGGATCATACAGTTGTTTTGAAATACTGGTGAGTTAAGAAAAATATAAATAGCTTCTCATAATGCTCTTGTTAGGGACAGACACATACGGTACATTCAGCCCATTATAAGTGTGCGGGCCAACCCAGGGTCATGGGATTAAATTGAAATCATACGCCTTTATCAGGACCTTAACATGGATTTATTTTCTCGTTTGTTCTTTTGCTACACTTTGCATAGACCAACCAGACAGATAAAGGTAACTATATACTTCTGGTCCCGAATCTGGGAGAAAGAGCCCCATAAAACACACGGCTCACCAAAAGACCAAATATAAAAAAAAACTTAAGAGAAAAATCGGGAAACCCGAATTGGAGCACTCACCCTAAGAAACGCCCACGCGACACCAACCAGGCACACACACTGCTCTCCCGGTTCGAAGGAGCCACCCAAGAAGCCTCGGGCCCCGCAGCGCCCCCAGAGAGAAACGGCGGAAAGCCCAAAACAACAAGACGGCAGCGCCCTCGAACCGGAAGGGCATCAAAAATGTGCCGGGGAGAAAACAAACGGCACATAAGGAACCATACTGGAAATGAAACTTGTAAGTATTAACAAATATGCAGTCTATATATTACAATAACGAGAGTGAAGGACCATAAGAGAGACTCATAAAATATTTGTACGTCGTAAACGGCTTGGAATTCTGCCTCATCTAGGCTTAAAAGATCGTTGTAGCTGCTTCGTAAAGGAATGTGCTAGTAAAATTTATGAAAAAAGAAAACAGAAGAAGTAGGGGCAGAATAACAACGAAAGATATGCAACATATATCCTGCGAGGAAAGTACGTGCTTAAGGTTTCGAGATATGCGGTTATTATTCCTCTACTTCATGTTATTCTAGATAAATATTTGCAGAAACTAGCTTATTGTTAATTCTCTAGTAAGTACAAGAGAATATGTAAATACAATAAATAGGATTTAAGTAATAGTCAGTATCTTGGAAGCTGCTCATTACGATGCATTTCAAATTGCATTCTGTTTGCACGTCCAAATGATGAAAGGATGAATAACGACTTCCTGTTTGACAAAAGGATAAGAATTGGAAATTCCAAACAAGTAAAACAGAATATCTCGAAAATAGTTCACTCCACACACACACACACACACACACACACACACACACACACACACACACACACACACACACACACACACACACACACACACACACAAACACACGCACATACACACATGCACGCACGCACACATACGTTTATCTCTAATAATTTACTAGTTAACGATTCCAATAAAAGGACTACCAAAAGAATTCCTAGAAAATTCAAGAAGTACTTTTCATTTGTCATGAATATATCTTAAACGTAGCATATTTTAAACAAACTATTAAACGTCTTTTTGAGAAAATCATAATTTTAAAAAAATGTTTAACGCAAAGTATGTATAATAAGGGGAGGCAGGATTTTCTTGAAAATTCTTGTGTTGTACCCCTGAAAGATATTGAACATAAAAGCGAAATTTTTTATTTTCTTTTTTTGAATTATGCTGATCACACATTCCACATAATGATGCGGAACTTTTTCTAAAATATACCTTTCTTTTAATTCAGGGAATCTCTTAACAAATGTGTCCCGTGGAAACTACATAGAATTTTTAGGGGAATGCAATTCTTACCTACTTTTTATATTGTTACGCAAGCGGCAGACTCACGATGCCGATCAATAAATGAAGGCCGGTGAAGGGAGGGGAGAGAGGAGGAGTAGCCGAGTCTTCGTTTCCCGCTCCTCCTGCTGCCCGAAGGAGGGCGAAGCTTCGAGAATGTTTTCCCACTCCATAAAAGGAATCTCGAGAAACTTCGGGCCGCCGATCGATACAAACGAGGCGACAGTTAGTTGTGTCGAGTGAGCCGCGGGAGCAGTAATGTAAGGCGCGCCGAGTGTACGTGGAAAGACGAACTGGCTTAGTTTTAATTGAGTACATTACGAAATTGTAATTGTGACATTGGAATAAGGTGGAAATAAAGAACATTTTTGAGTGGTCTAATTGAACTTTTTAATTTTACGAACCCACAAAGTCACAATATACAGAAGAGAAAGGAACATGTTTGAAACTTAACAGAAAAGAAAATCTTGTAATTAATTTCCATAGCTACGTGCTGAGTCCTCTCCAGCTTCAGTACCCAAACAAAATAGGAGTCATATCAAAATTTACAAAGTTGAAAATAGTATATGTTGAATGAGAATGGAATACAAGTGCATCGTTTTTCGGCATAGTCTCCCTGTTGTTCAAAACACTTTCTCCAAAGTGTAGGAAGTGTAAGGATTCCTCTGAGGAAAAGAAAAAGTATTTTGGTCGTATGCACAGCCATTCCAGCACTGCATGGGAGGTACCCTTCTTCATTGGAAAGACATTTCTCTGCTCCCATTGCCTCTTTAAGTGGCCCAAACATGTGGTAATCATCACACTCGTTGCGAATTCCAGCGAGTATGGTGTCGCTCTTTCACTTCTGAAGTAAGGTACCGTGGCAGATATCATGCAGACTGTTTGTGAAATCATTGATGATATGGTGTGCCGAGCCATGGATAGTGCTCTTACTGCTATTTAATCCATCTGAATGACTTCAATTGCTGCAGTGTCACAAGCAGTGTGCCTGACGGGTGCAGGCCATCATAGAAGTCCCGCTATTCCCGTCTTTGTACTCACTGACTGAAAGGTATGAATCACCATACCATGTTTGCTCGCTGATGGATTTTAGAGGGATTCATACCTTCGCTGCTTAGAAAGCGTATGACAACGCTTTTGTTTCTTGTGCATGTTGCAACTGGGGGCAACATTTTTGAACTGGTATTGAGCCAAGTTAACTCCTCTGTGGTGTTCTGTCATTGGACATTTTATAATGCATTGGTAAAGTATTGCCAACTTACAGAACAATGGCCCGAGATGTGGAGTTTTAATTACACTTTTAAACTTTTCATTTGACTTCCTCCCGTGTACATCTTTACCTTTCACCGACGGGGTAGTAGCCAATGGGAAATGGCTATTCTATACACAAACATTATCCAACGAGCGTATCGAGACAGAGCACCACACATATATCATGATATGCCCCTCTTTCCTGAGACTGTGACTCTTGGATGGTGGGATGAGGGGAAAGACCCAAAGGAAGACCAGATCTGGATGATGGATAGGCGCAAATTTGGTGAGGCTTCCTATCATTTTCAGTATGAACGCATCCCAGGTTGCTCATCCCTTTTGTAGAAACCTCCACCTCCGGAGATCTTGCATCACGGGCTTCACAGTGGAGTCGGTACAAGACTGGTTCAGAATTTCCTCTTTGTCAGCATTAAGTGCCAATCTACGTAAAATACTACTGCCAATGCTACTGCTGTATTTAAAAGTGCCACATAAATGAAAAAATAAACTTTTCTTCACACGCTACAGAGACTTCATGTGACATGTCAGAGCTTCCTAGCGAAGAGTCACTATTACTTCCGGAAACTTCGAAGCATTTATTCAAGGTTATGAATGCGTAAATACAGAAATATTCAGTATTAAATGAGCTCACGGAATTGGTCACCCGCATCTAGAGAGCTGTCAAAATGTCCACAGCACCGTGGATGTTCGCAAATAAAATTTGAAAATGTATCCGGAACAAATAAAATACTGTTTGGCATACATTTACTTTTTTTCTTCTTTTTCTCACGAAATTATTGAAATGTTTCTGGAACTCAGATCCTTCAACTGCGAGGTCATACTATGAAAGAAAGGGTTAAAACAAATAACTCTCAAACTGGCACGGAGTTTCTAGAGCATCTCACTTCTCCAGATAGGACAAAACCGCAAAGAAAACCATATGTGGGAGACTTATCGTTATTAATATTCTAATCAATATCCAATTACTAGGTCATCTACTTCACAGGAGTTGCAATGATTTTGGTCCAAATCATATTTTCGAACTTTTTGACGTTTAGAATGGCCGGCGGTAGGGGAATTACAAACATAGCCGAGTTAGACGAAATTAAAAAGAGGAAAGAAAAGGAAAACACATACCGCTCGAAAATGGCCCAAATATTATCCTTTGGGTCTGAAGAAGGCTGAAAGTAGGGCAGGGGGAATACAGTAATATGTGGCGAGTGTATACTCGAGCTTTATTTGTATAACTTTATGTCATTTTTCACCCACTATTAGTGTGTTGTGCTTATCTTTCTTTACTTTTCATTGTATAATATAATAACTTATAACAATGATTCGTAATGTTGTTTAACGTTGCTGTGTGTGTTCTTTTTAATTTAAGATGCTATATTTGAAGATATATTATCCTATGTTTTTTTTTTGCAATAGTGTTTTGTTACAAAGTTTTGGATCTTGCGTAATTATTTCGTGTATTACAAAAGTAAAGACACTGTTAGACCTTTTCGATTGGTAGACATTAGTGTTATTTTTATTTGTATTTATATAAATAGATTCGTTTATCTAAACCCTTCTAGTTCTTGGAAAGTGATTCAAATATCGTAGAAGTTCGAATGAAACATTTCGAACGAGTAGGAGAGCTCTTTAATATCTTACCTAATCCCAAGTCCCAGCAGTGGAATTTATTTGTAGGCATACCTGAAACAAAAGAGAGAATCAATTAAAATATAATGGATAAGTACTGTATTCTCGCTAATACATATACAGAGTCAACTACTATGTTCAGTACTTTACTAGAAAGCAATGGAATAAACATAAAAATAATTAAAGAGCATGTTTGTTGCTCATTTTGAGCTAGGTAAACGTGCGATGTCTTACACCAGAGGTTGCCATAATTCAATTATAGTGTCACACTAACCATCAGAGAATGAGTCATGGGCTGAGTCACCTAAGTAGAAATAGGAATCATAAAGTCATAGACACGAAATGCGCAAATCACATTAGTTTTCAATAACAAAAGTCTATGCAACAAAATCCGCACGTAGATATTAATAACTGGTTAATCAAATACCTAACAAATGATCAGTCTTTCTCGAGTCTCTCATTGTAATTGGTAAATCGGCCTTCTGTTATGGTTTTGCAGGTCGATAGGTAGAGGCTTGGCTCAGGTGACGGCGACTGGTGCAGCGAGACGAAGCAACTTGTACTGTGAAAATATTTCCCAATGGCGCTTGGATTGCCTCACCTTCGGGACCCTATGGTTGGCTTTAGCTTTGATTATCTTCCGTTCTTACTAGTGGTGCCTTCGTTATCTCGTAGCACTGTGGTAGTGTCTCCCATTCATCCCTTCCGCTAAAAATGGCTTATAGAAGCCTAATTGCGGATGCCTTCTCCTTCTGACCAATCCTAGCTCTATTGTGTGATATTTCGTGAAAAGAACGAAACTAAAATATGCAGAGATTCAGAAAACCAACTTTATTACAAGAAACGGGATTATTCAAAAAAGCAAGTATTGGATTCGCTTCCTTACAATTGGGAATAACTTTTATATTTTATGAAGTGCATTTCTTTCCTCCTAGCTTTAAGATTCCTGAGATCTCCAATGTGGCCTATCATTTATAACAGTGTAGTTTATTTTTCACACATTTAACAGATATTCTGCAGTCTTCATTATATTTTTAATAAATTAGTTCAAGTAGAACTTATGTTAGCAATGGATATTAACATAGATTAACGTAAGCTACAACCGAGTGGGTTAGCTCAGAAGGTTTCGTCTGTGCCCGCATTTGGGAGGCCCGGGTTCGATTCACGTTGCCGATCTATATGACCAATGTGTTTTTCGAGGGTTTTGCGGATCGCTAGGTGAATGCTGGGTAGGTTAATTACAACCCCCGCATTTCCTGTCCATCCATTTCATCTCCATTATTATTTCATATCATCTCTCATTTGGTGGTCTCTTTCAAGATAGAAGTGTCAGTGAGAGTCTCGGCGGTGCAGGCTGATATGCTCTGAGTGAACAACTGCCTCCTTCAGTATTTTGGTTGCCAGTCTCCGAACCGACTTCTAGGACCACAGTACGGTGAACGTCCGTTATCCTGGCCTGCCGGGAGACGTTTCCATCTAAGTAAAATGTAGAGACCTGCCCTCTGCATTGTAGTGGCTCCTCTAGACGCTCGCCCTCTGTCTCCTCTCGCCTCATCCTTCCTCCCGAGGATGCCCCATTTGGGGGCATAAGTTACAATAGACCAACACTGGTCGCAGCCCGAATACCCTCCGGAAAAAGAAAAGGCTTGAACTACATGGATGTTTCAATGGTTGGTGTATCAAGTTTTCAATTATTTTGAAAAAAAAGCATAACAGGTGTTTTTATTGCTTTTGAAACACACGTCGAAAACATGTGCGTCCTCTAGTAATTAATGCTCATGAGTATTAAAATAACACTTTATCCAGCTGTTTGAACATTTGAATATCAAACCAACTATTTTATTAGAACATAATATAAATTTTGTACTCCAAAATATTCTCTTCACTGCAAGTCAATATATTTAATTGACCTTAAACCAATAACCTTTTAATTGAGAACAACATCATGTTGTTCCTCAGATTTAATTTATTTTACTCTAATTCCTTCCAAAAATATTGAATTTTAGGTTAGTAAATTGGCATATTTCTTTGAAGTAATGGCAAATGAAGTTATAACTATCATTCTTCAAATCCTTATCAATAGTGTCACCCAATTAGCGGTAGGCATGAGGGCAACAGCTGTGAGAAAACCAAAGTGCAGCCGTACCACGCCCCCCATTAGTCTCTGTCACTAACTGAGGGGTCGTTAGGAAAATGTCACTTGACCCTGGGCGCTTCTCTCCCCTTCTGCTGCCCTCTGGAACTTTCGTGAAACCAGAGACTTCTAGAAAAACAGTGACATTCCTATAAAAAAGGATTTCAGTGAGACAGTGAGTCAGTCAGTGTTTGACGTGCTAGGGCCGTGTTAATGAACGAGAAGACTGTGTGTAATTGTGTACGTGCATCTGAACGGTAACGGACGAACTGGTGAATCGTAATTGGTGTATTACGTAATTTTGTGTAATTGGCAAGTGTTCAACTGTAAGTCGGTGGAAATAAAGAACATTGTTGAGTTTGTGTAATTGGACTTTTCATTTCACGAACCCACAAAGTCACAATAGGTATATATAGTAACGAACTGTGTAAATAAAAAATAAGCATAGGTCCCGTTAGAGCCTGAACCATGACTATAGGTCATTATTGGATATCACTTGATTTTGAAAATACTGAGCCGCTGATTATTCTTATTTTTCCCCCTCCCTCCTGTGTTACATCTATAGATTAACAGCTTCGAGGATGTCATGAACATCTACATTAAAAACATTTTCTCATACCAGACACTTCTTGTATTCAACGTGCAGGCACAAGAAGATATGTTCATATTTATAACATATATTTCTGCAGAAATGTGTAAACCTTGTTGATGTATTGAAGTACAAGGTATATTTCTTCAGATATTATTTTAGTTGGCGATTGTGCAAATATCCGTACACAGGTTCCAGGGTGTGTATCCCAACGATATGCTATACAGGTCAAGAAGTAGCTGTTAAGAGTCGAAAGTATACTCAAGGTATATGAGTGCAGGTTGATCAGTAAAGATGCTCGAGCTGTGTCAATTTTGTCGATAGAATCCTGACTTGAAAGTGCGTGCTTAGGAGTAATTTAAAAATTAAGCCCTTTGGTTATTTATTTCATGTGCATGTTTCTTCCTCCTTTTGAATCCACATACTCGTATACGCCGATGCAAGCGCCATATCCTAATACTGCCGGAATAATTCTCATGAACTTCCGTCAAATTCGTGTTAATATTTCCACTCAGTTACCACATACAGGCACAACCTGGTGACAACTCTCTAAAATGTCGCAGATATAGGACGAGCAGTGTTTGTTTTCCAAAGATAGTGAACAAGTCGTAATATCAGATTATCACGTGACCATATGGAACATTTATAATTTACGAGTGTGGAGATTTTATTGCACGGCTATAAATGACAGCTGGAATACTGCTGCTTGTAAAACAAGTGTATGGACTTAAACGAGTAAAATGTCATTTTTACGATCCATGCACCTGTTTACCTGTGTGATGACACATTCCAGAATGTCATAGTTTATTGCTTTGCCGTGTATGTAGCATGTCAGTACATCTTTAGCACAGTTTCTTTGTTTCCTTTTTAGAAATTCCTGTCCAATGAACAAAAAGGTGAGCAGGTATAGAATGACGTGAAATTACAAAAGTTACTTTGCCCTAAATAAGTTAATTTATCTAATTGATAAATGTAAAAATTAATCTAATTAATTTTTAAAACCTTCGAAATTCTAGTGAAGGTTAGTCTAGGATTGGGATTTTATTACGGAGAGCATTCCGTACGTAGGCCAGTAGGCTGGACACACTGTTCCTATGCCCCTAAGTGGGGCACCCCCGGGAAGAAGGATGAGGCGATGGAGGCAGGGGGGCCGACGCAAGGAGCCACGACAGTACAGAGGGCAGGATCCCTACAGTTTATTTGGATAGAGACTTCCCCCGACAGACCAGGACAACGGACGTGCTCATCTACTGCGGGACGGCAACGAGCCCAGCAGCCGAGCCCCAAAGGTCCCAGGCAGGCAATCCGACCCCTAAGGTCCTTGGTTGGCGGTCCCAAAATGGTCCCAGCCAGAGGAGCGGAGACCAGCAAACTATCTGGGGGAGCAGGAAGTAGTTTTCCTCAGAGGATATCATCCTGCCATGCACCGCCGAGACACCCGCCGACACTTCTACCCTGAAAGATACCACCAGATGAGAGATGATGTAAAATTATAATGGAAATGAAACAGAAGGATAGGACATTCGGGGGATGAAATTAACCTACCCAGCAGTTGCCTAGCGATCCGAAAAAAACACCGAAAACGCGGAATCGAACCCGGGTCTCCAGAATGCGGGTCATAGGCGAAACCACCTGAGCCATCCCTCTCGGTGAAGGTTAGTCTAAGGTGCACTTGAAATAAAAAAAACTGCGGATCTAACTTTTTAGTGTATCTCTTATTAAATGTGTATGAGAAGAATGAAAGAGAGAGGTAACCTCCACAGTCATTACAGCAATGACGGTGGGGTTATAACTTCAGGCTGTTTGAAATAAAAGACAAAGTGACTAATATTCATATAACTTTTCTGTCGTCTAAGACGGTTTTACATTCCAGTTGTTATCATTTTCTCTTTCTTTATTTTATTCAATGATCGATCAGCAGTACATGCTTTACAGATCCTTGTTGGCTAATTGAATCTCTATGAACTATATAATAACATGTAAGGAAAACCAAGTTGGCTCCTATTATCTTCTTAACACTGTGAAACAAGAGAAAAATAAGTTAATTAAAACAAACAAGTAATCAAAGAGATAAGAACAACAGTCATTGTGAAACAATATTCATAGTTTTGTCAATCAGAGTCACTAAGGAGGAGATCCTGTGGGAGTCGTCTCTTCAGGCGCGTGGGCTGGCGGGTTCGTACGCCGATGTCGTATATCACAGCTCCTGGAACATCTGGCAGGTTTGAAAAGAAGCAGGAGGCGATCTGACGTATGTACTGGTGAAGAGGAAGGAGACCAAGTTCTTTATGCAGTTGTTGATTTCTTACGTACCAAGGGGCATCCGTGGCGATGCGCATAAATCGATTCATTTTCTCTTGAAATCTTTATTCTGGTGGTGTCGATGATGGTGGTGATGGTGGTAGCGGTGTAGGGTAACTGGCGTAGTTAAAACCTCTTCAGCTATGCTGTCATTGTTCTTTGAACTCTTATGTTTGTGTTCGCCTCTCCGTTTATAAGTAATATCTTCAAAATTTAGAACTTCATAAGTTAAAATTTATGGGTACATGTCACAAAATGACTACATTAATGCAGGTAAACCGGTGACCTGACCGTGCACAAGTTCTTCCCTACTGTGCTACAGTTAGGCATATTTCGTCAAGAGGGTAGTTAACCTGAACAAATTGCACTCGCCTTATTTGAAAGGAAACCTACAAGCCCAGTTACAGATATGAATAACATAGGATAAGAAAACCTGCGGAGAAATAAACTTACGCAAGCCTGTCTTTGACATCTGCAAAATAGACTGTCCTTACAAATAGCAAACATTACAACATAAAAGGGAGTATTTGCTGCTGAGTTTCTTATGTAACGAGGTGCATGTCAGTTAACTCATTTCATAACCACTAGATAATAATAATTATTATTCTGTTGATGTTTGCAACATGCGGGAGAAAATGTTTAAGATATAAATTTAGAAGCCTAGCGCGGAATGTGGCAACAGATTTTGAATCTGATAAAAAATAAAAGTTACATATGTGACTTAAATCTGAAAATAACTAAAGATATGGTATGTAGGAAGTAACAAATTGCCACCGCCGACTGTGATACCATTACATTAGAAACCATTAAATTAGGGTATCTGATGTGACATATTCTTGAGTTGTGTTTTGCTAAGCGAGGGAACCTTAGTAAGACGGGAATAAATTCTCAAGGGTCCCGGTACAACAGCACCTGTTGGACGAATGAGAGGCCAGTTGCATTGTGATGTAAAAGAGAGGAACGTGCATGAATCCTGAGTGTCCGATGTACAAGCTACATCTCCAAATTTGTGAGAACGACAAAGCAGTTGCTTAAGAAGCTGCGTTATTTTTTATGCGTTTGTTTTTCGACACCTGCTGTAACCCCCGTGGTGTAGTACAACTGTTAGCACTTAGTTGATAGTCTCTCCCGGCTCCAGTATTACGTCATCTGTTCCTGCCTCTGTAACTTTTAGGAGATGTCGTTTAGCATCATAAATATTCAGGTCGTTCGAAAGAAAACTTGGGCGGATGTGAGGAAATTTGCATGATCTTGAGAAGGGGACTGAAATATTTTTAAAATACTACAATTCTGTTTATTTAAATATTGGCCTTTATTTCATTAATCTGTCGACTACACAAAATAGCTGGACTGCCTCGATGGACTGCTCCTCTGCTCTGGTGGTTAGCATGTTAGCTTCCAAATACAGAGATCCCACTTGATTATTCTCCATCATCTTAGTGTCTGTAAGTACGAGCAAGAAAACAAATGTTTGTGTGTGCAACTGTGAATGTAATAGAAACATGACATCCTGGTGGCTAATTCATGCTTGACGATGAAAGGTCTCTCCCAAAATTTAAGCCATTACGGAGTATCATCTTTACTACATGATATATCGCTATGTAACATTCTATATTTTCTATCTACACTTGCAGGTATTTCTTATAATTCTTCATTAGTACACCAATCTGTGCTATTTTAAGTTAATCCCTGACTGTCGGTGTTTTCAGTCATCTATTGCTTCCAGTGTAGGTCACAATAATTTTGGAAAACAGCAGATGTTTTGTTCATATATTTCCCTTATTCAGGCAAAAGTGCAAATTGTGTAATGTTTTCCTATCATTACAGATTCCCGTCATCTCTCCGAGCAAATTTCACCCTAGGGGTTATTGTGCTACCTATATTGCTTATCCCACTACACCTACATCCCATAAAAGGGTATAAATTCTTCCAGTGGGTATGGTTTTGGTTCCAAAAGCTTCATACCTCCTGTGAGACAAGACATCACAGGACCATAGAAAATGTTGGGCCGTTTCAGTCTCTTTCTTGCAAAATATGCACTTTAGGTTGCCCTGATATATCACTATTGTGCTTAGGTGTTTGCTCTTTGAGCACATCTTATGTGTACTTCATACTGTTAGAAATGCATGTCGTTAACCCAACGTTTTCAATAACGGTATGAACATATTTCATGAATTAGAAAAGTTCTTCCTTTATAACTTTTTCTTTAATTCCAAACATTTTCTACAAAATAGATGAGAAGTATAAGACAAAAATAAATGCAAAATGCATTCAAAGAAACAAGGAAAGCAATGCATGGTTGTTAACATGAAACATTAGCGACTTAAACTTGAAAGTCAAAACCACTGTTACTAATACATAGCTTAAATCCGACCAGAGAATAATTACAAATAACTTTTAAGCATGTTAATTTGTAATATTTCACGACATTAGTCTTTTTATTACACTGTATTCTGATTAGATGTAATTCCATGATCACACCAGGGTATTTATGGTAATGAAGACGCAGACTCCGCAGCTAAGGAAGCCACAAGACTCCCAGTTCACTACCTTATAAAGATGCTGCAAGATTTGTGTTTAAAAAGTTGCATAAGCATTGGCAAACAATATGGGAAAAATCACCTCCCAGCAAACTACCTTAGACTAGAAAACACTCCAAAACTTTATACCCACTCCAAAAAATGATACGTGCGGATTAGACACACCAAACTGTCGCATGATCATCTGATGAACAAAACACAGCAACCTGAATGCAGCATTTGTCATAAGGCCATCTCTGTACGCCATATACTTTCAGAATGTCTGCAATACAAGAAACAACGAGAACAATTTAACCTTCCAGATATTAAAGAAGCCCTTGGTAATCCATCACACAGTACAACAGTATTTAAATGTTTAAAATTAATTTATACAATGAAATAAAATATACATTTTATAACTAAATGTTAAACTTGTCATAACTATACTATGTAGGGATAGGGATAAGGATATCATTATGCAGAGGATTCGGTACATAGGCCACCATGCTGGGCCCATTGTTCCTATGCTCCAAGTGGGGGAACTCCGGAAGGAAGGTTATGGCGAAGGAGACAGAGGGCGGCCGATCCAAGGAGTCACTACAGCACAGAGGGCAGTGTCCCTACAGTTTACTTGGTGAGAGACTTCCCCCGACAGGCCAGGACAACGAACTCGCTCCCGTACAGCGGGACGGCAACGAGCTCAGCAGCCGAGCCCTAATGGCCCCAAGGCAGGCAATCCGAGCCCGAAAGGAGGTCCTTGGCTGGCGATCACGTAATGGTCCCAGCAGAGGAGCATAGACCGGCAACCGACTTACCGGAGGAAGAACTAGTTTTCCTCAGAGCATATCATCCTGCCATGCACCGCCGAGTCACCCGCCGACACTTCTACCCAGATGAGAGATGATATGAAATGATAATGGAGATGAAATGGAGGGAATTCGAGGGATGTAATTAACCTACCCGGCATTCGCCTAGCGACCCGGGAAAACCTCGAAAAAGCCATGGGTCAGGTAGGTCGGCCACGGGAATCAAACCGGGCCTCCCGAATGCGGGTCACAGACGAAACCGCCTTAGCCATCCCACTCGGTATTATACCATGTAAATACCGTTATCAACATGTTGTCGCGATATGACTGTATATAAGTTAAAGCGATATTAGATAAATTAAAATAGTTCCTAAAAACATTATAAAAGTTGCAAACACAATAGATCAAAATAACAACAACAACAACTTTCAATACCACAAGTTATTTTTGTTACTAATGAACCCGTCAGATGAAAAGAAGCATTGCATGCAGTTGCTCAAAAATGCTTTTAAGTTGATGTAATATGTAAAATTATTCTTTTAAATAATAATTGGAAGAACTTCGCGTTTTTCGTATTATAGATGCCATTTTCTAATTCTGGTGGTTAATATTTGTACAGTATTATCCTAAATGCACTCTCAAACAATATAAGATTTTATTCATCAAATGTGGCATTTTAACTAAATTAATACAGAAATTATTTATAAATTGAGACGTATAAAATTCCTATACTTACTTTCACCATTTTGGTGGGAGAATTTTCTTGAAACTTTTCCTATTGCATCCTTTAAAAATGCTAAAACCAAATACCACATTTCGAACCTCTCCATAGTTTATTAAAGTAACATAGCACCCGCTCTCCCAACCATCCACATGGAACATTCTTGTGAAAATACTTTCTCTTTGTCATAGATAGATTAGGTAAGTCTCAGTCAAACTAAAATAGTTTGCTTATTATTGGCATTATGCTGCTTTATGGAACACTTAGTGACAAAAGCAATCTATAAATTACACAATCGTGTGACTGCCATTCTCTTATCTTAAACTTGAACTTTCGATGCACCAAAATATGAAATGTTTGGCAGCATAACACGAATATATTATGACGTATGACAGATGAGAGTTGTACTTTGAATGTTTTTATATAAGTTCTGTAAAACATGATGTTATCTTTCTTGGCAAAGTTAAGTGTAAATCAGTTTATTAATATTCATGAAAGGTATGAGTTGTTATGTAGAAAACCTCATGTCTACAGTTGGAAGTGAGAAATTCCTAGGTGTTTGTTTTTATCAAGGAGGTTAATCTGTGTACGTGTCATTGCCAGACACTTGTGGGAGATCCAATTAGTGCCACTTTAAAATCTCGATCAGACTTCCTCTCTCATTAACGGTTGCTGTAAAAAAATTAAACGTCTTAGTCATTTTGCTAAGCTGGCTGCCTGCAATGTTGATTGGTGTACTTATTAAGCGCTGAACAAAAATTGGCTCATATTTTCTGGTTTGTAGCTATTCATCTACTTCATCACACTTGAAAATAACTGATGTTGCACTCATGATTTCGATGTAATGTGGGGATTCAAGAAGTGTTAAATATGTGTTCTGATTCACGTACTAAAATTACATAACCCGAAAATATAATAAATTGCTATAGCTGTCAGTTGATAGTATGATAAATGTATAAGAATGTAATATAAATGTCAGAAGGTATATAACGAGCTGGCAAATTAATAATTTTGGCGCCATGGTGAAGTGGCAAATTATTCGCCATTTAAATTTCAGAAGTACTGTAATTCCAGTGCTGGAAATGAGGAGTAAGTGCACAGAAAAGAGATCTTTTCTTCTATAATAGTGACTCATTCGAATTTTTAACATTAATATGAAGAGGGTTCATGCATTACCTTATTAACATTTGCTCATGCAGAAGGTTAACTTTAAAAAAGCAATCGTTCTTTATGGTAAATTATTTTTATTTATAGTTTTAATATGCTTTTAATAATATATCAAGGGCGGCTCGTCCTTACATGCTGCAGTACTGCAGCACACTCTTTTCTGTTTTATAAATCACATTGTAGAAATTTTAAAAGATCATGTAGATAACAATGCATTATTATAAGTATAAGAAATCGAGTACGACCAATAATATACTCTTAATGCATGGATAACATCTGCGTGACTAATGGAACGCATCCGTGACGTCAACGTGCTGAGAGCCAGCAAGCTCGGTAATCAGTTATTGCGCATGCGTACAACCCTCCGCCCTTGCCTCCCTGATGTCCTAAGTTCCCTAGATTTTCGCAAAAATGCGTGCCGCAGCTGGGTGTTGCACGGTGATCTTTCGCTGTACGGCAAAGCAGGACCACCAACACTCATAGTTTTATATGTGGAACTTGAGTAGGTATTGAAAATCATTTAACAATCTATAATTGGAAATTAATTGTTCTTTCACACTAGCTGTGTGTAGGACGCACTATGAAACTGTAGAGCCAGACTGAAAAGTTCAATGGCATAGCCGGGATTTGAACCACTGTTCTTATGGTTGCCGTCCAGCCGCTTCAACCCTTGAGCCACTATGGCAAACGTGCTGACATGGCATTAAATTCTCCACCTGACTTGTATTTTTCCCGGTAAACCACTAGGAGTTCTCATAAACAAATACGAGTCAGGTGGACAGTTCTGTCGGCACGTTGGCCATAGTGGCTTAAGGGTTGGAGCGGCTGGATGGCAACCAGAAGATCCGTGGTTCAAATCCCGGCTATGGCATTGAATTTTTCAGTCTGGCTTTACAATTTCATAGTGCGTCCTACATCCGATTAGTGTGAAAGAAGAATTAATTTCCATTAATTGTACGTAATAGTGGTCCGAACTATAAAGCCCGGGCCTTAAAGTACTTACAGCACAGTAAGTCGCCATTAAGGTAGTTATCTCATGTGTTTATGAGAACTCCTAGTGGTTTACCGGGAAAAATACGAGTCAGGTGGAGAATTTAATGTCATGTCGGCACGTTGGCCATAGTGGCTCAATGGTTGGAGCGGCTGGACGGCAACCAGAAGATCCGTGGTTTAAATCCCGGCTATGGCATCGAATTTTTCAGTTTGGCTCTACAGTTTCATAATCTATCATTACTTTATATTTTAGTTCTAGAAACTAATTCCATCTTTCTTACGTAAACAGATCCTGGTTTTTAATCACAAGCCAGATTGTTTGTAATGCACCTATCATGTTGGCACGATACTCCATTCCCGCGAACATAACGGGAATCTCCAATAACAAGTGCATGTGGTTCGCATGTTTGCATTGTATCGAAGTATTCCTTTGTGTAACGTTATTTAGTGGCTGATATCAGTTTCTTTATTTTGTGTGTGAGTGTGAAACGTGTTATAAATTCACGTTATTCAGTGTATGAGTAATTTAATATTGTCGCGGCAAGGGGCATAAAAAGTTCGGCGCAAATAGACAACAGATGGATAGATTTCACGTAGATAACGAGCTTGCATAAGCAGATAAACATAGCGCTTGAGATAAAAGACTTACCGAAACAACCAAACTGAGATAAATGGACATTTCTGGTAACATCTTGATTATTCGGTTTCTTTATTGTTCTGGAAATCTCTCGAATTATGAATGAGGTATTTAAGGAAGTGACGAGTTGTAAAACAAGAGTGAGAGAGTCGCGAGAGGTAAGAAGAGAACAGCTGAGAGTGTTGTAACGAGAGCTGACGTAAACTGAACGCCGTTTGTTATTGTCATCGACCTTGAAATATTGTGTTGTATGTGTGATGTAATGTTGTTACGTGAGAATCGAACAGTGTATCTCTACGCAAATAAAGAAAATTTCAAATTTCGGCAAATTGAAATTTTAATTCTACGAACCCACAAAGTCACAATATTATGAAAACTTTAACCAATAAACAATGAACACGGTTAATGCACTTCTGAAAACTGCCTTTTCAAAGCACGCATTATAAAGAAAGGGTTAGTATAAAAATGTTAGGACGAGCAATACCCGATCTAAAAATTGAACAAAAAGCGAAAGGAAGTAGACATTCTGTTTATATGATGAAGAAACATCGGCGCATGGACTTCATTTTTCGAAACTTTTTCCCGGAGCAGGATGTCATTGTTCGGCCCGAGCCTTCACTGAAATATACTGTAATTTAAAAATAAATATAATTTATTTTTATTTTTTCTTTAAAGGTAGATTCATTCCCAGGTTGTTTTTAATTTTTGGATGAGGGTATCTTAGAAGATTTTCCAACTCTGGTTCTAGAATACAACCTATATAATGACAGTTTGTCTTTCTATGGAGGTTCAATGCCAGGTATTGATGATTATTTCCGTAACAAAATCGGTAATAATAATTCTGTAGTGATTGAACTGAAAATAAGGAATGCTTGTTGCCATCATAATTATTTCGAGACTTACATGAGTTTAAAAGGAATTGCATTACCAAAAATAAACTATAAAACTGTGTGAGCTTTAATGACCTGAAAGGAAGTTCCGTGCCTTTATATTCATATACTTTTAAACATTATGATGAGATGCATTAGCTACTTCATTTTCTTTGCAAAATTCTTATAATTCAACTGAATGATTGCATTCCTGCATTTCCTTTAAGTGGAACATAGGTGTCTCTAAACTACGCAATCACGAGGACCGTAGGCAACGAGTTGAGGATCAGAGGTTTGCTGATCAGAGAGATTTCGGGATGAGTGGTCAGCCAATTGAGAGAAATGAGGTGATAGGAAAGATGAAATGTTGAAGTGGTGGAATGCTAGAATGCTGGCGGGGGAAACAGGAAGACCATGAGAAAACCCGCCCCAGCGCTATGTTGTCCACGACAAATCTCACTTTACGATCGCCTGGAATTGAACCCGGGCCGCCTTGGTGAGAACCAAGTGATCTAAACACTCAACCATGGCGCGGCCATAATTCAATTAGTATCTCAAAGTAATCTCTAGGAAGCTGTGGTGAAACCAAATTCTAATTTGGGAGTCGCGACTTTCATCCCTGTGGACTGTACTATACTGTTCGTAGCGTTGGGCGGCGTTGTGGATGTCTGTTCCCAGGTCAGGTTTATCACGCTTGTCGACCAGAAATCGACAGTGTTGGTGGATGCGTAGGGAGACCTGGCGTTGGGAGAACGTACTCTTGCGCCCATGTTAGGTAGTTTAACACAGCAAAGAAAGTCTCCAGGGCCTGAGAGGTAGTGGGGTTGGAGAAGGTTCCTACGCTCTCCCTGCATACCTTTACGACACCCCATGTCAATTCAGTTACAGATCATACAAAAACATTCTGATGGCTTCTACTTTTGTGAATAAATCTTCTCGGTTTTAGTGTACTGAAAGAATAGAGTGCATGCTTTTTTTCTGTTCTACTCCTTGTGCAGCATGCGTTCTTTGTCGCACACAGATGTTGCACTCACGCTGAACTTATTTCACTGTGTAAGGGTGGCACTGGATGGCACATTCCTCGCAGGGACTTTACTTTGTGTTGGTGGACAGTACTTCCGCGCATGTCTGTTGCCATCTGCCTGCAACTCCTTCAGTGTATTACCTTCGCATGGGGTGATGCTAGTGTAGGTTTCAGTGTGTGAGATGGCCCCCTTCGATGTCTTCCCTTTACGTGAATTAATAAATATTAAATAAATTGTTGTTTACATTGAGTATCAATACGTATGTTAGTAAACTTTGTGAGTACAAACAAAACATTACACAAGCTAATACATCAACCACAAAATCTTACATTTTCTGAGCACACTGAGCTCATAAATCTTGATAACTCTATGAAATATAATAGATGTTGACTAATCATATAATCAACTGTATTATCAGTCATGTCATATATTACGATCAAATTGCAATAAAACTGATAAAAATATAGCAACAATATAATTTACGGGGTCAACACGAATGGCTCATAATGTGTAATTACGAGAAATGCAGGTTAAAATGTAGGAATGTCGGTTATTTACTATAAGGAATTTCTGATTAAAAGGAAGAAAATATAACACAGCATATTGCTTCTTTAATTAGTCATACCTTAATTTACCAAAATACATAGCCTACTATTGACTTGCTTAAAAGAACATGTTATGGTGTATTGATATTATTTATAACCTGCTTTAATATTTTTAATCTATTTTGGTACTAGTAGTTATCTTTTTCCTTCAAATGTACTACATGTACTACATTAAATTATCTAATGTCCTTAAATACCACTTTATAAAACATAAATAAATATTTTTTTAGAAAATTATTTTTGTTATACATATCTTGAACCAATCTTGTCACATTTCAACTAAACTGGTATAAGATGGTTTCTGAGGATCATGGAGACCATAAGCCCATTTTTTTGTAGCTCAGTTGATGCCTAATGTACCGAAACACACAGCACAGAGACGGCCACGGCCACTGCTCCAGACCTTCAGGATATACAGACAGCGTTCAGGGAGTTGACTGCGCGGGTGGCAACATGGGAGGCAGCCCTTCTTCGTACATTGGACGAAGTGAAGGAGGCCGCCCAGGCTCACTGCGCGGGACCCAGGAGACTGCCGGCACTACTGACGTACTAGACTACTGTAAGGCCAAGCTGGAAAGAATAAGCTGGAAAGAATTGTAGGATATGTCAACGACACACGTCTCTTCACGCCGTCGAAGCTGAGGGAGCTCTCCGTGCTCATCAGAACTTTATTTCTGATAGCATACGGGACCTCGCGAGAGCGCTGGCGCCCATGCAAGGTGCCCCGCCGCCACGCAGAGACACCCGCGCCCGAGGGATGCATCCACCAGAGCTGCCTCGCTGATTCCACTTGCCCATTCTAGACTCCACAATCTTTCAAGACAACTGCCACAGCGACTACTGAGTAAGCAGTCACCGCTGCTCAACAAAATTCTCCACAGTACCAAGACCGTAGTCAGGATCCTGGATCATGGCTGCTACCTTTTCACCACAGCGGACATACCGCACACTTGAGTTTTCACCCACAAACAGCCGGGTTGCTTCGGCAGTACCGGTCACCACCTTCACCTCGACAGCCCAAATCAAATAGTCACCACAGGTCCCAATAAATAGTATCACCCCAGAACAACATCTCTCCCATGCCCCATCCTTCTTCCTACCCAGATTCCCAATATACCCTTTTGTTGTTTTTCCTATTACCTTTATTCCCGTTTTCCCAAAACTAAAAAAAAAAAAAAAAAAAAAAAAACGACAATTCAGTAGTTAGGAAGAGTACAAGGAGGACTTTTCTACACCACTGATGAAGCTTACCGCAGTTGTAAGCCAAACGTCTGGGAGAGATATGAAGAAACCCAGTGGACCACGGCCTTACAGCTCGGAATCTTCTATATAGAATATGAGTAGTTGTCAAGCAGTTTTTGAGATTACTCACTCAGATAAGATGTTCTCCATATCTCCATAAGCGCTTTTCGGTCTAGTTTAGACCATCTTCAGTGGGTGCTGACCAGCTACTGAGGTAGAGAAGAGCCGAACCTTCCAAGAAACTTTTACTCCTGTTGATTGTCATTTGGTTATCGTCTGATTTGTAATACCAACTTCTGGGACTGGAACACTGTGGCTGGACACAGGTGACTGATGGTCATCTGTGGTGTTGACTGGTTGTAGCTGTTTCCTCTCTGGGTGTACATCAATTGAACTGTAGACCTGTGGTGGCAGATGAATTTCCTCTTCCATCTCGTTCTCTGGACCAATATTTAAGTTACTGGTTGTCTGTGGGAGATTTGCTTCCTCACTCATATGTTCCTGGAGTAAACTAGATTGGTTGACATATGGATTAATTTCAACTGGATCTATGTTCTTTAAGTTGGTTTCAACAACATCGATGTTGGATTTTTTATCTTTTTTAATAAGTTGTAAAACACTGTTTAATGGTGGTATCTCAAAATTCAAAAGGTTTTCTGTTTCACTATTTAGGATATAAATTTTTTCCCAAATATCTAGTTCATTAACTGTTTGCACATGTTTTAATAATTGTATACTTTGGCCAATTTCATGGTTGTGTTTCCACTGAACAAGACGCCCCCCGTGAAAACCTACGTTTGTTAATAAAAAGTTCATTTTGCCCCATGGTACATTGTAAGCTGGTATTTGTATCCGAAGAAATAGAGCTAATTTATGGCATTTTTTCCCCAAAAAATGAAAAAATATATAACTATGTTACATAAAATAACGCTGATACCTAATCTCATAGGTTTTCTAGTTTAAATAAACAGTATAATGAATGTTCACTACACTACTGCCGCAGAGATGATAAGGCAACCGGAATGTTATTCTTCTCCCGTTTGTTAGGCTATTTAGGGGTATCTTGCCTTCTCTAAACATTAGTCATTTGAACACCTCTGTAGGGAAAACATTTATTATTTGGAATGTATATGATTAAACGAATTATAACATTAATAAAGAATCTAATTCCCCAACTATAGTATTTAACATGAATATTATAAAAATTAACACATTAAATACAGACCAGCAAAGGGATTTGGTGTGTAGAAAGTAGGTGATCCATGCTCATTTTAATTCTGTTATAGTACAGCAATTACCCATCGTGAAAATTACTTCACAAACAGGTAACGACATTTTCACCACTTCGTCAGCTTGTTTATATAGTAATTATTGCTTGTGTGCATAAACAGATAACGTAAACAAGAAAATTATCAGTAGATGTAAATTTGCATATTTATACATCTTGAAGGTTTAGAAAACGTTTGCAATCAGCTAGTGAATGAAGCTGTTTGGGAACCCTTAGGTGATAATTTGTAAACAGCCTTTCTATTTTCTTTATTTCTTTTTCTTTATATTCAAATTGCCTCACATTTGAGCTTGTGAATAAATCTACGGAAATTTTTCGAATCTGTTTATAACAAAGTAACAACATTAAATACAGCATGCTGCGGTAACTGTAATACGTAGATGCTTTTCTAAACTTGTTATGACTTCATTAAGAGTAAAGCAATGGACATTAGCATTTTAAGACAGTTAATATATTAAATGTCAAAAAGAAGCATTTAGTAAGTATTTAAGGCAACAATCGAAGTAAAATAGATATTTAAAGCAAATCCACATCTCTTCTACGGAGAGTATGAAAGTATTTATAGGAATTTTACAGAAAAAAGAAGTTATACTGCTTATTTTTCCAAACTTGCGTTCATTTGCTCAAAATATTGAGAACCATTTCTGAAAGAAACAGCTGTGTTAGGTGCATATTTTCTTAAAACGTTATTCAAAGTGAGAAGAACTTCTTTCAAGTCTTTCATGAAAGCTGGTGTTACAAAAATATATTTCAGATAAAGGAGACATGAATTTTCAAAAAAGCGAATGCTATCAAGGAAGACGTTATTTATTCTATTCTTGGTAAGAGTGGGTAGGAGTAATATAATGTTATACGAGGGGTGTTCAATAAAGAATGATCATAATTTTCTTAGTCATAATTTTTCGCACTAAAATTCAATCTTATTTTATTCTGTTAGCTTAAGGAGAAACAAATACGCCGTAGTAGCTTCATTGTTGGTACTCCTGCTTTCCGCCTGTGAGCACCAGGCAAATTCAGACATATTCAGTAGTGTCTACCACTGCAATGGAGGTAACAACCGAGGAACAATATGCGGCTTTTAAATTCTGCTTCCGTCTTAACATATATTCAGTTGAGGCCTATACAATGTTAAAGAGGTATATGAAGAGTCTGTTCTTCCCTACAGCACAGCTCGAAGGTGGTTTAAAATGTTTAAAGAGGGGAGACAATCAATTTCAAAGGAAGGTGGACCCGGTGCACCAGTTACTGCTCGTATGGAAGAAAAAATGAACACTACTGCTGCCATTATGAGAGAGATTCGACGAATTACCTTAAAATCACTTTATGAAATTCAGTGGGTGCCACCCACACCATGGTTACAGAAATATTTACACATGAGACGTGTTTGTGCGCGATGGGTTCTAAGACTGTTGATTCCCGAACAAAAGGACATTCGCATGCAGGTCTGCATGCAGTTAAAGTTGATGTTAGAGGAAGATTCGGAATTTCTTTCAAATGTAACCACTGCTGAGGAAGCTTGGCTACATCATTTTGATCCTGAGAGTAAACAGAAAAGCTCAGTGTGGAAATCTCCTTCATCACCAACCCCCCAAAAAGCAAAAGTGGTTGCTTCTGCTGGGAAAGTTACGGTCATCTCATTCTTTGATATTCATGTAATGGTGTACTATCATGTTGTACCTGCACATACATCAGTAACTGGACACTACAGGGATATCCTGAAAACATTGGAAGTTCATATCAGATGCAAATGAGCACATTTCCATGAAGCAGGCTGGATGTTGAACTACGATAATGCGCGACCGCATATTGCCCATGTTGTTGCTGAATATCTTGCAAAAATCAATGTGAAATGCATCCCTCACCCTCCCTATAGTCCGGATTTAGCCCCATGTGAATTTTTTCTATTCCCTAACTTGAAACAACGCCTTCGTGGGAGGCATTATCCATCATCAGAAGCAGTGGTGAAGGTTGCGAAGCCGACTTTGAAGGATCTCTCAAAAATGGTTTCCAGCATGTCTTTGAAGACTAGCAGAAACGCTGGGACAAGTGCATCGCATTCAGAGTGATCATTCTTCATTGAACAGCCCTCGTATATTATAGGGGTTCATAGAGCGGTCTATCCAGTCGACAACGGCGCGGCCCACGAATGATTATTACGCATACAATTTATTTATCTTAATGAACTAAATATCAAATCAAAATAAGTGTAGCATGGAGATTACGAAAATTATTTTCGTAACATTTCTAAGCGTGGACAGTGAGCTGATACGTGGAGTGTTGCTTTTCACTCACATTGGTTTCTTTTGCGGCTCCCTTTGCATTGCTCGCTGTATCTGTAGCTTACACATAACATCTCTCATTGGTCTCTAAATTCGGATCTCTGATATTAACTGTTTAAATATTGCTCATATCGTGCAGAAAACAATAATAGCGAGCCACACATGTACCAAATCGGCGGAACAACTAGTCTTAAACTTGAAGAACGAAGGAAGATGCACGAAGGAATCGCTCTTCTATCATTTTCAAGATTGCAGTTGCGGTCCTACTAATTGAGATGTTTATGGTGTTCATGCTTCATTACCCTGAGAAACTTTACTTTGTTTACAAGCAGTAAGCTGCATCCCTAATAGTCCAATAATTAATTCTTACATTTGTGGTGGTTTAACGCGGTTAATACCTCGTGGGCCAAACTGATATTATTGCTCTAATTTGTTCTATTACTTTTGTTTCTCTTCTTGTTGTTTCTTTCTGCTTTTGTTGCTTTTCAATCAACAGAATAGATTGAGCTGATGTCTGATACGTCACCCTTAGACTAATTGAAATTGATGGAAATGTATAGACGTACATTCCATTCGTTAGAGAATTTGCAGTTGAAAATGAGGCCAGGAATTAGTATTCTCTCGGTGTGATGTTAACGGATGTTGAATCAGAGGCGTGGTGCTCATTATGTTTGGGGGGCCCGGCCCGGATTAGCGGCTCTCTCTGTGGGCGACTTATCCCATACTGTAAACTTGAAGTGAAACTAAATCTGATGTTGAGATCACAGCGGACCCAGCTTAGGGTCATATCTAAACTAAGTTAGCAGTAAACTAATACTTAAGTCCTTTAGTCAAGCACTGGAATACACTTTGCTACTTTAAATATCAAACCTGAAGCAGTGACTGACAGTTTACATTTGAGATGGATAAAAAGTAACTAATGAACTGGTCCATAGGTTTAAGCGGTTTTGTTCTTTAAGATGCTGCGGCTTTGCTACTTGATTAAGCGCCAAAGGCAGGTGTCGAAAATACTCTTTGCTGACGACTTGCCACTTCATTCTATTAACCTGAAAAGAACAAACAGTATAAATGGATACAAAAGTTCAATTTATGTAGAACACATAATCCTTTATTGAATAATATAAAACGCATTACTGAAGCATCTGATTTTATAACCAAAGCTTTCACTTAAGGAGGTCCAGATTTATGGAGCATATTATTTGCCTAAGTGCTTACGATGTTACAGAGGTTTAAAGGGTGCTTTCATTGCGAATGACCACAGACAGTAGCTACTAATGACAAATGAAATAATATTTTATTCTGGAAAAGAACAGCAAAATGATCAATTAGTGTGACAATTATAGTAGGTTTAGATTAAGCAAAACTGGTGTATCATATAAAAAAGACTTTCTGAACTGATTCTTTAACCTACAATCCTTAGAAACCTCATTCTTGTGTTTATTGCATATTAACAGTCATACATACTTGTAGATGTGCTTTAATTACACATTTCTTGGTAGATTCTTTGGCAATGCGCAAATATACTAAGCTTAAGCAGTAGTAAAATATTTTAGTAGCTCTTTGATGGCTCTCAAATTCCATTCTTTCTACACAACCAGGGAAAAATAAAGAAGGCGAAAAAACACACTTTGATTTGCTGGATTTACATAACGTTCTCTCTTCTCGTACAAACCAGTTTACAAACACTTATTTCTTTTGTCTCTTTACATTATGACTTTGTGAGTTCGTAGAATTAAAAGTCCAATTGACAAATTCAAAATGTTCTTTATTTCCACCGAATTACAGTTGGAACAGTTGCCGATTACAGGATTTTGTTTACCTCTTATGGCTTATCAGCTATGCAAAGGTCATTCGGAGTTTCAGAGTGTAGAGGACCTCCGAGGACCCCAGAAAATTCAACTTAGATATGTACAATATATTTCATTTTGGCATGAAAATATCTTGTAATTTTATTAGAAATTCTTTGAGCAATTTTTGAGAAAAACACCCTTTTGAAAAATGCCCCATTTAAAGGATAATATAGGATGGGGATGGTATTGAAAATGTTCGTATCGTGTACATGGAAAATGTTGAACTTAAATGACATATTTGATATTGAATCCATTTTTTAAATTATGGTAATGCTGTTTACACACACTTTGCAACACAAAAATACGTTTATTAGAATGCTTCTTCTTATTCAAGGACCCTCAAAACATGCACTTCTTGTGAGATCTTGGTGTCAAACTTTTGGGTGGAATACAAAAGTACTCTACTTTCTACATGTTCTTATGAGAAACTTGATACCGAAATTAAGGGATGCAATGAATACAGAATCGTAATGATTTCAGAGGAAGATTGTATATTTGTTAAAAGGCGAACAGTTGCTGATGGGTTGAGTCGTTTAACAAAATAGACGGAAGAAAGCGGGTTCTTAGCAGGGATTCTAAGTGGATAACATTTGACACCATTTGAAAAGGTATTGTTCGGACCCTTAATAATGGCATGACCGAGACTAATAATCACAATGGGCAAAACAGTCACAAGAGAAATTTTGGTGTGAATAAAGACAGGCTTCGAGAGAAGAAAGTTACACGCATCTGAAGTGAGGGACAGACCTGGGCTGGCGGTCCAAGAAGAAAGACGGACAACTGCATCTGTCTTGGGCGAAGGAAGACGAGAACCGAAAAGAAACGGTGTCTGTTGGTTCCTATGTAAATAAGGAATTAAGTGTTATCGCGTAATATGCATTTGACATACGGTAACTCTAAACAGTGATATATTGGTAATCCTTGGTCGGCAACTTCGAGTTTGATGTGATGATAAAAAGAAGCAGTCATTAAACCAGTCTGAAACTTGCATTCCAGTGTCATTAGAATCATTCTTACTCCCATACATATCCACGCATACCCTTTGATGGAACTCTTTGCTCTACCCTCAGGATAGGCCACACTGCTTCAAAATTTACAACGTAAAACTAAGTTGCACCAATATTGACAACCCTTGGTCGATAGCGTGCATCAAACTATAAATATGACAAATCGAGAGCAATAAAAATAAATAGCTAGGACGTATCTATATAAAAGATGGGTTGCTATAATGGGTTGCTTTTAACCTGATCCATATTTTTGATACAGGAAGTCATACAAGATTTTCTATCTCTTGCGGTTTACCAGTTATGCAAAGCTCCTTCCATACTGGAGAGGTCTTAACAGAACATAGAACATATGTGTTTCGTTGGTGATAAATATATCATAAAATGCAATCTTTAATCAAAATGATTAGAATATTTGGAATACCAACCTATTAGAAACATTTTACATCTCTAGAGTAATTTGAGGAGAGGAATTTTCTTGAAAATTTTCGAGTGGCACTCTTGAAAATCGCCGAACTTAACTTCCAAGTTAAATAATTAACCAACTATTATTTTGGAATTATGCCCTTTATAAACGCACACACAAAAACACGTGAGAATTTTTCTAAAATTTCTGTTATTTTTTCAGTGAGTCTGCAAATCTCTATTTTTAGTGAAATTTCAATGTCAAAGTTTAATGACTTTTGTGCAGATGGTAATGCCATCTCTTCCTACTACGTGGGGGAGAAAATAAGAACGTATTATCAAAAGGAATACAGAGATGCATCTTTAATTTACCGAAGGTAGGAACCCATAATTTGTAAAGAAAAAGGTGAAATAATAAGAACAAAACTAGTAAGGTGTGAGAGAGTTACATCAAAAGAACATATCCTCGTTTAAACACTGCTAGGGGAAGGAATACAAGAAAACCGGTAGCTCGCTAGCAATAATTTGTTTAGTGACTCCCAGTGAAGTAAATCTGTATACTGGCATATCAGTTCGTAAAGTTTATGTATGTTATGCAAATGCAAACTGTAGCATGAAACATTTAAAATATAATGACCAGGAGCCCTAGATAAAATTGATTTAAATTACGAAGCAAATAAAACTGAGGAAAGCGTTTAAAGCAAGCTGAATTTTAAGCATAAGTAGTGTATGTTTGTATTGTTAGTAAATAAGATTAAAGTGCTCTATAAACTATTATAGTAAATAAACAGAACTGGTAATATACTACTTATCCTTTAGAAATTATTTTAATATATTTTACTGGTGTTTTAATCTTCTAAGACACTGCACCTACAAATCTAAGATAATAACAAATGTAGATAATAAAATAAAATTTGCGTCACGATGTAAGTTACTATAGAAGATATTAATAAATAGTTTGAGTGTTTGAAATATAACTTCAACATAGATTTTGCGGCCGTTGGGAACCGGTTAGCGCTGTAGGAACATCCTGCACTCAGAAACCAACTCATGAGCACATAAAAAGAAGTGGCATTTTTCAAAGACAGATAATAAAAGGCAGCTCTCAGAAATTTAAAATTGCTAGGCGCTTATGGAATTCTAGTTGTTTGTTATAGAAAAGGAAATTTTCCGACAGAAGATGTTACCATTTTTGTCTAAAAAATGTGACTTTTGGTATTAGTACTCTTCCAACGATATGAATTTATCGGATAAAATGTCGGCGCTTTCCTTAATCCTAAAGATTAACAGACATGTTATCTATCTCATCATTAATCCCTTGCGGAGACATTTATAAATCCTTGTCCATCTTATTGAGCTTAGGTTCAGCTTTCTACTTTTAAATATGTCAATTACATTTTTAATCAATAGACATTCAAATAGCATTAACTTTAGCAATAATTTTGAAAAACGCTGTGTGTTCATTGTTCAAAGCCTATTTTAATTTTAGGGTTAACTAAGCCCTTTGTTGGTATCATTAAAAGCGCAGTCGTACGCCTTGTTACGCTTGTAATGCATTCGTTTGTTCATTTATTTAGCATTACGCCTTAATCTAACATTTTAAAATTTTATATATTTCTGTGTTTTTCTCGTCATGCATGTTTTAATCCACTGCCATGTAATTTTACATACAGATGTTCTTAGGTCCCAGTTAAAAAATAACAATAATGTTGATGTAACAGATAGTTCGCGATATCTCGTTTATCAGTATTGTGACTCTGTGGACTCGAAAAATTAAAAGTCTACTTTACAGAAATCCAAAATGCTCTTTATTTCCAGTACAACATGTTTTGCACAGCCCTTTGCAGCAACACAATTACGCAACATACACAAACGCAACATCCAAGGTCATCTGCTACACGTCCACACAACTGCACACTCAATTCACAACACTGGCATAGCAAAAACTCCCTTGTCGCTTATATACCCTAGCCATTGTTTCTCGAAAGTTGCCGAAGCTTCACGGCCTTTCCCGATGGCAAGAGATGTAGAGGGAATTATCGAGATATCTCTCTGTCTCTTTCCCTCTCGGCAAGGTTCAGCACTAGCACGCGCGAGGGCGTGGCTTGGGGCACTTTCTATCTCTTTCTTTCCCCGCTTCTCTCTCTCTCTCTCTCTCTCTCTCTCTCTCTCTCTCTCTCTCTCTCTCTCTCTCTCTCTCTCGGCGTTTGACTACGCGCGGGTAGTCATCAAAACAATGCCTGGTGACAGTATTTTGCACAAATTTACTTAAAGGTTTACACATGTATATTGAATATGTTGTTATTTAAAACGCTGTAGCCACAACAAAATGCTAGATTTCTGCTCATATAAAACCATGTGAAACAGTGAAATGTTTGGGTGCAGTTCTTTATTTGTTGGACATATCAACTAATATATCAATAAGGCTTTATTGCTGACTTTTGAAATATGAACTTACCTTTAAGTCATACAATGAGGAAGCGCAGGAGTGGGGCAATGAAGAGAAGAGTTGAAGATAAGTGTGAGACAGGAAAAGAGGCAGTGAAAGAAGGGAACGAGTGAAATAGAGTGAGAAGGAGAAGAATGGAGGAATATACAGAAACTAAGACAAGAAGTCGTGAACAGTTTTGCTGGTTCCACTACTGTTTAAGGTTTAAAAGGCTTAACTCAAAACTGATATTATCCTCCTATTATAACAAACAATATAAAAAAGTGCTTTTCTCTATCTCTTTTTGAAAACTTCATCCAAATTAAGCCACTGCCATAATATTACACCGAGAGTATAGTTTTGCTTCTGCAGGGATATATATTTTATTCCACATAATACGTACTGTTCAGAGATAGTGATAATAATTTTATAGTTCTTTTAGATGTTTGATGTAGGTGACATATAAATATGTATATAATTGTAAAGAAGCGTCTAGAGAACACGGAATTTTGTTTTATTGAACATCTCGTATCAAAACAATTCACAGAGTCCAACTACGAATACGAATTTAGATGGCGATCGAAGTTAGTGGGAGCTCTATACACTAATAGCAATAGCCGTTGTAGAATTTTTAACCAGCAGAGATAACTTTAGGTCAGAGCCTCTGTAAACATCACGTGGTCTTTGTTCAATGCGGAAATTAAAAGTAAAACGCACTGCAGATAAATCAGAAAGATAAACAGGGTTGTTCCTGTCCACTACTTTATTGACGAGGTCTTTAGGAGATGAATAAAAATATAAACCACTTGGATGTTATTCCATTTAATTAATTGACTCTATTTAAATATACTAAACAGAGATACTGGGAGACGTGCATAAATTAAAAGTAGCAGCTAACAAACGAAACTGTAAGTTTCTAAGAGAAAGATGAATGAAGCTGCATTTATTTAAATAACTTGATCTAATAAAACGTAAAGGTGGACAGACAACAGAGGGGCCCTCATGTTTCTGAGACATCCCTATACGTAGGTCAGTAGACACTATCGCCACCTAGAGAAGGAAAGGATGAAGTGAATGGTAAACAGGACATCAGTGGTATGATGCAATTGCCTAATTGACCAGTGGGAAGCCAAGTAAAAGCCCAAATCAGACTGCGTGACCGACTGTGGGATCAAACACCGATCTTCCGAATGCAAGTCACACATTACTCTTAGCGCCACATTGCTGTTGTAATACAACAAACATTTATCGTTACTTTATCTTGAACTATTATTTAATTTTGGATAGTAATTTTCGCCCGCCTCGGTAGCGTGGTGGTAGAGTGTCTGCCTCACGTTCAAGAGGTCCCGAGCTCAAATCTTGGTCAGGGTGAGTTACCTGGATAAGGTTTTTCCGGGGTTTTCCCTTATCCTGAAAGACGAATGTCGGGTAACTCTAAGATCTATGGACCCTGGGCTCATTTGAGCATCATTTCACCCATTCCATTCATCATCCGATATGACAACGTTGGAGGACGTACCTTACAAAAAAAGTAATTTTTAATATCAATTATGGACAGCAATTAAATTGCAGAAGAGGTACTAGAAACTAACGAAAACATCTACACATACGTACAAATATGAAGCTATTATCGATATAGAAAGTTTTAAATGGTCAATAGTCTGATACTTTTATGAAGTCGAATTTTTATAGGAGAGTTCAAGCACATTTCATCATTATTACGTTTACGAAACTTACAGAATGACTGAGAGACTGGTGTGTGACTGCACCACATGAGTTTTTTCCTTAAATTCAGTTAAAACACTTCACCATTGAAGCATTTGCAAACAATGCAAATTTTATGCAAATGGCGAACATTTTTGGTGGACTTTCACGGTTTTTATCCATTACTTCTTTTCTTGGCTTCCTGTGTGGGCCGTTCTCCAGTTCATTACAAAACAAATTACTTAGCTTCAATTAAAGACCGTGTGAGAAGAAATAAATAGCTCCTTCCTTCGCAATAGAGAGCAACATTCGGTTGTTATTTTGAGTTCCATGTGCTGAAACATTTTAAACAAGTGAATGTGCCTCTACAGAAAAATTCGGGACCCTGCAGAAAACTTGGCCATTAGGAAATGAAGGTATTTAGGTAAAGGGCACTATGCTAATGTTTCTTCCACAGAAACCTTCGTTAATCAAAGGATTCACTAATCAATTAACTCTAGCTTTAGCTCCATATTAAGACCAGTTTGGAGTTTTCTTAGCATTGAATAAGCAGGTACATAAAACTACATTACGTGCAATACAGTTCAGCACACTGGAGTACGTAAATGGTACCGCAAAATTTACTCAAAACTGGGATATATTGTAGTTAATGATACTCTAATAGATATCTATGACAAAGGTGACAAACTGGTATCTACATTCTGTTTGAAGAAAATGACGAGGGATGCTGCTTTGTATTGATAGTGGCAACTGAGTATTACCGACAAAGCAATATTGTCAACTACTACGGACAATAATATTTGAAGAATGCGGATGTTTTGTGACTACATTTAAGATATTTTAGATTATTTATATATTATTTAGGGATTGTATAGAACAACTCTATCTATTTTAGCATTCCTTTATCATTACAATCTAAAAATTAAAAATTATAATTTTTTAATTTACTTTTATAAATTGTAGCATGCAGTGCTTAAATTGCATGAAGATATTTGGTTTAATTATGCAGTATGTGCCAAGGATAAAAATGTGGTGAATGTTTTCTTGTTTTTTTTTTTTTTAAAATATGAGGATTGCTATTTTCTTACCTGTAAATTATATTTTGAATTATATTACATTATATTTATATTGAATTATATTATATTTGTCTGACAAATATTATACTGGATGGATAGAGTCATGAAAATATCAATGCCATGGCCGGGATTTGAACCACGGATCTCCTGGTTTCCGTCCAGTCGCTCTAACCCATTAGGCTACCATGGTCAACGTGCCGTCCCGAAATTAAATTCTCCATTTGACTCGTATATTTCCCCGGTAAACCACTAGGGGCTCTCTTGCATCCGAGATACACCGTTTCTGGCGACTTACTAACTAAGTACTTGAGTCCCAGGTTTCATCATTTAACTCTTATTATTTTAGTTATTTGATGGAAATTAATCACTTCTTCACACTAGCCATATATAGGCTAAGGTTTTTGATGGGTAGAGTCAACATGAAAAATTCAATGCCATGGCTGGGATTTGAACCACGGATCTCCTGGTTTCAGTCCAGTCGCTCTAACCCATTGAGCTACCATGGTCAACGTGCCGTCCCGACATTAAATTCTCCATTTGACTCGTCCATTTCCCCGGGAGACCACTAGGGGTTCTCTCGCATCCGAGATGCACCATTTGTGGCGACTTACTCTCGTAAGTACTTGAGTTCCAGGCTTCATTATTTAACTCTTATTATTTTAGTTAATTGATGGAAATTAACGGCTAGTGTGAAGAAGTGATTAATTTCCATCAATTAAATAATATTGTCACCCAATTAGGGAAGGGACGGACAGGCGACAGTTGGGAGGGACCCTAGGCACTGGGCCACGCCCACTCATCGGTCTCTGTCACTAACTGAGGGAAATGTCAGTCGTCCCTTGAAGTTTCTCTCCCCTTCTCCTCTCCTATGGAACGTTCGGGTAATTTGCGGAAAACCAGAGACTTCTAGAATAGCAGGATATTCCTATAAAAGGGACTTCAATTAGGAGTGAGTCAGTCAGTGTTAGTGCTGGACGTGCTAGTGAAGTAGCGCCGTGCAACGGAAGCAACTACGTAATTGTGTACGTGCATCGGAACGATAACGGACGAACTGGTGAATCGTAATTGTGTGCATTACGTAATTTTGTGTAATTGGCAAGTGTTCAACTGTAAGTCGGTGGAAATAAAGAACATTTTTGAGTGGTGAAATTGGACTTTTCATTTCACGAACCCACAAAGTCACACTGGTGTCAGGAAGCGGGAAGATAACATCACCGAACATTCCAACCATGGACGCGGCATTGGAAAAAATTTTGGAGAAGATGATGGAAATGAAGGCCGAATTAACAGAGAAGACGGAAGCGGCAAATAACAGCCTGGCCGCGAAGCTGGAGACTACAAATAACAACCTGGCCGCAAAGCTGGAAGAAATGAAGACGGCTAACGATAACCTCACGGAGAAGATGGAAGAAATGAAGGTTGCGAACGAGGCCCTCGCTACGAAATTTGAGGAACAGTTGGCCGGCGTGAGGGAGGACGTCACGGGACTCGGCAAGCGGATCGGCCAGGTGGACGAACGCGTCGGAGACCTCGCGAGCCGCGTTAATGAGCTGGAAGGAAAGGCCGACAACAGCGCCAAGTCCCTGAGCGCCATGGTGGAGGACGTCGTCGGCAGGAGGTTGAAGGATTTGAAGGCCGACGCACCGGGACGCGACATAACATCGCCGCGCGTCAAACCTCCCAAGTATGACGGCGCGTCAACGTTTGAGGTCTTCCGCCGCCAGTTCGACACAGTGGCCAGGCACAACGGATGGTCACTGGAGGAGGAGGCCACACAGTTAATAGCCAGCCTTCAGGGAAGAGCCGCGGAAGTCCTAAACGCGGTGCAGACGACGGCGGCGCCCAAGGACATCTGGGAAGCCCTGGAGGATCGCTTCGGGAACCACCGCTTAGCCGCAGCATACCGCAGCCAGCTAAAGGCAAGGTCACAGCAGCCGGGGGAGACGCTGCAGGAGTTCGCCATTGCGATCGAGCAGCTGGCTAGCAAGGCCTTGGTTGACCTGCCACTGGAGTTCGTATCCCGGGAAGCCGCCTACAATTTTGTCGACGGGGTACGGGACACGGAGATTCGTCAGCGCCTAATGCTCGGGGAATATAAAACCATCCACGAGGCGCTGACAGCGGCATTAAGGATGGAGGCGGCCAAAATAACATCCATCCCGACGTCGAGAACGAGGAGTGTCCGCTACGCCGGAGACAGGAGACCAGCTGAGGGACGCCGGCGAACACCTAGTGGCCTGTGTTGGGGGTGTGGACAGCCCGGAAACCTGCAGAGAGACTGCCCACACCAGGAAGAGCAGCCGGAAAACGAGTAAGGGCCGTCGTGGAGAGGGGCACGTCGGCGCCATCACCACCATCCCCTCGAGTGACACTGCGCGCCGTCAGCCGGCGTATGGATGACAGCCTCATCGCGGACGGCTGGATAAGAGGAAAGCCGTGCCGCGTGCTGGTGGACACCGGGGCGGCCGTGACCATCATCAGACCTGACGTGGCGAAGGGTTTGCCGACAAGGAAGCCAAGCCGGCCATACCAGCTTGTCACGGCATCGGGTGACACCTTGCCTGTGGAGAAGGAGGCCCTGCTGGAGCTGAACTTGGGACGGAGTGCCGTTCGTCTGTGGGTGTTCGTCGCGAAGGTGGCTGAGGAGGTGATCCTGGGACTGGATGCCCTCAGGAGCCATGAGGCGACGGTCGACGTCGGCAAGAAGGTCCTGCGGCTTAACGGAGAAGAGGTTATACTCCGTCAACCCGAAGAGCGCCTTGGAATGTGCAGGGTCGTCTTGGACGAAGACGTGGTTGTTCCCGCAAGGAGCGAGGTGGTGGTGACGGCGCGACTTGAGGGCCAGAGAACCAGGAACATGATGCTGGACCAGAAGACGCCTGTACACGGACTGTGTGTAGCCAGGGCATTGCTGCCGTGCCGAGAGGAGGTGCCAGTGAGACTGCTAAATCCAACGGACACCGATCACGACGTCCAGGCCGGGACGGAGTTGGGAACGTGCGAGCCCGTAGTGAGCGTAACAGCAATCGACAAGACACAGGAGCCGGCGCCGAAGCAACACCTGGGGCCCCGGCTAGAAGACTTACTGGAGAGGGCGGCCGACCACCTGACCGCAGAACAGCTGGAGCAGGTTCGACAACTACTGGGGCGATACGAGCGCGTCTTCAGCCAAGGCGATAGTGACTACGGCCGCACGGACAAAGTGCTTCACCGCATCGACACCGGAGACGCCCGGCCTATTCGGCAACCACATAGACGCGTTCCGCTGGCGAAGCAAGGGGCGGTACGAGACATGCTGGAGGACATGAGATCCAGGGGAGTGATTGAAGAGTCCGACAGCCCTTGGTGCTCCCCTGTAGTCTTGGTGACGAAGAAGAACGGCGAGCTGCGCTTCTGCGTAGACTACAGAAAGCTGAACGCTGTCACCCGGAAGGATTGCTTTCCCTTACCCCGGATTGACGACACCCTGGACACGCTAGCTGGTGCACAGTGGTTCTCGACCCTGGACCTGAAGTCGGGCTACTGGCAGGTAGCTCTAGACCCGAGAGACAAGGAGAAGACCGCATTCTCGACGGGCCAAGGTCTTTGGCAGTTCACGGTTATGCCCTTTGGCCTCTGCAACGCACCAGCTACCTTCCAACGCCTCATGGAGTCAGTGATGAGAGGGCTGACTTACGATGCCTGCCTGCTATACCTGGACGACATCATCATCTTCGGGAAGACTTTTGAAGATCACCTCGAGAATCTGAGTAAGGTGCTACAGAGACTGCAGGCGACCAACTTGAAGCTGAACGCGAAGAAGTGCCAGCTCTTCCGCAAGAAAGTGAACTACTTAGGCCACATAGTCTCAGCAACCGGAGTGGCCACAGACCCGGAGAAGACACAGGCTGTGAGAGATTGGCCTCGCCCAAAGGATAGGAAAGAGTTGCGCAGTTTCCTGGGGCTGTGCAGTTATTACCGCCGCTTCATAAAGGGGTTCTCCAACATCGCAAAACCACTCACTCGCCTGACAGAGGAACACCGGCCTTATGTGTGGGCAGAGGACGCCGAAAACGCTTTCCAGCACCTAAAGGAGACCCTGTGCAGTGCTCCAATTTTGGGTTTCCCACAACCGGGTGGCGCCTTCATTGTGGACACCGACGCTAGCGACCATTGCATTGGAGGTGTCCTATCGCAGATCCAGGACGGCCATGAGCGGGTGATAGCCTACTACAGCAAGACGCTATCCAAGGCAGAGAAGAACTACTGCGTCACCCGACGAGAATTATTGGCGGTAGTAAAGAATTTGGAGCACTTCCACAAGTACCTGTACGGTCAGCCATTCCACCTGAGGACTGACCATTCCGCCCTAACCTGGCTATTGAGCTTTAAGAACCTGGAAGTCCAGACAGCACGTTGGGTCCAGAGGCTGCAGGAGTACGACTTCACCTCGGAACATCGTAGAGGGAAGAGCCACGGTAACGCAGACGCCATGTCCCGAAGACCCTGTCCAGAAGAGTGCGGCCAGTGCACAAGAGTGGAAGAGAAGGAGCGTGCCGCAGCAGTCCGAGTAGTTGTGGCAGTGCCTGCGGACGGTTGGGATAGCGCAGGCCTGAGGAGGGAGCAGCTGGCGGACGCAGACTTGGGGCCACTCTTGAGGGAAGTGGAGGCAGGGACAAGACCAACCTGGGAGGATATCGCACCAAGGAGCGCCACCTACAAGTCGTACTGGGCCCAATGGGACTCGTTGAAGATCAGAGAGGGCGTGCTGTTCCGGGTATGGGAATCACCCGATGGGAAGACGCAGAGAGAGCAGTTGGTACTTCCCCGGAGTAAGGTCCCGGAAGTCCTGGAGGAAGTACACGCCGGTACTTCGGGAGGACACCTGGGAGCGAACCGAACGATTGACAAACTACGGCAGCGCTACTACTGGCTGAGGCTCCGAGCAGATGCTGAGAGATGGTGCCGTCAGTGCCACGTGTGCGCGGCGAGTCGCGGCCCCCAGACTAGGAGCCGGGGTCGCATGCAGCAGTACAACGTCGGAGCGCCATTCGAACGGCTCGCCGTTGACATTGCTGGACCGTTCCCAGTTTCCGACCGAGGCAACAAGTACCTAATGGTGGTCGTGGACTACTTCACCAAGTGGCCGGAGGTGTATGCCATCCCAAACCAAGAGGCAAAGACAATCACAGACTGCCTCGTGGAGCAAGTGTTCTGTCGATTTGGGGTGCCGTTAGAGCTACACAGTGACCAGGGTACCAACTTTGAGTCCAACCTAATGAAGGAGGCATTACAAGGGCTTGGGGTGAACAAGACTCGCACTACGCCTCTACATCCCCAATCGGACGGCATGGTCGAAAGGTACATCAAGACCTTAGAGGAACACCTGAGGAAAGTCGTGGCCAGCCATCAGCGAGACTGGGACGTCAAGGTGCCACTGTTCTTGCTGGCCTATCGCTCGTCTACACACGACACAACTGGGATGACGCCAGCCAGCTTAATGTTCGGCCGAGAGTTACGCCTCCCTTGTGACCTGGCTTTTGGAAGCCCTCCGGGAGCGAAACAGCCAGCGACCGAGTATGTGGAGAACTTGGTGGACCATCTCCACAACATGCACGAGATGGCTCGCCAGAACATCCAGAAGGCGAGCGACCGCATGAAGACCAGGTATGACAGGCAAGCCAACAGCCAAGGGTTCCAGCAAGGTGACCTGGTCTGGTTGTACCGTCCTACCCGGACCAAGGGACGCTGCCCGAAGCTCCAGCAGCCATGGCAAGGACCGTACCGGGTTGTGAAGAGGATCAACGACGTGGTCTACCGCATTCAGAAGGTTCCCCGAGGAAAGATGTTGGTGGTACACCTGGATCGTCTTGCACGCTACGATGGTGCTGTTCGGGACGACCAGCTTTGAGGAGGGAGCTGTGTCACCCAATTAGGGAAGGGACGGACAGGCGACAGTTGGGAGGGACCCTAGGCACTGGGCCACGCCCACTCATCGGTCTCTGTCACTAACTGAGGGAAATGTCAGTCGTCCCTTGAAGTTTCTCTCCCCTTCTCCTCTCCTATGGAACGTTCGGGTAATTTGCGGAAAACCAGAGACTTCTAGAATAGCAGGATATTCCTATAAAAGGGACTTCAATTAGGAGTGAGTCAGTCAGTGTTAGTGCTGGACGTGCTAGTGAAGTAGCGCCGTGCAACGGAAGCAACTACGTAATTGTGTACGTGCATCGGAACGATAACGGACGAACTGGTGAATCGTAATTGTGTGCATTACGTAATTTTGTGTAATTGGCAAGTGTTCAACTGTAAGTCGGTGGAAATAAAGAACATTTTTGAGTGGTGAAATTGGACTTTTCATTTCACGAACCCACAAAGTCACAATATATTATACTATTAAGCAGAATACTTAAAATTCTTTAAACTTAAAATTTGAGTACTAATGAGTTGTTTGAATTAATGACCATCTACGATGTTTATTTGCATCTTAAGAAGAAGATAGAGAAGAGACATCCAATGAAAATAATGTTGCTGCCAATGAGGGACTAATTTGCATCAATAAAAATAAATAATCATTCGAGAAATCACCAGGGAAAATAGAAACATATCAACATTTTAACAAATGGAACAAAAATTAAAATAAATAAAAACTGAGTTAAGATTTTTAAAAGTTCTGCTAAGAAATAACTGCTCCTGTAAAAATGGGTTTATGAGTTAAATATCCTAGGAAGGGTTTTGAAACCACCTTTAGGTAAGACAATTCGAAGTTCTTCAAAAGTGAATAATAAGGCAACTTTGCTCTTCAAAACTCTATCTTTGTGACCTTATTACTTCTGCTAAGTCAAAAGAAAATGTATTAGAAGGAAGTAAGCCGGAGTAAGCAGACTTTTCACACATTACTTAAACAGATGTTAAAGTTAATAAAATGTGCAGACATTATGAATACTCATTTATAAGTAACATAATATTAAACCATAGAATACCAGAAAGATAATGGTAGAAAATATTTTTGTTGACGCAAAGGCATCTCTAATGGCATTGTCCCATAAATAAATGTCAAACATTCAGTGGTATTGTAAAAATATTAAAATTCGTTTCCGAACTAGTGTGCTATGCATCTGAAATACAAATATTTGTAACACATTACAAACTGATATTTTAGGATCGGAGCAATTATACTTTCAAGAGTTGTCAATATCTTGCTCAAAAAGCTAAGTTTAGATGAAGAAGCTAAAGGAGATTTGAAAACACTGTTTAATCGATATAATAGTTAATAATCGTGCAGAACGTTGTATGTTTCACTACACATTGGAGCCCCACGATGGGCACCAATTTTAGCGGTTAAGCTGGATATATGAAACAAAGTTGATAATCAGACATTATGACAAAGCGCAATTAAGTATTAAGTTATTTCGTTACGAGAGGGTGTCGTAAAGTTTTAATTATCCCCTTTAAAAATGTAATAGAGAATTTGTGTTGATATGTGGTTGTCAGTTCTCCTCTACGTAGTCACCATCCAGATTTACACATTTTTTCCAGCGTTTCTGTACCTTTTCAAATACCTTTATTGTAGAAGTCTGCAGAATTTGCTTTAAACCGCTTCATTAATGACGTCATTTGTGTTGTCAAATCGGTGACCAAGCAACTGATTCTTCACTTCCAGGAACAAGAAAAAGTCACTTAGTGCGAGATCGGGCGAATAAGGCAGATGCTGTAAGGTCTCAAAGCCACATTCCCTTGTTTTGTCAACTGCAACTTGAGATGAATGAGCTGGTGCATTGTCAGCCAGAAGACAAACACCTTTGGAGAGCATACCACGTCTTTTCTTAATCAGAGCTGCTCGTAACTTGCCCAGAAGATTACAGTAGTATCTGCAAGTGATGGTTTGACCCTTGGCAAGATAATCTGTAAGAATGACTCCACGACAGTCCCAGAAAACTGACACCATGTCCTTCCCAGCTGATTTTTGTACTTTTGCCTTTTTGCGAGGGGGGCGGCAATCAACATGTTTCCATTCCATGCTCATGGTTTTCTACCTGGATCATATTGACAGATCCAGGATTCATCCATGGTTAACAGACGATCTAAAAGATCATCTTCGTCCTGTTCCAACAGCATCAACATATCTGTTAAACGGTCAGGCTGTGTTTGCTCTTGGAAAAGGGTTAGCCAACGTGGAACCCACCGTACAGACACCTTAGACATGTTCAGTTCGTCATGAATAATGTTCCACACACTAGCATAACTAAGATGAGTCTCATTCATGATCATTTGGATGGTTGCTCGTCTGTCTTCCAGTATTAAACACTCCACTTTCTTCACTATGACAGCAACATCTGTCATTGATGGTCTACAAGCTCATGGCTCATCTATCAGGGACATGTAACCAGTTTGAAAATTCCTTTTGCACCTCACAGTCGTGTCATACGATGGGCAATCATGTCCATAAACAGCCGTCGTCTCATCATGGATTTCTCGGGCAGTTTTGGCCTTCAAATGCAGGAACTTGATCACACTACGAGCCTTAATTTTCTGTTTCTTACACCTCAGTCACTTCTGACACCCACTGTACAAAAACAATCACTCAAACTACCAACATTATGCCCCGAGAGATAAGTGTTGACCCTGAAAAATTTTCATCATTCTAGCATAAAATCTACTGGAACATAATTAAAACTTTACGTCACCCCCCGTATATATTGGTTTAGAATGATTCAAGGCATTATTAGCCTCAAATGTGTTCGAATTTATTTACCTTATTTTAAGCTTCAGATCCAAGCAAACTGTTATTACTTGTATCAAATAGTTTCCTTAAATGATAATACGAATCGTTTAAAAACCAGCTCTAGAAGATAGGTTTCATTAATACAAGCCAAGTAAGGAAGTAAGCTGAAGCATTTTAAGAAGGAAGGTACAGCACAACATGGCTTATTTTAAACTTTATGTCATTAAGAAGACATACTACACTTCCAAATTTGGAGTGCTGCGTCTTCGTGACACTGAAATAACATTTATTTCTTAACATTCTCAAATGATGGTAATTAACCATATTAAGAAACTAGTAGAGATTATTACGAAGGAACGTTCCGGCTTACTTTTGTATTCATTAATCAACGATTGGCTCATTCGTCACCACGCGCTGTGAACCGGATTGCTGGGTAAAGTCAGTTACTTTATAAGCTAATTTACAAACCCGTGAAACGTGTTGAAACTGAGATATTATCATTCGAGAGCAGTGGAACATGGCCATTTTTTGCGCTTCACAGGTTCAGGAATAAACTGATAATTGGCTGGAGATTGAGAATGGTAAACCGGGAAGAATGAGGACAGCTGTAAAAACAAACTAATCCGGATTTAGTGGCCAATGCTTCAGTGTCCACCGCACACGACAGTCCAGTTGGTGATAGCGATCTTCACAAATTTTCACGGAGCCTTGATTTGGTGCAAGCTAAACCAGAAATAATTCACACGTGAAGGAACTGGCCAGAGCTGTTAACAAACTGGTTGTTGTGCTAACGGCACCTGTCCAAAAACCTAAAAACTTCAATTTAAAACCAGCTGGTGTGTAATGGTTAGCGCGTAATGCAATAATGTACACAAGAAATTGATTATCTGTAAATACTTAATAATAATTTGCTATAAGGGGGAGCAGGGTGTTCTGTAGAACAAGCTCTTGGAAACATACCAAAATTTCAAATTATATAACACGTGGGAAAGCAGTTAAATAATGAAATTCTAATTCACATAAACAATTTAAGAATAGTAAGAAATGAAATTTAAATGTTAATAAATGTGGATCTCCAAGAATACTGAATGACAATGGTGAGTTTCTACCCAAAAGTACCTTCTTGGCTGCAAATCTACTCTCCTTCATTCTTTCCCCTACTTATCGATCCTGATTTCTAGAATGAACAATTTATCTTAGGATATAGGTCAGTGTGCATCAAAAAATTTTAAAATACGGCTACTAAACTTTTTAAATATTTTTTGGTCCAGCCTACAGATACCAGAAGAATGGAAAATGGCTGTAATAAAACTAATATTTAAAAAAGGGGACAGAAATGAATGTAAAAATTGTAGGGGAATCAGTCTCTTAAATACAAGCTACAAAATATTAGCAAAAAGTTTAGCAAAAATATTAAATATAATAACTGAATCACTGAATCACTGAATAACTCAATTATGAACAACACGGATTCAGGCAAGGCAGATCCTGTGCTGATTGCGTCTTAACAATAAAACAAGAAATACAAAAGAGAAGAGAATTTAATTCAGAGACGTATATATTATTTGTTGATTACGTAAAAGCATTTGAGAAGGTTATACGGCAAAAGCTATAAGATATAATGACTGAAAATGGATATCCTCAACATTAACTTTTATGATAAAGAAAATGTACGAAGGGACTTGTATCAGCATGGATAATGGTTTAAAGACAGACACTATCAACCTAGGTGTAAGACAGGGCTGCCCAATGTCGCCAACTCTTTTTAATATTTATATCGACAGAGCAGTTGCCGAAGGGCAATCTAAGTTGAAATTAGATTTTAAGTTAGGTCGTACAATCTTAAATACATCCCTGTTTGCAGATGATCAAACCATTCTAACAGATACTCAAGACAGATTACAAATAGCTTTGTACCAACTCGAGAAAACAATGTCAAAGTGTAATTGTATCATTTCAGCAGAAAAAACGAAAGTGATGCCTTTTATTGGTAAATACCCAACACGGTCCAAAATGCTCCTCAAAAACAAAATATAGAACAAGTTCAATATTTTAATTACATAGGATATCATATTTCCTATGAATGTGACAGAGATTTAAAACAAAGGTCTATAAATTTCAAAACATTTGTGGCACTATAAAACGAACATTTAAAAACAAAACAAGAAGAGATACCATATTAAAGTTTTATAAAACTATGGCAGTGCCTGTTATATCTTATGGAGCCGAGACCTGGACCTTGAAGAGAACTGATAAAAGAGTAATTGAAACGGTTGAAATGAAATTTTTGAGGTACGTAAGCTGGCTGTAGTCTTAAAGATCACATTAAAAGTGAAAGAATAAGAGAACAACTAAAAATGTTTACTTTAAATGACAAACTCAGGGAGTACAAACAGAAATGGCAAGATCATCTCTCTCGAATGCCAGAAGAAAGACTCACCAAGCAGGCCTTGCAGTATAAAACAATTGGTGTTAGAGATGTTGGAAGACCACGGAGACGCTGGGAAGATTCCTTCTGAGCCGAAATAGGCCTATCTGGCCTGTCTTGAATGTTGATGATGATGTAGGTCAGTTATGCTAGCTGCTAATAAAAATAGTTGGGCACAAGTGTATGGGCTACACACAAGGGTACACTACAATCGATGCGAGATTTATAAATACTCATAAGCAATGACACTTTTTTAGAAAAAAATTATTTGAAATGTGTTCTCACAGTCAACTAACTAATTTTCATAGACTATTAGAAGCTGTGGTGAGGTTTCTTCGTTCAACGATATTTATTATTCGTCAATGGTACCAGATTCCGGTTTCTGATGCGAAGAATTCGACAACCACTTGCACTGATTCAACGTTGTCAAAATTTCTTCCACGTATAAAATGGGCCATGTATACAAATAGGGCTGTATGCTGAGTGTGGTAGCTGTTCCTTTCCTACCAATTCCTGAATTTTTTCTATGGTTATTCGTGCAAAATGGGGTGTTGCATTGTCCTGTTGCATTGGAACTCTATTTTGGTTAACTAATGCCGGATATCTCCGTCTCAAAATTTCATGAACTAATTCCAATTGTTGAGAATAAAGATCTGCATCAATTTCCCGCCCGTTTGGAACAAACTTCCAGTGAATCACACTTTCAAATTTCCACCAAACACACAACATTAATTCGAGACCGAACTTTTTAAACGATGACTTTGGCAGGTCAGCGGGGATTAAGCTTCGAGAAATCAGGTTTTCGTTAATATACCCACCTTTCATCACAAGTGACAATTCTTCTGGCAAATCTATCAGCCGTGGAATTACGGATATGCTTAGGAAAGATATCAACTTTAAGTTCAGCCTTTTGAAGTGTCACTTCATGAAGTGTAGATTAGATTAGATTATTTATTGTGCATATTCCAAAATATTACAATTTACAACTTTTGACTACATTTATTTGTCTTTACCTTGTTGCTACATTGGATTACATGACACCCTGGTCTTCTGCTCCGCCAGGTAGCTCTTAACCTCCATGCTTTCTTGTTACTTAATTAGCCCCATTCTTCCCCGTCATCTTCCTTTCCTACATTCTTTACATTTCTGACCCATTTTTCTTTTACTTTCTGCAAGAACTCACCAATACTTCTTACCTACTTTTCCTCCCTTCCCGTTAACATTTTTATAGCTACTATCCTCTTCTCTACTTTCTCCCATTTTTCCTCCCAATCCATTTGATCCTCTACATTGCAACCCCCTCGCATTCTGTTACATAGTATTCTATGCTTTTTTCCTCCCCACACAATTCACAAATTCCCATTTCCCTACCCCTTATCCATCTTAAAAATATTCTTCCTGTTCTCATCCAAGTTAACCCTTCTCTCTCTTGCCTATTGCAGTAATCTACATGTGCTTCTCGTCCCCAATTTCATTGTATTTGATCGTAAAATTGTAATGATTTAATATTTTCTGGACTTCCCCAAAATTTCCTGTCTTTCTATATCTTCTATTCTGCATTTCACCAATTTACACACATCGCTTTCATTCCTTTCGTCTAATCTCCATATATCTCCCATTCCTATTTTTTCCATAATTTCTCCTATCTCTACCCACCAACTATTTGAGTTCTCTAATCCTTTTTGCTGTCTCATACATCACTTCATAATTTTCCCTTCTTCTTTGGCCAAACACCTACGCCAGAATTTATTTATTCTTTCCATTATTATTCCACCTCTTCCTGTCTTTCTTAATTCTACTAAAGCTAATTCCCTAGATGCTGATCTTGGTAAGCCTAGTAGCTCTTTACAAAAGCTTCTGTAGTTTTAGTCCACCGTTTTGTTTACCTCTTTGCCCCCCCCTCCCAAGATCTCTACTGCATACAACATTTTGATTCAACTAGTGCTTCATACATTCTTTCTAACCACTTAGTTGTCATTTCTAGCTTATATTTGCATATTCTTATTCCATTCATTGCCACCCTTCCTTTTGCTTCCATTTTTCCCCTGCGTATTCCCCACTTTCCATTGTTATTCAACCTCACTCCTAAGTAGTGAAATGCATTGACTACTTCTACCCTTTTGCCAATTAGTACCCACTTTTCATTCTTTTTTAGTTTAACTCCCTTCTTGAAGACCATAACTTTCGACTTATTCGTGTTTATTTTTATTCCCCACTCTTCACAGAATTTCTGCATTTCATTTATTGCTCTCTGCAATCTTACTACCGTTATAGATCCTACCATTAAGTCATCCGCATATAGCAGTCCAGGAATTCGTGCCTTTATGTGGAGATGTGTGGTATCTTTCAAGTTCTTCTGAAAGCCTACGAATAATGTTTGCGGTCTTTCTCGCAAAACTTCGCATGTATCCTTAATATTCCATACTTTAGAACGTGGTAAAACTTTAGTGTTTTCGTCACGAAAACGTTGGAACCATTGCTGTGCCACATGCTCATTAATGACACTTTCCTCTTCTACTTCAAATATTCTCCGAGCTCCGGCAGCGGCTTTATAATCTTGTACCTAGTAGAGTTTCGGAAGGACTCTTAAGTGCAAATTTAATCATTCTTGCACACTAGTCGCGAGGCGAAGTTTTGAGTAGGTAGAGTCAGATTGAAAAATTTAATGGCATGGCCACGGTGGTTCAAATCACGGTTTTGGCGTTAAATTTTTCAGTACGACTCTATATATTCAAAGGACTCTTAAGTTCCAACTTTGTTATCTCCATTTTGTGATTGTTTATTAGCAACTGAAGAGTGATACATGCTCGCGAAGTATGTAACACTAGCCATGGCATCCTGTAAATAGCATTACCAAACCAAGGAAACCCACCAATTTTTTTTAAAAAAAAAAAAACCTACTTTACTTATGAGACGACCTAATGTTTTGGCTTGTAACACATATAAAGACCATCGTCAGAGTTAGAAATGAAGCCGCCATCTTGGGATCAGCAGGCGAGCGCTTAATCAAATGAGACACCCAGACGGTTGAAGTAAAGAAGACAAAAGAGGGCACAGGCCGCAGACATAAAGACCACACAGACACACGGTGGTCCCTAACAGGTACACCAGGTATGTTAAGCTTTTATATAGTTCCTGCAACAGCATGTAAAAAGATAATCAGCGCCTTTCCAATGCAAGAACCTTACTACTGGCTAACATCTGCTGGCCTTTCTCTACTCAAAGGAAGTAAATATTTTGAAACAAATTGGAAAAAGTATTCCTTTGTCTCAAATATTACAAAATATAAGCTTAAAAAGGTTAAGTTATGAAAAGTAGTTTATTTTTTCGGTGCAGCATTAGGTGAATAGTGTTAGTATGTAAATTCTATAATACACACTGTGTGTATATGATTCCTTTTCCCCATTAAAAACGATTTGTGTCTTTTATTTCCCATTCCCCACCTTTTATTTTCATGTTCAATATATACAATATAATACTAATGTACAATATTAGTGTATTAGAATATACTTATTTTAATTTGTGATATGTTAAGATATAGCTATTTTAATTGATAAATATCCTATATAGAACAGGACAAATATCCGTATATAGAAGACTAGCCACAGAGATAAGTGTTTTCAAATTTCGACCTTGGCAAGGCTAAACGTAACTTGGAACAAACCCCTAATCTATTACACCTCAAAACTTGCAATGAAAGCTACCAGCTTTTGTTCATAGCACTGATATTGACATCCCTGCCCTAAGCAACAGCTTAGATGTGCTTGTTTGAAGTTGAAATTATTAAAAATTCTTAAATATTAATAATAAGGTTAGCTTTTGAACTAACTTGCAGGAGTCGAATTAAAAGTTGAGTTACCAATAATCCACGTTTCAAATGTTTTAATAGTATTATCATTTCCTGACAATGTATCACTCATTTTTAATCGAAACATATATGACGCTCTAGACATTTCAAAATGATATGAAAAAGTTGCACTACCAAAAATTTGTGTAAAAATGGTAAAGGAGAGCGGCAAAGCAGGTTTAAAGCGAGTTCGACGTAGCCTGCACCATAAATTACCCCTTCGGATTTATTAATTAAAGTTGGGTAATGTGGTAATACTTTTGCACTCCCTCTGGTGCCCGCCTCGGTAGCGTAGATTGTAGCATGTCTGCCTCACGTTCAAGAGGTCCCGAGTTCAAATCTCAGTCAGGGTGAGTTACCAGGATAAGGTTTTTTCCTGGGTTTTCCCTTATTCTGCAAGACGAATGTTGGGTAACTCTAAGCTCCATGGACCCCGGATACATATGAGCATCATTTCACCAATTTCATTCACCGTCCGATATGACTGTTAAGTCATAACGTTAGCTGGAGGACGTAAATTGAAAAAAAAAGAGAGAGAAAGAAACAGCCTCCCTCTGGTCAATACTACTCGAACCCCTCCTGAATGGGAGCTGTTCTTATTGAGTTAGTACCGACGGGGCAGCGATTCCCGACACCCATTTGTATTTGATATTTATTTGTACAGTATCCATTATAAATCAGTACAATAAAATTTAACATAGAACATGCTGTATTATACCTCCTGTACAAATACATAAAATTGCTGACCCTAAGATTCACTCACTGACTCAGGTCCCCTGGCTATAAGCCTTTGGTTTTCCTGAGCAGCTTGGTGTCATTTCTTTTTGACCTTTTCTTCTTTTATTCTAATCCACTTTTCTCTTATCCTATATAAGAAATCTCCTATACATCTACTTTTCTTTTCTCCCGTTCCTGTTAGCATGCGTACTGCCAATATCTCTTTACTTACACTGTCCCATTTCTTGTCGCATATTTTCCTCCTGTAATTTGTTAGCTCCTTACATTCTATTAGGTAATGAAAAATGCTCTCTTCATCTCTACAAAATTCACATATTCCTATCTCATTACTTCTCAGCCCTTTTAAGCATAATATTCCTAATCTCATCCATGCTATGCCTTCTCTTCCAGTTTTGCCACATTGATCTATATATTTTACTCTACCCCATTCTGTCTTTAATTGCTTATAAAATTTCAAAGATTTCTTTTCTTCTATACTTCTCCATATCTCTTGCCTATCTATGTCTTGCAGTCTAGTTCTCACTTCCTTCCAAAAACTGCTATCATTTGTCTCCTCTGCTCTCCATAGATCTCCCATGCCTATCATTCTTTCCAATTCCGCCCACCAACTATTTGTATTTTTGATGCTTTTCTGTTGCTTCATGCACAGATTCAATAATTCCCCTCTCTGCCCTTTAATACACTTATACCAGAATTTCAACATTCTCTCTATTATTATTCCCCTCGTTTTTGTATTACCTAACTCTAGTAATGCCACCTCTCTTGACACCCATTAATACATATTGGGTACGTCTGGCTGGCGCAGGCAGTTTGGGAGACGTACCGCGGATCTCCGCTACTAGCCTGGATAGCTATAGTGCGTCTCACGCTTAGAAGACGGTACAGGTCTTATGGGGCAACTCTGTTGTCACTATACGTACAATCGCATCTTCGGCCACAGTAGCGACCAGTCAGTCGGCTTCATAATGTATTGTAAATGATACATCCTTAATACGGAACTATCTACACTGCTATTAAATCCTATTTTAAGAGATTCAATTTCTGAGTGCATGCATTTTAATTTTACTCCTCCTTTTACTTGTTACTTTAGTAGTTGAAAACACAATTTTGCAGACAAAAATATATATTACAACAAACCCAATGCAGGCATGAAATGATAAGTTTAAATACGCTTTAAATATGCCGGTTACTTTTATACTTCTTCACTGCCATCTGATAAGGGTGCAATTCCTTCCATTTCGTCGTCCATCAGCCTCGATAAAAATCTAGTATCTTCCCTTTGTATTAGTAAACATTTATAACTCCTTCTTTTATATTCGAACCCCAAATCGTGTAGGAATAGATTCAAAGTGGCCCTTGAGAAGTTAGGTAGGGTGTCGGCATCACTGTTTACCATTGCAAAAACTAGATTCAGCGTGGGTAGAATGTTTTCAAGCTCAAAGAATGAACAATACGCCGCACTCCATTTTGCACTATTCCATCATGTTGCGTTAACCTAGCGTTCCGCCGCCCTTTTTATGGAGTTCATAGGGGACCTTTCATTCGTTCCAGTTTTATTCTATATACTGTTTCAGAACACTCGGTAGCCTTAGCTGCTTCTTTCATTGCCTTACTGATATTAATTTTACTTGAAAAATAACATAAGACATTGAATACTAATGTGCGGTACTTACTTCTTAGCTTGTCAATAATTCGTAACTATAAGTATTTACAAAACTGTTAAATAGCTTCACGTAACACTCCAGAGTCTTTCACACCTATAAATATAGTAATGGGAGCTCTTCTTGCAAACGTGTTCACTTTTACTGCATCACATTGCCTGCCCATTGCCAGGATGGTGCATGCCTTGCATATTACCCTTTGTTTGCATGCGTGATTGCCTTTTGTTTATTTGCAAGAAGATAGAGGATTGCGGTTTCTTTTAAAAATTGCCTTCAACCCTCCATAACATTTCTCTCGCTTTGTCCACCGATGTAAACCCAATAACAAAAACGTTTCTCGCTGCCTACATTCTCTAGTGCGTATGTATAAAGTTTTCCGAAATTACTTAATGTAAAACATTATAACACTCTTCTGATTTAAGATGGAAAATTAAAACTTGGTAGGTAGGAGCACAGTAGTCTTCTCTACCTACGAAAATATTGTTGTAGTATTATAGCGGTAAGCTTTATAGTTACCGCATGATGAAAGTATATATATAGGTAATATCGTACTTTTACCGAGAAACAAACATTTTCGGAAAATTTGGGCCCATAAAAACACACAATGGCTGTAATAAATACATATTCTGACAGAGAAAATATTCTGCATAAGATAGTGTGTTCAAAGTTGCCAATTATTACAATTAATTATTTATACCATGCTATTAGCAAGTGACAACTAGAGGGTAAAAAAGGACAAAGCTAATGTAAATTCTAACGACAGAGAGAGGTATATCCCATTTACTTCCATACTGTCTTTTAAGGGCACTGGGTGGTTATTTTTAGCCAGACAAGGCTAATTTTTACCAATATATAAATTTGAATATATAGAAAACTAAACATTATCAGAAATTGAAATTTGGTATGGTTACTGTATAAGAATGTGTGCATGTATATACTGTATAATATTTAAATTACATTCACGTAGGTCCATGCAAAAGGAGCATACATCACACCGTGTGTCCTGAAAAAAAAGTATTGCACCCTATATTTCAGGTGCACTTGACTTGTAGGAATTGAATGCTACATGCACCAAGGTTTATCCTAAATAACCTAAGATACTGTTTTATAATATTGGCTAAATGAAAGTCTCATATAGTATATACTATGTACATAAAAATGAATTAGTTTTGAGTAAAAGAAAGATAATATTTTCAAGTACTGAATATTTGTTTTCATCCATTTTATAAATCACATGAATATAAATGTTAGCCGAATGTGTTCAAGGAACATTGACAAATAAGCAATATAAATTTTGTGTCAGTATATTTTATAATTTCTGAGAAACATGCACCTAAAGTATGAAAAATCAAGGTTTTGGGAAATCGCGATCAAAGATTAAGCACCATTCTCAGGAAGTGGGCGAATCATTACGACGCCATGTTTAAATTGACGAATTAAAGTACTTTAATACCAGCTGACAACCAATGTTTTATATATATATATCATTTTAAAGCTGAAGAATTATATAATTTTTGACATTAAATACAAAAAAAAAAAAAGGATTTTTTGAAACCTATCGACCTCCCAGTGCCCTTAAGGTTAAGACAAGCTATAGTACCATGGTGTGCCAGATCCGTTGTGCCCAACTGAGTTTATGGGTGGTATCATGGCTGGATTGTAAGTGGCATCTCCACTGACACCCGAAATAGAATCAACATATTTCCCTAATGGAAAGCCGGTGCACCGGTGGCTCCCTGCTTTATAGAGGGGAACTTTCGACTCCAGGGTAGATCTCGCATGAACAAAAAGTACTTAATTAAACTGTAAACGTAGTGCAGTGTGTATTTAAGTATGAGGATAATTTTCCTCCATTATTGATGCCACATCTAAGATGATAGGATAAAGCTAACAGTACTACATCAAAGACAATTGGAAACTTTTCCGTCGTATAAGTGAAGTGATGTAAGTTTCATGCTCTCTTAAGAATGGTACACTTAGTTTCATTTTAATCCGTTATATATACCAACTAAGGTACTAATCGAAGTCTAAAATATTTATATTAAGGTTATAGATTTACTGTGGTAGAATAATGCCGATCGATTTTTTCTATATTTCCAAAGAGGCTAAAAGCAGACTCAAAGATATAAAATTGTATCTACTTTCAAATTAATAATAAATAATTTGTGGTGTCATAATTTATAATTAGCATGAAAATTTGTTCGGGAATAATATGGAGGAATGTGCAAATAGGCAGAACATAACTGAAAATAGTAACTTATGTTTATCACATTTACGAATTAGGTCCATTTAATAGAGATCATCTAATGACAGTGGTAGAAATTTAGTGTAACAACGTCTTCCCTAGTTTTCATTTTAATTTGAATTAATTTTTCGTCGGTTGAAATTTGATGACCTTTTTTCTAACTTCGAACACAGTCAACATCTTCTTGATTTTTTTGGCTAGTAATTTAATATGTCCCCTTTCTGAAGCCCAAATGCCTAAGGCAAAATCGAACAACCTGGGTACGTAGTCATTTCGGGTAACATGCGTGTATAATTGGTGCCACCTAGGCGCGTCTCCCATCGCCGATGGGGGTCTTCGGTGGTGGCTAATGAATTTGATTAGTTTACATCGACCTACAAGACGACCATCACCTCAAGCTTAGTAATTTCACACACATTTGTGCTTTTTGCAACTTGTTAAGGCAGACCTTGCTGACATTAATAACACAGTGAAATTCAAAATTAACGTACCGAAAAAATGCATTACCGGTTATTAAAACACTTCCATCAATCTCAATAACACGTTAGCAAAGAAGAAATTGATGAATAAATTAAAATGCTGAGTATTCATGCGCGGTGTTCCTTGAATGAAGGAGTACAGACTAGATTATAGATATGAGCATTCTTTTTGTTTATTTTAAATTTTTAAGAGTAGTTATCGGGCGCAAGATGCAAATTTCCTGTTCTTTCCTCTTAGCAAATAGAAGAATAGTACTGTGATGAATAGTGCAGTATTTGTTGTTTTGGATATCAGGAAGTCAAGGTAGATTTCGGTAAATAATAATAATAATAATAATAATAATAATAATAATAATAATAATAATAATAATAATAATAATAATAATAATAATAATAATAATAATAATAATAATAATAATAATAATAATAATAATAATAGTAATAGTAATAGTAATAGTAATAGTAATAGTAATAGTAATAGTAATAGTAATAGTAATAGTAATAGTAATAGTAATAGTAATAGTAATAGTAATAGTAATAGTAATAGTAATAGTAATAGTAATAGTAATAGTAATAGTAATAGTAATAGTAATAGTAATAGTAATAGTAATAGTAATAGTAATAGTAATAGTAATAGTAATAGTAATAGTAATAGTAATAGTAATAGTAATAGTAATAGTAATAGTAATAGTAATAGTAATAGTAATAGTAATAGTAATAGTAATAGTAATAGTAATAGTAATAGTAATAGTAATAGTAATAGTAATAGTAATAGTAATAGTAATAGTAATAGTAATAGTAATAGTAATAGTAATAGTAATAGTAATAGTAATAGTAATAGTAATAGTAATAGTAATAGTAATAGTAATAGTAATAGTAATAGTAATAGTAATAGTAATAGTAATAGTAATAGTAATAGTAATAGTAATAGTAATAGTAATAGTAATAGTAATAGTAATAGTAATAGTAATAGTAATAGTAATAGTAATAGTAATAGTAATAGTAATAGTAATAGTAATAGTAATAGTAATAGTAATAGTAATAGTAATAGTAATAGTAATAGTAATAGTAATAGTAATAGTAATAGTAATAGTAATAGTAATAGTAATAGTAATAGTAATAGTAATAGTAATAGTAATAGTAATAGTAATAGTAATAGTAATAGTAATAGTAATAGTAATAGTAATAGTAATAGTAATAGTAATAGTAATAATAATAATAATAATAATAATAATAATAATAATAATAATAATAATAATAATAATAATAATAATAATAATAATAATAATAATAATAATAATAATAATAATAATAATAATAATAATAATAATAATAATAATAATAATAATAATAATAATAATAATAATAATAATAATAATAATAATAATAATAATAATAATAATAATAATAATAATAATAATAATAATAATAATAATAATAATAATAATAATAATAATAATAATAATAATAATAATAATAATAATAATAATAATAATAATAATAATAATAATAATAATAATAATAATAATAATAATAATAATAATAATAATAATAATAATAATAATAATAATAATAATAATAATAATAATAATAATAATAATAATAATAATAATAATAATAATAATAATAATAATAATAATAATAATAATAATAATAATAATAATAATGATTAGTAGTAGTAGTTTACGTCCTCCAACGTCAAGTCATATCGGACGGTAAGTGAAATGGTTGAAACGATGCCCAAATGAGCCCAGGGTCCATAGAACTCAAAGTTACCGAACATTCACTTTAAGTGATAAGGGAAAACTCCGGAAAAAACCTTATCCAGGTAACTCACCCTGACCGAGTTTCGAACTCGGGACCTCTTGAAAGTGAGGCAGACACGCTACCAACTACGCTACCGAGGCGGGCATACTAGGAGTAGGCAGTCACATTCTATGTAATAGTGGTAATTTCTTCTTTGCACACCTTGCAGTAGAAAACGTGTATCACGATTCTGGTTATAGTTTGTCGTAGCTGTTAGAGTTCCTGCTTTTACTCCTTTTTACACCATGGTATCTATATTGCAGATATCGCTTCGCTTTTCGTTTCCCTTCACCTTAGGTCCTATATTATTTTCTGGTAGATAGGTAATATCGTAGTAGTGATTTCATTTTCAGGTCTTATATATACTTTTCCTTCTTCATGACATATTTTCCCATTTAAAGACGTCTATTATAGCCAAATATTGGGATTAGAAATTGGTATTCATATACCTAAATACATGCTTTGGAAAAAAAACGGGGAGGAAGCTCTGAAAGCTTATATTTTTCTTAGTCCACATCGTTTCAAAGGTGTCACGGAACGCGTTTCTTTAGCTTCGTCCTACTGAATCCTCTCACAATTGAGTGTCACAATTGACTCATAATTCAGTATGTCTCCAAAAGTACACAGATTGCCGAGCGGTTATGGACAAGTATGTAGGAGCTAGAACTACATAGTTCTAATCCCAGACATCATTTGGATTTTTTATTGTAGAACTATGAAATGTGTATTGCGCATACAGTAATATAACTTCCAATTCCTAAGGCTTACTGGATTTTATGACATTTGTGCTCAGACACAAAAGTTGAAATACTATCTAAAATAACTTTTTTATCCCCATATTCAAAATCAAATAAAAATGGAAATTAAATTAGAATCCGGTGTATAAACCCTCTGCTTCTATTTTTGTCCTCATTCTTAGCATAGATGAGGGAAAATTCCTAGTGAAATTTTCACGAGAGAATACTTCGCATTATATGCCAGCACCATTCATAACAGATGAATGAGCCCGAGTGTTTACCAACCAATATTAAGGCAATTTTCTAATAACATTGCATTTATTTTGAAAACGACAAGAATATGATATTTTCGTTATTGTAAATGAATGTGTTCAAAATATATTATTTATATTCAGGTATTGTAATTAAAGCAACAACAGGTAATAAGAACAAATCAAGGATGCGAACTCATGTAGGCACATGCTTATTACCGCTCGGCTACATACAGACAAGCCCCAAGCCTCTCGCTATCTCTCGTACAGCTGCGAAATGGATTTCTGTGAGCCAAAATTCCGATACTACGGTGTCGCTGATATTTTTATGGCTTATTGGCAGAACCGTTATCAAACGAAATATTTATTTATTTCTAATACAACATGTAAATATAAGGAATGTCCTTAGGAATGCATTTCACAGGAACTGAATTAATGGTACGTGTCAATTGTAATACAGAGGACTTGTATAGACGGGTTAACCCTTTACTGCACGATATTTTTTATTCGAACGAAAAACATATTTGAAGTAGATTAGAGGTCACTGGTTATGGTTTAAAATTTTTCAGGCCTCATTATGACACCTTTTTATTTAAAAAATAGAAGCGTGTCGTACCTATATGCACTTTTCACAAACAACAAATGGCCCTTCCTTAGTCAGGGACCTTGCATTGCCCTGGGTTTTGCGGCAAACCCGCATACCAGTGTTAAATTGATTGGGTTCTAATTGGAGCTACGAGTTCTCTTATCCTCAGGTGAATGGCTGTAGGAAATGGATTTTGGTGGTTGTTGGCTACTCAGTCTTATTAATAACACTTCGTTTGTTGCAGAATTATTTGGTTTAATTCCTACTAAGTTTGCTTATCGACGTGGATCGGTGACCACCTGTTAGCAAAATTCCTAACGTGAATTAAATTTAACTTGAAGCCCTGGATTACTTGTTTAGAGTTACTTCCGTGCGGTTTCTAGTTCTTCCTTATACGGCGACTACTATGCTCTAATAAACTTTTAATGCTGCTTCCACTTACGCTGGTTGCGCTATTTTTAACTTTCCTACATTTCAGACTTATATATCTTCGCTTCTCTTCTTAATGCGCATGAACACGTCCTTCCTGTCGTAGTATCACCTTTTAAGTACCTTTTTCTTACTTCACGATTCAGTTCGAACCTCATTCTGACCCCGTCTCTAACTTTATCACATGAACAAACTAACTCACCCTTCTCAAATGTTATATTATTATTGGTTTATCATTTATTTAGAATTTTCGCATTGGTTTGCAAAACTCATATCACTCACTGACGTTCCGCCCACCCTGAGTTGGGGAACGCCTACCCTGAGTTGTATGTAACGGCATACATCGTTATCAAATCAGCGAAGTAAATCTCTTTGGCGTTCATGCTCAACTGCATTTTGAAAGCCCTTTGTCCCAAAACATTCCTGGCTGAAAGTATACAGTGGTTCTCAGACAATGAACTTTTACTAGCACAAAGAAGGTAACGGTCCTTCCTTCCTGTCTCTCCGACGTGTACAGATTTTTACAGGAATATTTATCTTTTTTGCCTGGATACTAGTATATATGTTATATTAAATTATATTTTCCCCTTCTTACTCTCTAAGTCTACCGCTATTTTAATCATTACTCTATACATTCTAATTTCATATTATTATAACGAGATTTTTATATTAGTTTAGCAAAGCATTTTTATTAATTTATCTTCTTTTTTAATTATCTGATTTCGATTGATTCGCCGCCTCATAATCGCTGCCTGATACTGCAGTTACAGATTCACACGACATGGGAAGATGCTGGATGCCATCCTAGCGCACAAGAGCTTGAGGAACTTCTGCCATTGGCCCCGTCTTTCGTTTATTGCTCAGTTTTTGTTCATTCCATTACCTGGGCGACATATTTTCAGCTGTAGTGTCTTCATTGCTCTGCACAAAGCATCTGCGATAGCAATCTTGAAATCAATCAGAGGCATATGTATCCTCATTATGTTTACGCCAGGAAATCCAGTCATTGATGGCTGCCAAATCAAAGACATGGAGCATTATTTTGTGATTCTACTACTTAGACGTAATCTGGATCCTATAAATCCCTAACTTGAATTAAGCAGGTCTACATCTCCCATATAGCTGCTAAAAGCGATGGCAATATTAGGACAAGGAAGGATTTTGGAATGCAAATGAATGTCAACTTCATCCTCTGAGTCAGTAATAATGGTAATATTTGATTTATCCTTTTCAATGTAATATTACTTATCTAATTCTGATGCAATCACATTACTGTTGGCAGTTTCATCATCTGGTATCTCAGAATCTTCACTTACCTATTCATCACATGATATAAGTACTAACGATAACACTCGAAAAATGCCCATAGAAAGCTGTGATTCCATATCTGTAAGCTCAATATTATTTAAATAATTAAATTAGACACCTGCATAAGTCGTGTGTATGTGTATGGGAGGGGGAAAGAGAAAATCATTCAAAATAATCTAATTTATTTTGTATGTAATCAAATTTAGACATTGACAAGTTTGGTACTATATCTCACTTCATATCTGGCACATACCTATTTCGGTAATTTATTCTAAAATAAGTAGATGGAAATTGAGGCCTACTTTTTCTGTACAATCCAAAGATAATGTAAAACGTCCTACTATTTGTTTAATTGGAGTTTTCAGTCTTATAAACCTCGAAAATTGACCACAGAACTGCTACATTTATCAGATGATACTCGTACATAACCTGTACAGCTAGCAATGAAATGAACAAAAGCTTCAACTTTTACTACATATGGCGGTTATTGCTTGAGAAGAACAATCTACCATGGAGTATTAAATGTAACATAGCATATAGGAAGGTCATGACATGCATGTTGTTTAGGTTATAATGCAAAATATGGAGCATGCCATATATGGCACAGCATACGGTAAAGAGTTAAGTCAAAGAATCAACTGGGTACTGTGTTGATTTTCATTTGTTTGCTTTTCCACTGTCACGTGATTGGAAATACTGGCACTCAAATAACCTTATTCCCCGATCCACTTCATGTTAATCAAGATACACACTGGCACAAATATATTTATTGTTAATTTTCTTGTAAGTGCAACAGGAAAATGGGAATGCAGTAAGCTTTAAGCGATAGTCAACTCTTAAGAGCTAGTCGCTATATGATGTCTTTGAAATTCGTAATCTTTGTATGGACAGGAGATTAAAAAGAACAATTAACTAAATTGACTTGGAAAAGTCAAACAAACAAGAAATATCTCTAAATGGTCCACCCAAAAAAAGTTATTCGAGTAAATGTGTTTTTTTAACGAGACCTTCATTTTTGTAGATGTTTACCAGTTATGCAAATGCCTTTCTGAATGAACGGACATTTCCAGGAAATTTAATACATACAGCCATGAAGATATATTACACATATGGTCTTTTAATTAAAATCATTAGATCCATTTGTGATAAAATCACAATTTTCGAAAACTATTCCATGTTAAGGTTGGTCTGGAGCGGTCGGATTTTCTTAAAAAGCTTCGTTTTGCAACAAAGCCTAAATGCCAATATTGGCGTGAAACTAACTCTCAGTTTTGAGCTATGGAATTTTTTCTTAAAACATTCTTAATGGGAGGCTCAAAGTGGGCATTTCTACTGAAATCTCGGAATTGAATTGTTGAATGAAATACCTTACTTTCCATACCTACTAGGCACATTGGCATACTTATTTAAGAATGGTGTTGTTTCTTAGGTTATTCTACTGGGTTTAAAACCCCAATTGGCAATGAAACCAAAACAAATAGTACTGAACTTTTTCTCCAGTTGCAGTTCATCTGTTAATCGACATGACTGAGTATGCTGCGGATGTGTCTCGCTTTGGGAGGTCTGAGTTCAAAAGGAGTGTCTGCGACAGCTCTAAGGAATCTATGTGCACACAAAGGGGATGATGGATGACTATAAGCAACAATGGCCTTATAAAAGATGGGCATTTGATATCGTCTATTTCAGTTCTGTATCACCAAGTCAGACATATATTAGTGGTCTTCTTTGTATTGTTATTTATGTGTCTCATTGCACATTATTTTTCTGAATGTTTCATTTTTGGCTAATCAACTTTTGCAAGATTTAATGTATATTTTTCTCATAAAGACAGTTTAATTTAATTAATACTATTTGAAGTTTTACCCACAATGTTCCAGTCAGAGAATATATTAAATTCCGGCAGAAAATGGTTATAACTCCTTTTTTTCCACAAAGTTACTTTTATGTAAATTTGACCTCTCCTTCTGAGTTGGTCAATTGTGGTGAAGCTTTTCACAAATATGGGAAATACTCGAAAGAGACGACATGAAAAATTCAATTGAACCACGGATATACTGGTTTCTATCCAGTCGCTCTTACCCATTGAGGTACAATGGCCAATTAGCCGTCATGGAGCTTAAATTTTGCAATTGTCTCATATGATTCCCCGGTAAACCACTAGGGGCTCCTGTATTTGAGATACACCGTTTGTGGCGACTTACTATTGTAATTATTTGTATCCCAGGCTTCATCATATAACTTATTATTTAAGTTAACTGATGCAAATTATTCATTTCTTTACGCTAGCCGTATACACGCCAAGGTATTGGATCGATAGAGTCAACATGAAAAATTCAATGCCTGAAACTGGACGGAAGCCAGTAGATCCGTGGTTCAAATCCCAGCCATGGCATTGAATTTTTCATGTTTACTCGATTGATCCAATACCTTAGCCTGTATACGCCTACTGTGAAGAAATGAATAATTTCCATCTATTAACATAAATGGGAAATCCTCGTTTGAAGAAATTATTAAATGTCTTCCAGCATTTTTATACTGAATATATTATAAATGACAACTACAGTAGTGTGGTTACTAAATAGGAAAACAATCAGAATTTAGCTTTTTTAATATTGGAAGCAGTTCTAGCTTTCAGGAATAAACAAATGATTGAGAATGTGTGAAAGTATTTCCTTCATATATTTCCATCATTTTATGTGAATAATGTGAATAATTTAAAGATCTTGCTTTACATATATGTAATTTGTAAATTACAAACAGCATTATTTTTGCCTCTAATTATTTCTGCCCAGAATTAACGAAAATTGTTGTCATCCTCATCTACGCCTTATATACTAGAATAACTTTGGTAAAGCCCACCTCGGTAGCGTAGATGGTAGCATGTCTGCCTCACGTTCAAGAGGTCCCGAGTTCGAATCTCGGTCAGGGTGACTTACCTGGATAAGGTTTTTTCCGGGGTTTTCCCTTATCCTGAAAGAGGAATGTCGGGTAGCTCTAAGCTCCATGGACCCTGGACCCATTTGAGCAGCATATCACCCATTTCATTCATCGTCCGATATGACTTAACGTTGGAGGACGTAAATTACGAAAAAAAAAAAAAAAAAAGCTTTGCTATAAAATTTTATTTGCGAGAGGCTGAGAGGTGAGAGGCAGGGGTATTACGTTTGGCTATATTAGTGTTTCACAATTAGCTTAACTTATACTTAACATGACAAATGACTGTTATGATTACTATAGAAGAATACCAGTCGTGAGAAGACCTGTATGTAAATATATTTCCTTGGTTTAACGATGCAGTTAACTACCAGGATCATAACAGCATGGTCGATTTGCCGGAGGTTCATCATGCAAGAGTTCTGTTACATGCCAGTGGTGATGTTGGCATGGAACTGTAACTTTTAAAGATACCTATTATTAAGAAAGGCACAAACTTGAGATAAGTACACCCGAGTTTTGTATGTGTACTTCTGTTTAGTGAAGAGTACAGCATAAGAGAACACCGCCAAACTAGAATATCAGATCCATAAGTTTGCTTTTTCAGCGACAATAAGAACAGTACAGGGCTATGATTTCAGTATATTGTATTTAAATAAGCGAATTTGCTCTTGATCCTACGCAGAAATCACGCCCGTTACTGCTATCAGTGAATTTTGGCCTCATTTTTATACAATGGGAAACTGCCGTTGGGAAGACAATAACATTATTTATTTCTTTTAATAATGCAGTACATATAACTAATATATACTTCCTAACTAACATAGTTACTGTAAAAATATTAGTAGGCATAAAATACTTTTCAAAACTTATGTCCATGAGCTTACTCTGTATGTACATTCATTGTTATGTCAAAATTAATTTAATGTTATATTTTCTGCCAAACATTTATTTTATGGAAATTTCTCCAACAATTGAAAACATATTTTACATTTGCATTCCTTCACAGGCCATTAATATAGAACGCAAATAATATTGTCGCGAAACCGATCGCGATAACGAGGCTTGTGCACACAAAGGAACTGATAGGCAGCACGGAGATAAGTATGCCGGAACAAATAAAGATAGCGTGAGATAAAAGACTTGCCGGCACAGATAAAGTTTCCCGTCTAGAAAATTCGAGTTTCTTCTGGTGATAGACATTCAATTTTCTGATTGTTACAGAACAGTCTCGAATTATCAATGAGATATTTAAGGAAGCGACGACTCGCCAAGAGTCAGTCGTAAACAGGAGTTGTAACAAGAGAGTAGTAAACAGTTGTAAAGTGTTGAAGTTGTAAACAGAACGCTGTTTGTTGTGGTCATCGACCTTGGTAGATTATGATTGTGTATTAGACGTAATTCTGCTTCTGTAAGAATTCAACAGAGTGTAGTTCCACGGAAATAACGTTTGGAATTTCTGCAAGATGAACTTTTAATTCTACGAACCCAGAAAGTCATAATATGCACTGCAGATGCTCTTTACCTCCTGATAACTGACATTCGTTTGCTTAAAATCTTTAATTTAATTGCAAAACAGAAACTCGATAGTCAAAAGCAAAACAGATTAGGCACAAAGACATTTTTTTAACCTTTCTAACTACAAAACTTGAGAGTTGTAATTAATCGTAAGTCACTTATAAAAATAGACTTTAAACATGATTCGTTAATTTCTACAGGATTGATAACTGCTACATAAAGAACAGCCATCAAAATGACGATACATCTGATAAACGATAGCATGAACATGGTTTAATGTCTCAATAAACGATGTTGAATTCAATTTTGGCATGTAAGCCTTCGTCGAATGATTGCAGCTATTTTAAAATCAAGTTACTGTAAAATAAAACCACAAAGTTTCCAGACAAATGTAAGTACTGAAATATGCCTTACAAGGAAAGAAGCAGAGAGAAAAAGACAGAGATTTGGTAAATGTTTACATTACAGTAGCAGATCAGGATATCTGTGAGAGGATGTAGTATTGATGATGTCTATTATTCCGCCGGCTTCTTACAAAAGCTGACAAATGTAATGCTTGGCGTACAACCCCGTAACTCCTTTAGCAAAAAAGAAAACAGAAGAGTTACAGCTTTAAGCGTGTAACTTCTGAGCTATTTCAATTAAATTACACTGCTATGTTACGTGACTGCAAGTGGAAATGTCATCTAAGAGATGTCATTCTTGTGTTTTTTGCCTTAAAAGAACTACAAGAAATGCAAGACATTGCTGGAAAGTTATTCAACCATGCGAAGGCTATGGGAAACTGGAAAGAAAAAGAGTCAGAAGTACAAAAAATATCCCCGTTCATTATCACTAACGTATTTTACAATACAATAATATTAATGTTGATTTTACGATCTACTAATTTTCATTCGTGGAAAATAACAGTGTCTTCAACATTAGTTGCTGAAACGTCATTCAACTATTTAAAATCCAGAGCACTATTATTCACTTTGTATCAGCTCGTTAGCAGAAAACATCAACGCTTTACTAATTGCAAGCGCATGGCTTTAAATACAAACAAGTTAATCGACATAATGTGAATATTTCAGAGATGTTTAGAATTCAAAACATCATTTGATATAAAACGTGTGTATGAATTAAATCTTCCCGTAGGGGAGGGGATCCGTCCCCTTCAGCTGCCGAGGTGCGGGCGCTGCGGACCCTTAGCACTCGTGGTACCTCTGACGTTACTAGAGGAACCTCGGGCCGAACATTCGAGCCCCTTCCTGTATGGGAGTTGTTGGGATTGGGTTGGACTCGAGGGGGCAGTGTGTTCCCGACACCCACGGGGAATTGGGTACCTCCGGCCAGGCTACGGTCGCCCGGAAGGGATAGAGGGTTGTCTCACAAGTCCCAGGTACTAGCCTGCAGAGCTAGTAGAAGGTGTGCTAGACCACCTGGTGGCCCCACCGAGGTTTTCGGTAGTCTTCCCTGCGGGGCTGACGCGCGTAAGTGGCATATCCACTTCCATCCCGTCTTGACGTTGTGCTCAGCGGGGAGGCTTTTTAAGAAATCAGGTATTTCCCTATGGAAAGAGCCCCGGAGTATCCATCGCCTCCGGGTAGAAGGAGGCCCGGTTCCTTGGTCCTACGGGTCCAGGACTAATAGGAGTAGAACCTCTGCAAATAACTGTCAATTAAATTTAATTTCCCCTAAGTAGAGATCTACGGTACTTTAAGATTTCTTACTTATGGATATCTTAGTGGGAATAAAAAGGACTAAAGTATATTGTGACTTTGTGTCTTCGTAGAATTAAAAGTCTAATTTGTAGATATTCAAACTGATCTTTATTTAAAGTCAAAACATATTTTGGACAACCCTTACAGGCTCTAGAAATGACGTGTCATACAAACACACAATCTCCAAGATCTCTCGTTGCTTCACCACACATAAACAAAATTATTTACTTTCAAACCACTACACAGCTGCACACATGTAATTATCAGATGTCAACCAGCCACCGACTGATTAGCCGCGGCTCTTTTATACCTCTACTCATTGTTTACAGAAACTTGTGGACGCTTCAAGGCCTTCTTTGGCGTAGCGAGAGCACAATTGAACTATTTCTGTCTCTTTCTCCCACTGTTGCTCTCTCGGCATGCGTTTAGCGTTGCGCCCACGGGCTAGCCGCTCTATAAGTATCTTTCTTTCCTGCCCGCGTGGAACGGCAGCAGCATAGCAATGCCTGGCGACAATATTTAAAGAAAATTATACCCATGCTTTTTATTCTTTATCTGATGTCTCAAAATATACAATACTCTGTTCAAAATAGCCCAGTCGCTTTTAACAAAATATTTAATAAATAACGAATATATCCAAGTAAGGGGCGTTTAAGTTTGGTTGAAGTCCTTGAAAATAGTTTCAGCGTCAAAGTTCTTGAAAGAATTTTTATTGATGCATATTTTTCCGACATTTTCTTTTAGAATTATCTTCGAGAAATAAAACAAACAGGCAAAGAAAGCTTTTGTTTAAAGGCACATATTGTTTTCCAAAGCACTCTATTTCTATTATTTATTTGGGAATTCAAGAGAAATCAGCACATGAATATCTGGAATTCGTTTAAGCATGGAACGAAAACAGAAAGCTATTTTGTTTAAAAATGTATGCTAATGTAAAAACAATATGAATATTATTATACTCAGTCACTTAATGAACAGGGCTTGCTCTCAAGTACAATAAAAGGAAACAGAACAATTTTTCTAACGGTGTCTTTTCACACAATAGTGCAAAACCACCCGGAAGGTGTTAAAGAGGGGGGATGCGGCTTCTGAGTAGTTGGCAATGTACTCACCCCAATGGAAATTTAGATTTTTCCAAAACCAAAATACCAAACTATGGCAAAACGACGAAATGCAAGTAAAAATAAAACGAACAAGGAATATTGATTCCTTTTTTGTATAAAATGCTTTAGTAAACTTCACTTATTTGGATTATGATTGCACGAAACATGCCCAAAATTTGTTATTCTGCTGCTAATTATCGATGGTAACGTGACCAGCCTTCTGGCTGCTTTAAATTCCCGACTGGGCGATCGGGATAAGTGAATATTTCTTATATTTGAACCATTATTTACCCTCCGCAGGGTTTTAAAGTACGAACACCAGGATGAATCGAAGTGCGTTTCATTCTAAACAGGAATGCTAAGATGTCCATATCCTGCAGATAATGCAATCTGCTGTCTGTCAAGTCAAAATTGCATATATATATATATATATATATATATATATATAATTTTACGTCCCCCAACGTTAAATCATATCGGACGATGAATACAATGGGTGAAATGACGCTCAAATGAGCCCAGGATCCATAGAGCTTAGAGTTACCCGACATTTATCTTTCAGGATATGGGAAAACCCTGGAAAAAACCTTACCCAGGTAACTCACCCTGACCGAGATTCGAACTCGGGACCTCTTGAACGTAAAGCAGACGCGATAACACCACGCTACTGCGGCGGGCTCAAAATTGCATGCATGACCGTTGAGGATAACACAACTGTCTGTACAACTCAAAGTAAATCTTCCGGAATAATGTAAAAAATGTATTTCATTACTTCAGAAATGCGATCGAAAGAGTAAAATGAAATATTTGATTATTCTCTTAGCAAGTAGGTATTAACAATATACACTATAAAATCAGTTAGTGCTTCGAATTATAGTGGACAATGCTTCATGAAATCTATTCAACGTTGTGGCTGTGAGAAGTAATAGTGCTTTTTTATTTCCTTTTACTTCTAGCTAAACTTTAAGAGTCACGTTTATTTTACTGGGTACTCCATTATTGTAATACACACTTGTTAACCTTTATATATACACAAAGTAAGTGTAATTTTTTAACGAAAAAAACTTTTAAATAACTTCTTTTATAACTCCAGCAAAGACATTAAACATTCGGGGCCATATTCATAGTCAGAATTGGTCTGGATCAACTTGGTACTTCCGGTGAACTAACGGTGCACCATCGATTTTCTTATTCATAAATCGAGATTAGCGATAGTCCGGGGGCCAAACACTTGGTCCGTCTCAAATTTTGGTCCACTTCCGAGGGACAGGTTAAGGGCGGACTATCTTTGCAACATGGACGACAATGAAGTGATGAACGTAGCTGAGGTGCGTAGAATACGTGAAATAGACGACGGAGGAAAACTTATCTACTAAGAATAGAAATTATTGCGAAGTTTGACGACCTAAACTTTAAAAGCAGATACAGGTTTAGTAAAGCAAACGCCAGAAATCTCATAGAAATGATTCGTCCTAACCTGTACGTCAGGGACGATAACCGAGGGCTGAGTATCTCAACTGATAGTCAAATCCTAGCAGCACTTCGGTATTATGCAAGAGGAGGATATCAAGACAACACTGCAAACCTGCACGATATTAGTTAGGCATCAGTAAGCCACATTATCAGAAAACTCGTTATAAATTTCCCTCCATAGCTCCTCCTTTCTCACATTTGTTGTATTCGTCGACACGGATTTGTTTTCTATATGTTCATTCTTTTTTGGACTAGAGAAAACATTGGTCTTCCTCTGTCTAATTGATAGCACACTTCTTCATATTTTCCATATTCACAGCACTTCAAACTTTGTTTCCGAATCTCAAGCAGCAGCAACCGTAAGAATGATTAAGAAACAGCTGTGAAACTACCACAGAGATGTATAGACTTGTAGGTACACTGTGGCTTGTTTAGCACTCTATGGTAGTCATAGAAGAACCTTTTTACGTTGTGTAACATTTGCTCTGTGCTGGTCCATGGATTTGCTTGTTCCGAGGCAAGTTCGAGGCTTTTTATCGTCTATGAATACACAAAAGTTAGACCATCTTTGGTCCGGACCAAGTTAGTCGGAAGGCAGTCTAGACCAGAGTGATAACTATGAATACGTCCCTTATTATCCACATAAAACAAGCAACATAACTTTTGTAACTTTTAATCAACGAGGGCGTTGATTCTGGTGGACCAGGGGGAGATGTTGCGTCTTTCAGTCACGTTGTATTTGACGTCATGTGTGAAATCCCCCTCTGGTGGCGTGTGTGGATGTGAGCATGATTGAGTGCTCTTAGCTCGCCGGACATCATCAGTGAACATCTGTTTGTGTAACTAGGATCATTTTGTATGAGGTGGTTCGCCTCCGACCATTGTGTGTATAAGGTAATGTTGTTGTTGGCTGTATCTTTGATTTAATAAACTTAGAATTTAAACCATGTTTAACTATTTTGTTGAATTACCTAATAATCCCAAACTTTCCTGCTGAGCATGAATCCAAAATTTACTTTTTGAGCTCCAGTTTCTCCCGTCCAACCTGGACAACTGTTAGAAAACCTAAATCCAGATCCATTCATTGCCAGGTATTGACAATATTTAAGAAAGAATTATGAAATTCGTTCTTTATTTTGTAGGCCATTAAGAACCTAAAATATAAGACCAAAGTCTATTTTTAAGGAACGTACTCGGGCTTCCAGCTGGGAGAGTTTAGGGACCATTATAACTTCGGATACGTGCTTCCTTAAGATCGGTTAAATGTTGTTTCCTAAACTCATCTAGCAGGAAGCCCAAAAACACTTAGAGTAGAAATTAACTCCTTTCTTACCTTACTTTTTCAGCCTTGCAAGAAATTACATATCCTTGCCTTGTTGAGGCATTTCTTACCTGAAACGAAATGGTTCTAGGTTAGTGCTAGTAATAAATAGACCATGGAGTATTATTTGAACTAAAAATTACATTGAAAGTAAAACCTTATATACGCAATTCTAACATTGATTTAGTAGAAAGGCATTCTTCTACAAAAATAGAAACTAATATACTAAAATATGGTGATGCGTTGCACTCACATGACTTTCTCTACTCTCGCACAACATTTCTTACAAAAGCTCATCACTGTATTTACATCATGTTAATTAACATGACTAGTACCCTATTTATAGTTATTTTTAGATACAAGGAGAATAATGGAATACAGTAGACGTAAGTTTTAAGTGACATTTAGTATAATTCCGCTGAAATTTTGATCAGTGGTTTTCAGTGGAAAATTTCCTCTATTATAAGTAGATGGTAGAAAAAGTGTAACCACATTTCTGAGGCAAAAAGTTAATGTAATATGCAAGAAATTAACGTAATATTGGTATTTGTATTTTGCTTTGACAAGAGTCAAAACATAAAGCTTTGTATTTTATTACCCTTCTTGCAAAACATGTTTGTATACATTTCAAAATAAGAAATTAGCCTTAAGTTGACACGACCGGATTGAAGCCAAAGGAATATAAGGGCAACTGGATTTTTGGAGGAACAGTGCGCATTCCTTTGTCCTGTATTATTTGTTAACCGTTTGTCAAATGTTTCGTTCCCTTAGAAGACAAATGATCATCCGTCTGCATACACGGATGGTCTGTAACTGTTTATGGACAATCTGACACTAAAATAGCCCACTGACACTTGTGGCGGTGTCTTTGTGAATAAAGAGTTATTTCTGGACTTACAGCTGGAAATTGTAGCACGATAAATAACAAACACATCATGTTGATCAGCTTGTTTAAAATTCATGTCTCTTCTAAACATGGACCAAAAGGAAGATCCCTCACGCATACGAAATGTGTGATTTGCCTCTCGATTTCAGGATTTCTTCAGGCACCATCTCTGGTACCACTTTAATAAACTCATTTAATACTGGTCCGCCTATTACGGAAATTATCCTAACCTGTTCAACTACACACCATTGCTTTGTAACCACTCGGCTTGGGCTTTGAAGAAATTAACCCTTGCTTATATAAGCAAGTCTTGTTCAAAGTGGCTATTTAGATCCTTAGTACATTATGAGAGCGTGATGTGAAACTTCAGTAGTGATTACTTCATAATTATGTGATACAGCCTGAAAGCTTTCCTTACGGTTATAGAAAAGTATGGGAACTAATATATGAATGCTACCTATTGCACTAAACCACTAAAGTATATCAAAGGTTTCAAAAAATTCTTATATAAGAATTGTGTGAAATAATGATGAATATGGCGAAGCAAAAATAAAAATTCTCAACCTTCAAACGAACTAAAAGGTACAGCAAATTTCTCGTAGCTTCATACAATTTGAGATTGTCAATTGTTAATAGTCACGAAAATATAAGACTTAAAAACCAGATGCGCAAATAACACACAGTAGGTATAGAGTAATGAAAGTTCATATAAACAGTTCGTACCACTTGCAGTGTTATAAAACTGTTATTGACTTTGGTGGTGAACCATTGATGCATCAATTATCTATTGTACGCGCTCTGCGTTTGTTGTCAGATTTTCAGATTTACAGCCATTTACAAGCGAGACAAAATTCTGACACATGGGCATCCTTGATGAGAGCCTGGAAATTGACAGCGTGGTTAATAAACAAAATACTGAAATATTATTCCATAAATTCTTCTGCTAGTATGAACTGTATAATTACCTACGAGTACAGTTAAAGGTGTACTCTTATAGGTAATAATATAAGGAGTGACGAGAACTCTAATTAGGTACATCTCCAGAAATACAAATGTTCACACACCTCTATACTCTTTATATTCAAGATATTCTAGAGAAACAAGCCTCGTGAAAAGACGACTAGAAATCGTTTTGGTAGCGTACATCTTACCCATCATCAGAATATTTACATAAATGTTATAAACACTAAATAGATATAACACAAAAATCAACAAAGACAAAACACTACCAATACTCACATCACTGAACAAATGACTGTAGTAAATTAAATGACAGGTCAGGAGATGGCATGAGTGTAGATAACTAAGTCAAGGCAACGTAACTATTTAATTTGATGATCAAGCTCTATAGATAGCTCTGTGCTTCTTAAGCCGATTGATTTCTATATTTAGGGCCGGTTTCTAAGAGAAGCTGAACTAAAATCCAGCATCACGATTAAACCGGAATCACAGATAGAAACACAGGTCTATACAACTTGATCATCAAATTAAATAGTTACATTGGCCCCTTTGTACCGGCCCCAGGCCATGAAACTCAAAATAAAAACCTAAAACCTGACCTAATTAGTTTTCTATACTCACACCATCTACTGACCTGGCATTTAATTTACTACAGTCTTTTGTTCAGTGGTGCCAGTACTGGTAGCGTTTTGTCTTTGTCATTTCTTAAAATTTTCTTGATGATGGTAGTGATGAACGCTCCCGAAAAGATCGATTTCTAATCGTCTTTACACCTTGCTTGTTTCTCGAGATTATTTTGACTATATTCGTCACCAGAAAAGCTTCAGGTCTTATTTTAATCCATACTCTTTATTTAACCTAACTGCAGAAAATATTTTCGTGGGGAGATTTAACGGAAAATGCATGTTTCCAGACTCCCTGATTTATAAAGGATACCTTTATAAAAATGTGTCTGTTCTTGAACAGCATAATTTACTTAAATATCAAATTTGGTATTGAAGATTCATCTTGCAAGTGTACGACACGGAGATTTTCAATAGTATTCCTTAACTTCCATCTGTCCCATCAATGGAAAAATGTTTTTTATTTTCATTTTCCCAATTTAGATTAAAATACTATGTGTTTAAGGTATTTTGAAGCCAAAAGAAATATATTTATGTCACAGTTGAGGCTTGAACCACGGATCTTCCGGTCGCCATCCGCTTGCTTTCAACCATTTAGCTGCCATGACCAACATGCAAGTATGACATTAAATTCTCCAACTGACTCGTATTTTACCCAGTACACCACTAGAGGTTTTTCATATACGATGAGATAAGCACCGTTTGTGGCGACTGACATTCATTTGCACAAAGGGGAAATAAGGAAGGTGGTTTTCTTAATTTTTGAACATAGTCATTTCAGGAATCACCTAATTAGGACTCCTCAAAGATAAAACCCATTTGTACAATATGCAAATACGAAGAGACTGCCAGCATACCCTATTTGATTGTCCATTTCTGATAAATACGAGCTTTACCCTTTTTATGAATAGACAACACTTACGAAAAGATGCTGATACGAGTCCAAAATATTGCACCTTATTCAGAAAACACATTTTGAGAAGGAATAAATTAATATTTAACTAACTGGGTTACACGGTAGGCCTTTCAGGCTGACGTATCAGTAAAACAAAGAGCACCTACCTCACCTGCCTCGTCCCCTAAAATATTACTGACGTCACTGTTCAAAATTCCTCTTTCTACCGTAAGGGAATACAAGTTGGTGTTTAAGCTAAGAATACTCCGCTCGACTTAAGGAATCAAGAAACACCCACAAGTGAAACACTAACTTAGTTAAGTAATTAAATCTGGTATAAGAGATTCCTTTCAGATGTTTAGGTACACCAGTAAAGTAGTTTATTGTGGGAAGGCATGAGGACACTATCGCCAACTTACCGGGTTTATGCTGTATTGTGATGGGTATTTCTGCACCGACAGAGGCTTAGGAAGAAAATAAAAGTGGTCATCACCATATGTGGAGGATATAATACCACAGCTTATGCTCCACCGCTGCCCGACGTTTTTATGCCGGTTTTCATATCTTCCAGATGGTTGCCTGTATTTGGCAGGTGCGGTCATATTTCCTTTACAAGTACCTGAATTGATTGAAGATATGGCAAAATCCGTATGGTTACGATCAATTTTCTGGTGCAAGTATTATATATGTGGCTGTCCTTCAAATAATGACTGTCAATAATTCTGCCATACATAGTACCCTTGCAATTGCCTTACTATCTTTACAAATCACCATGAAGCTATCTATAAATATTAACTGGAAACCAATTCCCTTACTGTAATTGTACCAGATACTGGAAAGAGTATTTCCAAAATATAGTAATTAATGGGTCTAAACAAGTTCAGTACATCTGAATTGTATACTTTTGGAAACATTTGAGAAGTTGTAACTAAATTTACAGTGTAACTCAATTTACTCCACTGTAAATTGAGTCACCAGTCAGGATTGGAAATAAATGAACACAGATCTAGATACTTTGAATCTTTCAAGTACAGCAGGGAATAACTCAGATGATTCTGTATTTGTCAGTAAATGGAAAACAAGGTGTCGCACAAGTCCAATTTGCCGAACTTCTAAATGTTCTTTATTTCCGTAGAAATACAATGTTCAATTCTCACGTAGCAACATCACACCACCTGTACGACACAATCTTCCAAAGTCGATGACAACACAAACAGGAATCTGATTACACTTGCTTACATCAGCTCTCGTTACAACACTCACAGCTGTTTACTACTACAGCACACTCTTGACGAGTCGTCGCCTTTTAAATACCTCACTGATAATTTCTAGACTATTCTAAAATAAACCAGAACCCGAATAACCTCTGATAGTCGAGAAGTCACCAGAAATTTCAATTTATCTCAGTTTGTTTCGGCACACCTTTATCTGCGTGCTATATTTATCTGCCGGCTCTTTGTTGCCACACTGCCCACCTATCAGTTCCTTTGTGTAAACAAGCCGCAGTTACGCTCCGCGCGAACCTTTTATGTGCGTTGCCGCAACAGCATCTTACTTAAGGGTATAAGCGACCTCACTGAGCACGAGGATAAACACTTCTAAATATGGTAGTTCATAATATTTTACCCTTAGAATCCCTGAGTGTAAAGCCTGATTGATGAATAATGCAAAAAGTAGCTGAACGATTATAGCTTTCGCGCTATGTATGCAGAATAAATCCTGTATAGTTGATAATGACTCGAATTGGCTCTTAGTAGCTTCACAACTTTGATTTAAGAAAAAAACAGAAATTGTTTTCTCTATATATTAATTGAAATCCTCACATTCAGCTTTAGTAGCAGATTTGAATTCTTTGCTTTGTTTAACCAAAGCATGCTTTTTATGCGTTTGTAGATATGCGAGATAAACTTCACAACAGGATTCCTCAGTTGAGAATACACACTTATTATGTAGCTATTAGCAGTTAACTTACTGCAGTATCTTCGATATAGTAACAGTATTTTCTGTGGGACACAGCTTAAGTTTTAGTGTTCACGCCTTGGTTTATTCTATTATTTTGCATAAAATCAATTAGCACAGTGAACATATGCAATCCTTAGAAAAGCCAGGGGCTTCTCTTACGTTAATTGTGTATTTTGCGACATGACTATGATGGGAAATACACTGAAAACGTCCTACGACGCAGGGTAACATAAATACAACAAATCAAAGTAAGTCATTGTCAAATTAATATTACATTTTGAGCTATCACTGAAAGCAATCCGAAAGTGAAAGTACTGTTTCATTTTGCCTGCCTTTGGCACGAGTTTGGAAAGATATAAGAATTAAAATTAGCATGGTTGACTAATAATGTTTACTTCCATATATCGTGTTCATACAGCTGCAAAAGAATAGGATTTTCAAAATTTTAATGTTTATCTGTCTAGCTTTTCCTTAGGGCCAATAATTTTTGGAGGGGAAAAAAAACATAATCGCGGTCAATGTTTTCGTTGCTACTTGCAATTATTTTTGTTATTGCATTTTAGTAAAATACAGTGATGTGCATGATCTTGTATTTATCTAGAGACTATTTCTAATTTTTTCTATATTCATAGATTTATATTTTCTTTTCCTTATTTTACCGTTTTACTGTTTCCGTATGATTACTGTTTGCTTCTTTTATTTTTACATATATACGCTATACACATAAAAACCCATGCCCAATGTGGGACTCGAACCCGCGACCCCCTACACGGCCAAGGCTTTACAGACACATACGCGCGCGCGCGCGCGCGCGTTTAGCGTCCACGGTTACCAGGGCCAGCATCTGGGTTATATGCACCCTTCGGTGTGCTCTTTGCGCGCAGATGCTGTGGTCTGAGTGCGAGACTTTTGTTATCCGTTCCAGACAGCAGAGCATTGAGAGGAAAATAAACCTAAGTCCACCTTTGCATGTTAAAACTTTATAATTTTTTCCCGCTGCTTAGTGTCCGTATTGGAGTGAAAACCGATACGGAGATGTTGCTAATTGCGATGTATGTTCATTATAAAATAACTGCAGTTCAATTTGGTGTATCACCGTGACAATGACCTTGTGAGTTTTAAAGGAATTGCATGTAATATATTTTACAGAACTGTCTTTATGATGTGGCCCGTACATATTTGTAGCTGTGTTGAAGGATTACACTTAAATTATCGACATTTGAAGCAAAATTGTTAAAAACTGTAAAATAGTTTCCGAGATGTAACTTAATGTTATATTTTTTCTTTGATGTTAATTGTGCTAACGACTTGCTATTTGGTGAAACCCGCCTTGCGGAAATTTCATTTTGGATGGTTAATACTTTGGTAAGGTTATTCATTTAGATAGCTAAATTTGAAAGTTCGTCTGATTTTAGAGTGTAATCAGAGTAAAAATCTCTAACCTAACCTAACCTTCTAACACAAACACCACATTGCATCAGCTTGCCTACTGAACACTAGGCGCCAGTGAAGTCATGTCATAAGTGCTAGATATCACGATGACACGGTTGTACCGGAACACTTCGCTAACCTTACTAACAAAGGTACTCAAGCCGAGCCCGGACTAAATTACATGGTGAACTAGCATACAAACTACTACAAGTAATACTACTAACAAACAAATTATATCCGGTTTTCTAATTCATAGGAAAATGTATTTTACTCGAGTATGATTTGGAACCGGGGCAGGCAGATGTGGGGACTTCACTTCAAAGAATACAAGCATCAAAAGAACTTACTATATCACCGAAAGTGGTTTTCGTTCCTCCAGGCATGTTTGTAGGACACAAGTAAAATTCTTTTATTTTTTCTACAAAGTAATTGCCCACACTATGCAAATAGTGGAAGAATTACACGAGTATTCAATACCGAAATGTCATCTGAAGCACATGTTTTCATACCACCTGATCCCAAAAAATACATTTTTAGAAAAGCTTCTAGTATATTTGTCTCTGAGCGCGTGTGTCTGGCAAAATTCAAAAACAAAAAGTAGTTTAAACACCAAACTTGGTCAGGCACTTTCCAAGGATATAAGGTAAAGATATTCAAGAAAATACTACCACTAGAAATTCCGAGCGGAATGGCTCATCGGTTTCGTCTGCGGCCCGCATTCGGGAGGCCCGGGTTCGATTCCCGTGGCCGACCTTCCTGACATAGGATTTTTCGGGGTTTTCCCGGGTCGCTAAGCGAATGCTGGGTAGGTTACTTACATACCCCAAATTTCCTGTCCCTCCATTTCATCTCCAATATCATTTCATATCATCTCTCATCTGGTTGTCTCTTTCAGGGTAGAAATGTCTGTGGGTATCTCAGCGGTGCGGTATGATATACTCTGAGGTAAACTACGTCTTCCTCCGGTAGGTCGGTTGCCGGTTTCCGCGCCTCTGCTGGGACCATTTCGGGCCCGTCAACTATGGATCTTTTGGGCTCGGAACCGCCTGCGAGGGACCTTCGGCGTTAGGCTGCTTGCATCATTGTTGTCCCGCAGTAGGGGAGCGTGTCCGTTCGCCTGGCCTACCGGGGGAAGGCTGTAAGTAAAATGTAGGGACCCTGCCCTCTACACTGTCGTGGCCCCTTGGGACGGCCACCCTCTTTCTCCTATCTCATCCTTCCTTTCGGGGTGCTCCAGTTGGGGGCATTGGCACAATGGACCCAGCATGGTGGCGTGCGTACCAAATCTCCTCTGAGAAAAGAATTAATCAATTTAAAGGTATTATTTAAGGAATAAAGAAATACTAGCCATATCTAATAATTTTAATATGACATTAGTGAAATCCTAAATCCATTCGAAACATATCTCATCTGAAATATTTGTTGGAAATTTTGAATTTTTCAATAGCGTTTCTAATGATTTTTATTAAAATGCTATATGTTTAAGGTGTTTTATATGTTGAATTATAGAGAATAATGTCTGAAAATCTCTCCATTCGTAATCAGTGCAACTTGAAATTAAGACAAAAGTCTTACTGCCCAGAAACGTAATGTAAAAGCATATAATTTATATATGTTAAAGCATATGTTTACCCAACATTCATCTTTCAGGATAAAACCCTATCCAGATGACTCATCTTCACTGAGATTCAAACTTGGGAACATTTGAACGTGGGGCAGACGCTCTAACAGCTGTGCTACAGAGCTTCGCTATTTTTTCTTGTTAATCTGTTATGTAATTTTTACAGCCACTATTTGTAAGCATTTTTATTTTCATGTTTATAAGTCCGTATTGGGAATCCATCGTGCTGTTAATTTTAGGTGTTTACGAAGAAATAAAAAGACGTACATAAATTTTAGCGTCTTTATAAATGCTTAAGCAACCGATCTTTGTCTCAATGCTGCCTAATGTCTTATTTCACTGATTGGCGTATAAAATCTGGTAATGGCGTAGCATGACATGAGTGGTTACCAAGGAGTGAATACGACGTTAAGGATCTATCTGGCCGTGCCATATCATGATGCTTACTTGGATAACTTGTCTCTATAAATGCTTTCCACTTACGCATATTTACATGTATGAAATGTGTAAAATAATTTCACGTTGCTCTCCGTTTGTGATGTGCCGCTAGATGTCACAAAAGCGGATAGTGTTAAATTATTTCTATTCTACATAATCCGGAGGATTTATCTGTCATGCGTAAACCAGGCAAAAAGACAACCAATTTGTAGCAGCTTTCCCGAATACGACTGTCGGCGGAGCGTAAAATTTTTTTTATTAATCCTCTTTAATCTACCGCAAATTTTATTCGTTCTTCTTTAAGATTTCTCCCTCCCTGTTTACTGCTTACGTATAGCAAGTAATAAAGTAATGTCTGCAGATTGCGAAGACCGCGTTAACCACCCGGCAGGGAGTTGGGGTGCTAACCAACACCCACAATCTCGTACTGTAACTGTAGGCAAAGGTGAGGAACGTAGCTGTCGGTTTGTTCTGGTACAGAGAGCCAGTTATAATGAGAGGAAATGTTGCAAAATTTCTACTTAAAAATTTCATCAGGAATACTGGTTTAGAAGTTCTTGAATCTAAATCAAAATGTGAAAATATTTCCAGCATTTTTCGCTCAGTTTGTCTATGAATATATAACTGGAAACAAAACTTGAACGAAAATGTAACTTTGTACAAACATAAATCAGTATATTGGGAGAATGGAACGGAAGATAATTAAGAAAATCGCACCTCAAATAACTCTTTATTTCTAAAATGTTTTGTTATTTTTAATTTTCTTAAAATAGCTGCCAATCATTTTGATTAAAATATTCGTTCAAGATATGAATAATCTTACTGAATATATATTAATGATTATTGACTATTGATAATTGACCATTATATCAAATGATATGAATATACTGAATTTTCTGTAAAGCCCTGTTATTTCCGAATGAATTCTGCACAGTTTTGCACACACAATTAAATTACTAATAAGATAAAATTTTAAAATGTTTATATCAATTAAGTTGAAGTAGAGGGATAATGCTGTGTAAGAATAGTTTGTACAAGAATAAGTAAAACCATGTGTTCAAACCGGGTCCATATCATGAATGTTATGGAACTCCTACTGGATGAAATCTCCGCATACCGTGGCAATGATACCATCCTTGCAATTGTCAGCATCTTAGACTGAGAAAATTTGAGAGAGGGGAGGGGGAGAGAGGCGGGAGGGATGAACGGAGCTTGTAAATAGTGCTAGTATATATTATGACATTCCAAGTTGTAGCCAGAGTTGGAGCCAGAGTTGTCCAGATATTTATAGGTATGATTAAATACGTATGCCGAAACTCTTTTACAAATTGCACAGAAGAACTGCATCAGGAGTGTTGCAATCTAAGAACAAAACTCGTTGTGTTATACTTATATTAACATTAGTTTTCGTATCTAATATCTTCCATTTCTATAGTTTCTTTCTCTACAATCTATTTTCATGGGAGTATATTTGTAATTATGCAGTTCATATTACCTGAGATAAACACTTGCAGAAGTGATTTCCGTTTACACTTTACTGTAGTTAATATAAAATGTTTAAAAATCCCGGCTGCTGGTACTGTAACCAAAATAAAGTAATGATGACCTAGAACTTAAAAATGGATCTCACAACAGCCATGAATGTGTCATGTTTTAGAACATGGCTTACAAGAATTTCTAATAATTTTAGATCCAGTTTATACCTACTATTGTGTTTTGACAGCAACTATACTTTTATGTGGTAAACTTTAGTGCATATTTTAGAACTTAGCAGCCATACGTCATTTTACAGAAGCAATAACCTGATTTCGTATGTTTCTGGAAGCATCTTTCAGTTTGCTCATAATCCATGTCATATCTTAGCAAAAAATTGTTTTCGCTACTGAAATTAAGTGGCTTAAATATTTAGTTAAGAGTAATTATTTAATTTGTTCAAGCCAAAATCAGATTGTTAAGGGTGTTTTTATATTGAAAATTGCTAAAAGAAAGAGAGAGGGAAGGAGAGAAAGTAGAGGAGGAATTAGGGGGTAAAGGAGAGAGTGAGGGAATGTGAGAGGGAGCTAGAGAGTGAGGGAGAGGGGAAGTAAAGGAGGCTGGGGAAAAAGGAAGAATTAAGGGATGGAGGGAGGGAAGAAGGAAGGGTGGGGGAGAGGAGAAGAGAGCGAGGAAATAAAGAAGGAAGGGAAGGAGGGGAGAAAGGAGAGAAGGAAATAATGTATAACGATCACACTTGTGTATTTTATGGTAGTCGTTGAGATTTAAGTGGCAGCTGATCATAGTAGTCTAATACTGGTGAGCATACACATAAAATCCTGAGCGTAAAATTAATCTGCGTTATCCTTAAAAGTACAAAGGCATGAAATTCATGACATGTACTGGCCACTGACAGTACCTTTAATATCTACGACTAAGAAGAGTATGAGAAAAGAATAGTTTCTGATGAGTTTGATTTGACAATCCAACAGAGATAGTGATATAGAATGACCAGGTATCCGTTTGCACAAATCTGAGAACCAAAGAACACAACACCGAATTTGACTGAGTGATGATGCCCACATACCTTACAGCATTAGTTATCTTAGACTTATACTTCTTATATTCCGAAAAATGCTTCGAGTGAAGCTCACTGTACGAGGGCTGTTCAATAAAGAATGATCACAATTTTAATTTGACAACGTACCTTTCTTTACTCATCCTCATAATTTTGATGGTCCTTCTCAAAATGGTCTCCCCTGAATGCGATGCACTTGTTCCAGCGTTTCTGCCAGTGTTCAAAAACATGCTGGATAACATTTCTTCAGAGATCCTTCAAAATCGCCTCCACAGCCTTCGCCGCTGCTTCTGATGATGGATAATGCCTCCCCCGAAGGCGTTTCTTGAAGTTAGGGAATAGAAAAACGTCACATGGGGCTAAATCCGTACTATGGGGAGGGTGAAGGATTCACTTCACGTTGATTTTTGCAAGATATTTAGCAATAACATTGGCAATATGCGGCCGCGCATATCGTGGTGCAGCATCCAGCCTCCTTCATGGAAATGTGGTCTTTTACGCCTGATATGGACTTGCAATGTTTTCAGGACATCCCTGTAGTATTGTCCAGTTACTGATGTGTGTTCAGGTACAACATGCTGATTAACCATTTCATGAATATCAAAGAATGAGATGATCATAACTTTCCCAGCAGAAGCAACCAGTTTTGCTTTTTTGTGGGATGGTGAAGAAGGAGATTTCTACACTGAGATTTTCTGTTTGCTCTCGGGATCAAAATGATGTAGCCAAGTTTCATCGTCAGTGATTACGTTTGAAAGAAACTCCGGATGATCCTCTAACATCAGCTTTGCATGTTACCTGTATTGCAGCGGTAGGCGATACTGAATATGTCTGAACTTGCCTGGTTATCACAGGCGGGAAACAGGAGTACCAACAGTGAAACTACTGCGGCGTGTTTGTTTCACAATAAGCTAACAGAATATAATAAGATTGAATTTTAGTACAAAAATTATGACCGTAAAAAAATTATGATCATTCTTTTTTAGAAAGCCCTCGTAATACTGAGGACAGCATGTTGTTATGAGCGTAAAAGTTATAATATGCACTTGTTTTACGCTTCCTTGACGCACTGGCGGGAACTCTAGGGATAACTATATTTACCCTGTTACCAAACTTCAACATTTTTAATAAATATTGGACTGGATTGGATTACGGTACGGAGAGGATTCGGCACTGTGACTATTCTTGACCTACTCTATCAGGCCGCCTCGGTGGTGTGGTGGTACGTCTGCCTCACGTTCAAGAGGTCCCGAGTTCGATTCTCGGTTAGGGCGAGTTACCTGGATAAGGGTTTTTTTCCGGGGTGTTCCCTTGTCCTGATAGACGCATATTGGGTAACTCTAAGCTCCCCGAGCTCATTTGAGCATCATTTCACCTATTCCATTCATCGTCCGATATGACTTAACGTTGGAGGACGTAAATTATAACAAAAAAAAACCTACTCCATCATCCTCAAATGGGGCATCCCTGATAGGCAGGATGAGGCGAGAGGAGGGAGACGCTGGCATCCCAAGGAGCAACGACAGTGCAGAGGGGAGGATCCCAACCTTTACCAGTTGGAATCTTCACGGCAGACCAAAACAATCGACAGCTCACCCTACTGCGTTCCAAACCGGACTCGCAGACTGGAGACCGTCCGACCAGAGAAGGCAGTTTTACTCAAAGCACATAATCCTGCCATGCATCGCCGATACTTCTGCGCTGACAGAGACTCCTAGAGGAGAGATGATATAAAATGAAAGAACAGGAAATTAGTGGCATGTAATTAACCTGCCCAGTATTTGCCTGGTGACACAGGAAACCCCCGAGAAAGCCTATGGGTTGGATAGGTCGGCTACAGGATCTCGCGATTGCGGCTATAGACGAAACTGTCGGAGCCATCCCAATCGGATGATAAAAATATGTGGGATAGTGCACAGATCTCAGATTTTTATACAGAGAAAAAATATGGTGCAATCTGTTTTTTTTTCCTCCTTTAGATCAAAACACATAAACTACAAATGTGAAAATTAAATGGAACAAAATAAGTAAAATAAGACAAAGAGGTTTCCTACCAACAAGTCTTAAAACTGTAATCAAAAATATAAAGATTTTACTGCACCGAATGATTAACTTAATCTGATGTTTTGGTACCTAAAATGCTTTAAATGAAAGATTCACATTATCTATACAAATTTACAAGAGAAATTTTCTGGTACAATGAACCTGAAATCTTCTATCCATGTGAGGGGAATAGTTTTTAGAATCTCCCTATTTGCAAAAACGTACATCAAGGTTTATTTCTAAACTTCCTATCATTTGTGGTAAAAGCTGTAGATACACTGGGAAATGGTGGAGTTAAGATGCTGAAGCCGGAACATTCCTAGAGACCTAACCCTTGAATAGTGATGTTGATGGCGGCACTATATGGGCTGCCCACTTTACACCCACATACGCAAGGTAGAGGTGGGCGATCATCCAACCAATACGGGGAGAAAATGAGGCTATCATCTTGGCACTCCCAGCAGGAATGTTGACTTTATTCACAGGATTTGTTACCTACCATAGCTCCTCAAATTCCTCAAAATGCTAAATGGGTACCTGTCCTATACCCGGGGCTTAGGATTAGGATTTTACTACGGAGGGAATTTGGTGCCTAGGTGACCCTGATGGACCCATTTTGCTTATGCTCCCAAGTGGGGCACCCCCGGGAGGAAGAATGAGGCGAGAGGAGACGAGAGGGCACGGCAGTGCATAGGGCGGTGTCCCTAAATTTACTCAGGACTTCCCAAGACAGGTCAGGACAACGGAAACGCTCCCCTACTGTAGGACAGCAACGAGCCCAGCAGCAGAGCCTCAAAGGTCCCTGGCTGGCGGTCCCGGAATGAACCTAGCAGAGGCGCGGAGACCGGCAACCGACCTACCGGAGGAGGAAGTAGTTTTCCTCAGAGCACATTATCCCGCCATGCACCGGGACACCCGCCTACACTTCTACCCTGAAACAGACCACCAGATAAGAGATGATATGAAATAATAATGGGGATGAAAAGGAGTGACCGCATTAACCTACCCAGCATTCGCTTAACGATCCGGGAAGACCCTGAAAAAACCACGAGTCAGGTAGGTCGGTCACGGGAATCGAACCCGAGCCTCCCGAATGCGGACCACGGACGAAACCGCCTGAGCCATCCCATTCGAATAGCCGGGACTTAAAATCCCCACCGCTCAAAGGTGGGATCAAATCCGAACACATTCCATGGCATGGAAACAAATCACAATCATCTAGCCCACTACGCCAAGGCGCAGGATGACTTCTGATGTACACTCAGCAATTTTCTAGATCTAGCTCCTTCATCCACGTCTATTTTGTTACCTACATTGTCTTGTTCGTCCTTTTCATTTCGCTTTCCGGTCCATTGGTTGTTCTCTCTGCTGGATCTATAAATCATGCAGCAGTTATCTTAACAATATAACAATAATATGCTACTGTGCGGTATTATATCGTTATATTATGTACAAATCAACAGCCGTGGCAATCTCCGAGTCTAACAAGGTTTCATATCCTTTTCTCCCCAAGATCCCGCTGGGTCACTTATACTCGTCCCATTCTCATCGCAAAGAAAAGAATAACAGTGATATGTAATTATCTCAAATCATACACATATATGGACGACCTCCTTCCTATCACATTGCTTTGTGGCACGCCGCTGCTCCAATTTTAATTAATGTGATCGACTTTTTTACAGAGTTGGAAAAGAAAACGCTGTCGGATGTTGTTTTCAATTAATGTCAGTACACGTGACTGCGTGATCTGGCAATCTCAAGATACTTCTGTGCATTGTACTGCTCTCTTTCTGTTGAAAACAGGAACAATGAATCGCTACACTTTCCGAACACGCTCTACCCAGATGTATAAACAGACAACTTCTACGTCTAACGACTGTCCAACAAGATGACTCAGGCAATAGTGCTTCTGAATTGTAGTTGGTTGATAAATACGTAGTCCAGTTTCAACTAAGGTTTCTCTCACGTCTTCACTGATGAAACCAATACTTGGTAGTTTTTCAATCTATTTCCACAAGGTTTCCTTTGGGCCTTTGATATGTCGGCAATAAGGCAGCAGTGATATGCAAGTCATGTGTTGAAGTTCTCACTGGAGTGTACTGTTTCTTTTATAATGATGCTGAAGGTAGAAATATCAATTTTTAAGCTACAGTCAGTAATTCAGTAATATATTAACTAGTTTTGGACTACTGCTACACTTCGGTACGAATAGTACATACTTGCACAGGCAATGGTAACCGACCTCAAACGTCTGCTGAATTTCTTGTCTCAGTGCTAAATAGCGTAGGAGATTTTATCCATCTGAGCATTAGACTTATGTAGGTTAATTAAGTGTGAAAATAGCTGAATTAATTCACGGATTTAAGAAATTATTAGTTGATTTACGGCAAGGCAACACTGAAAATTCGCCGAAATTTTTGAAAATCATGGAATTTTATTTTTTGACATTTTCTGGTAGTTTAGGATGTGTAGTAATAGTCGGCATGGTATTTTATCGTTTGCACCATTTTAGGCCGTCAGTGACAATTTAAAGACATTTAAAAATCGTTAAAGGCAAAAATCATTAATTTAAGTTTAATTTTATGAGAAACCTTTTTCTAACACTTTTCAGCATACAAAATGCCACACGCGTTAGTTTTTCATTTAACTTGCTGAAACTTACAGGATAGGTTCATAATATGTAAATAAGAAACTTCAATTCCCCTTTTTTGGTTAATGCTCATGTTTTGAAAATTATGTAGCGTTAAGGAATAAAATAGTTAATATTTTCAAAATTTTGAGAGCTAACACATGGAAAATATTTTAGAACAAAAGCTACAAGAATATTCCAAAATATAAGAAAGTGTATCTTTTAAAATTGCTCCGTACTAGCCGAAAAAAAAATTCAACTTAAATTTTTTGACGCGTAGAACATTTTATATGACGAGTAAATTTTACAATATGTCCAAAAAATAATCAACAATTAATTAACTATTTCCTGTAGCAACATGAAAATTTGCATGCAAGTTTGAAAGGATACTCTAAGTATGTGGCTAAATTTTCATAATGTTAGGTTTATTATTTTAGAAGCTGGAATTTTCAGTGTAGCCTTGCCTTAAGAAATAAACTTTTGCACCTAATCTTGAACAGTTAAAATGGTTTTATTTTGTACTATTGCGTACTCCCCCAGAAAAGAATATATTTCAATAGCTTAGAAGTAGTTATATGCATAAAAACGTTCCTAAATAAACGTAATGATGGTATACTACTGTGCAATATAAGTAATTATTATTCCATAATATTGTCGTGAACCAGTATCTACGATCCCGTGGCTTGTTTACACAAAAGAACCTGATAGGAGGGCAGTGTGAAAACCAAGAGCCCGCGGACAAAGATAACAGACAGATAAGGGTCTGCCGAAACAAACACACTGAGATAAATGGAAATTTCTAGTTACTTCTGGACTGATATAGATTGTTCGCGTTCTGGTTTATTTGCGAATCATCTAGAAACTATCTGTGAAGTATTTAAAGAGGCAACGATTGGCTAAGGGGGTGTTGCAGTTGTGAAACAGTGTTGTGAAATGAGACAGCCAGCTGTGTTGTTGTAACGAGAGCTAAGGATGTAATCTGCTGTCACTGTTTGTTATTGTGATCGACCTTGGTACACTGATGGTGTATGTAACGTAATGCTGCTGTAATCTATAAGAGTATTTCTACAAAAATAAAGGAGAATTTTAATTTCTGCATCTCGGCCTTTTAATTCTACGAACCCACAAAGTCACAATATTACAAACAATGCTAAATTAAACCTCTAAACCTATTGGTTTTTATTGTGTTAAAATTCCGGTAACACAGGGAATAATGAAGGAGAAATCTTGTGATCAAATATCGGCCAACATAAAACAATATATAAAAATACCAAAATGACTGTGGGAAAGTGGGTGCTTGCATGTTGTTTCCATGCTTAATCTGAATTCTCTTTCTACATTACACCACTTCGTACATAAAATAAATTATTTCTCACTCAGGGTTGATTTGGATCGATGCCCTCGAATTGACAACGAACACGACATGGATAGTGTATATATAAATTAATATATAGGTCATATCGGACGATGAATAAAATGGGTAAAAAGATGCACAAATAAGCCCACGATCCATAGAGCTTAAGAGTTGACTGTCAGTCATGTTGCGAGACAAGGGAAAAACCCGAAAAAAACCTTATCCAGGTTGCTTACCTTGGGCGATATTAGATCTCGCGTACACTTGAACATCAGGCCGACACATTACCACCTATTCTAGAAGGCATTTGTTCGCGAGAATGTGGCACAATGCGAACCTTCATGGCGTGGTAGCTTTAACATTAAACTCATGATAATATCTTCTTCTTAATCACAAAATTCGTGGTAATGTGCATTCTTCGCATTTTTGATCCACTGCAATAGCTTAAACACGTTTACTCAGAAATATACGTTCGCAGTATTCTGCTAGAAGAAAACGACTGCTACAGTATATATCCAATGGGACCCAACCCCCCAGGTGCCCACTGAGTAGGTACGGGAATTGGTTATCCCGGGGTTCCAAGCCAACCTTACACCCTCGATGTGGATTCCTCTTACTGGTGAGGGGTCACAAAAAACACCCATCCACGTGTAGGCCGTGCGTGGATACCGTGTCGGTGGCAAAGTTTGTCCTGTTGGTTGAGGGATGCGTATCTGAGCTCGTACCAGTGTTCTTCTGAATTCGGGAAGGGTGCGCATTTCTTTTGGCTTTTGCTTCGCCTAAGCGGGAGGTTAGGGACTAACCCGCCCCTAATCAATCGGCCAGGACTAGGTACTTTGCCGAACTCCAGGGTGAGTGGAACGGCAAGCCCACTATTTCCCCTGTGTAGCCCTGTCATCCCAGTGGGATGATCCCTTGTTGGCCTCCGTGGTGGCTGGGGAAAACTGGGGGATGAAATTTATTCCATTTATTATGGTAAAACAAAACATTAATAAAATTATTAGCAAAAGTGGAAAGGAAATAGCCGAGTGTTGTGGTCCTCGCTATTTAGTTATTTATAGAACTGAGGAAGGTTGGAAGTTTAATACCGTAAACCCGTTCGTTATTCAGAAGGGTTTAGACAGTATTGCTGGTCATGTGAAGTCATGTACTCGATCTCGCAATGGTACGCTTCTGGTCGAAGCAGTTTCTCCGACACAGGCTGTTAAAATCTTGAAAGCCAAAATGCTTGCGAGCTATCCGGTGCGCGTTGCATAGGACTCTGAACTCCTCGCGTAGTGTTGTAAACACCAGTGCATTGGATAGCATGTCTAATGAGGATTCAGGAAAACTTGGCGGAACAAGGTGTGACCAACGTATATCGAGTTCACTGCAAAGAACGAGGTGAACTAGAGCCCACTCGTACCCTGTTTCTTACCTTTGATCGAGTAGATCTCCCGCAAAGGATTAAGGCAGGGTATGAAGCTATCGAAGTGAGGCAGTATATACACAATCCACTGAGGTGTTATAAATGTCAGTGCTTTGGCCACAGGAGTGATTCTTGTAATGGAGTTGCTACTTGCGTTGACTGCGGAGAAGTCAAACATGATAATGCTTGTACTTCACCAGCAAGATGTGTTAACTGCAGCGGTAGTCATTCATCGAACTCCAGAGAATGCCCGAGTTTTATGGAGGAAAGGGCGATCCAAGAGATCCGGGTAAGAGAGAGAGAGAGTGTCCTTCTTGAAACCCCGGAAACCCCTGTGTATTCTTCAGCTTTCTTTCCCTACGAACGTTACTTAAAGTGCAGTTGCAGCTAAGCAGGTACCTAGACGTGATATCGCAACAGGAACCAGCGACATAAACGGGGCAGATCAATTACACCAAGACCACAGCCAAAGCAACAAACACCAGCACAAACAACAGTGAGCGCGCCGACCAGTCCTAAGAAGAACCATTCAGCCAAGTCTCCGCCAAAAGCATCTACTTCAAAAACATGTGAACCAGTAATATATAATCTATCACCAAGGAAATTTAAGACCTCGTATGACAAAACTGACTTCTTCAATAAAAGTAGTAAGACCCGTGAAAGGAAAGCTAGCCAGCACAAAAGTCCGTGAACATCTCGGTGAACATCTGAGGAGTCATCTGGAGAGGACGCCAAACTGCAGAGTGCTTCTCATTCAGAGAGTACTGATGCCATTGAAGCACAAAAATTATTTCGCAGTACATGGAGGTTTTTAGACATTCCTAGGAAATATGTAAAATACTTCACTAGTTCTGCATTTTATGAAATAACCGTGTTTAAAAACACAGTAGTAGTAGCAGTATGACTTTCAGAAAATGGACAAACATCTAACGCTGAAACCACTTATGCCATACATGTTTTAAGTACTCAGGCATTAAATTACATAAGGATAACACGTATGAGTTTCATTTAATCTTAGGAGACTGAAATGCCTTTCCGGTACATGAAATGTAATTTATGGTGTATGTAGAATTTCCTGCAACATGTGTCCTTCTGGAAGAGGATTCTGTCAATTTAACTCCCTGCTACAGCTAAGAGCGACCAGAATTAGCCATTAGTGCCACATGTTTGCTGTGGTAAACGTGCACTAAGCAATGTATGTATGTTTTAACAGCATCTTGCAAGAAGACGCTGTCCAAAAGATTTATTTCTCGACTTTCAAGTGGCAAGTTGCCTGAAAATCAAGTGTGTTGTGCTAATAAGCGCTTGTTTATTTAAAACGTTATGTTAGGAATTGCGCAAGTTGGTATATTAAATCATTTTAAATTCTTTGAAACCGACAATTATTTTAAGGGGTTCCCAAGGGGTCTTATGCTTTTATTATAAATTTCAAACACATTTAAAACATAAATATCGATGAATGAACGAGAAAAGAAAGCAGCCAAAGGTTAGGTTGGTACCGTATTAGGCCGCAAAGAGTGGATTTTTCGTTTTTTTTTCTTCGTTTTTTTTAAGTTTTTTTTTAATTAACGTCCATTAACTTTTTTAAGTCATATCGGACGATGAATGGAATGGGTGAAATGATGCTTAAATGGTCCATGGAGCTTAGAGCTAACCGACATTAGTCTTTTTAGGATAAGGGAAAACCCCGGAAAAAACCTTATCTAGGTAACCCAGCCTGACCGATCTTCGAACTCGGTACCTCTTGAACTTGAGGCAGACACGCTACCATCTAAGCTACCGGGGCAGGAATTTTTCGTTTTTAATATTTTCAAGTTCTAATCTTAGAACCATTTATTGCATAGAGCTATAGCCCAGAACGTTTTATCGCAATATGCGCACTTATTAATATTTTTATTCTAACACTTATTTTTTATTATTATTTTGTGCAGTTCATTTATCAGATCTTGCTGAAGCTGTTATTAGTCCTTTTTAATTTGGTGTAAGACTATTCTTTGTTTACTTGTGTTACATCTCCCAATATGACGAAAGTGTAATCAAATATCTTTTTCCCAAAGATTCAAAGTTTCTTCTGGACTCCTGATGTTTCAGTGATTACGCTGGGATTTAGTTTCATCTAGAAGACAGAAGCAGAGTATGCCACGAAGATTTCTCTTTTTTGAGTTAGGATTTAAAAGTGATTGCTTTTATATGTGATTTTAGGCTGTTTTTGAAGCAACGACTTTATATAGAAGTTATTGCATATGGAAATATATTTTTAACAACTTCAGCAAGATATTTAGATTATAGAAACCAGGAAAAATATAATTAAACAAAAAAATGAGAAGTTGAGAATTCTGTGGTATAACATAAGGTATAAACAACTAAACTGTATAGATTCACTAGAAGAAGACCGAAAGAAATATAGTATAGTGTATTCACCAGGAAGAAATACACTTATGATCCTTGCATAAACTAAGCATTGGGAGGAAATAGCAATGATTTTAATGAGAATTATTAGTCTGAAGCTCTGATAGCAGAAGTTCCATACTTTGTTTTCTAGGAATATGAGTAATTGCAGTGAAGTTGTTTCCAAGAATTCGAATATAACAAAGCTTTAGGTTACTTGGGTTAGTCAATGATGTAGGATAAGTAACAGGCATGTATCTCTGAAGCCTAAATTAGCGATATTTCTAATTATACTTCAATTTAAATTCTTGGTTAGAGCTTATTTCGACGAGTTCTCTTTATAATATGGCATCTGCTTCTTGAATGACATCGTCTGGATTGCTATGCTATTTCTATACTTAAAATATCATATAACTTGTACCAAAGTCAGTGTGAAGGACTTTTAAATATCAAAGGAGGCCGAAACGTCATCACTGACAGTTTGTGATAAATTGGATGACTGGAAATATTCGTGTTATCCAATGTCTAATAGTTTAATTGCAGAAAGAAAAGCTGCAGTGATGCACCGTTTTTATCAAAGCTTTAAATAATCGATTCCGTATTCCATATATTTCTTTCTAGTAGAACTTAAATGTGGACAAATGAAAATAATTAGGTATAAGACACAACAATTAGAATTAATTTAGAATTACAAAACTCCATATTAGATTTTAAATATATTTAGCACATAAAGAAAAATTATGTAGCATAGAATCTTGACTTTAAAGACAGGGAAACATATTATACCTATTGGTAAAACTTTGCAAAAGAAAATGATTAAGGAATACACTTCTGTTTGTGATGGACTTGAAAATGAACGACGTTTGCCTTATGATCGGCGTTTCTGCGCAGTTAGAGGCATTTGAAAAAGAAAATACTATAAAATATTTAATAAAAATATTTAAAGAGTATTTTATATACTATGTATACACTGACTACCTATTTACATATTAAAATGTTTCGTTAGCACTCTTTTTTCTCAAAATTCGGAAAATAAATGGACAGTGTACTTCTCTGAATTTGTACTCTTGACGGACAATTTGAAAACGTCCATGTAAGTATCACTGGTACAGGTCAGTGCCGTGCTTGCAAAGCTCTGGTACAGTTCTGGACAAACGTTGCTGGAATAGATGTTGATACACGAGCTTATTTTACTGGAGCAACAATAATCATTGCAGTACCTACTGGAATTAAAATTTTTAGTTGACTTGCAACAATATATGGATCAAAAATAATTTATAGACCAGCATCCCTATGGGCTAGGTCCCTAAGAAATTGCACAAAACTTCACAACAATACGCACTGTGAACATTCTTCCTGAATTTTATGAAGTACATATATTTAGTTAGGATACTATGAGGTAATTTATGTATACTATAGGAAAGCATTATATGAGTACACAGATATTATTTGTTTTAAATGGATAATTACCTAAATTTATGGAAAGGCAGTTTAACGGTCTCTCTAAATGGGATCCGCTTTCAGGGTTCCCCATTTATGACTCATACACTTTTATTCTTTTAGCATTCTTCTTTTCTTTTCCCTCCCTCTCTCTCTCACTTTCTCTCCTTCTTTCTTTATGTCCGTTGGCACGGACTCTTGCAAGTCGGAATCGATTCCTGGAGTGGAAAAGATAACACTGGAAATATAGAAGATGGAGAAATCTACCTAGAATTGTCAACTTTCATCCAGTAATCTTCCTCGTTATCATGATCATCATGATCATCATGATCATGATCATGATCATCATCATCATCATCATCATCATCATCATCATCATCATCATCATCATCATCATCATCATCATCATCATCATCATCATCATCATCATCATCATCATCATCATCATCATCATCATCATCATCATCATCATCGCCCGCCTTGGTAGCGTAGATGGCTGCGTGCCTGCCTCACGTTCAAGGAATCCCGAGTTCGAACTTCGGTAAGGGTGACTTACTTGGATAAGGTTTTTCCGGGGTTTTCCGTTATCCTTAAAGACGAATGTCGGATAACTCTAAGCTCCATGGACCTCGGACTTATTGGAGCATCATTTCACCCATTTCATTCACCGTCCGACATGACTAAATATTGGAGGACATAAATTACAACAACAAAAAATAATCATCATCATCATCACCATCATCATTATCATTACATAAAAGCAAACCCATGGCGCGACAGCCCATGGCCAAGGTCTGCCAACCCGACTGTCAGCCTCACGCTTACATACGCAAGGTAGATGTGGGCGATCATTAAAACGTTACGGGGAGGAGATGCGGTCAGCATTTCGCACCCCCAGGCGTAAAGCTGGTTTTCTTGAAAAGGAGCGCTTACCTATCGTAAGCTCAATTTCCTCACGACGCTGAGTGGGCACAGGTCCTACATCCGCCACTTAAAATCCATCGAACCTGGGCCGCATTCCGTGGCAGCGGACCAAAGCATGATGCCTTAGCCCACTAAGGCACGGTGCAGGACCATCACTATTATTATTATTATTATTATTATTATTATTATTATTATTATTATTATTATTATTATTATTATTATTATTATTATTATTATTATTATTATTATTACTACTACTATTATTATTATCATCATCATCATCATCATCATTCTATCTTCTGGATAAAATGTGTGTAGCTTCTCCTCTGATTTTCTGATGCTGCTCTGTTGGAATTGTAAATGTAAAGAATAAATAAAAAAAATAAATGGCTATGAACATATATTCACATTAGTCCTTAATTAAAGGAATCTGAAGAAGGAAAAAGTTAGAAAATGAGGATCATGTAGCAAATTCATTGCATGCAGAATGGAAGATGGACAAACTGGTCGTAAAACACTTTAAATACAGCAATAAAATACATGAAGTTCTTTCATTTGCATAAAAAACCTCAAATACCAGGAAAAATGCTTTAAAGATACCAAGCAGTTTTATATCACTGGAGTGGTAGAAATGAATACGAGGAATGTGACTGTCTCATACATTTTGCAAGAGACTACCGGTTATGATCACCTGTGGCTACGGTCAGAGGTTGGACAAACCCTCCTAATTAACTACTAGCCACCATGAAAACGACCCTGGTACACCCTTAGGCTGCTTCTGGTTGTACTTTCGTTCCGACACTATTCCGCCTTAGAGTTGCTTCTTTTCGGCTAGTTTCCCCTGCATGCCATGACGTAATTGTCCATAGGCAGAACATTTGAGGTGAAGCGGGCGACTATTGCAAAAATAGGAGTGTGTGAATACTTTAGAGTTTCAGCTGCCAGGTTCAAAAATTGTGTTCAGCAATGCCTTGAAGATTAAACATATCTAGAAGTATTTGAAAATATTGATAAACTGGACGGAAGTCTTAGATCACGAAAACAGAACAAAAACTTAGAATTTAGTCCAACATGCAAGTTGTGGAGAACTTTCTGAAACAATGCGGAGATAAAGTATCCAAAAGTTGTAATATTTTTGCTTTCATTCTTTCTGGTCTTGCCAAGGACGACTTATTCACTGGCGAATTTGGGTTTTTATGTCATCAGCATTTATATTTGTAGCTAGGCTTGTAAGACTATTTGTCCATTAGTCATAACTTTTATATTGCAGAGGTTTCCCTTTCCCTTAGTTAATCCGTGAATCATTACTTCGGGAGTTATAGAAGATCATTGATCTAGTAAGATACAAAATAGAATGATGTAGCATAATAGTCACTATTTACTTTTCTCTCATGTGTAAATATGTTCTATAAAAATCAGAATATACATAAGTAAGTTTGAAGGACATCAATGCGGATGTTCTTTCTCTTTTACGTAATTTGAGTAACATTTGCTTAGAGAGCTATAGAACTGAAGTTTGCGCTTAGTTTTCCCTTAAATGTCATAAAAATGTCTTACATAAATTAAATTGTTATAAACTTAAAATTCTATCGTAAGGTAATATTGCGTATGAAGTTTCAAGTTAAGTTTTTCATATCACATGCATAATTCTATAAAGCTAGTGAATTATTACAAAATATACACAATATTAATAATTTCTACTCATATTCTGATTAATTTTGTATTTGAAAGTAAATAAACTAAATGTATAAAGCGCGAAGAAAATATAGGGCTGGTATTTTGTTGTATTTTTCTTCCATGTGGCATCAAGTGATGAAAGGTAAATACTACATAAAGGGAAGAATGATTAAATATAAAGGCAGCATAACCAAGCCGTGATGATTGATGCCCAAAGCAATCCTAAACCCCCTCTTCCATGGCATGAGATGAAAAGAAGTAGTTGTTTAAAAATAGCAAGGTTCTTCTGCAGACAAATGGAGGAGAGCATCCTGAGAGCCGTTCGTATTTTGTGACACAAATTGTCACGACGGCGTCACCAAATTTTCGCTTTGAGCAAGAGAATATTTAATTTATATAAGTTCCCGAAGCTTCAGAATATCATCGCTGTTCTTTTATAGCGAAATGAGTTCAGGAGAGTTGAAAAACCTGCTGAGAAAAACTTGAAATTCACGTCAGAAGCGTTCATGCATGTCCTTTCGTTTTCTGAGGTCTCCCATGTGGAGAAACATAATAAATGACATGATTTGCGGGCCCTTCGAGGGGAAAAATAACTTGGGGTATTAACCTTGTTTGCAGCAAGATGCTTTTGGAATTAATTCTATGTCTTTTATAGCTCCACGTCATTAAAGCGCTTGGGGTATTATTTTTCCAGAATTGACAAGTTTCATGTTTTGCCTTGCTGTCTCTACAACCTCGCCAAGAGGCATACCATAACACCATGTTTATCTTGAACTTGGCAAAAAATAACAACAAAATAAATTAAAAAGAAATTCAAAGAAGGAAAATGATGGTTACCACGAGTTAGTAAGATCTCTTTTGGATTGAAGGGTTGAATCAAATTGAAAAATGCAGTGGCATAATTGGAATTTAAATCACGTTTTTTTCCGGTTGTTCTAACCAATAGAGCTACATATGCACGGCTTGTGCGAAAGAACAATTAGTTGTTAACTTGAAGACAGTTCTCAAGTTGTTCTCGGGAAGCAAGCCATGTGTAAAGACGATTAGCCTTCATCCTATCACTGGCAACATATCCGGCAGAATCAGCAGAAGTCTCGCCAAATACAACATTAGGACCATCCACAAGCCACCTCCAAAGATTAAACATCTGTTGAGACCAGGGAAAGGCAAACTAGACTTCCAAGTTCCGGGAGTGTACCGCATTCCCTGGGAATGTGGGACACCGTATATAGGACAAACCGGAAGAACAATCGCTACCGGAATAAACGAACATGACCGGAACATTCGATTAATGCAATTTGAGAAGTCTCCTGGCAGATCATTGTTTTGATAACGATCATAGAGCCAACTTTTGGGAGACGACCATCTTGGCAAAATGCAACAGTTACTGGGAGCGGAGAATTAAGGAGGGTTTGACAATTTCCTCCGAGAGGAGCATGCTTAATCTTGATGCTGGGTTTCAGTTCAGCTCGTCATGGAAACCGGGCTTTAAAATGAAAATCCGTCGACTTAAGAACCACAGATCAATACAGCTTGATAATCAATTTAAGTAATTACGTTTTTTGACCCAATTAATTTTCTATACTCACGCCATTCTCTGACCTGGCATTTAATTTTCTGAAAACAGTCTTTTGTTCAGTAATGTGAATTTTGATAGTGTTTTGTCTTTGTTTATATTTGTGTTATGTCCAGTTAGTCATTTGTGGTTATAACATTTAATAAATATCCTGATGATGGGAAGGATGCACACTCCCGAAACGTCGATTTCTAATCGTATTTTCGCCTGGCTTCTTCCCGAGATAAACTTGAGCATATTCGTTGCCAAGAAAGCTTCAGGTCTTATTTGGAAGATTGTTTTCATGCGCTTCAAAATTAATAGGGAAACTTCCGAAGTTTGTTCACCTTTTATTTTTTGTGCTTGGTATGTAGAAGGAATAGTTATTAAGCTTGCCCTTTCCTCAGTATTCCGTTTCCCAAAACTTAACCCAAATTTGCCGCATTTAACCAACCGTTGCACTTTGCTGTAGGGATACAAGTCCAAAATAAAGTGTTCAACCCCGCTCTTACTATATACAACTTCACAGGCGGTGTATATGATCTGGTATGAAATGAAATTATTATCATTAATAAACAAATGCTGAAAAGGGGCTTTTCAGACTCAAGGTTTACCAGAGACTAAACATTTCCTCTCCTCTAGCGAGGGAGGAAAAATGGAGAAAATATCAATCAGAGAGGAACTGTCCTGGCTAAATTTGAATCACAGATCTGCCACTCTAAGTGATGCTTTAAAGATCTCACGCAAGTACAAGTCATTATCTTGTAATTCATGAAGTATGCACTAACATATCAAAAGTGAAGTACCCTAATAACTACAATGAAAAAGAAAAGGTTATTTTACAGGAGTTAACACTTGGTCTGTTGGCTTGTTTGTTTATTTATTATTTATTTACTTATTTATTAAGATTGTGGCACAACCATGACACACGTTTTTCTTTCAGTTGCTTAAATTTCTATAGATAATTAGCTTTGTTAGATTTAGAACATTAATTAATCACATGACATGCTCGAAGACTAATCCTGCACTCTGACCGAGTGTATGGCTCAGGCGGAGCTCTCGGATTCGATTCTCTGTGACCCACTATTGTTTTCGTTGATAATAGGCAATACGTTTTGCTTTTCGCCACTACCCGTCCTTCCATTTCATTTCATGTTCATTTCAATCTGGTCTTTTCAGGGCTCAAAGTGTCGGCGATTGGCGTGTGTGCCGCCGCTGTGTGGGAACTTCGTGCTCTGTAACTGCTGTTACAGAGGTAGGAATGGTGCTGCAGTCGTCTGTTTTTCTGGAACGGGCTGGTGTCGTACCCCATACGATGGCGGCTCTACGGTTAAACCTGGTACCGAGGTTTATCTCCAGTTCACATTAGAGAATCCTCACCTGTCTGGTGCCCTTAGTTCGGGTTCCGGCACACCTTCAGAGCGCTGCTATCTCATACTTTCCTGTATGGGAGCGTATCCTAACCTGACTTTAGGTTCACTGTGGAACCCTCTCCGTTTCTAACACAATCCAGTCTAGTCGTGGTACGAGTATTTGTATCTGCTATACGACAGACCTCATGGCATGACCTGCAGCGAACTAGGCTTATTCGCTTATCTTCAACATTCTACAAATGCAACCCGCACGTGAATTGATACGTCGTTTACCTCGTATGTGTATTATCTTTGCACCTATATATTACGTGGTCTCATGAGTAACGTGGTTTCTTTATTTCACTGTTTTGGAAAATTTATTGAGTTTCTTGGGCTTTTTTTTGTTTGGTAATGCTATTTACAGGATGCCATGGCTAGTTTTACGTACTCGTACATTGAGAGCATGTATCTGTCTTCAGTTGTTAATAAACAATCGCAAAAGAAGATAACAAAGTTTGAACGTAGAGTCCTAAAACACTGCTGGAAACTAGATTATAAATCCGCTGCCGCTGCTCAAAGAATATGTGAAGCAGAAGATGTCGTTACCCAACGTGTAAATGGCGTATTGCACAACGATGGATCCAAAGCTTCAACAATGGAGACGAATATACCAAAGATCTATCTCATTCTGGAAGGCAGTATGGAATATGGAGGATAACATGCCAAGGTTTGGGAGGAAATCAACATAAAGTACCCGAAGGCTTTCAGAAGTATAGTGCGATCCATATAAACCTGAACCTCTTCAATAGGCTGTAACATTTGTACCAATAATAGGACACACGTGCAAATTTGGTATATATAATACAAAATTGGGAGATTACATTGCACTATTTACACCTCAGAGAAAATGTTGGAAGTGTCCTCCACCAGTATCTATATGTTTGCACTCGTCTCACTATATTCGCTGAAGTTTTACGGAGATGATATTGAATTGAGAGAAGGTTATTTCCAGAAAGATAGAGCAACGTGCCATACATCTAATGACACTATAGAACTTGTAACCAGTTTCTTTGATAATCGAATGATCTCAAAATGACTGTGGCCCTCCAGATCCCCTGACCCAACCTCACCGGACTTTTTCTTGTGGGGTATCTAAAGTGTACAAGAATAGGTCACAGACAATTGATGTTCTCAAGGAATCCATTCGAACCGAAATAAGCAACATTGTCGAGGATACTCTCCGTAAAACTTCAGAGAATGTGGTGAGACGAGTGCAAACGTGTACAGATGCTGGTGGAGGAAACTTCCAACATTTACTCTGCGATATAAATAGTGAAATTTAATCTCCCAATTGTAAACTATATTCTCCCAAAGTTGAACGTGTATCCTATTATTTGTTCTAGAAGTTATAGTGCATCAAAAGATACCATACATCGCCACATTAAGACACTTGGAAAATCATATGGAAGCTGTAGACCTGTAACTCATGAATTGACACTTCAACTGGCTGAACGTAGAGTGGATATCTGTCATCAGCTTATCCGTAATTCCATGTAAGATAGATTTGTCAGGAGAACTGTCACTTGTGATGAAAAATGGGTATATTACCGAAAACCTGATGCCTCGAAACAGTAGCTTGATCGCCACTAACTTGCCAAAGTCATCGTTAAAAATCAGTTTGGTCCCAAAGCAATATGTGTCTGGTGGTATTTTGAAGGTGTGATTCCCCGGAAGTTTCTTCAGGCGGACGATTGATGCGTAAGTTCATTCTCAACAACTGGAACGAGTTCATGAACTTTTGAGACGGAGATACCCAGCACTAGTTAACCGAAAGAGTTGTATTGCAACAAGACAATGCAGGACCCTATACTGCATGAACAAAATTCAGGAATTTGAAGAAATCAAACTGCCAACACACCCAACATACAGCCCTGACCTCGCACCATCAGATTGTCATATTTTTCGATTCATGGTCCATTTTATACGTTTAAGAAGTTTTGACAACATGAAGCAGTGCAAGTGGGTGTCACCGAATTCTTCGATTCAAAAAACCAGAGACTAGCACCATCGTGAGATAGTAAACCTCGCTGAATGACGCTCAAGACTTTCAAAATTAGTTAATTGCTAGTCATTACATATTTTAAATAACTTTTCTGTGCTAGAAGCACTACATTACGTATGACACAGTACCTGTATTAAAATTATGTAGACAAACAATTTCTGTGTGTGCCTATATCTTCATGGTGATCTCAGAAACAATTGTAATGATTCTGATAGTCATTTTACCTTGAAAAGGAATGTTCTCTAGTCAGAAGAAGGTTATATGAAAGTTTATAATTTAAGTTCCTATATTACTAAAATACTAAACTTATAAAAAAGCGTTTGCTCGATTCGGTAGCGTGGTGGTAGCATGTCTGCCTCACGTCCAAAAGGTCCCGAGTTCGAATCTCGGTAAGGGTGAGTTACCTGGATAAGGTTTTTTCCGGGTTTTTCCCTTATCCTGAAAGACGAATGTCGGGAAACTCTAAGCCCTTGGACCCCGGGCTCATCTGAGCATTATTTCACTCATTCCATTCATCGTCCGATATGACTTATTGTTGGAGAACGTAAATTAAAAAAAAAAAAACTTACAAAGAAGTGGTTTGTTGTAAATGCGATGTAGTTGAAAGCAGTTGTCACTACTCCGTAAAACTTCTCATTCATAATACTCTAGCTACCTTTTGCGATCTGTGTTTCTGAGCTGGTTAGGCTCTGGCCTACAGATCGTGGGTTCAAACGCGGCTCAGGCCGATGGCAATTACCTTTGAACTACAACGAGCTTATGTCAGGAAATTTCTGGCATGTAAAATAACCTCTGTGGACGAAATTGCGGCCACAGCAATGTTAACAAACAAATATTTATTTACTTTTCCTACATAACATGGAAAGTTTATTATTTCTTCTACAATATATTCTTATGAGAGCTTACTTTTGTACTTTATATTAATTCGCTGAAGGTGCGAGATGCATAGAATCCAAAATAATATTGGAAACCGAGTGGTTATATGGTTAGCTTTATATGACAGGCAAGAAACAGCTGAACAGCAACAGCGTTTTAAAAACAATTATATGATGCATTCTCATTGCAATGACTTTATAGTTTTTTATAAAAAAATTCGAGATTTATTCTAGTTGATTAAGTTATTTTAAAATTCAGATGAATAAAATTAATATCTTGGTAATCTTTATAATTATAACGTAATTCTGACAAATTTATTTCTTTTTTGTATGTAATAAGGTCTGTTTTCTTGCGATTTTACTAGTTACTCAAAAGTAATTTAGAACCAATTGATCTTCACAGGCTTTTTCCAGGAGGTAGCACATTTATTTCTTGAAAATATCTCAAACATAAAAGTTTTAAGCAAAACGTTTGGGATACTTCTGAGACAATCAGTAATAATAAAGGTAGTTTGGGTTGTCACATCCTTTCAAGTACAGGAGTAAGCACAAAGGTGGTACTTACTTTCCGCTATTTGAGTTATTATGTTCAAACAAGCAGAAAAGCGCACGCAAAGGCATAGGCTCGTACACACTTAGAGGACAATTTTATAGAAGTTCTTTAGGATTTAGGAGATCTTAAAGAGTGTATTTTTCATGTATTTCCTCTACCATTAGGTGTCTTGTAGATAATGTAATAAGAGAAAAGATGGGGATATTCCATTTAAAACAAAACTTGAAATATGAGAAATCAAAACACTTCAAATTAGACTGCTTATAATGGATTGGTCTGTGTGCAGTGGTTTGTCAAATATTTTTATACCTTTTATATAAGATTGTGTATTATATTTTTCTATATATTTCACTGCCATTTTATACAATATAATTAATTATATAATATGGTATAATTTGCAGCATATATAAAACACTCCCCACATGGCAGCCTTAGCCTTCGGGGTAACTCGCCCCACCACGTCATATCTGGACCCATTTCTCAGGTGGAGGCACCCAGATGGCGTGTCCATTACCTCCAATGATAGGGTGATAGCGAAGATGACGGTGAGGTGAGAGGACCGTGGACTCCAAAAGCGTTGTGCATAGGAGACACTTCACATGTGCTAGACAAAGGTGTGGATAGGGCCGACTTAAAATCGCCACCCCAGAGCCGCGAATTGAACTTGGGACCCTTTGCACGGGAGCCGCGAATGAATGCACTGCGCTACCCCGGCGCCCTCCAATATAATTATAGACTGAGAGCAAATTCTATTTGGAATAAACAGTCTACACTTTATAATTAGCCGCTTAAGGTTACTGCTTACTGCTAGCAGTACACACAAAAGATTTTTAGTTCTTATTGATTTCAATATTACTGAAAAAAGGTACAACTTTTGTTCATAAATATCTACATGTTCAAAGAGAAAATAATTATCAAATATTAAACAAAATGCTGGAAACTGATAATTTCAGTTTTTTTAAGCTTTAGACTTTTAAAATCATAGCTTATTTTACAAGATCACTGATGAAATGAAAACAAAAAATTCTGATAAAATATTTTATTTTATGTTTATGTTTCATTTAGTCGATCACACCGGCAACTTAAACACAGCTAAAATATATTATTCATCATTTTCAGAAGCTAAAGGCCTTTGTTGGGAGATAACAATAAATTAGCATATTTATACCAGATGTCAGATAAATTAAGATGTCACAGAAGCTCTCATGTGTGCCAGGAACAACTGCCCCGTCTAGTCCAACCCAATCTAAACAGCTCTTTTCCGGAATGGTTTCACAAGTTCACCCCAACTTACTCCTCGTTCAAAACGGATATAAATTGTCTGTGGTCTATCTGGTATACTCTAGCTTTTAGATAACGTCACAACAAAAAATTCGGTGGGGTTAGGTCAGGGGATCTGGAGGACCACAGACATTTTGAGATTATTCAATTATTAAAAAAAAACTCGTTACAAGTTCCATTGTGCCATTAGATGTATGGCACGTTGTCTTGCTGGAAGTAGCCTTCTCTGAATTCGATATCATCCAGCTAGTCCACAAATGTCTTGAAGATACCCATATAAACTTCAGTGTCTACAGTCCTATCAAAGAAAATGGGACCAACGATCCTGGACGCTGACACCGCGCACTATACTCCAAACTTTTCATAATGCAATGGGGTTTGATGTTCTCAAGGAATCCATGCGAACCGAAATAAATAACATTGGCGAGGAACTCTCTGTAAAACTTCAGAGAATATGGTGAGACGAGTGCAAACATGTATAGATGCTGGTGGAGGACACTTCCAACATTTACTCTGAGGTGTAAATAGTGTAATTCAATCTCCAAATTGTGTATTATATTCTCCCAAAGTTGCACGTGTATCCTATTGGTTTTAAAAGTTATGGCTTATTGAAATGGTTCAGGTTTATCCGGATCGCATTGTATTTAAGAATGGCTACCTATATGATTAAGTTGATTGGGATAGATGTAATATGTGTTGTACTTCTCTTGATGCCTTATATACGAGTACCACTGATTTAAATGACTCGGTGTACTCAATCCTTGGCAGACAGAACAATGAACTCAGACGTCCTTTATCTTATCAGAACAAATATTCGCTGCATTTAGCAGTTACAAAGATGCCTGTCTCAAACAGCTTATCAGTACATTTTAAATGCATTTCTTATTCATTTTATCTACCTTTGGCAAGCAGCCATTATAATCCACTCATTAATTTAAAATGTTAGAGGATATCTGCGAGTTTAATTAAATATACCTCTATGAACAAGTAATGCCTTTAGTTACTCAGATTTGATATTACCTCAGTGCCCAATTAGCACTTGTGATCTTGCATATATTTCAAATGAAAAAACGAGCCTGTTATCTGTGAAGGGAGAAAAAGAACATCTTTGCAGTTTTCCTTTTTACAGTGCATCTTTTATAGGAACTTTCCAATAGCAGCTCATTTGTAAACTGGGTATCTTATTTTAACATATTTTATATGAGCTGGACAAGGAATATTTCTAGGCAGTATAAGTTTAAAGTTGGAAAACTGCCAGAGACAAGTCACTTTTTAAGCACAAGAGACAAATAAATTTCATTTAATGTCAGATGTATCAGCAAAATCAAATTATGTACTTGACGCTCAGAGGATTTCAAAACGAAACATCCAGAACTACATCCAACGAAATTTAAAATCAGTTGCATATAAATATTACATATTTGTGATAAACACGAAACCTATTTTATGCCGACGATGTTCATTATGGAAAATATGTGAAGTAAATCAGTTGATACTAAAGGTTTATGTACGTCCTGAGGAGTGCTTATGAAGATGCAAAATGTGGACAGTGCTCAACATAATGAAGGATATTTACATATTAACATATTCAAAACAACCCGTATCTCAATTTCCAGGGCGTCTTAGCTTCGTTCCAGTATTTTATTGTGCTCAGGTAGATTGTTTTCTTTTAGTCACAGAATAACTTTTAAGATAACGTCTTAAAAATTTGTAACGGTAAAGAAAACAAACCTTTATTTATTCACGGATAAAAACAACTACAAGTTGTATAAAGAGAATGGTATAAACACAAACTTTTTGTCGCAATTAAGGTTAAGAACTAATACACTAAATCATTCCATAATGGTTAAGTAGACTGGAAAGTGGCAACCAATTCAGAGGCTTCAGTTGCATGCATACTTCTGTTATTCTGAACACGGTGAACAGCCTTCTCTATTTCGAACGCTCAAGGAAAGGAACTCTCTTAAATTGAAATTTTAGCTATGGAATCTATAGTGTTTTAGTTAAACATAAAACTCAATTATCCTTTTGTACCTTTGCCATGATAGTGTGAAAGCTTCGAAACTTTCCATTATTTGATGATTGGTGAGCACATAATGTAGTCCAAATTTACACTGGCATCGCAACCAAGGTGACTCTTCATACTTCTGCCGGTCTCGCCGCGCCTGCTAACATTACATCCTAAACTGACTGGTGTAGAATTCGCTGCACCTCCATCCACTATAAATCGATTTATATTTAATTTTCGCCAATTAGAGTCATTAGATTATTATAGCTTTAAAAACCTTAGCTGAAATGTCAGTGTAGTTTTACACGCTGCGGGGATAACTTGGGATATCTGTGCATTTGCAACTTAAGTGTAATGCAAACGCGTAAATAACTGGTGAAATTCTTACCGTGTAGTAACAAGTGATACAAATAAGAAGATGGTGGCGCACTGTTCCACTTTCCGCTACAGTTTGATACAATAATATGAGTAGCTCAGGGTTGAGCAATGAGGTTTCTCTCAGGGTATACGTGGATATGTATGAGAAGGATGGTTTTAATGACACTGGAATGCCCATTTCAAACTGGTTTAATGACTGCTTCTTTTTATCGTTACATTAAACTCGAAGTTGCCGACCAAGGGTTACCGATATCACTGTTTTGAGTTACTATATGTGAAATGCTTATTACTCGATAAAACTTAATTCTTTCTTTACGTATATATGAACCGACAAATATCTTCTCTCATCGCTTCTGGTCTGCCCTCGACCAAGACAGAATTGGACTGCCCTAATCGCCTCCAAGCCACCAACTGAATATCCTCCACAGCTGCGCGTGGGTGTGTGTAACTTACACTTTCTCGAAGTCCTTTATTCAACCAAAGATTCCCTTTGTGACTATTTTGTCATGCCATTATGAAGGGTCCAAAGAATACCCTATTCAAAAAAAGTCAAGTGCTACACTTTAGAACTCTGCTAAGGACACTGTTTCTTACGTTTCTGTTGTTAAAACCACTATTCACCACAACTGCTATTCGACTCAACTGTCTCTGCACGTGTTGTAACAAAGAACCAACATTCCTTTGAAATCCATCATGATTGTTTACTTGTTTGAGTCCTTTAATTTCGGTATCACAAGAAAGGCTGCGTGCAATAGTGGTCTATTCCACGTTTTAAAGAAGTTGAGATATTGCACTGCAAAGTTGACAGCAGGCCAGTTACTATAGTTTGGGAGCATAGAATCAAATTGCTGCCAATGTGCAAAATCTAAATTTCTTTCAGGACATATCGATTGTAATAGGTAGTTCGAGGATAATGACAACAGATGGCAGGGTCAACTCAAACTCAACGTTGGAGAGGGTTACATAACCGTTGCACTTTCTTTTACTCATTAATTTGTTCTGCTTTCCTTTTCCTTAGAAGCAGTTATTGTTACTACTACTACTACTACTACTACTACTACTACTACTACTACTACTACTACTACTACTACTACTACTACTATTATTGTTATTATTATTATTATTATTATTATTATTATTATTATTATTATTATTATTATTATTATTATTATTATTATTATTATTATTATTATTATTATTATTATTATTATTATTATTATTATTATTATTATTATTATTATTATTATTATTATTATTATTATTATTATTATTATTATTATTATTATTATTATTATTATTATTATTATTATTATTATTATTATTATTATTATTATTATTATTATTATTATTATTATTATTATTATTATTATTATTATTATTATTATTATTATTATTATTATTATTATTATTATTATTATTATTATTATTATTATTATTATTATTATTATTATTATTATTATTATTATTATTATTATTATTATTATTATTATTATTATTATTATTATTATTATTATTATTATTATTATTATTATTATTATTATTATTATTATTATTATTATTATTATTATTATCCATTTTCATCACCGACTGAAAACTCATTTGCCCGTTTAGGAGTAAGTGAGGCTCCACATGCAGTGAAGTACTGGTTTAAATGGCTTAAGCTACAATGGGTTGAGATGTTACCGTATGATTGCTAAACCCCGCTGAATATTGAAAGAGCTTTAAAAATGTCTGAGTGTTGAAGAATTCCAACTACGTATCCTAGAAATGCAAATGCCATTTTTGCATTTCTCGTTATGTTCTGCTCCATAATTTTCGTCAGTTATAGAAGATTATAGAAAATTACTTCCGAATGAAGAGTACTTTGCACCTAAGTCCTAAAAAGTAGAATATATTTCTCTTTTTTAATTATCAGTAAACATATTTTGTATACATTATTTTAGACGCACTTGATAAAGTGTACAATGTAAAGAAATAATTTGAATTAAGACATTTTATGTGTGCCCCATCTTTGGAAGTTACTAAGATAAAACAGAAAGTTTGGTATTTGACCAACGATTTTATTTTTGAGTTAAACTACTTACAGATATATACAGATGCTTTTTTAAAAATAATGTTCCTTCTTTGTATTTAGGAAGCCTAAAAACACTCATTTCCGGAGAAACTTTTGAGTGAAATGGAAAAATTCTGCTATTGATTGTAGGTACGTTAAAATGGTGGTCTGCATTCACTTCAACAATTACAATCACATCAATACTTCAAGTTATGCCTCGTAAATCCATTTAATACACCAAACACAAAGGTGTGTTTCATTTAATGTTAACACTTGAAGCTTCATATACAGTTTTATATTTTAGCTACAGATATAAGCAAATTTTAGAAGTAAAATGTAATAACACATATTAGAATCGTTTAAAGGGTTGAACTATCAAGAATTAAAGTGCTCAGCGAGTTTTTTCTACCGCTATGTGCTACAAAATTATAGAACCAATTGAAGTTTTCTTACCACTAACTGCTTTACTAATTTAGGACTAGATATTTTGACATAAGCCATTGCATGAATGCTGTTACCGTTTAGAACTTCAAGTCAGCTCATAAGGAAGTTAAAACGAAACTGAAATAGAAAAGGGATGAAAAAGAAAGAATCTCCTTTTAATAATCAAAACTTTTTCCTAGGGTCTCAAATAGGGTAAAATGCATTGTCAACCTCATTATTTGTATCTGTATTTAGGTCAGCTCTTCAGTTCAGGTAATAAATGGTTAAAATTGTATACATTTTATGGGTATATATCAGTCTGCAAGTTCGAGATACATGTTGAAACTTATGTATTATGATATTTTTGACACAGTATTCTACAGTACTCTCTGTATCCTGCTGTTTTAAGATCAACACCTGCTATCTACCTGGCAATGTATAAATATTTAAAACCTCTGTGATACTAAATGATAATGCTTAGGTTGGCAGACAGGTTTGTAGAACTTGGATATAGGAGGTGGAAAGGCATCAAGGGGAAATTTTCCACATATTGCTTCTGAGGCACCTATTTAAGGAATAGGAGCAAAAACTCAAAGGATCCGTGTCATAGAACATGTGTGTATGTATGTGTGGTGGTGTATGTGGTGTGTATGTGTGCATGTGTATCAGTGGTGCAATTAAAAATCAGATAAATTTTCAAAATAAGGGCTATGACTTCTTCTTTAACTGCCCTCCTATACCACTACGTGGTGTCAAGCTAGTCTTCTTCCTCTTAACCCTTATGCGGTTTGACGAACTGAATCTCTGGATCAGTGAGAGAGAATCCATGATGGGTGATCAGCCCAATGCCTAGTATGAGAGTGGGAGAAGTGGATGACAGAATGAGGACGAAATGAAATGATAGAAAAGATGATGATGGAGCAGTTGGTGCAATGCTGGTGGGGAAACTGCTGAACCCGGAGAAAACCCGCCCCAGCGCCGTTTTGTCCACCACAAATCTCAAGGCGGCTTTATCGTCGCCTGGGATCGAACCTGGACCACCTTGGTGAGAGCCAAACGGTCTAACAGGGCGCGACATATAGCTGCAACTTTGTGGCTGAAATTACATATTTTAAAGGTACCTGAATGACCAATAAAATCTGATTTAACTTCTTCAGGAATAAATTATAAACTCCTCCTCATATTCGTTTATTTTTCCATGGCTTTGCACAACAGGGAAATTATAAAATCTGGATACAATTTTCAAAAAGATAAAAAAAAAAGTAGAGCTCAAATTAATGAAGTCAGGATCAAAATCTTGCCTTTGTGTTTCTGCCTCCCATTCAAGAGATCTTGAGTTCAAATCTCGGTCAGAATGAGTTATCTGGATAAGGTTCTTTTCCAGAATTTGTCCTTATTCTGAAACAAAAAAGGTCAGTTACATGCACCCTAAGCATCATTTCACCCATTTTATTCATCCATCGTCCAATATATCGATGTTGGAGGATGCTAAATTGAAAAGAAATTGAATCCCAGGGTACAACGCAATGATCCTTCTTTTTGGGGGGTTCACACAAATAGTACATCATTTCTAAGATTTTAAAGATCGTAATTATGTGGCGATTTTTTATAATTAAATATTTTATCTCTAATGAACATACCAAAATTCCACTAAAGTATCTAAATGATTAAATATAAAATAATTTGGTTTCGCCAATTAAAAATCAACTTCTTATTAACCCTTCTAAACGTGTACCTCCCATTAAATTTCTATACCCCGTAACGGGTAATAATTATTTTATTTTACATAATAATGTGATTGGTATTCAAATGAGCTACTTGTTTTAGTGTCTCTATAAATTACTTTTCTCGGAACAGTGGTGGAACCATGTGATTGTACTCCTAATATGATTGAAAACTAACAACAAGGATATCATATTTGCTGGAAAAGAATACCAAAGAAGAGAGGACTTGGAACGAGATTGTGTTATTTTATTTTCTGACTCCCGAAAATAAACCGACACGCTTATTACCACTCTATATAATCAGAGGAGGATGGTAAGTGGAGAAGGAAATTAAACAGGTCGGAACCGGAGTAGTGGGTTCTGCTTACTCTAATTACTCTTATGGCTGTCAAAAGCAGAAAGGTAGGAGGAGTAGATTCTGTGGCTGTAACAATAACATCGGCAGCATTTACATGCATAGTCCATCAAGAGTTGAAAAATAAACTCTGTAAACCTAACAGTTAATTAAGAGTGAATAAAAATACCCAATTGCTTGTAATCTTAAAATTTGGCAATATTAAGCTCGTAAAGAATTGATCTTGAAATTTCCACAATGCACAATGACCTGCAGCCTCATATGTTTTTCCTTTTAGTACGGAGTAAGGCATTAAGAGGGCTTTTTTTCTGAAGAGGTAGATTTAACACTCATTTTACCATTTTCATAAAAATACATATTTTGAAAACTCTAAGCTTCTTTCACATTCATTCAAGAAAAATTTGCTTTTCAGTAGCACCAACTGCTCATTTCTGCTATTGTTCCTGCATGATTGTTGGAAATTAATTGTTCTTTCACACTGGCCGTGTGTAGGCTAAAGTATGGAAATATTGATTCTGACTGAAAGATTCAATGGTATAGCCGGGATTTGAACCACGGATCTTCTGGTCTCCGTCCAGCCGCTCTAGCCCTTGAGCTACTATGGCCAACGTGCCGACGTGACATTAAATTCTCCAACTGACTCGTGCTTTTCCCGGTAAACCACTTAGGAGTTCTTATAAACACATGAGACAACAACTTTAATGGCGACTTACAACGTGCAAGTACTTTAAGGCCCGGGCTTTATAGTTAACCATTATTAGGTCAATTAATGGAAATTAGTTGTGTTTATCAGAATTCCCAGGTGGTTTACTGGGAAAAATACGAGTCAGTTGGAGAATTTAATGTCATGTGGACACGTTGGCCATGGTAGCTCAAGGGTTAGAGAGGCTGGACGGAGACCAAAAGATCCGTGGTTCAAATTCCGGCTATGGCACTGAATCTTTCACTCTGACTTAATCTTTCCATACTTTAGCCTACACACGGCTAGTGTGAAACAACAATTAATTTCCATTAATTGACCCAATAGTGGTTAACTATAAAGCCCAGGCCTTAAAGTACTTATACATATTAAGTCGCCATTAAGGAAGTTGTCTCATGTGTTTATGAGAACTCCTAAGGGGGTTTACTGGGAATAAAGTATCAGTTGGAGAATTTAATGTCATGTCGGCACGTTGGACATAGTAGCTCAAGGGTTAGAGCGACTGAACGGAGACCAGAAAATCCGTGGGTCAAATCCCGGCTATGGCATTGAATTTTTAAAGCTGACTTAATCTTTCCATGGATGATTGTTGATAAAACTTTAAAATCAGTTTAAATTTTATCGTGTGAAATATAAGGATTTTATTCTGCCTCTCTATTTTTCTTTCACTCCATCTATTTCATACCTTTCTCAAATGTTTCTTCCTCTTTATCACATATTAATTCCTTCTTTCCCTATCAATATAATTCCTACAGTTTTTGTAAATAACTTAATACGTTAAAACGGTATGCTCTAAGCTGTATAAAATGCCTGAAATAGTTTCTAGATACTTTGGTTGCTCACAATCGAAATCCTCTTTGAGAAAGTAATAAATAATGCTTATTATATGATATGCTATATCAACATTTAAAAACTTGCGCCCTTGGGATTAGTGACCGCTTAGCCACACAGACCGACAAGTTTCATTGAAACATATTACACAATTTCGTATCAACTGTTTCTTAAAAATCCTTATACCAAAAAAGCTATTGTTTACGTTTTACCAATCGTATAGATTGGAAAAAAGAGATATTCTGATTTAAAATATATTGTGTATTGTAAATGTATAATATGTATCAAAGCAGTTATTTGTTATAAAACTTATTCTTTTTGTCACACTATAAATAGTAATGTTCGGATAAAAATGTTGTTTTAGCTTTACAGTATCGTCGTCTTTGCTCACATTGATAATTTCTTAGTCTCACGAATGTGTTGGTCAGAAATCTTTACTGTGGACGACCAATTATCATCAGTCACTACTTTTATGTCGTATTTAACAAGATGTTTGCTGAGTAAGAAACTGTTGATAAAGCCAAACCCAGGAATCGCGTGCGGTAACGCATGTACTTCAAGAGAGAGTAAATTTGACGTTGAGGTCAAAGGCAAAACCACACAATTAATGGAAGTCTACAGAGGTTAGTTATATGCAACACTTACTACACCTACCACGCATACTGAAACACCTTGTTAAGTCTGTATATAAAGTTTAGCTCTAAACACTTTCTGTGCTTCGTCACGTCCTTAGAGTACACCCGCCCCCCCCCCCGCGTTCCTTAACTACGTGCAGTAGTTAATAAATAGCCCATTAAATGCTAAGCATAAACTTGGATCTTCATGTAAGAGAAAATCAGACAGGACTCAATTAAGGGTGTCATGTTTGGACTCGGGTTCAAACCGGAGGCCTTTTGACAATGAGCGATCATGCCGCCTTGCGAAGTTCGTAAAAACCGACCTAGTTGAGGTAATTAGATTGCCGTGCTCTGGACGGCCGTATAATGATTTACAACAACCTGTTCTTTAACCTCTGAAAGGCGATGCAACTGGAGTTCAGAGAGGGGACCAAAAAAGTATGAAGATAACTGCAAAACGTGAATGGTTATATTTGCAACTATGTTAAGCCTCCAGATGTAACATGATTCACGGAAAACACATTACAAATTCTCACCGACAAAAAGTTTTCTGCAGTTGCTGTTCTCCCCGTGCATTCAAATCTCCACTTCTGCATTCGACGTATTTGACGAACTAGAATTTGTTTTAGTTTCTGTAAGTTAGAAATTCAAGGTAGCTAAAAATAATTTGTACAAAGCAAATAAGGCCTTCCAGTGAAGATAATATGACTAGCATCTATAAATTCTTCACAGCCAATACATCTTTAAGTTAATGTTTGTTTAATTAATGTAGCCACACTGAAAACCAATGATTGTTATTTAGATATTATTACTTGATACTCAACCAAAGATGCAAAAAGGAAATTAGTGATTATATGTATATATTAACACAATTGAAATCGAATAATTGAAAGTATATCATTTTTAGCACAAACGATTAAATAAGCAGAACTAAGCCACGCTATTCCTGGCAGTAATAAAATCCACTCATTTTGTTTTAAGGTAACATGCTTCTCTACCATTCTCTCAACCCTTTTAAATGCACCATCTGGTTACCCTAGGTTATACATATTTTAATTATATATGGAACCATAAGCAAGAGTATGATTATGTGTGACACCCGATTATGTGTCATGTTGAACAACCTTAAATAAATAATGAAATAACTGTAACTGTAAGTTTGTATTTTGGCAACAGTAAATGGTTTAGATTCTCAGGGTGATAAATAGTAAGCAAACAAATAAATAAGTTTTAAGTTAAAATTATTTTCGGAGAAATTGGATTCCACTTTATCTACTCGTGTTAGTTGAGCTGCAAGCGTTAGGTGCTACTGCATTAGAGAGCAGGAGGAGAGAACCTGTTAGGAACCGCAGTGAATGGTCCAGGGTTTGGATAGGGTTTAGTTTTGTTAAAAGAATGAATCACGATTCCCATTTCTCATCTGCTGATGAAAATTGTAAGTTCTGGCGAATCATTTGGATTAATCAAGAGCAAATTGCACAATGACTCCTGCGTCTACTTTCAGTTTGGTATTTTTAAATGTTGATACAGTTATGTTCTGTTGGGTAAGTTGCTGTTGCAATAGAATGTTGAGCTGTATGACACCTTCGTCTGGGAATGATAAATATATTGAGATTATCGAATTGTTTTGACAACTGTAATTAAAAATCTGTTGCAGGTTTATGGCGTGGCTGCAGTTTAAGGGCAGAGATATCTATAGGTGACTTATGTGTGGATCGGAGTGCTCATCGTCCATGACGGTGGTGCTGTTGGCAAAACTTCTTTTATGTGACCAAGTGGCAGCTCATATTCACAACCTCTACGATCCTAAATATCTTCCCACATGGTCTGAGTAGTAGAGAGGACAGGAACAGTAAAATTCTGATATTTTCCATTCCGAAGCCAGTTATATGAGTGTTAAGAGTTCTGGAGGCTGATGATGGCTGCGAGAATATGGTGAATATGACTTCTGACGTTGCAGTGATCAGAGTTATAGCAGACAACGTAATAGTGGATGGCCTTTTCTTGGTGAGCTAAGCATTTGTCAGAGATGTAGTTAGTGGCACAATATGTGGCGTCAGGAACAAACTCAGGGAAGAATCAAAATTACAGACCATTTGGCTGGCCTCGGCACATTGGCACAAGGGTATGCTGCCCTCAAGATAGACTCATAGTCGCCAATGTCAACAGCTTCAAATGGACGTGAGGTGATGATCCACCATAAGTGCAGGTACTCATTGCTGAAGGCCAATTTTGAGCTGCGGAGATGATGAATTGCATTGTTAAATCCCGAGAAGCACCGTAAACGACAGTACCGAGGCTTCTAGAAAGCACAGACTGTACAAGTAAAGTTAGGTGTGTCAACTCTGCTGAAATTTCTCAGGAGGTACAGCGATATGCGGCGGCTGAAGCAAGTTTTGTACTAGTAGGGTTGGTGTAGTGAGGCGGGAATGTGCGGTGACTATCTTAGCAGAGGAGGCATTATATTAGTTGCTCTCCAGCGACAACACTGCGATGGGTATCGTCACAGAACTCTTCTGCTATTGGTTGGCGTTGCAAGAGCATATTGAGTTGTGATGATGTGGTCTCGTAATACCAACGAGAGGTAAATACTGCAGCGTTCAATGGTTTATTAGAAAGGCAACCAAAAATAGCTGAAAGTCCTAAACGTCCTCTTGCCAAAGAAGAACCCATACCGTTTAATAAGATCTGCACACACAATTTAAGGTGTTGGTTTTTAACAGTAGGGTTATTAAATTTGTAGGCAAGTAACATCTTAGCTTTCTGGAAATTAAATTAGCAATGAATTTTCCAATAAATTAATTAGTTATAATTGTAGTGGACTCACACAAATCTCCTTGACTTTACCGATTACGTAACGACCAGAAAAAGTGTTTTCTAGAAAAACTTAAGCTAAATGACGATTATAATTATAAAATATATTATAATCATTCTAGTTAAATATACATTTCATTTAAAAAGAAACGTTTTAAGTTGTTAAATGGAATACGCGCCAAATTTATAGGTTCCATCATTAAGCAAACTTATTTCCTTCATGCGCATTAAATGAAACAAAGGGGCATGAAACAATGTGGGTCTGCAGTGATCATTGCGCTCACATAAAGAAGTGATAATACAAGAATAAACAAATAAAAAGGTAAAACAACTTATGAAAATGCTTTAATGACAGTGATTATATGGTGCAAATGAAATATTTAATATTTTTTTAACGTAGGCTGTAAGATTATATTTTTCTACACAATAGCCTGATATTCTCCAGGCACTCTAAGACGCTCTGGGTGTGCAATTAAATGGAATGCTTTTAATCAATTTTCCTCATGTTGTATGCTCTCTCTGTCTCTTTTTCTCTTAACTGGACCCAGCCTAGTACTAGCACCAAATTAAAATCAAACAGGTAAGAGTGAGTGGCGTCCCCTTAAGTCGCCGCCTTCTAGTTATTCCTTATACTACTAAACCTGCCTTCATTAATAAGAACCTCAAAATCCATTAGTTCCTGCGTTACCTCCTCCTCTCATATTCCCCCTTTTTCACTCACACATAATCTCTAAATTTCCACGCATTTCTTGTTTCTTACGTTCTGGTTTGTATGGTTTATTTATTTTTATCACGAACATTGTTAAGTAGAGTGTAGTCATTAAACAGCGATGTCAGAGATCTTTCTTAAATTTGCTAAAATTGTATATCTTCCATATTTTCATACCAATTATACAACGTTACACGAGGTTATGTTAATATTACTGTTACCTACATAATTACCAATAAAACCAAACTGCCCAGGCAAATTAACTTGTACTTTGCAGCCAATGAAGAGTGGTAGAATTAATTATCGCTTCTCATAACTCATTACTAAAAGGTCAAACTTCTAATTCATAGGTTGAATAATCAGAAATACTTAATTGCCTTCAACCGTACCATAGTTTAATTATGCCTATCCTGGGACCAAGAAATCGTAATACAAAAATAATAATGTAGCCATTCCACTAAGGGTGAGCTCAAAGTACCGGGGTCACTTTAAGTCTTATAATCTTTTAGTCCCGATTTTAACCTTATTTCATCTAAACACCTAAAAGAGGGTTTGACACCTAAAATAATATAAATAGATGCTTTCCATTTTTGAAACCAAGAATGTTATTTTAGGATTATCAAAGGTAATATGCAAGGTCATATTCAAGGTTAAATTAATAAAACAAGTGAAATTCGCCCTTAAATGACATTCATCTCAATCAGGAAAAGATGTACGAGTAAATCAGTCCAATCAAGTTTTGTATTCTGTACCTCCAGAGTCTGTTCTGTTGCTATGCGGAGCATTTAAATGACATTAAAATTGTCATCAATGAATAACATGAAACCGAAAATTCCTCTATTGTCAAGGCTAACAGATCACTCGACTGCCCCACTCCTACAGCTTTCCTTGCTTATATTAACATGCATTTTGTCTTTATACCAAAAGTCATTCTCCCATTGGAAAATACAACTGTTTGACTCTCAATGCCACTGAAAGATGTTCTAGATATCATTGACAATATTAAGAGATGATGAATACTTGAACCAGTGGGAGGTGCATGTTCTTCGAAGGTGCAGAAGATTATTCAACGAAATCCTGATTTTGAGGACATGAAAATCATAAAGTCGGTGTTGCAGGGATAAAGATTACAAGAAAGCTACCCTTAGTACCTAATACACTAGCATCAATGGTATGTGCTCCAATGACGTCATGTTCTGTTGAAAGAACATTTTCATCACACACAAATGCGTTGAGTGACAATTTTCAATCTTTTACCCAGCACATTTGGGTACTTATGTAACTATTTACTGAGATGTCAAAAAATAACGTATAAAGCAAACAGTAAACTGTACTGTGTGCGTTCTTTGATCAATATCTTTGACAGTGTATTCTGCTGTGTAATAAGTTCTTGAATAAGTCATACAAATATGCAGCAGAAAAGGAAACTTATACATACATGTACTGGTAAACAAAAAAAAAGTATTTAAAAATATATTTCAATCAAGAAAAACCTAAAAACACATATTTTAAGCATATGAGAAATATAAAATGAAGGAGTAGGCCATAATAATCATTATTATCAAGTAGTATGATTTAATAAAGAAAAGAAAATCAATCGCTATTTTACATAAACAAAAATTTATATCAATTTAATTTTTAGAAATATAATGTTTCCTAGAAACAGTAATTGCTACGTTTTCCTAGACTGAAGTTAGAGCTTTCTGCGAGTACGTAACAGCGTATTTTGTGCTAAAAATAATCTCTCATTTTTTTTGAAACTGTGGTATTAAAATTATAAAAGCATCAGTAAAACTTAATCTGTATATAAAATAATTATATTCTACAGTCTTGTTCATAAAAGAGTATATTTAATTTCTTTAAAGAAAGCTCATTGCAGATAAAATTGACAGAAGGAATTTCAAAGTAAGTTTGGGAAGGATAGAGGGAAAACCATGACAGAAATGAAGAGAATGATGATGAACCGTTAAAAATGAAGGAAAATTGGTAGAAAAGGCTTGTACTCCACGCTTAACAGCACAAAGGAGTTAGAGAAAGAAGAAGAAGAATTTCAACGTGTTTGCAAATCAGACTTAAAATTTCCATTCAAATATAAAAAACACTATTACTTGATTAAGAAGAGTACAAGGAAAATAATTTTGTGCATTGCAGTAAATTTAAAATACAGTAAAGCGCTTCTGCAATAGATGAAACTAGGGGCCAATTTATTTGTTGTGGTAAAGAATTGGTAAGATAGCCCTAGCACAAACTATATCTATGAAGATCGAAAACAAACTTGCTTAACCCTTTGATGCAGAACAATTTTATGGAGGGCAAATTCTCGAAAGTTTAAACCTGCAACTTAGATGAAGTCGTATTTTGGAACCAATAGTATACCTTGTAAATGGAAGAGAAAAGGAAAGAAGTTCCTGCTAAGTAACATTTCAGGTTGAACTTCCTACAACTTTTGAAAATATTTTAAAGAACCAACACGTTTCAGAGGTAACGAATAAAATGAAGAGAGCGAAGTTGCAGGTTTTCCAGTGATAAACTGCTGTCAGTTTATTACTGTGTCCTATCCAAACGAAATCCACCACTCCAGAAGTCTGTTGTAAAATGCCTTTGGACGTCCGTAGGTTCAAGCAAGATTGATAATGTCGAGGGTGGGACAGGCAATTCGTCTTAACGCTAGAGATAACTGAAGTAAGACTACGTGCTAACACGCCCCCTCTGAAAGATAGACGCTTCTACCACCAATTACATGAGTCATTTCTCTAATTCCAAGACCTCCTACAACAAAACTCGTTGAAGGTCCATAAATTACTGCAAAGAAAATGTCGAATTTTATCAGACAAGAGTTAAACGATGAAATATTACTCGTGACGTCTATTCGGTTTTAATCTCATTTGACTTTCCCGTCTGCAGAAATTAAATTGCATTCCTGTCATTATCTTGTTTTAATAAATCGATGAATTCGAAACGGGGTCTAGGAGCTTGCCGCCACACCTGTTCGTGGGAATGCTCTCTTAGCCTCACCAGTGGAGAACGGGTTTCCTCTCGTTGGAGTATCCAAATACCACGATATTAAGGTGTGACTGTCGAGAAGTTGTGGGCCTGTCACAATCGATTTTTGTGTCGCAACCATATATCTAAACGGGCACCTTATTTATTAAGGGGTCTAAAGTCTGCATTATACAACCATAAGTCATCATAATCTGTAGGAGATTAGATGGAAAGAAATTAAGCCAACAAATCTTAAAGGGATTGATACACGAGTTCGCGGTTCCTTAACCTGAAAAATACGGACGTTAGACCTGGGTTACACAAATTCTTTACAAAGCTTAGGGGTGTCAAATTTATAACAATGCTATATACCATTCCTAACATATCATAATTGTAAGTATAGCCTTTGCTGAGTGCTGTAATGAATAATTTCATTTTCTTCAATCTGTTAGAACATATCTAGCATTTTACAGTATTTCCTTGAAGCTCTAATATGCAGAATTGTTATGGAACACATATGCGAAGATGAATGAACTTTTTAAATGTTTGGTTTCAACTATGTTAAGATCTTCTTTCACCATCTGATATTATTACACTGTATAATTTTGAAATGACAACGAATGTACAGAAAAGTTTAAAATAATTTGATTTTGCAGAAAAGTTTTAAACAAGCACGTGGGTGCAAATACAGTATGTTAATTTGGTCGCGGTTATGAGGCAAAAATATTTGAAGTTTCACACTACAACTTTTATGTGACTGGTGAGTTTGAAATAATATTTCTCTTATGAATAAGTGATCCTGTAAAACTCTCTCCCTCTTTCTCTCTCTTTCACTCTTCCAAGTCATAGTGAGTCACAATGATCATAGCTCGATATTGCTTTTAAAGCAGATATTACTATCTTCAAATTCCAGGGAAACATTATAACTTTTCCGTATTTTGCAGAAAGCCCGAATCTTTATTATCACTACAACTGTCGTATTAGTAGTCTATCAATTTTAGAATTATACACGGCATGGCCAATTTGAATGTTATACGCCTGTGACCTATCATAGTCGAGTTTTCCCTCGAGTTTCTTTCCTCACTTAAGACTTTATGTAGAATCACCAAAATGTTTCGTTCCTAATTGATTTCCGTGTTAGTTTTGTACTGTGCTCTATTAGAGTTAAATACTACATAACCGTTTCCTGGGATGACTTAAAACGTGGAAGCGTTAAATTACCAGAGGTCCGTATAGGATGGTTAAGGAAAGGCACAAAGTATTTCAGAATTAGATGTTTTTACCGATATCTTGATACTCCTAAAATGTCAAATACAACAATAAACAATTTCTCTTGTCTTCAAATCTTTAGCAACATGTCAATTAATTATCCTTGCCACTGGTTATAAATTATTATTTCTTTAACTGCATTGAAAGCCTTTAGGGTTTCTTTTGTTATTTACACTGCACTAACTCCACGAAATTGTCTTAGTTGACGCGAGAAACACAGGGAAAAATTTGGAATATAAATTTAGAAGGTTTATCCAGAACTTACATAATGAAGCGAAGCCAAACAATGTTATCCCCAATGTTCCTACGTATGGAGCGAGAAGTGGAGATGTGATGTTCAGTGTCCGAGATCCATGCCAGAAGTCCTCTTTCTTTTACCGGAGCCACCCAGACGAAAAGTCCAGGCCGATCCCCCCGGTGCAGCGTCAAGCAATTGTCCAAGCTTTTGGCTCCCTATACAGGCGAAATTAGCGCTTCCTAGCGCTCAGAAATGGAACTCGTAAGAGACTAGATATAACTAGGCAGCATGGCTGGTAGTCTAACGAGCTGGAGGTCACAAATATAGCTCAGGAGCTGGGGGAAGTAGTAGTTAGCACGAAGTAGATGAGTCTTTAGAAGTGATCAGGTGCAATGATCAGGTGCATCCTATATGTTAGTTTATTTCAAATATATAGATGTATTACTAAATTTTGGTTAAGCATTTGAAAATGTTCTCTTGATAAACCATTACCAAACTTCGGCAGTTATTATTTGTCATTGCTAAAAGAAGCATTAAAATAAAGTATTTTGTTGTACTATGTGCATATTGGAGAATAGATTCACTGGAAGACCAAGCAAATGCCGGAATTTATAATGGCAATAAGTAATTGTATCATGTGCAGCAACCCCTGGGATCCACCTCTGTAACCCAGGTGGTAGTGTGACCACCTCACGTTCAAGAGGTCACGAGTTCAAATCGCGGTCAGGGCGAGTTGTCTTGATAAGGTATTGTCCCTGGCTTTCCATTAATTCAGAAATATGAATGTCAGGTACTGAGTCCTGGGCTCATATGAGCATCATTTCAATCATCGTCCGATATAACTTAACACGGGAGGATGTAAATTATATATAAGAACTCCTGGGTATAGGGGAGGCAGTGAAGGATTCAAAAAGGCTAGATTATATCACTAGGATTTCCATAACAACTCTTCTGGGAGAACTCATTGCTGATATTTCAAAAGCATTCGTGAACCTTTTCGAAGTAGAGCATAATGAGTCGCTCGTCTTTCCAATGAGCAGACCACAATAAGTTTGATATGTCTTGAAAGAGCCTTGAGACTATATACATTGAACCATAGCTATCGTTATGCCAGTCATCAACTAGGGGAGGGGGATGGTCAATCTTAATCAGTAAGCGAATGAGAAAGGTCTACTCAACTAGTGCGCCACTGATATCTTATTTCAGTGTGTTGCAAGTTAGCTATCGTGTGTGTATGTGTGTGTGACTTATAGCCGAGTTTGCATAATTATTTCTATGTTCCACCTGGCCATCTCCCACTTCTGTGTCCTTGACCACGCTCCTCCGATTTACGGCGTTAATTCCCACCTGTACTTTTCAATTAAGTCTAACACCGTTATCCAAAGTGCTTTACTTCAGTGTTTCTGACAACGATATTCTGTTTATTTACCGTCTTTCGAGCTTAGTGCATGTTACTTTCCCTACTAAGCATCCTAGCGTGCATGTGGTCTTACCTCGTTTATTATAGAATTAACTTGTTGTGCAACACCGATGTCAAACCAAAGAGCTGATTTTAAAACTTTCTTTACCAGGGATGAACAAAATATACTTGGCAAGCATTTAGGCAGTAAAATCGGAATTTGAAGTACAGACTTTGAATCTGAATTATATAACCTATTATAATTTTCTTTTACAAGAAAAGCTGTTGACAACTTTGTTACAGTTTGAAATAAAGTTAGGATAATTTGTAATACAATGTTCACCTGTGAAAACACAAATTGAATTTAAATATACTTTTACATAGTCATGGCCTTTCCATGATGTGTAATTATTTAGTGGGTTTCTCCAGAAATTCCCAAATCGAAAAGAATTCAGGTGCATCCCGTTTCCTAGTAAGTTCCTACATTATACTTGGTTGTGTATATTTTTAGTGGTACAGGTGTAATGGTCTACACAAAAAATGTAATTTTATGTAACATTCTAATTACTTATACCTGCATATGTTAAATAGGTCGCCTGAATGTCCATTTTCTTCATTGCCAGTCCTGCAGACAAGTGTTACCCTTATCCATGGAGAGGTGAGAATCAATGCACAAGCAGCTCAGTAGCTCTACCAGGAATGATAACCAAATAGGCAACAATCAACAATAAAAATTGTCTATGAAGTCTGCATACAAGCGTACTTGCAAGAATGTCTCCTGTTGGATAAGCTCCAACGATATTCATGTTAGTGCAGAATCTGTTTGGAATACATCTTGGATAATTCGAACACTGTTACAGATAGGAGGAATTATGGAAAAAATAATAGGAATGGGAGGTATATGGAATACAAGCCATGTGGGTAAATTGGTAAAATGCAGAATAGAAGATATAGAAAGACAGCAACTATGGGGAAGTCTAGAACATACGAAATAATTACAATTTTACAAGCAAATAAAAAGAATTTGGAGATGAGAAACATACGTAGATTACTGCAAAAGGCAATAGAGAGAAGGGTTGGCTTGGATGAGAACAAGAACCATATTTCTAAGAGGGATAAGAGTTTGGGAAAATGGAATTTGTGAATTGTGTGGGGGAAAAGAAAGCATTGAACACTGTAACAGAATGCGAGGAGGTTGCAAACGTGGAGAAAAAAGGTTTGGGAGGAAAATGGGAGAAATTAGAGAAGAGGATAGTAGCTATAAAAATGTTAACGGGCAGGGAGGAAAATAAGGTAAGAAGTATTGGTGAGTTTTTACAGAAAGTAAAAGAAAAATGGGCCAGAAATGTAAAGAACATAAGAAAGGAAGATGAGGAGGAAGAATGGGACTAATTAAGTAACGAGGAGGCATAGAGGTTAAGAGCTACCTGGCAGAGCAGAAGACCAGGGTGTCATGTAAGCCAAGGTAGTAACAAGTTAAAGACAAATAAATGTAACCTAAAGTTTTAAATTGTAAAATTTTGTAATATGCACAATAAAATATAATCTAATCTATTACACGTTCAGGCATTGAAGAGCCAGTCATCTGTAGAGTGAACACTGAACGCAGATAAGTTAAATTCGTATCATTTGCAACAAAAAAAGTTTCCCAGAAGACATTTCGAAGGGATTTCCATTTCTGTGAATGGGTGCTGGAGCGAATGGCAAGTGATACGGAGTTCGTATCCATAGTTTTGTTTCATGTCGTTCTGTTTTCTGCCGAATCAAGATACCGCAATATTGTAGTCATCATTCACTCCAGTATGAACTTCTAGAGCGTCGGCAATCCGTACTGGCAAAGGAGGCAGCATTCGAGGAGCAGTGCAAAGTGAATGTCTGATTTGAAGTCTTGGGTGTCCACACAGAGGGACCATTTTGCTTCGAGAGCATTTAACTGGATAACGCCACTGAAATTTCTGCATATTCAGTTCCCTTTAGTAATAAGACGTAGTATGCACGTAATCTCCTTACTGTCTAATACTCAACGGGCACTAAGCTTATTTAATTTTCATCAAATGTTTATACACATTTAGAAAGCTACCTGCATGTAGTTTACTAATAAACACTGCGAAATAATAAAATGCTAAACGCAGATACAAAATAAAAATTAAAATCATAATATCATAGTATTTGTTTAAACCATGTTCTTGTGAATATAGTAGATGCAAATAACAGGAGTTTATAAATTCTCGCATATTTGAAAGATTATAGGTGGCTCCTGTACTCAAAGAGTGGTTGCTTCTTGTTTACAATTAGCTATGCAAATCCATAGAACAAATCGATTTCTTTAACAGAAAGTTGTATCTAGACACAGTGTTCTTTACATAACTTTCACTACGAAACTCTCTCGATTAAGTTCCTTTATTCCTTTTTTTATTTATTAAATATATAAAATAAAACTCACAGTGTCGTATATGAGTAATATGGAAGTTATTTAACTTCACAGTACATACCAGAAGAGTAAATATCTGAGATTTCATCTCAGTAATTACTATAAATATATGTTTGTTGAAACACAGCAGCAACTAAACTGTTGATCTCGGAAAGTAGCTAACAACTGGGTTTTTGTAACTCCCTGAAGGTTTTTCTAGTCATAAATTCGAAAGATAATGTGTGCCAGCTTGAATCAGCAACAAGCAGCTGCAATTTCTGAGCATGCTGTCACTACACTTTACAGCGTGTTTTATGAAGCAATCAGTTGTTTGTTGAGAAATACCCATAACCTGGGGACGTAATGGATTTGATGAGAACTTCGCTTAGAAAACGCGCAATAAAATAAAGGCAAGACTTGTATCGTGACGTATTTGTCCCAGATCAGTTGCAGTGGTCTCCCAAACGAGGATACACAGTTGTAGCCAGTGATGCATAGATTGCAACGTACCATTATTAAACCTTCTTCTCTCTGGATATTTTGCAACCCTCGGGCTTCAACATCTGGTATGCGTAAGAGCAGAGTTAGTAATGCATCATTACTAAAAGATAATAATATAAGGACAAATCATTCAAAACAATATTATTCATTGTATCTGACTACAATGTAGCAGGAATTTCCATGGTTACATGAAGAGAGATCAACCAATCTCTCCAGTGCTAATTTAAATCAAGTTTATTGCCACTTTTTCTACTAAACAAATTAAGATTATGATATCTTTTCACTATATGAAGCATTACTGCAATTTAGAATTTGAAGCTATTAGAACTATAGCTAGGACGACCCAGAATAGTTTACTTCCTTAAACTAGTATAGAATTTAGCGTAGGTGTTGTATTCCACTAAAATATTCGGTATCAATATTTCACTACGAACAATATAACAATATAAATCTTTGACAATTCACCCACTACTGAGCAGCCCTTCCATGGAATATTTTTTTAAATTATTTATTCATAGGTAACTGGTTCAATAGATCGTTACTAAAATAACGAATATGTAATATATTTTCATGCCAAATGAAATGTATATTGTTGATTATTTTGGGATATACTCAGAAGTGATTTTTAATCTGAATGATTTTTCTCTAATTGATTAACCCTAAAAGACAGACAAAATCTTAATTACTAAAAGTGTAGATCTAGTTAGATCAGCCAATTTATGTCAGTACTTTTATTTTTGGAGTAAACGTTTACTAAGGCATTCCTTGTTCCTTCTACATTTTACAATAGTTATGCTTTTCTCAAATGGGAAGTTTTTATGACCTAGACATGCAGAATCATCTGAGTGACAAGATGTGATGTGTTTTGCTTTTTAATTTTCCTTCTCCAACGTTAAGTCATGTCGGACGATGAATGAAATTGGTGAAATGATGCTCAAATGAGTCTGGGGTCCATTGAGCATAGAGTTACCTGACATTCGTCTATCAGGATAAGGGACAAACCCCGGAAGAAACCTTATCCAGATAACTCGCCCTGACCGAGATTCGAAGTCGGGACCTCTTGAGCGTGAGGCGGACACGCTACCATCTATGCTACCGAGGCGGGCAGGTGTGATATTAAAATATTTGTCTATATCTTACTATATTTCCATATTCTCCTTGCACTTAAAGAAAATCAGGACTGAGATAAACACGAACTTAGATATACATTTGTAACAGTAGGTTCCACTGGAGTAAGGAAGCTTATGTGAGCGTAATGTCAGATTTTCTTAACATTTATATTTCTGAATACGTGCTATGACCAAGTTTCAGCTTCAATAATTACAACTCTTATGCTTATCTCGCGATTTTAGTTATCAAATAACATTAATAATTTATTTAACAGAAATTTCAACCAATTGACTACCAGTAGTTAAGTGCTTTATAATGAATTTTCTTATTTATATAAATATGAACAATTATACTGAATCTATTATCGAATTTTTTTCTATCAATTATAACACACAACTAATTCTCAAGATAGTTTGAGACTACCTTTTCAACTTTTTCATTCGCATCAGTTTTTCTACCCACTTTGGTTTATTTTCTGTCTTCCACAAACTATTTTTATAAAAGTTTAATTTTCGATACTGGAACAAATCGTTACACGTTTTGGATTATAGATACAAGGAGGATAACCGGAAGCTGAAGTGACAGTTGCAGCTACTAACATGTTGATCGCTTTAGACATCACCAAAAGAAAACAAGTGTTTTTTCTATACAAAAAGTAAAAGTACGTAAGAGAAAATTCAAACCAGAGTACTCCTAACGAATATTTCGGTAAAGTTTAACACTATAAAATGTTTTATATAAACTGTGGATTTTATACTGTTCTAGATTTTCTATGTAACAAGTAATTAGTAATTAGTAATTAGTAATAAAAAATTGAACAAAATTCATTCAGAGGTAATAGGACATTGGAGACAGTTCATGCAAATTTAAAATATGCATTTTATTAGTGGTGGGCGTTTAATTGGCCAATTGGCCAAAAGAGCAAAGCAATAATGGGATACATTTATACAATGCTTTAGGATATTTTAAATGAAAAAAAAAACTTTCTTTAATGTTAAAAATTCGATATCGAGTACCCTTAATAATAAAACATTAGTCATAATTTACGGCTAGATTGATTGCAGTTATAACTAATTAACTGTCATTCATTACTTTTATAATAGCGACTTCTGTTTTAGAAAATATAAGAAATATTTTCTATTGCCAGTTTTAACGTTTTTATACATGTATATAAAAATATTTTAACATTTAAAAATACCTCTATTTAAAATCTTCACGGATGAAGTCCTAAAACATTGATTTAGGAACTCAACGTGATTTTGTATTTCTGTTAATGCAAATGTCCAAAACGGGTTTAAATTTAATATGTGATAATAAAAAGTGTAACTTGTATTCATTGCTTAAATCTTCATTTCTTAAATCATTATCAGAATCTTTTCAGGGTTAGACAATTGCCAGTTCCGACTTCACAAAACTTCATCTCAACGCTTCCTAGGCCATCCAACATTTCTTGCTTAGCAGTTCCTCGCCAAGAATGAGCACCTCTGCTTAGTTTTGGACACATATCAAAATGTCGCATGTCTAAACTGTGATGAGAGTGTATCTTATAGTGGTTTTATCCGCACCAGAATTCATTAAGGATAAGCTAATGAACAATTTAATACCATAGCCAGAATTTGAACCAAGAATCTTCGCGCTTCAGTAACATGCATCCAACCAACAGAGCTACGTAGCAAATAGCTAACAGGGATTAGATTCTCCAAATGACGTGCATTTTTTCCAGCCACATTTATCAGTACTTTCTTTTCATTTACGTCCAACGTTAAGTCATATCGGACGATGAATGAAATGAGTCAAATGATACTCAAATAAGCCCAGGGTCCATAGAGCTTAGAATTACCCGACGTTCGTCTTTCGGGGTAAGGGGAAATCTCGGAGAAAACCTTATCCTGGTAACTCGCCCTGACCTAGTTTCGAACTCAGAACCTCTTGAGCATTAGGCGAAACACGCTAACATCTGCGCTACCGAGGTGGGCAGAGTTATCAAAGTAAATGAATTTAAATCAGAGCCTTAAAAATTACACATATTAATTACACCTATAAATAAAGTTCTTGAATATTCTCTTAAAAATTAAAATTTTTTAGGTGAATTGCAACAACTTGCAACTGATGATAAATGGATTTCCTACACAAGCCATCTATAGCTTAAAGTTGGAAAGGCAGAATCAGACTGAAAAGTTCAATGCCGGTGTTGAATTGAACTACGATATTTCCCCTTTCCGTGTCGTTCTTCTAAACAGCCGAGTTACCATGGTAAGATTAGAATTAGGATTACTACGACACTGAGAACAGTCTTGATCTATTGTACCTATGACCCCAAGTAGGGCTCTCCGGGAGTAAAGATGAGGCGAGAGGAGACAAGAGGGCGGCCGCCCAAGGAGTCATGACCTCCCAGAAGATTAGGGTCTCCACATTTTACTTAGATGGAAACCTCCTCCGGTAGGCCAGGACAGTGGGCATTTCCGCATATTGTGTCTCGGAAGCCGTCCCAGACGAGGGAGGAAGTGGTTCACACAGAGCATATTGTAACGGGAGCGCTAGAACACCCTGTGAAAGCAGCTGGCAGCGGAAGGTAGGGGAGGTTCGGTTAGCCACACCTCCTCCTCGTTCGTCTTGTAGTGGTGACAGGCTGTGGTCAGGGAAAGAACATGACTGTGTCGCCTGCTTTTCTCTACACCTGTTTCTCGATCTTTCTGTTACTAGAACAATCCTGTAAACACCAGAAAGCGGGATATTCCGATATAAAGAGGGTTACAGACAGACGGAGTTAGTTAGTCAGTTGTTGGTTGAGTTGGTCAATCAGTTGGTTAGTGTGTGTGAGTGAGGACAGTTCTTGGTGTAAGAAGGCAGTGTTAGTCAGTGACGTGTTAATGAACGAAAGGGTTGTGCAACGGAAGACTGTACGAACTGTGTATGTGTATCGGGGTTTGTGTAATCGCGAGTACAAGTGAAGTTGTAACGGACGAAGTGGTGAATTGTAATTGTTGCAGCACGTAATTCTGTGTAATTGGCAAGTGTTTAAACTGTAAGTCGGTGGAAATAAAGAACATTTTTGAGTGGTGAAACTGGACTTTTCATTTCACGAACCCACAAAGTCACAATATCATGCTGTCTTGAGCCATTGAGACACCTACCGACACTTCTGCCCTGAAAGAGATCCCAGATGATACATGCTGTGAAATAATGGTGGAGATTGAATGCAGGGGCAGAAAATTCGGAGGCTAAAATTAACCAACCCAGCATTCATCTGGTGACCCAGGAAAACCTTGAAAAAGCCCTTGGGTTAGATCGCTGGGCCACAGGAATCGAACAAAATGTGAGCCACACGATACCACCTGAGCCATCCCGCTCGGCTACCATGGTGAGATATTGCCTCGACATTAAAATCCGTTAACTCGCTGCATTAATTGTTTCAGTCTCATTTTGCGTTTTAAATTTTAGCCTACATACCGCTTGAGCATTGGGTTAAGTAGAACAAAAAGTAATATTAATTCTATCATTACTAATTGGAATTTCAAATGTTCTATTTCTGTTTTAATATAATTAGTAGATGTATGACTAAAGTGACTCAGTGAATATTCTATATTACTTTTGTTTTATTCAATTAAATTAAGAACTTTCAGTAATTATTTTGCTGCACTATGCCTCTGAAGGGAACGATTCGAGCATTAGAGAACCGACTGTCAAGGTGGACAACCTCAGTTAAAATAAACCACTTGACAGAATAACTTTATTGAAGAAATCATTTAAATAAATAAATCTCCTGGATAACAAGCTCCCCAAGGCAGTACAGAACGGAACGTCATAAATACCTACTGTCGCCCAGTTCAGAAGTATTTAACTTGCGAGTTATTGCCTGTAGCAAGTTAAGAACATCGGATGCTTTCTTACCTAAAAAGTAGATCCTGCTTTTCAATCTCGGCTGAATTCTTACCCATTTGCATTCAAATAACACACATTAGTCTTTGGTAAAAGCAAAGGTCAGCTGTAAATAACAGCATTATTTCATTCGCAGTCTTGATTGCTTGAAGATAATCGCGACATGGTTCCTACGGTAAACAGAGCTTCGAAAATGAGGGGAATGAAGAGGTCTTGATGTGCTCAGAGAGCTTAGGGCTAACAATGTCGTATTAATTAACAAGGGGCTTATGTAGCCAAAGCTAGATAAACTGATTGCTTCCGCGTGTAGAAAGAGCCTGAAATTGGCGCTTTGCTCAAAATTATTGGAGATAATTTTGCAAGGCTTCAGGCCAGGAGAAGACAGGTAGTGGCGATGTGACGTCAGTTCCGTGAGTTGTATCCGCCAAATATGCTCCGGAACGAAAGGCAGATTAGCGTGTGACGTTACCGCGCTGACTTCTACTGACCAAGAGTAAGGAAATGCATGAATTTTTCAGTGTGGGTCTATTCATGCAAAGCCTAGCCTTTACACGGCTAGTGTGGAATAAATAATTATTTCCAGGAAGGAAATAATTTGATGTGCTGGGGTTCCGACAGCGTAGGAAAGATAGTAAACGTATCGGGTATGTACAATTACATCCTGGATGTTGTAATGTTAATGCTGGCTGCTTTAGTTACAAAATTGCTCACAGTTTAGAATCAATTATATTTTAGCTCTGTTCTATGAGAAAAGATATAAAACTCCAACTCGCAGTTATCTGAAGGTCAGATATGCTATAAAGTAAGTAAAATAAAACATAAAGTAAGTTTCTCTGTAAATTAGAGGAGACCCACTCAACAGAATTACGTGGACATTTTCCGACACTTTCTGTTTCGTATTTCTTTAACTAGAATATCACTGTCAGGACGTTATATCTGGGAAATTTGTAGGCCGCGCCGTGGCTCAGTGGTTAGACCACTTGGCTCTCACCAAGGCGGCCCGGGTTCGATCCCAGGCGACCGCAAAGTGAGATTTGTGGTGGAAAACACGGCGCTGGGCGGGTTTTCTCCGGGATCTCCGGTTTCCCCCGCCATCTCATTCCACCGGTGCTCCATCTTCATCTCATGCATCATCAGTGTCATCGCCTGCGATGCCGTATGTAGTAAAAGTGGGCGTTAAACACTACACACATTTAGGAAATTTGTAATCGAAGGCTGCAGTTGGATTGTGATCCGACATGGTACTTCGGGGTTTGGACTTAGCTGATTTCATAACAGAAAAAAAATGTTCGCACACATATGTCGAGCCAAACATACACAATGTCCATGCGGCAGTGAATACAGCCTCGGAAATCTGGTTTGGGGGACATTCTTGTAAAAGTCAGCCAACTTCTTCTTGTGTGTATATTTATCCTCTAATAAATAATAAACAATAAATTGTACATTTAACAGTTCCATTAGACACGTGGCAGCTACATTGTTACCATCAAGTGTGCTGCACCTGAATGAACCCTCAAATTCTGTACTCACCACGCCATTTATATAGGCAACTTGGTACTACTCGGCTCGTGCTGACGTCACACATACTGCAGGCCTCGCTCCCGACAGAAATACGTCACAACTCTCGAAGCTGTCTTCCTCTGCTCCAGGCAGATAGGGCACGGAGACGCAAGAAATCCCAAGTAGTTTCTGGCTTAAAGACCCAAGTCCCGTCCAATCAGGTCTCTGGTTATACCACGAAAACTAAGATAGCTGAAATATGAAATGGAAAGAGAGGAAAAGGGAAATGAAGGAAGAACATTGTGGCAGATGGGAAAACACAGCAGCATTCGCCTACCAATCTGTGGATTACGAAAAACACAAGGTTGGAGTTGACGGTCTCTGTTAATCGAACCTGGGACCTTTTCCAACTTTTATCGCTAAGTCACTATAAATACCTTTAATATCTGTAACTCTTTCCCAGAAAATGTTTCTTTACCTTTTATGGTTCTATCTTAGGTACAAAAAGTTGTACTTCACCCAAAATTGTGGTACTGAGTTTGCTCCGGAAACTCATTTGCTTTTCCATTAATGGAAAATTTGTTTATATACAAATGGCTGGAGATGTTTACTGCATCTCAGTAGAAAACTTTACTGTACTCTTCTGTCAAAGATCTCAGGGCTGCCTTTATTTTTTTTTATTTCTGACTTCCATATTTCCATGTACTTCATTACGCAGTCACCAAATGTGGTAACTGTTGCTATAACTTATTACTGTTTGTTGGATGCTCGATGCTAATGTTGAATCTGTAATGAGTTCCCAACATGGAATGAAACTACCAATTTTATTTTAAACAAATGAAGTATAAATGATAAAAGTGTGTATTATCTCTTAAAAATAAAATATTGTGACCAACTAAAGGAGAAAGCACATATTAGCAGTTCTATTATAGACAACATTGTGATGATGTTCTTGAAGACATCCTGAAACAAGCATCAGCTTGGTTGTAGTTCTCTTGGAGTAGGTTGGCATACTCAAATTCTTTCACTAAAAGTGTTCAATGGTTGACCTCATTACCAATCGCTAAGAGAGAAGTGTAAATTAAGAATGGTTTAGAATAAGATCCACTTTATTTGCCTTAACTTATATTTTTATATTCACTCATACATAAACGATTGCAGCAGCTTTTCTGCTGTAGTTGTTTTGAATATAATATCAGCAACGTTCGTAAGTTGTCCTAAGATGTGATGAGTCCCCAATAACCGGAGAAATTAGAGTTTGTGTAAGCCATTCAAACGTGACATACATTCACATTATCGGAGATGAATTCACACTTGCTCAACACCATCGAAAAAAACTGATTTGCCAAATGCTAAAACTAATTGCTCAGAGAAAACAGGAATAAAAGACAAAAACCAGGAGTGGCTATACCTGCCATTATCCCAATTACCCAATAAATTTAAATGCTTTCAGCACCTGTCTTGCAGGCCACCAACAAGCATCGCGATATCCGGATTCCTTTTACAACCATACTTAATAGGTTCCAAAAACCTCAGCTAAAACTGCCAGTATGCAAAACTACGGGCGTCTGCATATCGTAAATTTTGTACCAACATAAAAATGTAGTTATGCTTATGTTGTCCATTTCCTCTGAGGGCATTACACGATACAAAATGAAGTATTTGCATAACAAAAAGGTAGATGTAATATGTCTTGAAACTATCATACCTCTGCATTTAAGCTACATATCAAGTGAAACTAATGCCCCCTCCTTTTAAAAATAAATTTTAGGATATGGTTCAATTCATCCACCTGAGCTTCAAATATGAAGCTCTGCTTTAACCATAACGAACCTTACAAGTATAACCTGCATAAATCGGCAAGTCTTTAAACTCTCGTTTACATCGAGATCTACATAAGAGAAATCAAATTCAAAAAATTTATTGAAACCGGAACTGAATGAAGAGTCTTCGGTATTTTGTGCAAACCTTTCATCGAATTACGTGGCTCCTATAATCTTCGCAAAAGTTAAAGCCATATGGAGGCGAGCCGTACTGCAGATTCCAGCGAATCGGAAGCTTGCGGCTCCTACCAGCACTGCCGAATGTGGTATATGCATCTCACGCGACTGAACTGAGAACAATATATTAATTATGCTCTGATGAATGTTTGAAAATCACAGATTCCAATGTTATAATAAGAAACAATTTTATTTTCTGATTATGAACGTACAAAAATCCTGTCTTTACAATACTTAGGACACTAGCGTTGCACGTTTTATCTTCACATGGTTATGGTTACCCAAACTCCATCCATTCAAGACACATAAGCCCGTATTTCCTCACAAAGTAAATAATGTACCTACTATGAAAACAGAAGTCACGCAATTTGAAACAGAGTTAGTTTCAGTTCGTTTTCAGAGTAATGGTGTGTTATTTTGTTAAAGTGCATGGCATAGTTAACTCGTGTGTTGAACTCCAGCTAAAATATTGTTAATATTACATTAAATTGTTATTATAAACATATCTTTCTTTCAGTGTTTGTGATCCGAGTGCGTGAACATATACCTTGAAGCCGGGACAAGTGATTCATTCTTTGGACAGAAAAAATTATATTTAATATGAACACGTTTTTACGAAAGCTCTTCAATCCTGAATATAGGGCAACTGTAGATATTTAAAAAACTCAGCAATTAACTGAGGAAGCTTTTGGTGGCATATACACAAATACAACTATAAGAACTTGTGCTGGGGATAGGTTAACAGAACAAATTTCTACCAATACTGGACTAAGACAAGGGTGTAAGATATCACCTACTCCTTTTAGTACATATATGGACGATATTCTAAATGAATGGAAGATTCTAGTAGACTCAGGAATCAAAATAAAAGAAAATATTTATATTAATAACCTGCTGTTTGCGGATGACCAAATATTGATTCATAGGAATGAAAATCAACAGCAATAATCCATGTATATTATAAATAATATAGTACACAAGTATAATTTTAAAATACCATAAGAAAACCAAAAATTATGGATTTTAAAGGAAATTATAATGTAAGATCAAAAATTGTTTTAGGACATAAGATTTTAGAACAAATATCGAGTTTTAAATATTTGGGATGTAACATAAGTTTTAGAAACAATGCTGATATAGAAGAAAAAGTAAACAAATTCCGAGCAATATGTGGGACAATACAAAGAACTTTTAAAAACAGAGTGAGAAAGGACACAAAAATGAAAATGTATAAGGAAATGGCTATTCCAACTTTACTATACGGAAGTGAAACCTCGGTGCCAACACAAAAGGATTTAAATAATATACAGATTGCACAAATGAAATTTTTAAGAAGTGTTAAAGGTTGTACAATATTGGACAAAATAAGAAATGAGGATATTAGAAAGGAATTAGAAATCGAACCAATCCATGACAAAATACCAGAACGAAGGCAACAACTGTATCTGAGAACATTTTCTTAATATTAAAATTAGTTCCTAATTTCATCCATTTTTCTCTTACGTGATCAATGAGTATTATAAAGTTCAGTGTAACAAAAGGTGGTAACTTTCTCTTATGCTTAGGTTAGTTATTACGGGTATTTATTTACTTATTTATTTTTTGTAATTTACGTCCTTTAACTTTCTAAGTCATATCGGACGATGAATGGAATGTGTGAAATGATGCTCAAATGGGCCCAGCGTCCATGGACGATAGAGTTACCCGACATTCGTCTTTTAGGATAAGGGAAACCCCGGGAAAAACCATATCCAGGTAACTCACCCTGACCGAGGACCTCCTAAACGTGAGGCAGACATGCTACCATCTACGCTAACGAGGCGGGCACGTTTTAGTTTTGTTTCTTGATGCTTCTGTCATTATTTTGTTTTCTATATCAAACATCTGGATATCCTTATTAAATACTTAGAAAAGACTAGATATACATTTATCCTATAGTGTTGTTTGAAAAGACTCAAACCTAAAAGTTTTTTCAAAAGTGCATGTCACTTTTGAAATTAAGAGGTTAGGACTTGAGGTTCTCAAGGCTTGAGTGATTTGGAGGTTCGTCTTTTTTTTAATTCACCTCCTCCAACGGATAAGGGAAAACTCCGGAAAAACCTTAACAAGGTAACTCGCCCTATCCGAGATTCGAACTCGGGACCTGTTGAAGGTGAGACATACATATTACCATATACGCTACCAAGGCGAGTGTAGGTTCGTTATGATATGTTGTGATATGACATAGTACATAAGTACGGGGTGTCTTGTTAACGGTATAAGTTAATCAAATGCTACATAACTTACCATCTGTAAACCTGGAATAAAATAATAGTTAACTTATATAAACTCACTATTGGTTTCTCGTTCCAAATACCTGAAAATGTACAGTAACTTGAAAGTATCTGAACTTTTGGACCATCTTGTATTCTCTTACAACACGTGCATCTTGCTTTATTGTTTGATTGCAAGGAAGTATCAATAACTTTCCCAGCAGTCGCACTTAAATTGCCCCTAAGTTGCTCACAAATAAAGGAACACATTACAGTGGTGAAGCACTAAACATGAGATGAAGCTGTAAACACAAAACAACTCATGATACCACACTTAATTTGCCGTAAAACCCGCTAAAAGCAGTTGAAAATAAGATAAGTATGAAGTAATACAGCAGAACTACCAGAATTGCAGTTTTCCGATTCTGATTATGGAGATATTCAAAGATTAGCACCCCAATCAGCAAGGGCTTCGACTCAATAGGTAACGTCAAAACTGTGTTTATTGAAGGAATACCTGGACTTCCCTCATCTGAATTTCAAATGTAAATGGCAATGGCTCCAAGCAGCTGGTATTCAGTGGCACTGCTAATTTAGAAGTTCGTACACTGGTGTACCATTATTTACAATTTGGGCGTGATGGCGTTATAAACGAACATTTAAATGGTTTCTCTTTTAATGTTATACGCAGTTCATCTAACTAATTAAATGCAAGGAATCAATTATAGGGATGTAGTGGACCACGAATTTATGGTTGTCTTTTCGAACTGTATGTTGAACTCCACCCTCGTGGGTCGTTGAGTTAATGTTATCGTGAATAAATGATTGTGATATAAATAAAGATGTTCTGATTCTCATATGATGGGTTTCACAACAATGCAAATGCCTTTCTCGTTAAACAGGACTCCCAGAGAGACGTGTTATTAATGCTGGAGGTGGAAGTATAAGAGTATAGCCATTACAAGATAGACTGCATTTTCAAGCCTGGAGATTGCACGACGACAATAGTCATTACAGAAAAATGGTCCAAACATGGTTATCTTTCACATTGTCTCAGACTTAATCACAATGAACAATAAAGATGTCTAGGAATCTTTATATAAACAAACTTTTTGCTACATTTAAAACTTTATAATGGATTGTTTGTGGGGAGATAAGTAAACTTGGGACCAAAATCTGAGTTAAAAGTTGAAATTGACTATTAGTAACATTTAACTTGCCTACATTGTCTGTGAAAAACACATCCTCTATTCAGTAAAGCGACTACTGCTTTTGAAACTTAATAATTAAGTCACATTGTTACAAATAGTAATCAACTGTATAGAACGACATGAAACATTCTCCGCAGCTACTAGTGCTTAGTGCGCAATACGGAAATATTTAACTAGGGGGGGGGGGACATAAGAACTGTCATTGGTTTGATAAGAAAACGTGATAGATACCAGTGCTCTGCAGATCAACTCAGCTACTGATATTATTCTCCTTTACACCTGTTATGTGCTTTCAAACAGAGTATTGTTTATTATTATAGCTGGATTTTTTTTTTTCACTGTTATTCTTTATTATATACCCCAAACTCTTGTAGCATCCTGCACGAAGTTACTCTACAGATTTCAAGAATAAGTTTACTATAACATAGGACAGTGCACAGAAATCCTCTTAAATTACTTTGACAACAGTTGCCTTAGTTACAGAGCTAACATCATGCGCCTGTTTGTAGAAATCGGAAAAAAGAACTCTAGAAAGGAGTCAGAAAAGTTCCATGGCAAGTTCTCGAAGGTTCCTATCCATCTGGAATTCATGATACAAACAATAGGAAAACGACATAATTGAGATCTGAGAGCTAATCCAAGGAACTACACTAAATATAAAAGTTACTCATGTTACTCTCATTGTCATTAACTTACTTATGGGGATGATAGTGTAAATATTCAAAACGTGCTGCATTGCGATGTACATGGTGTTTATAACGATCACGCAGATTTCCCAACATATTCCATTCCAACATAACAGTTTTGGGTGGATCTGGACAATTTAAAAACATTTCTCCTTAATCTTTCCCCACACGTAAGCACCAGGTGGTGTAAGATCGGGGGAATGTGATGGGTACGGAAACTCGGACCAGCGAGAAATTACTCGTCCTGGAAAAGTTTCTTGCTACATAGCCATAGACTGTCGAGCTGTGTGACATTTACATCTGTGAACCCAGTTATTGGACTACCAGACCTTCCCTTGCGTTGACACAATATACTACCTGGAAATTTTTTAACAACAGATAGCGTAACTGTGTTGCTTAGTACTGGCTCATTGAAATGTTCACCTTATTGTCCCGCCACTTACTTTAAACTCGACCCGCTTGATAACCGTTTCCGTACGAGCGAAAACACTTGTTCCTCCGACATGAGACACATTGTTCTTTCCTATCACAGAACACAACGTTCTTTATACAACTATATGGTGATATAAGAAGATGCAGACGCGCATGAGCACGGCGCGACAATGAGTACTGTATATTTTGGCGCATTCCGTATTATTATTCAGAATTAAAGTTAAAAATCTTATACTTTATTTCTTCTGGTTCTTTGGTTAATTATGTGTTCCTTTATTCTTATATCTAATCCTAGATTAATAGATTAATATGTTTTTGCGTCGAATAGTAAACAAAGGATAAGGATTGTTCTTTCACACTGGCCGTGTGTAGGCTAAATTGTGGAAACGTAGAGTCAGACTGAAAAATTCAATGCCATAGCCGGGAATTGAACCACGGATCTTCTGGTTTCCGTCCAGCCGCTCTACCATTGAGCTACTATAGCCAACGTGCCGATATGACATTAAATTCTCCAACTGACTGGTATTTTCCCGGTAAACCTCTTAGGAGTTCTCATAAACACATGAGACAACTACCTTAATGGCGACTTACAACGTGTAAGTACTTTAAGTTCCGGCTTTATAGTTAACCACTATTATGTCAATTAATAGAAATTAATTGTTCTATCACACTAGCCGTGTGTAGGCTAAATTGTGGAAACGTAGAGTCAGACTGAAAAATTCAATGCCATAGCCGGGATTTGAACCACGGATCTTCTGGTTTCCGTCCAGCCGCTCTACCATTGAGCTACTATGGTCAACGTGCCGATAGGACATTAAATTCTCCAACTGACTCGTATTTTCCCGGTGAACCACTTAGGAGTTCTCATAAACACATGAGACAACTACCTTAATGGTGACTTACAATGTGTAAGTACTTTAAGGCCCGGGCTTTATAGTTAACCACTATTAAGTCAATTAATGGCAATTAATTGTTCTTTCACACTAGCCGTGTGTAAGATAAATTGTGGAAACATAGAGTCAGACTGAAAAATTCAATGCCATAGCCGGAAATTGAACCATGGATCTTCTGGTTTCCAAGTCAGTTGGAGAATTTAATGTCATATCGGCACGTTGGCCATAGTAGCTCAATGGTAGAGTGGCTGGACGGAAACCAGAAGATCCGTGGTTCAATTCCCGGCTATGGCATTGAATTTTTCAGTCTGACTCTACGTTTCCACAAAAAGACTAAGTCATTAGGGGGTTAGCAATTGTTTCCCGCTGAAAAACTTGACTTAAGTCATCGTGGAAAAAGCATGAACTGTGTGACAAGGGACACTATTCTCTTATTCCTGATTTAATGTATAAGAAAAAGTAGCTGTCTGTTTCCTATTGAAGAGATGACTGGAGTAGTGAATGAACTAAATTTGTTCACATCTACTTTCGAATGAATTACTGCGTGCATATATATCTAAACAACTTTTAACATATTTTAAACAAGAGAGCATCATTTTATTTTGCTTCCAATGAGTGCGTAACAGGCATAACTCTAGCACTTTCTTTATTTGCTAAAACTACATAACGAAATGTGAAAATTTGCACGAAACTACGCATAGCAAACAGTGGTTATGTCACTCTCATTAAGAAATTTAAGCTCTGATTTGTCATTGATGTGAGGTTTGTCGAGTTACTCATTATAATTTTTATTCATTTTTACCTCGACGGGAATGAACGGTACTAAAATAGGAATTGAATGAACCGCTGTGAAACAACTATGTTTGGACACAGTCAAGCGTCTGTTGACAATAAGCGATTTTACTTCTCTCAGTTTTCACACACATTACGAAAAAGAAAGATCGAATCGGAAACAGTTTTACTAAAACTGACAGTACAGAACAGAACAACCAAACAAAGATTACCGCTGAAACTTCTGGGAATACTGTGGACGGAAAATGCCTCCAGATTTGGAATTGTAATTTAAAACTGCTCTTCTCCCGGCGGCAGCTTCAGTGGTCTGGACCCTAAAATAATGGCACGTTTCACTCCCAAATTTCCATTCTTTGCAAAGTGAAGGTTCCAATCATCGTAACCTAGAATTTTCTCAATAAGCGATCTCAGACGAAGTGTTACGCCGGTCGGTTTATTTTCTCGCACAAAAATCGCACGCTTTAGGCGCGACCAAGCTGTCAGCTCAGAGGTGTTGACTAATACCGCCACTTAAATTGCTGTGCGCAGTGATTGGGATCTCCAGCCAAGTTATTGCGCTCTCTCATAAATCACACGCGCAATACATCGACGCCTCAAAAAGTAAAACAACGTGTCTTCGGTTCATGCATTAAAATAATATTTTTTATCTTCTTCTCTTAATAGAGGTAATAATGGATTTCGGTCTTTGGTTATCTGTCGGCACATCTGCAGATACCTGCACGTTGTAATTACTATTGCAGGGTGGATAAGGATGATTTATGCTTTACAATTTAAAACAATGGATTTTCTTTGTTGTCCGTGGCTTAACTGTAATGTAGATATGCCACATTAATGTCTTTTAACATCGACTGACTGCCAGTACACCATCCATTCTTTCAACTTTAGAAACAAACAAATGCGCATAGAGTGCTGTTTGCTTGCAAAACTACGCCTCCTATAAGCAGATAAGGGTTTAATAATTGAAATGATTAATATGCATCTCTCGTTAGGTAATAGATTTAAGAGATTCCGTAAGGATTACCGGGGTTGTAGTCACATAAAGCTAAAACATTAGGTATATAATGATGATGATGATGATAATAATAATAATAATAATAATAATAATAATAATAATAATAATAATAATAATAATAATAATAATAATAATAATAATAATAATAATAATAATAATAATAATAATAATAATAATAATAATAATAATAATAATAATAATAATAATAATAATAATAATAATAATAATAATAATAATAATAATAATAATAATAATAATAATAATAATAATAATAATAATAATAATAATAATAATAATAATAATAATAATAATAATAATAATAATAATAATAATAATAATAATAATAATAATAATAATAATAATAATAATAATAATAATAATAATAATAATAATAATAATAATAATAATAATAATAATAATAATAATAATAATAATAATAATAATAATAATAGCAGTAGCAGTAGTAGCAGCAGTAGCAGTAGTAGTAGTAATAGTAGTAGTAGTAGTAGTAGTAGTGGTAGTAGCAGTAGCAGTAGTGGTAGCAGCAGTAGCAGTAGTAGTAACAGCAGTAGCAGTAGTAGTAGCAGCAGTAGTAGTAATAGTAGTAGTAGTAGCAGTAGAAGTAGTAATAGTAGTAGTAGTATATGCTGCTTTTTAAGAGAGATAAACATGATCCCACATATGAAGTGTTGTTATAAGATTTCCATGGAAATTCTTACCAGCTACTTACGACTATACGTTTCACCATTGTAATAAAACGGTAAGGAAAAATTAACAAATAGTCCCTCCTATTTCTGGAATAAACTAGTGTTGCAGAAGTTTACGAAAGAGAAAGAATTATCGCTCACGTGGATGGGCAATGATCTGAGTTTTATCTCTTCTTACGATGACTTTAAGGAAAATTGGTTTTTTGTGACGTTTGCCAAGACGTGAAAATCAGTATCAATATAAAATTCGGTGATGTCTCTTGAGAGATTAATACTCTTCCTTTTCAACAATTGTTGTGACACTGTCCAGTTTTTAATTGTCCTTCACTATGGTTTCACCATTTTTGTCAATTTCCCCAGTATTTTACGTTTTACGCAGTCGATCACAAAACTTCTCTTACTTGCTCGCTATAGTGGCAGTTAGGGTACGCTACAATAGCAGCCACTAGCTCTCTCAGAGTACTTTCAATAATTTCGTGCCAGAAAGGTACTAGTCAATTTTCGTTTCCTTTCACTTGTTATTTGACTGATTCATGTCGCGAGAGCGCTGGCTTATGAGTATAGCAAATATAGTCGCAGGAAATTTTTCAAAACCATTCCAGATATGTAAACGGTGGAAGAAAAAAAAACTTCCAGAAAACTTTATCTGACGATAGCACTTCTATTGTTTATGCTGGGAGGGAGCGCTACTTATCTGTTTTTATCTCCCGGTGCCTAATAGCGACATACCGGTAATCTTGGGCCATGAATCGTACTAAATTTAATTGTGGCAGAGGTGTAAGAAGAATTTTTTTATTTGAAATTTTACGTCATCCAACGTTAAGTCATATCGGACGGTGAATGATGGGTGAAATGGCGCTCAAATGATTGCAGGGTCCATGGAGCTTAGAGTTACCCGACATTCGTCTTGAAGGATAAGGGAAAACCCCGGGAACACCTCATCTAGGTAACTCACCCTGACCGAGATTCGAACTCGGGAGCTCCTGAGCGTGAGGCAGACATGCCGTCATCTACGCTATCGAGGCGGGCAAGAAGAATATTTGATAAGGTATTTTTGTGCAGTAGACATTGTGCAACAAGTATTATAACCTTAATCTTAAAAAAATTAAATAAAGGTTATATCTAAAGCCTCATATCATTAAGAAAACTTAAACAGCACTTTTCCAAAATAAACCTAGAATATTTTGCCTTCACAATTACCTACTGTTTTAAACTTTCAAAATGAGAAGTGAAACAGTTATTTTAGATTTAATTTTATTTAAAATTATTTGTGACCGTTGTGGATAGGAATATGTAAAGTCTTATAATGCTAGAATATTAACTGTTTTATCAAATCGGGTTGGAAGCTAAGTGTAATAAGTGAAAGTGTGAAAGAAATCAGATAAATGGAAGAAACCAGAATTGAATATTCATCTTGGTTTTAATACCAACAAAATTAATGTAAATTTTAAAGAAATGTTATTTTAGTGTTACATAGCGTGAAAAAGTGATTTTAAAATATTATTAAATATTACAACGAACATAATTATAATTGGATGGGACGTGAAACAATGGAAAGATGTTGATTTGGCATAGCAAAGGTAGGACCATTAATACGAAATTGGCTGAAGCTAGCATTCTTCTGCGTTTAACCATCGTAGAGAACGCACGTGTGCGTTACTGTCTGTAAGTCTGCAGAAAGGATGTGGTGCATAAAGTGTTGCAAAAGTAACATAATTGTTTTTTAAAGCTATGAAATATCAGGATTCACAAAAGTGATTATTTCTTTGGGTGCTAAAAAGATTTATTTCAAAAGATTTTAATTAAATTAAAATACAATTTAGGAAAAAAAGCCTTAAAGGTTATTTCATCTTCCTACAAATTTATCATCGCGTCTCATCTGCAACCGCACCTTGAAAACCGGATCTCGTGTTAACACGAGAGCAGCCGTTGTAAGTTCCAGAATCCAAATTTGAAAGAATAAACATGGGTCATTGCATCACATCGTCATCGTCCCTGCATCTCCACACTTTAACATATAATTAAAGAAGTAAATGTGGTTTCAAAAAGTTAATGCATGTTCATTCTTAAAATTACGTAATTTTCTGAATTTCTTCTCGGGCAGTAAGCCAGGTGAACATAGGATTATAAATCGACGTTTCCGGAGTGTGCATCGCTCCCATCATCAGGATATCCATTAAATGTTATAACCACAAATTATCCGGCAGAATCAACAGAAGTCTCGCCAAATATATCAGGACCATCCACAAGCCACCTCCGAAGATTAAACATCTGTTGAGACCGGTGAAAGACAAACTGGACTTCCATGTTCCGGGAGTGCACCGCATTCCCTGTGAATGTGGGACACCGTATATAGGACAAACCGGAAGGACCATCGCTACCAGAATAAACGAATATGACGGGAGTATTAGTTTAATTCAACCTGAGAAGTCTGGACTGGCAGATCATTGTTTTGATAACGACCATAGAGCCAATTTTCGGGAGACGACAATCTTGGCACTATGCAACAGTTACTGGGAGCGGAGAATTGAGAAGACTTCGGCGATTACATCTGAAAGGATCACGCTTAATCGTGATGGTGGATTTCAGTTCGGCTCCTCTTGGAAGCCGGCCTTAAAAATGGAAATCCGTCTATTTAAGAAGCAAAGATCATATACAGCTTGATAATCAAGTTAAGTAGTTACGTTTCTTTGACCCAATTAATTTTATATACTCACCCCATCTTCTGACCTGGCATTTAATTTACTGAAAACAGTCTTTTGTTCAGTAATGCGACTTTTGATAGTGTTTTGTCTTTGTTTATAGTGGTGTTATCTCCATTTGTATAAGGAATCATAAACAGATTGAAAACTTTTATTTTAACTCCGTTTACTTTATTTTCACATCATTTTTGAGTCGTACTGTACGGCAGTCTATCAGCTATAAGATGGTTATTTCCTGAACGGTGCCTTAAACTGCTTTAGCTAAGCGACCATTGCTTATGTTTCATGGTCGTTTATAGACATGCCGCATCTAAATATAAATTACATAGCTTTCTTATGCTAAATGGTGCTTTATGAGATTTCGTCTGCTACACAGGCGGGCAATTTTCCTTCCATAAATTTTGATACCGTACATTCTTCGACTGGGACTAAGAAGAAGCCTGTTTTCGATTTGATCTTGAGCTATGAAATGCAAGTGTTAAAACTCCCTTCGTGTCTTCACAAAGATTGTATCGAAATCCTTGATGGTGACTTAAGACTGCTCGTGGCGTAATGACAGCTCTTAGAGGCTAAGGAATTCCTTCCTCAAGTACAACCGTACTGTGTTGTTTATGGCGACAGAATTGCTGTGCTTCACGAATGATGAAGTCGTATCTCTCCAAACTAATGCTTCCAACTTCGACTCTTAGTATCGTCCGTATGAGCAATGTCTGACTTTGATTTTCTAGAACAATTTTCCAGAACAATCATTCAAGTTCAATTATCAAAATAACAGAACTATATCAATTCTTTTTTAAAAACTGAAACTATTTGATTTACAACTAGAGTGAATCCATATGTATTTACATTTCATACGTTTAAAAAAATATAACTTCCAAATTCGTATTCTGATGTTCTGAATATGCAAAAACGATTGGTTCTTCAGAGATACAATCTTCTTGAAAGGGAAATGTATTGTTACATATGCAAAATGCCAATGCCTTAACGTGCATAAATACAAATATATTATCGCTATTAAAAAGGACTAAAATAATTAACATGCATAAACATCGTTTATTAAAAATTAATCTAAAATTTTTACTAAGCTGTATAAAATGAACTTTGACTTTTAGCCAAAAACGCCTGTCAGTATCCATTCTTCAGAACTTCGCCGCTCAGAAAATAAACATCTTATATATAAAAATTATTTGTTTACTTATGGTACACAAGTTTAAAATGCTTTATTTGAAGTTAAGTTTAAAGAAAATTCCTCAAAAACAAAATGAAACATAGTTTTTCCAAAATGTTACTTGGTGCCCACTAAGTATCACTGCATACCTCCTCGACGAGGAAGTAGCGAGTCTGCTCACATTCAAAAGGTTCCAATCAAGAGCATCCGCTGACACATAACGACAGGAATGACCGAGATCAACCCATAATTCTTGAACGGTAGGTCTGCGATTCCCATTTCGGCCAGGAATGACTCAGGTTTTTACCATGTTTTCGTCAGGCTTGAGATTTGGTATTCACCAAAAGGGTATTGTGACTTTCTGGGTTCGTATAATTAAAAGTCCGAGTTGCAAATATTCCAAATGTTCTTTATTTCCGTAGAAATACACTCTGATCAATTCCCACGTAACAGCATTATGACACATACACACAGTGTACCAAGGTCGATGACCAAACAAACTCTCTCATTACATCACTTTACAACATCAGCTCTCGTTACAACATCAGCTGTTTACTCTTCTCAGTTTACGACTCCGCTTTTGGCGAGTCGTCGCTCCCTTAAATACCTCATCTGATAATTCCAGACTGTTCCAGAACAATAAAGAGACCGAATCAAAAAGTCACCAGAAATTTCCATTTACCTCAGTTTGTTTCGGCAGACTTTTATCTCCGGCGCTATATTTATCTACTTATCTCCGTGGAATACTATCCGTCTGTTATCTATTTGCCCCGAAATATTTTATGCCCGTTGCCGCGACACTATGTTATGCTTAGGGTTGCAATATTCCCTTCCAAAATTTTCTCTAATCATCGTTTTACTCATCATCACCAGGTTTATGAATTTCTAGCCAGGACGAAAGGAAAATTAGATTGAACTATTTCCACGCTGTAACGTCGTAGATAAGAAACTCTTCTTCCTTGTTCGGCGTGTTGGTGTGTGTAGACCAATCGCAAGACTGCGTTTTATCTAGAATTTGTGCCTGTTTGTCATTTCCGTGTATATCGTATGTGTTAACAATGGTTTGAGTGAAGTTAACATTAACACAATTGCTTGAGAATTCTTATGCCTGAACAGTTCAACCGCCTGTGCCGCCCTATGCGGTAAGAAATAGCATTGGATAGTCCTATTCTATCATTTCTGATTTCCTGAAGCTAAACCTCAAAGTATATTTTAATTTAAATTTTGGAAAAATATTTATTTTTTGCTTTGTTATGGCTTGTAAATAGAAACATTGGCACAGGTGACTGTATTGAGATGCCACAAGTGACTGTATTAATTAATCCTAATAATAGTTGATGTGACTTCCTGATAGTACGTGTGACGTCAATCCCCCCACTCCTCGAGCTCTGGTATAACGAAATGTAAAGTGTGAATCTCATCCTCTTTGTGCGCAGGTTGCCGACCTGGCAGGGCAAGATGCCCTGACTGGGAAAGGTAGGGGTCTGAATGACCATTTTTGTACTTATTTAGTTATTTAAATATTCTTAGTAAGTGAGTTGTAGTTCTTGTGTAACCTAATAGAAAATCCGAACCTCTCGCCAAGCATGCATTCCCTACTAATTGACCTACTCTCCCAAGTGTACGATTTGGTCATGGCTCCTCCGATTTTACAATCCATGGCATTACTCGCATTCCCCTTGGTGAAAATCTTTGCACTAGTAAAATATTCCCTCTTAGAGCACAAGTTGCATACATAACTATTTTTTATTAATTCAACATAAAGTTAATATGGCGCACAATTTGGTGACATTTAGAAATGTTATAAGCCCACGTCAGAGAGTACCGCATTCTCAAATGGTTTCTTTACGCCTAAAGGGATGAGAAGTACATCACGAAAGCTAAAGCAATTTTATAATTTTCCTTGACTTATTTGGAAAAGCAAGTTGTTTGAAAATTAGGGAACAAAGTACTGCCAAATTACTTGGGTTTGCCACAGTATTACGTTAAATAGGCTCCATTTTCGTTCTGCGGTTGAGTGTACAGCTTACGGCATTCGCTTATTGTCTCTCCATTTCTCCGTTCCATTCTCATGTATATTAGTCTACCATGGCGTCAGAGATACCGCTTATTAAAACTAACAAATGTAAACTTGGCTGCATTCCATTCCCCACTTACTGTGCACGTCAAGAGATACAAAATCCCTAGAACCGAACCAGTTTAGCATCAAGTTCGTGTCTAACATTTTCCCACCACTTCTGCCATGAGTATTATTATTTCTTTGTATGAAGGTTGAGTGAATCATCCACGTTCCAAAAATTCTTTCTCTGCCACTGCATTTGAATGGAATGTTTACTCTTCAGTACAAAAAATTAACCGTGTGGCAGTTCGCCAAATACAGCGGTAGCCATGAGAACTGTTGCAATCTCAATAGCATACTGAGATACAAGTGTAGTAAGTGCATAATTAGAGTAAAAGAATGAAATAGAAAATACGAAACGAAGTTGAGAAGATAGGTGTTTTGGGAGAGCCTGAATCTAAAAACAGAACTATTTAGAATGATACGTCTGTGTGTATGTGTCTGGAACAGCATTACTCAAAAGAGAAAGTTGGGTTAAATATAAACTTAAGTTCAGCAGCTTCCAAGGATGTGACATAAATATTTTCACGAAAATCCCCTTATCCTATTCTACCCTTTACATGGAAAATTTTTCGAAGTTGTTGATTTTACAAAAGACTATTAATATTTACATTGAAATTTAATACTTAAAATAATTTTTATTACAAATAAAATGTATATTTTAAATTTACTGAAAGTGCCCTGAGTAGCCTCTTCATTCTGGAAACTTTTACATAACTGTAAGAGATAGACAAAATCTATTATATTAGAGCATACTATTACAACATAACTTGTCTGATACATTTATTCGTGGAATTAATCAGACATACCGTTCTATTTGATTGAATTTTAACATATTTATATGTTTTTCAAATGATAAATCGTTATTTATTTTAATTTCCTGGACGTGAAAATAAAATAGAATTTGAGAAAGCTACATGCTAAAAATGATTTGACCATTCCCTGGAGTTCACTGTTATCTATATTTTCCTTATACCTTATGAAAATTAGCAATAATATAGTTTATACAAATCTTTATCTGGACTAATATGACGATTCAGAGTAAGCGTTTGTAAGAATAATTTGTAGGATTATATAGATTCCTGTGAGTGCAACATATTAGATTTTCATATTGTTCAATTTTCTTGACGCGTGTTACAGATAGAGCTACAGCTACTAGTTACAGCTACAACGGCCAAAGTAGATGTACTTGGAACGCGACTGGTCCTGCTACTCAAACGGTCAACCTAGTTTTACATTTGTTAATAGAAACATCTCAGATAACGCACTCATTACTCCATATGGAGATAACATATAGCTGTGATTTGTAATTCCTGAGCATTTCATTGGCTGAAGTGATGCGTTCATTGATGCTTAGCACACGTCCAAGAAGAGCGTCAGTACTCCTCTCACTCTTAGGAGAATAATCAGTGCGCTATCCCACCAGCAGTCCAACAGATTCCACAGAGATGTTTTAACAAAGCGCAACCACCATTCGCAACATCTCCAATACTGTTGCCTTATCTTCCAACTCTGAAAATAGTTGATGGTGAAGAAAATGAAATGAGTACTGGAAATGCGGACAGTAAATTCGTAAAAGAACAGTAATTATCCCAGTGTTTCTCTACCAACTTGGAGAAACTACTGAAAAGGCAGGATCACAGTCAGCGGTTGGCGAAAATCAAACTCAAGACAACCAAATTCGAACCCTAGAGAATACTACTGAGTGAGATAACTCAGTTGTTGTACGTAGTGGTTCTAGAAATAAATTCATCAACATGAACTTTGTGGTGAAGTGCCGAAAGATTATCCATCTCTGATTATTAATCTAAAAATTCAACAGCTGACAGTTCACACTTAGATAAGATCATATGGCAAGACTGAATTATCTGTGACAGTAACAATGTCAGATGTTAGACGATTTCATAAAGTTCATGCAGATACGTGGAGTAAATAATGCAAAACATGCAGTTAGTTTAAGTTTGTAGCACTGAATCCAAGAAAATCAAGCCTCCATTACATAAGCATAATCGAGAGACAGATAAAAAAAACACTATTACTACAAAATATTTTAAAAGCAGTAATGATTTGATACGTTCTCTGAAATCTAAAGAGGTGCTATGTGAATGGATTACCCCTCAAATTTTCTGACTCTACTTAAATGTAATAAGAATCATTCGTTGACTTCAAATAAGAGAGTTAAAGGGATATTCGAATCTGTATAGAAGTTATTATTCTTTTGTGCTCCTAACGTAAAAAATATATCGTTTATACCTGGCATTTCATTTTTCATAATATCTCTACACACACACACACACACACACACACACACACACACACACACACACACACACACACACACATATATATATATATATATATATATATATATATATATATGCTAATTTGGAATGTCCAATTAGATTTAAAAATATGAAAATCAAAAAACTTCACTTTGACATTATTCCAATCCTATTTAGCTGAACATTTTTGAAATTACGGTTAATAGAATATGAAATTTAATCATTTTTAGTTTCCACACATTGAAATTATTAATAACGAAATATTTTAGATTTCATAATCAAGTTCACCAATACACAGGATTAGAACCCTCGCCAAAGATACTAGAGGGTATGTAGTGAACAGCTGCAAAGTATTACACATAAAACCCGACAAAAGCTTTAAAGCTTACCGAATCTATTATAAAATAAACTCTGGGAAAATCATTAAAATAAAAGAAAGAATACTTTCTAGCCCATTTTCATATAAATACCTATGTAATATGTAGTGTATTTTTATTCATGTAGTGTGCTTTAAGGCTATCATGATAATTTGAAAAATCTTAAGCTATGAATATATAATTAATGCAGATCCAAAAATATATATTTCCTTATCTTCCAACCCATTCTTTGTTAACGTAAGCATAACCAGCTTAAGTTGCCATTCTACATTTGCAATCAACTTCTGTTTAACCTACAAGTATCCCACGCACGATAGCTTGAAGTAGCTATGAATCTCTCGCCGGTACAAGATGGATTCCTTCCATAAATCATTCTGGCGCAGTGACGAGTAATGTTCACATTTGCAGATCTTTTACCCTTCAGTTCACTTTACAGGCCGATAAATTTTCTTTCAATCATAAGACGTCCGAAACCTAACTGGTGCGTGAGTCACGCCCATCGTGACGAAGTGCAAACACGTGCTAGACCACCAAAGTGAAAAGCCTTCCTTGGGGTATCGCTCCAATTAGGATGGTTATCCAAACCCTGCTGCCAAACGTGCAGCATCAAATGATACTCTTGAGAGTACAATGGATATCTATAATGGAATACATTTTTACGATTAAAACGTATCTTCCAATACCCATTGAAAAGTTAAATAAGCCTTTGAAACATCCAATGTCACAAGCTGGAACCAGGGATACCCTGTTTTCTGCACGTATTTCCTAAACCTGAGATACTGTAACGAGCCAAAACCTTTCATCTTAAAGGTAATATAATCTTCAATTATCTAGCTTCTTCTTTATTTTTTACAGTTGGCTATGCCTGATCATTTCCATCCAATATTATTGTGAGCTGTACGATAAAACTTGTGAATCTTAGTCTACCTGGGGCCATATGAAAAGGAGAAAAGGCACTAGATGTCTCACATTCACATAGTTTCTCTACCCAGTCATCAAATAGATATAGTAAATAAGTAATCTTTGTTTACATTTCAATTGCATATTATTATAAATTTACATACTTATACTACACTAAGTTGCTGGTTACCCTTGGACCCAATTGACTTAAACTATGAGGATGTCGAGCTAATGGGTCCCTATTGGCGTCTTATCTAAAATAACTTCATCTTCACTATCGTCATATGTACTTATCTTCCTCAAACATTTGGCTCTTACTCTGCCCAAGAAGTTTCCAATTTCAATTAAATTTTTCCTGGTTTTTACACCCATTAACTTCATTGCTTGATTTTCTTTTGGTAGCCTTACCTATTTTCTCCCTAAGCAACCTAGTTTCTTCACATTCTAAAAGCAAATGCCATTCTTTATTCCTTTGCTGACACAATGGGCATTTCTCCAGATCCCTCCCTGTTCCCGAACTCTTCAGTTTCACCACCCCTGTTCTGGCCCATGCAAAGACTTCTCTTGCTGCTTTATCATAAATATCAAAGTATTTTTCTCTGTTCCACATCACTTTCATCTTTCTATAAATTTCCAGTGAGCTTTTCAAGTTGAAATTTCCTAACATTTCTTGCCTTTCAATATCTCCCGTTCTTAACCGAAGTTCTTTCCAAAATCCACTTTGCAATAATTCCCTGTTTTCCCACATGACATCCAATCCTATTTTAACATTATTTCCTTTATTTTATTTAGCCATGAATCTTTCTGATTTAGTCTTTCCTGTACTATCAAGCTTTGTCGCAGAATATTCTGCTCATCTAAACTCCTAATTCTCGCCCAATATTTTAACACCCTTTCCTTAGTTCCCAGCTTCCCAAGTCTGCTCAAATACGAGGGTTGTTCAATAAAGAATGATCATAATTTTTGACGGTCATAATTTTTGGCACTAAAATTTAATCTTATTATATTCTGTTAGCTTAATGTGAAACAAACACGGCGTAATAGTTTCATTGATCGTACTCCTGGTTCCCGCCTGTGAGAACCAGGCAAGTTCAGACATGTTCAATATCGCCTACCGCTGCAATGGAGGTAACATGCAGTTAAAGTTGATGTTAGAGGAAAATCCGGAGTTTCTTTCAAACGTAATCACTGCTGATGAAACTTGGCTACATCATTTTGATCCTGAGAGCAAACAGCAAAGCTGGGTGTGGAAATCTCCTAATCAACAACCCCCAAAAAGCAAAAGTGGTTGCTTCTGCTGGGAAAGTTATGGTCATCTCATTCTTTGATATTCTTGGAATGGTTTATCAGCATGTTGTACCTGCACATACATCAGAACTGGATAATACTACAGGGATTTCCTGAAAATATTGCAAGTCCATATCAGACGCAAAAGACCACATTTCCATGAAGCAGGCTGGATGCTGCACCACGATAATGCGCGACTGCATATTGCCTTGTTGTTGCTGAGTATCTTGCAAAAATTAACGTAAAGTGCATGCCTCACCCTCCTTATAGTCCGGATTTAACCTTATGTGACAATTTTCTATTCCCTATCTTGAAGAAACACCTTCGTGGGAGACATTATCCATCATAAGAAGCAGTTGTGAAGGCTGTGGAGGCGATTTTGAAGGATCTCTCAAAAATGGTTTCCAGCATGTCTTTGAAGACTAGCAGAAACGCTGGAACAATTGCATCGCATTCAGGGGAGACTATTTTGAGAAGGACTATCAAAATTATGAGGATGATTAAAGGTACGTTGTCAAAAAAGTTGTGATCATTCTTTATTGAACAGCCCTCGTAAATATACTCACAGAAGCTTTTTTCTCCATTTAATTAATGCTAATATAAACAAACATTTGTAGAGAGTTTGTTACATTTATCTTGTACGTAGACCTGTAATAGGAGAATTAGTTGGCCTAGAGATAGTCTAATAACATGATAACGGTTAGCTCTGTGATGGCTTTGAATTATACTATCTTAGAGTTGTTCTCCGTAGTCTAGTGGTAACTTCCCAGCCTCTAGTTCCCTAGGTCGCAGTATCAAATCCGCTGGAGGATAAACCACTTTTTCTGACACAAAGTAGTTCGCAAAGCTTTATTCGGAAGGGAGATAAAACGATGTTCCGTGTCGTAGGTTTCGGGCGGTTTAAGAACCTTAAGATTGATAAAGTGGCCTCTGAGCGAAATCCATCGGCCTTTAACCCAATATAGAATGGTACGCTGAGAACACAGAAGTTAAAGACCGTCCACAAATACGAATTGAACTGTTCAATTTCATTACTCTTGCATGTCCACAGGAAAAAAAAGTAACGGCTATTTCAGATGAACCTAACACTGGATAACCCAAAGAATATACTCCAAATGCTTATCTAAGGGTGTTTTGTATAAACTGTGCGCTTTGGGAGATATGTTCTTTTGGTGTATAGTAATATTTTGTATATCTCTTACAATTCAACAGTTATGTATAAGTGATCCAGGATCAAGGAGACTTCACAGACTATTCCAAATAAAAAAAAAAAAAAGAAAACTAAACTATGCATTTAATTTTTTATGGAATTGTCTTAAACATACAGCTCATTACTTATGTTTCAAAAAACATCCCAATTCACTAAACATTTGCAATGTAAACGATAGTATGGAAAGAGGACTTTCTTCAATATCTTCTTGTTGCGTCCTTGGAGGATGGTAATATGCAATAGACATGAAAGCATAGAACCTTCAGTTATGGGTGATCCACTGCTTTAACATACACGTTAACTCTGCCTAATATACCTAACATTAAATACTGCTCTTGCGTGGTTTATAAAGCTCCTCTGCTGACATTTAAGGTAATACCTGCTGAAGCAGGATTTTCTAAGGGGAAGATGGTGTAAGCGGTGGAAACGAAGTTCTCGTAGATTTACTGAAATTCCTCAGCTACTCAGAGATCAATATTATTCTCTTCAGGGCGTGGTCGCAAATGAGAGAAAACAAGATTGTGTGCAAATAAAATAACGATAATTCTCCTTTTCTTACCAAAATTTTAATTTAATTTGATCTTGTTTAAATCATTTAAACACATTCTTTAAAACACTTAACAAAATTAACTCCTTTGTTATCGTTGATCTTAATTAGTTTTACAACTTTGTAAGTTTCTTTTACAAGATATCATGCCCCACAACGTTTCTGCAAACTCTCTGTTACTATCATATACGTCAATACGGTTCTGTATCTAAATGCAGAAGAAAGTCAAACTGCAGAGACTCTAGACTGCAGAGTAAGTCTCATTGGAAGGGGTTACCGCCAAGTCTTGACGGGGCCTTCCGACAGAAACCATTCCAGAACTATGCCCTTCACTGGTTCAATGGGGTTGTTTTAGTAAGATTGTTATAAACGGTGGCATTTTCGTAGGTAGTTTACTTTTATTTTTTTATTATTGCTCTTTATGATGAGAAATTTGGAATAGATAGAGGATGTGTTTAGGTTCGGTGGAGTAGGGTAGAAAGTCACATTTTCGAGTCTTGGTTTTTATATCCTTTGCGTTACTATGAAAATCAACATTCCGTTATTCATCCATAGAACAACTAACCACAATCTTATTCATACTTATATTAAATAACATTTTCATTAATTATTATTTTAACTAACCTTTAAAAACTATTTAACATTAAAATCAATCTCAAGTAAAGATAAATATAAAATAACTGCATCACTGTTAACATTGCGCCTTGTACCTTTGCAGTACACGATAGGGTATTCCTATTTTGAGGACATGTATGTGTACATTAATTGGACGCTCTATTTCCAAATAAAAGAAAATAAATATCAATAGCATAAAACTATTTTCAATTGCAATATTATCGTTTAAATGTTGTACATTTATGAACAGCAATGTAACAAACCATGACGGAAACAATTTTACACTAATTTTAGGAATTCTTTCTCCTCCAAGTAAATCGCTGAACATAGTTGAGCTTTCATATACAGTTCATCAGAAATGCTTCGCACACATTAATACAGATAATTTCATTTGGAAGTCAGCAACTAAGAGTTTTAAGATTTATTATTTCCTGTTAATTTATAAGTAATATAATATTAGTATCACACATCCATCCTCTACCATCGAGCCTTAATGTGTATGTATAAAAATACTTCATTTTTTAACATTGCGTTAAATGCTCAGTATAGAACCATATAACTGCATTTTGAAATCATTATAAAATATTTAAATACAGCTATATAACTTTCTTTCCTTGCGATAGAATTATTAATTACTATATTTTCAAGTTATTTATTTAAAACTATTACAAATAGGACTTTTTATCTAGAAAAATTGAAAAACCTGAACTCTCTTACTGTAAGTCTTTAAAATGGACAAAAATGCACATCCAATTATCATGAACAAAACACAATCACACAGTAATCTAACTGAAAATAAACATTTAAAACCCTTAAAATGTTTTTCTCATATTCTATTTCTACAATGCAGTTGAAACTATCTTGGCAAATCTAGCGAACCTCACTGCATAACCTTTGGGAACCTCTGCGTTCCTGAAGAAAATTACTTTGTTGCGCTTACCTTATTTGTTCGTTGAAGACGTGTGCTTAGATCAACTCATTTGTTGAAACTGTTTCTTTGAATCCATAGTTGAACATAACAACATGTACTTGATTTATATGTTACGGATTTGCAATAATAAAAAATTAAAGATGAAATTTTCGTTTATACAGCACGTTATTGTAAACTTACTAAATATACCTACCTTCCATATATTATTTATTAATAACAGTGCATTTTATGGCTTAGACGTGCATTTCTCTTATCATATGTTCATTAATCACTGTAAAATAAAATATGCATTAAAAACATATTTAACAGGAAAATGTTACTTCTTATTTTAGATAAACCGTATGTTACAACTCAAGAATGCTTATTAATTTTAAGTGTCTGGAGCTCTGTTTACTTGATGTTAAAGTGCGCCTTTTTAAATAATATACGGTGAAAAAACAATATATTTTGTGTAGAAATGTAGTAATTATTATCTCTCGAAGTGCCTTAGAAGTTTAATAGAATTGTAATCAAAATAAGTTTTTTTATAAAAGTAAGAGCGTTCAGAGGCTTAAAGACTTTTAAACCCGAGATGTTTAAACTTTTTGCAAGTTATTACCTATTAGAAAGGTTATATCATATTTATTGATAAATAATTATGCTGGGTAGGTTAATTACATCCCTAGAATTTCCTGTCCTTACATATCATCTCCATTATTATTTCACTCATCTCTCATCTAGTGGTTTCTTTCAGGATAGAAATATCGGCGCTGCATGGCAAGATGCTATGCTCCTTCTAATCACTTCCTCCTTCGATAGGAGGGTCTCTGATCTCCGGCCCGGCCTGTAGTCCGTTTCAGAACATGGTGGCCAGCCGGAAGAGTTTCCAACTTGTCAGTGGTAGAGACCTAGCGCTCGGTACTGTCGCAACTTTTTGAGACATCTGCTGTCTGTCTCCTCTCGCTTCAGTTTTCTACCGCGGAAGCCTTACATGGGGCCACAGGTACAATAGACCAAGACTGGAACTCCACACCGAATCCCCTCCGCAAATAATCCTGACATTCGTAGGGATCAACTGGAATGCTTAGATCTTTTTTCGGAGGAGAAAATGTCTGTTATGCAGCAATCTATGTCTGGAAGTGATTTTACTTGATGCTATAAAGCCGAGAATTTGAAGCCGGTAAAGCAAGCAACAAGTGCGAATATTATTGTGAATCTCAACCATGATTATATAGAGTTTATACAATTAATTTTCATTAATTGTACCTAATAGTGTTCCGAACTATAAAGCCCGGGCCTTAAAGTACTTACAGCTGAGTAAGTCGCCATTAAGGTAGTTGTCTCATGTGTTTATGAGAACTTCTAGTGGTTTATCGGGAAATATACGAGTCAGTTGGAGAATTTAATGTCATCTCGGCACGTTGGCCATAATAGCTCAAGGGTTAGAGCAGCTGGACGGTAACCAGAAGATCCGTGGTTAAAATCCCGGCTATGGTATTGAAATTTTCATTCTTTCTCCACCCTTTCATAGTGCGTTCTACACACGGCTAGTGTAAAGAACAATTAATTTCCTTTTATATAGAGTGTTGTGAAAACGAGGCAATATAGCGCTTCAAAAGGCAGGAAGCTTGGTAGATATGCAAATTTGTCCGACTAGAACTCCTAGGTCTTTGTCTATGATTATCATAGATAATATAAATGATTAAATCAAAGAAAACCTACTGAATTTTGAACCTGTTAATATTCAATTAGATTTAGCACAAATAGTTACAAAATCTGAAACTTCCAAACCTGTACTAAAAGCACTAGCATTAGAAACTGTGAACAATAGATACATACCTGAAGAATGGTTACATATCTACACAGATGGATCTAACTTGGACTACAACTCAGGAGCAGGAATTAAGTGTGCACTGTTCTCATTCTATCAAGTAGCAGGATACCACACAACAAATTTTGATACCGAAGTAACGGCTATTCTTATTTCACTCCAACACGTTCTATACAGAATAGATAAATTCAAAAATGCTGTCATACCAATGAGGTCAATCCAAATTAAAGAATGTCACAAAATGATCCAACAAATTCAAAAACTACAGAAAAGAATTATATTACATTCAATACCTGCACATTGTGGAATTGCTGGAAATGAATCAGCTGATTTTTCATGCGAAATAAATTGCAAATTTAATTCAGAACAAAAGTAAAAACTTACCCTTTACAGCCATAAAAAGATTAATTGAAAGAAAATATAAAAACAAACGAAACCAATCAATATCTAACAAAGCCAAAGATAAAAAATGAAATATTTTAATTAAAAATCCAGAAATTATTCCTGAAATCCCACGTAAAGCTGCAGTAGCAAATTTTAGATTAATTACGGAACATGATTATTTGGCCAAACACTTACACAGAATAGGAATTTATACAAGTCCAAATTGTCCTCTGTGCAACAAAGAAGAGGAAATAACTGAAGAACATCTTTTAACCTGTGAAGCCCTACCTGCCGGACCCACTACACAGAAATATTGTAGAGCAAGAGAGCTAATGGCTTCATTACCAAATCCTAGTATTTGAAAACAACAACAACAACTACATATAAATATTATATTATATTACACATATACATGACTTTTATGCATTTCAGAATTATCAATTTATCTGTCAATCTCATGTATATACCTTTTGAAATACATATCGTGAATATGGTCTATTTATTTTATCTCACATAGATGAGACTTAAAACTATTGCAATACTGTAGTTGATTGGCAGTATATCAGTACATAAATTCGAGAACAGTTATGTTTGTTACAAGCTGACGTGATTTTCATTTCAGTAGAGTCTAAGAGTACCTCAACTTAACTATGAATAAAGTACTCTTTTGCTGCTCATTTGTGCATATAATAGAGTTTCACGGTCAGTTTTACGGCTGGGTATAATGCACAACCTTCTCCTTCCATTAATGGCTGCAACCTAGCTATAAATGAGCGTAGTTTATGAAGATAATGCACTTCTATACCATTAACAGGAGTCTTCTTCACCATTTTTATTCTAAATACATGCACCTGAACGACTTTGGATATAATTTGAGCTAGATTAAACAAGAAAGTATCCTGTGTGTAAAATTCCTGCGACGTTATCTAGTACATCTCCATAGCCTAAGATAGACTGATAGAGAAAGCACTGCATTTCACTCCGAACAACCCTCCAATATGTTCTATATCGCCATTGCTTACATAGGGTAAATACATAAATCCGGCGTATTTCACATATTCATACACGTTTTGAGGTATCCTGAATCTTCCTCCCAAAAGCGTCTTTTAGGGAAATCGAGAAACAGGATGAGAGAGATTATTTGCATTGTGAACCAAAACAAAACCACAAACATCAAAGGAGACGACCTGAGCATCTTAAAGAAAATTCACACAAACTTCACATACACAGCATATTAAAAGTTCATTCTGGACTTGCAGGTTTTCAACTATTCCAATATCGAATATTTTGCCGTACGTAGGCGGTAGTAAAGTAAACAAGATGTAAAGTGTATTCTGTACCATCTCGTAATCAAAGAGCGGCAGCTATGAGAATGATGAATATTTAACAAATGCCTAAAGCAATGAATCGAAAATAGCCCAAGTAAATGTCGATCACCTGCTGCCAAGCCCAAAAAAGTGCCGTTGCTATGACGTCATGAGAACTGTATTGGCACACACACCTTGAGCCCTCGAGGGCAACCTCATGTTTATACAACCTTCATTAAGCACTAAGCTTTAATAAGTTCGATTTATAATAGGCCAATCGTAGCTATTGTTCTCCTTATTGATGCAACATTTCTTTGGACCATTTGATTACCAGTATTCTCCGTTTTGCAATCCCAGGGCAATAAGAGGTCGTTTAAGAACAGATATAGTCTAGCACTTGCATTATCCTCATACAATAATGAAGGATTAACGCACTTTGCTGTACACTAGTTTGAATTATTTCTTAAATAAGCACAGGAGATTATGTTTTAACTGTTTGTACATTGTATCATATTTTCTTATCAATTATGAAGTTTTACATAGCATAATGGGCTTATTTTTTTAATGTTACATTAACCTTCAGCAATAATATACAAGTGTCTGTAGCTGTTTTATACTGCAGAATATAACCCAAAATCCATGGATCTGCATTCAAGTGTAGCTCGGTCAGCATCCATTCCTCCCATCTCACCGATTATTTTACGTGGATCCTCCCCGTTTTTTACCATGGATATTTTTGACTGCGGAGAAGGAGTTTGAATTCACGACATTTGACGCTGACTTGGTGGCCAGTTCATTTCACATCGCCGTAACAATCATGAACATTCAGCTATGATATCTGTGAAAGGGATATCAAAACTGGTTTCGGATTTAGAGGAAGTGCACCGTAATAAGTCCATAATTTTCATATCAAACAAACACATAATCACCTGAAGTTAATATTTAACAGAATAGGGGCAAAATAGGTATATGTAAGACTCCATGCTTACACAAAGCCAGCAAAAGTGGCGTAAGTATTTCGCCATATCCCAACACTTGAGAATAATGTATTTATTATTCTGTTATAAATAGATCATTGACTAATTTCATGGTTTAGCGTAGTACAATTATTTTTCCTGACAATAAAAAGTGCATTACACAATTAAGATTATCCATTTTGGTTTTGCACCACTTTCAAAAGAGAAAAACGTTGAAAAGTCAAATTCGTGCATGTTCATAATAAAATACCCTGGCCTTAAACAGAAGTTTTAATCTTTCCCCTATTTTGGTTACTTATAATATTTACTGTTACCTACTTAAGTAAACAATGCACGGAAAATGTTGTGAACCGCCCAAAAGTTAATGCTTATAGCTAATTCATACTTTGTGGCTTCCTTAAACACGGTACTTTTAAATAATATATCCGTGTGCGTACACAGGCGCGCGTGTACACACACACACACACACACACACACACACACACACACACACACACACACACACAAATGAAATGTGTAGGCCCCAAAGCTGATATTTAATATCAACATCCTCCAAGAATGCAAACAGAAACTTTCAAGAAGCTCTCTAGGCACTTTGAAGGATAATTTGTCATTCTTCTTCATATTTACTTCAAGGATTTGGCATTTCTGCCCGTTCTGTCTTCACATTCCAACAAATACTCCCATCTTTTTATATGGCGTCCTACATCTCTTCTTCAGCGAGAATTGTATATTATTAAAACTGGTGTTATTTCTTCACCAATTTTATTTGTATGTTCTTTCTGTTTGTCCTCGTCTATTTTTCTTGCAGTTTGTATATTTCTAATTAATATGAAACTTTTTCTTTTCCTATTAATTCTCGTCTGCTACATTCTTAAACTATTCTTAAGAATTTCATTCCTGATACCTGTATTTTAATTTTGTCCCTTTCTTCTCATATCCGGGACTCACTTTTGTATATGAGCACAGGGACTACTATGATTTATAACATTTTAATATCGTTTCTTTTCTTGTTTTATTTTTAGTCTTCTGTCTATGGTTCTGCATATCTGCTGGAGCTTATTTATCTTGGAAATTAATTGTTCTTTCACACTAGCCGTGTGTACGACGCACTATGAAAGGATAGAGCCAGACTGAAAAATTCAATGCCATAGCCGGGACTTGAGCCACGGATCTTCTGGTGTCTGTCCAGCCGCTCTAAACCATTGAGCTACTGCGGCGAACGTGCCAACATGACATTAAATTAAATTTCATTCATAAATTGAATCTTTCAGTCTGGCTCTATGCTTTCATAGTGCATCCTACACACGGCTAGTGTGACAGAACAAATAATTTCCATTAATTGTTCCTAATAGTGGTTCGAACTATAAAGCCCGGGTCTTAAAGTACTTACAGCATAGTAAGTCGCCATTAAGGTAGTTGTCTCGTGTGTTTATGAGAACTCCTAAGTGGTTTATTGGGAAAAACACGAGTCAGTTGGAGAGTTTAATGTCATGTTGGCACGATGGCCATAGTAGCTCAATGGTTTAGAGTGGCTGGACGGAAACCAGGAGATCCGTGGCTCAAATCCCGGCTAAGGCATTGAATTTTTCAGTCTGACTCTATCCTTACTTATTTGTCTTGTTTCGTAAATGTTTTCCTAAATTGAAGCTTACTTCAGAACCCAAAAATTTAAAACCCGAGAGCTGCTCCAGGCATTTAAAATTTATTTTATGCACTTTATTTCTTCAAAAATAACTCCAAAATTGTATTTTATTACCATATATTTAAGACTCATGGACTGTAAATATTCTGAACAAGCAACAAACAACGAGTTTTTTAAAGGAAAATTCTAGATCTCTTAACACACACACACACACACACACACACACACACACACACACACACACACACACACACACACACACACACACACACATACACAAGTCATGACCAACAAACATTTGTGGCGTTTATCATTTTGTGATTATTGATTTGAATTTTCAAGTTCGTTAAATATTTTAAGGCTTAAATCGCCCTTGATTTGTTTCATGAGGTCTTCAAATACGGAATTTAAAATCCAGCATATAAAACTCAGTGTTTATAGATGTTACTATCACTTCAGTTTCCTGATTGCCCTTGTAGATAGCTAAACCATTTCTGCAAACGCTTATTAACATAAAAATGAGCCTCTATAACAATATTTTAAATAGGATTTAAACATAAACTATAGTTAAGAGAAAACTCTGTCAAAGTAATACCTTGCTTTTAAAAAGTGTAAACCAACTCCTATAAGTTTTGGAGTCACTGAATCACTAGTGCATTCAGAAGTAAGGAAATCAATGTCTAACATTTAATGCAACTTGGTTGGAAACATATACATTTACTGTAGCAAATGTTAAGAATTTTTCCAGCTGTGAATCAGATTTTCACATTTATTGAGCGTAAAACAAGGCGTGGCATTACAGTGTTACTCCTGCCCGTAATATACGAGTACTGGTCGACAGAAAGTTTAGCACTGCTGAATAACGGCCTGGAGTGTTTCCAACTTAATTACTTTAACTGTTGCAGTTCATCTCCTTCTTTACTGCATCGCATTCACATTACACTCATTTTCTGAGCCATTTACACTAACTCACTAGACCAGTAAGTGACCAACTATAGCTGAAGTCACTGCGCTCACTAAGGTCACTTACGTGATTGAGTACTTCAATAATTACTGACCTCCCTGTAACACTGAACGGATAAATATGTACCTGTACATGAAAACAGCAATAAAACACGTTAATCTCCTAAGAAATTAACATTCAAAGCTGCAATTCCTCTACACTAATGGATATAATAGACGGAATAAGTGCCAGTTAAAATATACAGCGAAATGAGCTATTTAACGTGCTCTTTTCGATGCGTACTAACCATTTGCATGTCTCTTTGATTTAATGCATACTTTATGGGCTGAGGCTACAGAATAAACCCTTAAATGATGCTAACTGGCCCTAACATCATTTGTTAATGACTTAGTACGCAGCGACTGAAATTAGCAGAGTAACTGCTCAGGAGCCGGAGAGTCAATATATTCACATGCAATAAAGTTTTAGAATTCACTCGAGAATATGTGTGAATTACAGAGTTGTACTGAATGAATGCGACTGAACTAGTACTAGCATAGGTCTGATTTTGGTTCCGTTAACTGGGCCACCCAGGTGGTCTATCTTGGAGTCACCCTGGTTAGGAAGCTTACCCGGAAACCCACATCGCCGCAATATTCAGCAAGATTTCCCGTAGGATGGCGCTATTCTATCGGTTTTGGATCCGTTAACTCGGCCACCCAGACTATCTATCTTGGCATCAACCTGGACAGGAAGCTTACCTGGAAGTCCACATCGCCGCAATGTTCAGCAAGATCTCCCGTAGGATGGTGCTACTATCCGTTTCGGATCCATTAACTGGGCCACCCAGGCCATCTATTTTGTCGTCACCCTGGACAGGGAGCTAACCTGGAAGCCCACATCGCCGCAATGTTCAGCAAGATCTCCCGTAGGATGGCGCTACTCTATACGTTTTGGATTGATCCGTTAACTGGGCCACCCAGGCCACCTATTTTGTCGTCACCCTGGACAGGGAGCTTACCTGGAAGCCCACATCGCCGCAATGTTCAGCAAGATCTCCCGTAGGATGGCGCTACTCTATCCGTTTTAGATCCGTTAATTGGGCCACCCAGGCCACCTATTTTGGTGTCACCCTGGACAGGAAGCTTACCTGGAAGCCCACATCGCCGCAATATTCAACAAGATTTCTCGTAGGATGGCGGTACTCTATCCGTTTCGGATCCGTTAACTAGGCCACCCAGGCCATTTATTTTGTCGTCACCCTGGACAGGAAGCTTATATGGAAGGCCATATCGCCGCAATATTCAGCAAGAACTCCTGTAGGATGGACTACTCTATCCTCTCTCTCACAGAAAAACCGCAATGTCTATCACAAACAAATTCATTTTATAAGCAAGTCCTTCGCCCTACCATAACCTACACCTGCCAAGTTTGGGGCGTAGCTGGCAAAACACGCCTTCACCGACTCCAGACACCGTTTACTCCGCATTACAATCAATTCCAATTAGTACATCCCAACGTAGATAACCACAGAGACCTCTCCTTCCCCTACCTCACAGACTTCATCTTAACCATTGCTCAAAAGTGCTTTACATCCCTTTCCCACAACTTCAATGCTCGGAGACTATGAAAGTGATACCGCGGAACGCTAAAAAGCCCCGAGACTCCTAAATATACCACCACCATCATCGACATCAACTCTTCATGGTTTAGGAGAGTTCTCCTGTTCTGGACTCATACTTCTTCCCATTGGTTTAGTGGTCTTCCTGTTGTCCTATAACCCAAAGCTTTGTATTTGTAAGACTGTAATGGAATGCGAGAGTTGTCCATTCTTTGTAAATGGCTTTTCCATTTTTCTCTATTTTTTTGAATTTTTTTTTTTCAATGAGAATATATGTAATTCTTTCCTTATGTCCTCGTTTCTAATACGATCTTCTCTGGTGTATCCTTTTACTGCTTGGAGATACATCATTTCTGCCGCTTGTATTTGGCTCCAATCGTTCTTTTTAAGTGCCTATAGTGAGTGAGTGAGTGTGTGGTGTTTTAGGGCCCGTCGACAACAAGGTCATTTGGGACATTAAGTGCCTATGTCTCCGAACCATATAGTAAAACTGGAACAGCCATTCTCTTATAAAATTTTAGGTTTGTATCCTTTCGGGTTTTTCTTTTCAAGGTACGAACTGTTACTATTATCATAATCTTAAAATATTAGCAAGTTTCCTCTCTCCAATTCATTACTCACCCTAGAAAGTCCCAACTCTATCAAACTTTACCACTGCTAAACAACCATCTTTCTATTTACCACCACCATAGAATATTGTCCTGGTATGACATTAGACAGAAGAAACCTGAAAGGTAACACAACCTTCCAGCGACACCTTCACTATGGGTCTGATTAATCTAGCTTTGAGGAAGCTTATCTGAAGTGCTACCAAGGGTAAAGACACAGTTTAGTGGAACGTTGTTTGGCATGATGGTGTATGAGACTGTTTGATAATTCTGTTCTTAATTGATACATTAAAAATTGTATGTTAATACTCTGAATCATTGCTAAAATACATCCAAATATGAATTTTCATGGCTTAATCTTATTCACTGGTAAATCTGAAACGTATAGATTTTTAAAAATATAAACAGATGAGTTTAGAATAAATGGGTGACATTGGAGGCTTTCCCTTTAGGACAAAGAATTTTTGTAAGGCGATTGACAAGTGACAGACTTATAATAATAACAATAATAATAAGCAATTTCAAATAAGTGCACTCGTGAACACAGTGGTCTCTATAGAACCCAGAATTATCTGCTTTAAACTCTGCAGTTGATGACCTGCAAGCTGATTTCTTCACTGTCAGCTTCAATTAACTCCAAATACGATCGTAACTTTGCTATGCTATAGGTGCAGCTGCCGGTATTGATGTCATATGAGCAAACAGAATTTAACCGAAGGTAGCCAGAGAGTTCTATAATTAGGAAGATACGGCATAATTGGTTTTTTATGAAGTCCAGTAACTTGTATTTCGTATGATAGGCTCATTTGTCTGATGTCATTCCCTCGTTCCGGATATAATTAGTAGTCTCGGACGTCAGGGAGAATAAAATAAACATGTCATTAAAATAAAAATTGTTTGTGGAAAGACAACTATCACCTTACAAATCTGAATATTACAATTCAAGAAATGATTACTTCTAACATCCACAGGAACTGTGTGATCAGAGACCTTCAGAAGATTAACAAAATATAAAGTGTGCTTAATTTCAATTTTCTATTGTGAATAGAGGACGCCATATATTCCATCAAAATTTTCAAAATTATATTTTCATCAGAAATAGATGTTTTGAAATGCACTGAAATCAAACATTTGAAACCTTGGACATATACGAATAATTCTATACGAAGTTCAATATTATACGTACGAATAATTTATTTCTATAGATAGGAAGAAAATACAGGACATACATAATTAAAAATTAAAGTATTTATATGTTTTTTTACAAAACAATTTAATAGCATCACTAAAATGTTGTAAAATTTCAACAAAGTTTAACATAACACACATAATGAATATTTGTGAATATGGGAACCATGGATTGTTTTCCGGGTAACTCTAAGCTCTATGGACCCCGGGCTCATTTGAGCATCATTTCGCCCATTTTATTCATCGTCCGACATGACTTAACGTTGGAGGATGTAAATTACAAGACAAAATTAAAAAAATGCGAACCATGAGTGATTTCTTCACTTGTTATTAGATTCGTGAGGGACCTCGTTATCGTGAGGGACTCTCTCGCTGCTCCACCCCTTTCAGCAAATTGTCCCGTGCCCTCGGGGAAGATAAACGCTTATGTATGCTACGTGTACTGTGAGGTTCTAACCAATCTGAAAACATAATAACTGTTAATAACGAACTAATGCAAATATTACAAATATTGCAAACAGAAGTTTTTATTTTCCAAGAGAAAAAGAATTTTCCTTGCCTCTGTAGCTTGGTAATATATTTCACATTCAAGAGGTCCCAAGTTGAAATTTCGGTCAGAGTGCATTAACTGGATAAGGTTTCTTCTGGATTTTCCCTTATCTTGAAATATGAAAGTCCGTTCTCTAAGCGTTATGAACACTCGGCGCATTTGAGAATTATTTCATCCACTTCATTCATCGTCGGATATGAGTTATGTTGAAGAAGAGTATTCAAAAAGGGGGGATGGCGGTTAATCCAAAAGAATAAATTTAAAAGAGGGAACCTGCTTTCAAACTGCTTGAACACCGCTGTTAGATATTATAAATTAGATTGTAGAATGTTTTTACGGTAACACACCTTCATTTTATACAGATGTATAGTTTTCAGTCATTTTTCTTAATTTCATAAAATTGGCATCAATTTAACGTAGAATAATATTTTTGTAGTCAAGAATTTAAGGCTTACAAACTTGTCTGTACTGAGGTTGTTCTATATTATCTATTTTCTACTGGCTGTGAGTTTTAACTCGTCCTTTTGGATGCACTGGTCATCTGAATTGCATTATGCTTCAACTTTTGCAAAGATTAGTTAAGCTCCTCCCAAATAATGAGATGTAAAATTATGCAAGCACATATTTTCTATGGCTGATTTTAACAGTACTGCAATGTACACTTCAAAAAGACATTATTGCCCATTTAAGCTTTCTAAGAATAGTAATTCAACAGTGAACAGCTATGAATTTGACACAGAACATTATGATGCTTTGAAAACGGTTCTAGGAAACGTGGTGCGTGAACAATAGAGAAACAACGTCGGTTAAACATAGGACATAATGCACTTTTCGTGTTTCTGGCTTGGCACAAGCTGCATACAATTCAGCATGACGCAGTCTGTCAAATCATTAAGAACAGAAATAACTCCCAACACTTCATAACTTCAGTTTCCAAGAGAGTTCATTTCTTAATGAACAGTTGGCTTTAAAACGCGGATTTTGTGGTTGCATTTACTGTTTACATTTAAACTGTTGGCAGTTTTGTTACACAAATATTTTGCGCGCGCGTGCGCGCGTGTGTTTGCGTGAGCATCTAGTCCACGCGGACATTTATTATTTTATCACATTTAGGATGTCTGTTTTCTCCTTTATTTCGACATTATTCTTGCAGTTCATGCATCATGTTCTAGGTATATTTGTTTGCTTCAATCTTACTGCTGTCTTTCCCAGGCTGACCAACATCCTTAACTGATTTTGATGCTCTATAAAATCTATTTTGTTTTGTTCTATTTCAGTGTTTCTTCTTATTACGCTTATATGAATCATTTTTGTCTGTTTTAACGTATAATAAGTTCATCCAAGGGCGCCGGGGTAGCGCGGTGGTTTCGTTCGCGGCTCCCGTTCTAAGGGTCCCGAGTTCGATTCCCGGCTCTGGGGTTGGCGATTTTAAGTCGGCCCTATCCACGCCTTCACCTCTGTCTAGCACACGTGAAGTATCCCCTATGCCCAACGTGGTTCGGAGTCCACGGTAAAAACTGTAGGTCCTCTCACCTCACCGCCATCTTCACTATCACCCTATCATCGGAGGTAATGGACACCGCCCTCTGGGTGCCTCCACCTGAGAAATGGGTCCGGTCATCACTTGGTGGGGTGAGGTTACCCCGAAGGCCAAGGTTGCCATGTGGGGAGTGTTAGTAACTAACTAACTAAGTTCATCCAATATCACTGTTTGATATTCTGATTTACAGGTTTTAAAACAATACAGACTTTTCTTTTTTGCCATCGGTATGCAATCTCTTATAGTTTTGTCGCTGAATTTACAAATAATATAATGCGATGTGCAAATCTTAGAATGGTTAACTTCTTCCATTTATATTCAGCCCCCAGGGTTTCTTCAATTTTATCCGTTTAAATGCTACCTCTAGTATGCAGTTAAAGAGTTTTGGGGATATTAGGTCTCTTTCTCTGACACCTTTTGTTATTTCAAAGATTTTCCCCTTCGACATCTGTTCTAATTTTAGAGTAGCAGTTTGTGTAAATCTTTCCTAGCAGTCATATATATTTAGGATGTATTCCTATGTATAAATGCCATATATACTTTTAGATTAAATTCAGCGTCTTTTTCTAAAGCCTGATTTATGCTCTATATTTTAATCGAATAAAAATCTCAGGAAAGATAGCTGAATTGACTTATTGTTCCATTATATCACTTCATATTACTAATTTTGTTCTTGATTGTTGTTTTCCTATTTTTTTTCAATTTTATTGTTGTTTGTTAGAACCCATTACACTTATGTGTTGATATTTTAAGATTATATTTTTTGACAAAAGGATTTAGAATGGTCTACTTTTTAAATATTTGTTTGTAAATCCTCTTTATCAGGGACTATTACTGTCTGGTTATGAGCATAGGGATACTAATTTTTATTCATGTTTCTTCATCCTACTTGTAATAATATATAAGTATCTAATACACAAGTTAATTAAAATTTGGTAAAGACTGCAGCCCTCCTTATCTCTACAGTAATGCATTTATTCTTGCTTATTTTAAACCCTAGTATATTTGCTCTTATTGTAGAAGCACTCCATAATCTACAAAAAGTGTTGGTGAATTTCATTTCTTGTTATGTCAACCAAAAGTTGTCTTTTGTTTACCCATCGAAAGGTAGTGAAATGCTATGTGGGTCTTTTTACTAAATTCTCATTTTCACACATTACATATTGTTACAAGTGACTTCTTTTAATTAACACAATAATAATTCATGTGACTTCAGTGGTATGTGACGTCATTCCCCCCACTCCTACAGCTCTGGTATAAGTGAGTGTGAGTGTGTGAATCTCATCCTCTATGTCCGTAAATCCGGACAAAAGCCACGCCATACTTTTTACAAAGCACCACTACCCGCAGACTGCCCCAATTTCAGCTACCGAGGTCGAAGGATAGAGTGGTCTAACTCTGTCCAGTACCTAGGAGTAAATTTGGACAGGGGTCTAACTTTTCGCCGACACATGAGGGACCTTTCGGTGAAGGTACAGGGAGCAATCGCTGGGGTCGACCTCGATGCCAGTCGGCATGAAGTTGTATCTCTTCCGAGCGCTGGTAATCCCGGTGATGCTATATGCCTGCGAGATCTGGGGCATGGCAGCAGACAAATGGATAGCATGGCTTCAACGTGCACAGAATAGAGGACTACGGACTATCTATTCTGTGGGACGTTATTTCCCTACCAGGTTGCTCCACGAAGCATCGGGTCTTCCATACGTGGAGGATGAAATTAGGCGCCGGGATTCAAAATTATACGCAAGTTTACCATCACACAGAAGCACCCTTGTTAGATCATTGGGAGATTACGACCCCACTAGACGCCGATCTAGACTGTACCGGGTCCCCCGTATGGCATGCGGGCACCCTAGATAACCCAGGAGCTAATCCTATCAGCAGCTAAAGCCGAGCTCCTCATAATTCTTCCAAGCTGTTTGGCATCTAAATTTCTCCCCAACTTAAAATAAAAAAAATAAAAAAGAATTGGGTGCTAAGTACTGCATCCTCCCCTTCAACCTGAAGGTACTTCGGTAACCTCTAAATTAACTCCCAATCAAAAAACCTACATCACCTTCATCCTACAAAATTCAATTCTAATCCTACCTGCGGTAAAACCCTTAACGGGTGGGCACGCAGCAGGAACCTTCTGGCTGTATACAGCCAGCTAACACGAGCGAGCGAGCGATCTCATCCTCTTTGTGTGCAGGTCTTGGACCTGATTGGGCGTGATGCCCTGGCTCTGTAAGGTAAGGGCCGTTATGGCCACCTCTGTAATTAATTAGTTTAGTAAATATTCTTATTAAGTGAATTGTAATGTTAATTAGTGTCACCTATACCTTTTGTAGAAATGAAACCTGATAGAAAACCCCAACCTGTCGCCAAGCCGGCATTCCCTACCTCTGAGTAATCCCCCCCGTGTACGAACTGGCCCCATGTGTTCCTTACGCCATTACAATCCATGGTTAGCTCGTCACAATATGTAAATTTATTTTGATTAAACATTTATGTCTTATTAATAATATTATTTATACAAGTTGCTTATGGCTGCTGCAGTACAATGCAACACTTCTTAGTGACTTCTTCCTCAATGAAAGATTCATTTCAAAATAAGGCGTTATCCGTAAATGTTCCATTAAATATCAAAATTCACAGTTACTTGACAAGCTGATAATAGCCACCATAGGTTCAATATATCTTATTTAGAATTCTGGATTACTTTAATCGCTTCCTATCAGTATTTTGAGTACTATAAACACATAATATCAAGTGGATCCAGTACGAAAGCCACACCTAGAATCAAGCCTCGCTTGCCATAGGGCATATTCAATTAGACAAATTCCGTGGGTGAAACATTTACATATTTTTCAGACTGAGATGATTGGTTGAA